>QXEO01000456.1:756135-1432487 GCA_007115705.1 Dactylis glomerata | reverse complement strand
ACTCTTGATGATTTAAAAGGGATTTCTCCTACTATATGTCAGCATGCTATTAACATGGAGCCAGATGCAAAGCCAGTTGTTGAACATCAACGCCGCTTAATTCCCAAGATGAAGGAAGTGGTAAGAAATGAGGTATTGAAGCTCCTTGATGCTGGTATTATTTATCCTATTGCTGATAGTAGATGGGTTAGTCATGTTCATTGTGTTCCTAAGAAAGGAGGTATCACTGTTGTGCCTAATGAGAATAACGAGCTTATTCCTCAAAGGGTAGTAGTTGGTTATAGGATGTGCATTGATTTTAGAAAGGTTAACAAAGTTACTAAGAAGGATCATTATCCTTTACCATTTATAGATCAAATGCTAGAGAGGTTATCTAAGAAATCTCATTTTTGTTTTCTTGATGGTTATTTTGGTTTCTCTCATATTGCTATTAAAAAGCTAGATCAAGAGAAAACCACTTTTACTTGTCCTTATGGAACTTATGCTTATAGACGTATGCCTTTTGATTTGTGCAATGCTCCTGCTACTTTTCAAAGATGCATGTCTGCTATTTTTCATGGATTTTGTGAAGAAATTGTGGAGGTATTCATGGACGATTTCTTCGTCTATGGAACTTCTTTTGATAATTGTTTGCACAATCTTGATAAAGTTTTGCAAAGGTGTGAAGAAACTAATCTTGTTCTTAATTGGGAGAAATGCCACTTTATGGTGAATGAAGGAATTGTTCTTGAACATAAAATTTCTGAAAGAGGTATTGAAGTTGACAGAGCAAAGGTCGAAGCAATCGAGAAAATGCCCTGTCCTAGGGATGTTAAAGGTATTCGTAGTATTCTTGGTCATGCTGGTTTCTATAGGAGGTTTATTAAAGATTTCTCTAAGATTTCAAAGCCTCTTACTAATCTTCTTCAAAAAGATGTACCATTTGTTTTTGATGATGATTGTAAGGAAGCTTTCGAAACTCTTAAGAAGGCTTTAACCACAGCTCCTATTGTTCAACCACCTGATTGGAATTTACCCTTTGAAATTATGTGCGATGCTAGTGATTATAATGTGGGTGCTGTTCTTGGATAGCGCGTAGATAAGAAGTTAAATGTTGTTCATTATGCTAGTAAGACTCTTGATGCTGCTCAGAAGAATTATGCTACTACTGAAAAGGAGTTTCTTGCTGTTGTTTTTGCATGTGATAAGTTTAGACCTTACATTGTTGATTCTAAAGTTACTATTCATACTGATCACGCTGCTATTAGATATCTTATGTCAAAGAAGGATGCTAAGCCTAGACTTATTAGGTGGGTGTTGCTTTTACAAGAGTTTGATTTGCATATTGTAGATAGGAAAGGTGCTGAAAATCCTGTTGCTAACAATTTGTCTAGATTGGAAAACATTTCTTTTGATCCTATTCCTGTTAATGATAGTTTTCCAAATGAACAGTTGGCTTCAATAAATATAACTTCGCGAGACCTTCCTTGGTATGCTGATTATGCTAACTTTATTGTTTCCAAGTATTTGCATCCAACCTTTATAGCTCAGCAAAGAAGAAAATTCTTTTATGACTTGAGGCATTATTTTTGGGATGACCCACACTTATATAAAGAAGGAGTAGATGGTATTATACAAAGATGTGTTCCAGAATACAAACAAAAGGAAATATTGAGGAATTGTCATGGTAGCCCTTATGGAGGACATCATGCTGGAGATAGAACCGCACAAAAGGTTCTACAATCAGGTTTTTATTGGCCTACCCTTTTTAAAGATGCTAGAAAGTTTGTTTTATCTTATGACAAATGCCAAAGAGTTGGTAATATTTCTAGACATAATGAAATGCCTATGAGTTATTCTCTTGTTATTGAACCATTTGATTGTTGGGGATTTGACTTTATGGGTCCTTTTTCCTCCTTCAGAAGGTTATACTCATATACTTGTTGTTGTTGATTATGTTACTAAGTGGGTAGAAGCCATACCTAGGAAGAGTGCCGATGGTGAGACCTCATTAAAAATGCTTAAGGATGTTATTTTTCCTAGGTTTGGTGTGCCTAGATATCTTATGACTGACGGAGGTTCTCATTTTATTCATGGCGGTTTTAGGAAAACTCTTGCTAGATACGATGTTAATCATAGAATTGCTTCTGCTTATCATTCGCAAACTAGTGGGCAGGTAGAGCTATCAAATAGAGAGATCAAGTCTATCTTGCAGAAGACTGTCAATAGATCTAGGAAAAACTGGGCTAGCAAGTTAAACGATGCTTTATGAGCTTATAGAACTGCTTATAAGAACCCCATGGGCATGTCTCCTTACAAGATGGTTTACGGAAAAGCATGTCACTTGCCTTTAAAATTAGAACACAAAGCTTTTTGGGCAGTGAAAGAGATTAATAGGGATTTTAAACTTGCCGGTAAGAAAAGGTTGCTTGATTTGAGTTCTTTAGATGAGTGGAGAAATGAAGCTTACGAGAATGCTAGACTTTTCAAAGAAAAATTCAAGCAATGGCATGATAAGAGAATTCTTAAGAGAGAGTTTCATGTTGGTGAGTGACGAGGGTTAACTCGACAAATGTCCTAGATGAAGGACTTAGGATTGGGGGAGTAGGGCGTCAGATGAACTCGAAGGTAAAATCAGTCAAACAAGGTGTGTGTCGAATGTAACCGTAGGGTGAACTTTGGCTTACTCTTAATCTGTCCCTCACCGTCCTCTCCTGGCCCCTATATATAGGTGGCCAGGTCCCAAGGATTGGGAGGGATGTGATACAGATTACAATATCGACATACGACATGAACTCGTATTTCGACTAGCGTTACAACTGGGCCTAACTTAATGGGCCTCAGGGGTACTCAACTGACGGGCTCTATTATCTATACCCTTGTCAGTAGCCCCCGAGATTCTACCAGAATTGCAGATTCGGGTTGAATCTCAGATCTTCAAATCTTCGACTTGATCAATACTTGACTTCTTCATATCTTCAAATCTTCGACTTGGTCTTTCGACTTATCTTTTTATTATAATGTCTCGCAAGGGGTTTTGATGAACAAGCCTGACAACTCTGACGGATCAAGAGGCCAGTTAACTGCCGGAACAGATACTTGTCACCTACTTCAAATTCAATCCCCTTGGACTTGAATTCGGGAAACCGGTCAAACCCATTCTTTTGCCGCATTTAGGACTTACAAAGAATGAATCCCAGTGGTTCTCAGGGTACCTAGTGCGTCCACCAGGATTTTCTTCGCGTCGTAGACACGGATAAGTTCCAGCAGAGCGCATCCATGTGCATATACCAGGCCACACAGGATGGATCCTGGGGTCTTACCTTTATGATATATTTCAACCATGGCATTCAAGTTTTGTCGCGATGATGCAACTCGAGTATCATATGTCACAGCCTTGTTTGACTGTTTCAATTCTAAAAATATTCGGGTTATTCAACCTTGATTGACATAAACTCCCTCCCGATGGTAGTAATGATGCTTCCCAAATCTTCTTTTACCTTCTTTGCTCCATTATTCATGAAAAAACATCATCGGGTGTGCGCCCAGCGCTCCCGATGGGAGTAGCCCCCGAGGCTATAGTCAAAAAAACTTATTTCGAGTATAGGCTCAAATACATTGTGCCTACTTTTACTCATCAGATCGTAGCTTTATATGATAATATCGTCGGGTGCGCGCTCAGCGCTCCCGATGGTAGTAGCCCCTGAGGCTATAGTCGAATATTTTCGGGTATAGACTCAAAGAATGAGTTTTTCTTCCTTGATTCCTCTGTATCTTTCATGTTAGTTTTCGTCGACTTCCTTGGTCATCACCAATACATAGAATTGTCATACCATACTTTTGCTGAATTTTTCCCTATCAGTGTCCACCTCTTATCTTGTTCTGATTTCCCTGTTTACTCGAATTCTTGTGACGTCATTAGCAGAGTCATTCTTTAAATGATTTGACTTGGCGCTGACCGTTGCTTGTGGGCAGCGCGGTAATTTTGCAATTTTCCTGCCCGTTAGTGGGCTGCCGTTTCCGCTCCTTGCGCCACGTCTCAGCCCATGTTCCTTCATCAGAAAGCTATATAAGGGGGAGAGTGGGCATTTACTATTTACCAGTTCCTCGCTTCTGCCACCGCCACCATTGCTGCAAACCTTGTGCGCTTGTGAGCTCCTGCACAGCCCTCGCACGCGGAACAAGATGGGGAAAACCAACACCACCAATGCATCAACCAACTGGGTGCCTACTGAGTTCAAGAAGACGGATCTCACCAAGGCCCTGGCTGATGGTCTCATCGCCGACGGCGACCAGGTCATCTTCCCTAGCATGGAGCGCATCCCCAATCCCTCAAGCAGCTTCCGGGTGATGTTTCTTGCCTTTCTTTTACGCGGTCTCTCCTTTCCTGCCCACGAGTTCCTTCGTGGGCTTCTCTTTGTGTACGGTGTGCAGCTTCACCAGCTCACACCAAACTCGATTCTGCATATTGCCTATTTCATCACTCTTTGTGAGTCGTTCTTGGGGATCGAACCCCATTTTCTTCTCTGGAAATATCTCTTTCGCCTCTGCCCCAGTGTTTCTTTATCAAAAAAGCCTAAACCGGGCAGGGCTGTTGTTTCTGTCCGCGCGGAGTCCCAGTACTTGGAATTTTCCATGGCTGCCTCAGTACAAGGTTGGAGAAATCTGAAGAAATCGGCCTCGTGGGATTCGCCTCCCACGGAAGCTGAAATGGAGGACATCAAGCCATTGCTAGCTCGCATCTAGGCTCTAAAGAGTGATGACGGAGGTGCGCTATCAGGGACTCAACTGATGGCGTTTTTCCTGCAACATCGAGTTCAGCCTCTTCAGCATCGTATTTCTAAGCTTTTGTCGTTCTCTGGCTTGGGAGATTCCTTTCGAGTATCTGATGATCTTATGGAGAAGAAGGATCTCGACAAGCGAGTGAGAGCTCTGACTACTCTCACGAAAGAAGATGAAATTCCAGCTTTGACCGCTAGTTACTTTGAGCATCACTTGCCTACGGTATGTGCACTGTCTTCATTCATTCGTCTTTTTTTACCTTATCACTTTTTTTCTTATAACTTTCGGCTTGTTTTTCTTCCAGGATCATCAGTTCCTTGTTTCTCGCCCTCCCCTTCCAGAGGGGGGACCTATTCAAAATGTTCTTGTCGATGCTGCGTCTGAAGCCCCCAAGGCTGAGGACAGCCAAGATGAAGATGAAGCCGAAGATTCGTTGGAAAGAACCAGCTCGACTACGTCGCCTCCGCCTGCACTTTCCGAAGATCTTGGCCTCGACAAGAAGAGGAAACGTGTCAAGGAGCTCGCTTTTTCGAGTGCCTCCGCTCACAAGAATGTGGCCGGGGAGGCCTCTGCTCTAAAGGATGAAGAAGAGCTTTTCGACGCCTTGGACTCGTGAGTTTCTGCTGACTCAAAATTTTATCTTTTACTTGCTCCCTTTCTTTTGACTTATGTGAGGTCTCTGCCTTTTGTTTCCTTCTCAGTGACAGCGAGAACCCGAAGAAATATGCTGCCACTACTCCTTCTGTTGAGGCTACGGCCGCTGATGAACCTTCTTTGCAAGAAACTACTCCGGTGATGAAGTCTCCAAAAGCTCCTGTTAAAAAGGTCGCCTCTACTCGTGCTTCCAAGCGTTTGAAGAAGTCGACAGATGTCGGCGCCTCCCTCGACACCCATCGGTCCATGAGCTCTTCTGACAATGTGCGTATTGATCCTGGTATTTTTGCTTTGTTCCTTGCGTGAACCTCCTACTCATGTCTTTTTCTGGACAGATCTTGATGAGGAAGTTTGTCTCTTTGGGCACTGAATGTGTCGAATATTTGAAAGCTACTAGAGCTTCTCAGGGTAACCTTCTTTCCTGTGTTTTGCCTGTCTCGAGTGCCTTTCTCTGTTTCTTTATTCGACTTTCTTTTTCCTTCTTGTGCTGCAGATGCTTTGTCGGTAAAACCACAGCTGAGAAGTCCACTAAGTCAGCATTGGCTAAGGCGAAGAAAGCGGAGAAAGCACTTGCTGATGCTAATCAGGGTTGTATCTAGAGGGAGCAAGCCATGATTGAACGCCTCAATAAAATTTCGGCTCTTGCTAGAGGTAAATACCATGCTTTTTCCCCTCTTCTTTGGTTTGCCCATTCTCATATTGCTTTCTTATTTTCTGTCTTTGTCCCCTTTGTTCTTTAGAACATACTGGGGTGTCTTTGGCGCCCTTGCAGACGGACGATGATCCTCTACTGGCCGCGATTAACTTGCTGGAGTCAAACTGGATATCTATCTAGGAGATCTTTGAGCTGGCTAGCCGCGTGTTATCATGGATTTTTGTCGGGTTGTGGCCCAAGCAGAAAGTGGGCATGCCAGATGCTGATTTGAAGAAGCTTGCAAAGGCGTTTGACACCCCCGAAGATCCTATCCTTCTGATGAAGGGGCGCTCCATGAAGCGAGGTGCGGAGGGGGCCATTGCGCTTACTTATGCGCATGGCGAGGAGGTTAACTGGGAGAAGGTGAGCTCTTCCCGCGGTCGACCTCTTTCAGAGCTGCGGGGTTTCTTCAAAAAGGCGAAGAAGTACGCGCCAGGCATCGTATCGATTATTTCTCCTTTGGTGGCTTCTTCAACCTCTGCTACGCCGGTTTCTTCGACTCCGGCGACAAGTGGATCGATGCCTCCTCCCAACGCTGGTGCTACCTCTTCTGCGCCTACTTCTGCCACGAAGCCTGATGCTGAGGTGGCTTAGACTTTAGTATTCCTTCGTAGCCTTCATTTCTTTTGATGTAGCAAACTATATCTATATTTTGCCCGAGAGTCAATCAGGGAACTTGTACTCATTGTAAATACTTTTCTTTTATGAAATGTCGCGCTTGGATTGAGTTTCTGAGATGTTGTCTTTTTCTTTCTGTTGGCTTCCAGCCTGCACATGTTGGTGGATCGTCGGGTCGTGATCGGGCTTCATCTCCTACCAATATGTTCGACTCCGGAGCTTCTTCACCTCCTCGTCCTTCTTGTCAATGTACGGAATATTTGTTAAGGATTTCGGACCTTGAAGGTCATTTATCCTTGATGAAACGCTAGGCGACGCTTGCTTTGGACAAGGCCAGCAAATCTTGCAGCTTTATGAAATAGATATCCATACTTGAGGATAAGGTGTCAGGTCTGATGGCCAAAATTGTGCATCTCGAAGAATGCGACTCCTTTCTCATTGGTATCATCGAGTTCGTCTGTGAGATGTTGAGATGTAAGCATCATTGCAGCCTTTCTCTTTTCCCTTTTATTCCACTACTATTGGCTAATACCTTTTTGTTATCTTAGGTACCTGCCTGGACTTTGTTGGTGAGACACATCGGGTTTCTGAATGAATTGCAGCTCTCGAGAAAGCATCAGAGGGAATCGACAGTTTGTGGTCTGATCCCCGATGCCGTCGTGCCATTGTGCTTCTTCAAGATCGTGCTCAGCACATTGGAGAAGCAGTTGATGGTTGTCAAAGATCTTTGACGACCATGTATGCTGTCATGCTCCCTCGCAATCCTCTGCCTGGAAGCTTTCCGCAGCTACTCGACGCTTTTAGATCTAGTCAGCGAATTCATCGGCTGATAGAGCTCAACTTGGTGGCTGGCGCCAATTTTTCTCTTGGGTGGACACGTAAGTGGCATCCAAGGCTCAATTATAGTTCTATGTCACTAAGTATTCCTTTAGGGGGAGCTAGTTTGCGAGTTCATCTGGAGGCTACCTTTCAACCAGCAAGAAGGATCATAGCTAGGTTGCTTCGAGAGGATGCCGCGTTTTTCCGTGAGCATCATTACTTAGACCTCCTGGGAGTAGACGATTCTGATAACCCAATGTTATGATGCTCATGTATGCACTTTGTGTATGGAACGCGAAAGTTTCTATTTTCTAACTTCCCTTGTCAGAAATTTTTATTCTCGGAGCGTTTTACACTGTGAGTTTTGGTGCGTTTGCCGCAATTTTTGTTTGAAGACATGTAAACTCGAATAGGAGGAACTTTGTCTTTATTTATGCTTATAATGTAAGATACATGGGGTGTCCCAAGTGATCCGGCCAATGACCTGTGTTCTGGATCTAGAGGGCATTGCCCTGGAATAGCTCATGGCTTTTACAGCCTTATTTGCCTACTCTACTTTTTTGACGTATTTTGTCGCCTAAACCGTCGAGGTCTTCTCTTCTTCTCCTACAGTTTTGTCTTGGTCTGAAGGTTGTACCCGCGGTTTTTTCACCTCCGGCTCTGCTGAGTGCCCTTCAAGTTGTTGTGCGGCTCCTGTAGTCGCGCTTTTTGCTTTGTTTTTGGGTTCCCCGTAGTTTGCCATCATGCCGAAGTTTTGTGCCATCTTGTGAAATTCCTCGTCGCATAAATCTGAGAGTTCAAAGCTTCCTTTTACTATGATGATTCCTTTGGGCCCTGGCATTTTGAGTACCAGGTACGTATAGTGAGGTACTACTATGAATCGTGAAAACGCGGGTCGCCCGAGGAACGCGTGATATTGTGATGGCCAGTCCATGACTTCAAAGTCGAGCTTTTCTCTTCTGTAGTTTTGCCGATTTCCGAAGCAAACGTTGAGTGCTATTTGACCAAGTGGATAGTTGGCGCTCCCTGGGACGATTCCGTGAAAGGAATAGTCAGTTGGTTTTAGGAACTCCAATGAAATGTGCATTGCTCATAGGGTCTTTGCATATATAAGATTTATGCCGCTTCTTGCATCCATGAATACTCTGTCGACATCGTATGTCCCAATTCGGGCTTTGAGTACCAGAGGCGTGTTTCCTGGCCGAGGTACTGTTATGGGGTGATCATCTCTGCTAAATTCTATGGGTTGCTCCGACTAGTGTAGATATTCCGTTGTTGCTGGAGGCGAGGTTACTGCTAGGTTAACTTGGCGAGTTATGCTTTTTTCCTCTTTGTTCGACTTTGGCACAGGCTATATCATTGCTGTGATGTGCCCTTTGGATGGAACATATCCTCCGTCGTCATCGCGTCCCTGGTTCGGCTGGTCTTGACTTTGAGGAACTCCATTGTTTCCTTGTTGATTTGCTGGCGGGTTGCTTGTGTTTCCTTCATATCCTTGTCGTTTTGCTTCGGCTTGCTTGTTTAGTGTTGCGTCCTATAATTTCAAGAACGTTGTGCAATCTTTCATCGCGTGCCTGGATACTCGTTTCCCATCGACAAACGCGGAGTGTATGTGGCATGGTCCGTTTAGCATATCTTCTGGTGATGGGTTGTACTCTCTGGATTCTCTTGTCTGAAGCTTTTTGTAGTCTTCTTTTCTGTAGCTACGATATCTCGAGCTTCTACGGTCGTTTCCTTGGTAGCTATTATCCTTGTACCCTGCGGCTGATTGGCTATGAGAGCCGTAGTTATCGTAATTGCGGGATCTCCTCTTTTGGCCTCCATATCTGTTTCCTCTATCATCCTCTGGCGATCGTGTCTGTTTGTTGTTGCACGCATCTTCTCCATCTGCAAATCTGTTTGCTATATCCATTAAATCTGATACTGTTTTCGGCTTGATTCTGCCCATCTCTTCGACTAGGTCTCCTCGCCTCAACCCGACTATGAATGCATCTATTGATCTTTCATCTGAAACTTCGACTGCCAAATTTTTGATGATGCTCCATCTTTGGATATACGCCCTTAATGTCTCATTGTGTTGTTGTACACAGGCTTTGACTTCTTCTATGGACGCTGGCCGCTTATATGTTGACTTGAAGTTACTCGTGAATTGCTTTGTGAGCTCTTCCCAGCTTCTAATTGTTTCTTTTTCTAATTTGCTCAACCATGAGCTTGCCGCGCCGGTGAGGTGTAATTGCAAACTTTGCATAGTTGTTTCCTTGGTTCCTCCCAATATTTTTACTGCTTGCAGATAATCCGAGAGCCATGACTGTGGCTCCTGGGATCCATCATATTTTTGCTGATCATGGGGTAGTTTGAAACCTTTGGGTACTGGCATGGTGTGAACCCTGTGGGTAAAGCACGATGCCCCATCTCCTTTTCGTCGTCTTCGTAGTCGTATGCTTTGCCTGGAGACCTCGGTCTTTGGGTTCCTCCATGCTTCGGGCTTCTGTATCGCTTTGGTGATGGTGTTCTAGATCGTCGACCGCCGCTTCTATGCCGAGGACTGTTGTGACGGCGTAGTGATCTTGGTTTATGGGTTCCTTTGTTGCGATATGCCTCCTCTTCTTTTGCTGATAATTTGTTGCCTACCATCTTCAATCCATTTAGTGCTGCCCGGTGCATATGTTCCCTTGGGTCTCCTGGATTTGGTCGTGTTGTATGTAGGTATGCTTGGGCTGCCACCAGTGCTGCTTCAGGAGTCTTTGGTATAATGTTTCCTTGCTCGTCGACCGATAGGAATGACGAGTCGAGGTTTTTGTTGAGGCTTTGCCTTTCTGAATACTCGAGGTTTTCGAACCTTGATCCGTGCCGACGATGCCTTTTGCCGTTTTTGTATGACGCGTCGCTACGTGCTCTGCGAGCAGCGTCGCTTGCTGCAATGGCTGAGTCTTTTCTCTTCTGTATTTCAATCCTCTCTTTTGCTAGTTGCTTTGATTGTTGTCTTAAGGCATAGTGATACCCTAAAAGCATATTCTTGCTTGCGTTTGTTGGTATTGGTGTGCCATGCTCCACGGCTGTCTTGATTGTTCTCCACTCGTCGACTAACAGTCAAACTTTCTCCCTAGTTGCAAGGGAATCTGCAGTTTCTCCTTCTGCTAAATAATTCGCTCCTCTATTGACGTTTGCTGGGTTGAGCACTGGATTGTTGTTTTCGTCGAGTTCTTCTGAGTTGTCTCCTACAATGGCGAGTACTTGGTATCGATTGTCGAGTTTGCTATTGAAGCTTGAGAAGATCGAACTGTCATCTTTATGAAGCTCTAATCCTGTCTTCCAGGTATCTGTTGATTTGTCTAAAGTGTCGTCGTGGCAGATCATGAGATCTTCGAGTTGGACTTCCAAGTCAAAATTCTCCGTGGTTTCGTCGCCTCCTGCGATTTTTCCTTCTTCTGTTTCTACGAAGCTGACCGGCGAGTTTACCTCGCTGGAAGAACCTTCTGATGATTCCGACATTGCTACTGTCTTGGATTCGCTTGCCGATGGACCCGGTTTCGCTGGATCTGAAAGGCGAATCGAACCTAGTGATCCAACGCGAAAGTTTAGACTTCCGATCGTCAAATCCATATCTTGATCCATGCTCTCGAATACTTGCGTGAAACTTGACTGGTGAGGTTGAAAATCGACGGTTCCAAAAGGAATCTGGATTTCGTCGACTTCCGGATTGCTGTTGGCTAAAAGCGAAAAAGCCGTCAAATTCATGATTCCAATGCCCAGAGTCCCCATGGTCGGCGCCAATTGACGAGGGTTAACTCGACAAATGTCCTAGATGAAGGACTTAGGATTGGGGGAGTAGGGCGTCGGATGAACTCGAAGGTAAAATCAGTCAAACAAGGTGTGTGTCGAAAGTAACCGTAGCGTGAACTTTGGCTTACTCTCAATCTGTCCCTCACCGTCCTCTCCTGGCCCCTATATATAGGTGGCCAGGTCTCAAGGATCGGGAGGGATCCGATACAAATTACAATATCGACATACGACATGAACTCGTATTTCGACTAGCGTTACAATTGGGCCTAACTTAATGGGCCTCAGGGGTACTCAACTGACGGGCTCTATTATCTATACCCTTGTCAGTGAGAAAGTTCTATTGTATAGGTCTCGTCTGAGATTTTTTGCAGGAAAATTACTCTTGAAATGGGAAGGACCCTTTATTATTGAAGAAGTGTATCGTTCAGGTGCTATAAAGGGCAAAGACTCAAACATTATATTGCTGGAGATTCTTATAATGAAGACGTTGATGTTATTCAAATGGTGACTCTGGAAGAATTCATCCAGGACAATATGTAGGAGCCTGCAGAGTTCGTTTTCGAATAGGTAACAGTTCTAGTCAGAAAAGGTTCGCGTTAAACTTTTCCATTAATATTTTTGCTGTTTTTACTAAATATGAAAAATCACGAGACAAAAACGGATAGGAGACGGAGTCCGGTGGCTCCTCACCACCAGGGGGCGCGGGCCCACTCCAGGCCGCGCCGCCCTGTGGTGAGACCACCCCAGAGCTCATTTTCGTCCCGGTTTCCTCCTGTGAATTCATTTCGATGTTTAATTTTCGCCTATATAACCCCCCGGATTGCCCGAGGTTTGTATATCGTGTTTTTGTCGTGTTTTCTTTTCGAGCTGTTTCTGTCAGGAGTTGTTCTCAGTTTTGGAGCCACCATGTCTTTGTCTGGTTCGTCCGAGGAGAACCCTCTTGCAGACATCATTAATCTGTACATGAGGGAGCTGAAGATGCATCCAAAGGAGTTGTCGCTCAAGGATGGGAAGTTGCAGATATAAGATGTTCAGGGCCCTACAGGAGAAGGAAGTCTCGAAGCCAGGATGGAAGCGCTGGAACAAGAAGTTTTTAAATATAAGAAGATGGCGGAACGCGAGGTGGACATCATCTATAGGATAAATCAAGAGCTCGTTGCCAAGCACAAGAACGAGACTATAGAGCTCTGGGAAGACATCTTGTCACTCCATGAGACCACCAACAAATTACAAGCACAACTCTACGACTTGCAAAACCAAAACTGTGAGTATGAGGCCAGGTTTAAACAAATGAGTGTTGTTGCCAGTTTCAGGATATTGGAGACCAAGACGTCTTTTCTTGATGGGGAACCTTTGCCTTGGAAGTCTGATGATGACAAAGACTCGCCACCACTGCCAAGGGAGTAATTCGTCATTGGTTTAGGCATCCCCTTGGCTTGTTCCAAGCTTGGGGGAGTGCCGCACTATCACATCATTATCTTTTACCCATTTACCTTTCAAGTAGAGTCATATCATGAATAGAGAAGTTATCTTATAGGATAGTTTGCAGTGTGGAAGTATCCTCCTTAGTTGGTTATCTATGTATCCCTTGGTGTGAGTTGCGGTAATGAACTATTAATGAGAAGTCCTATCATTTACTTTCCACACACTTTATTTTAGTTTGCAATTTTTCTTATATGATTAGTCTTGTTGATTAGTATTGGTATCACTTTGGGAGCATGAGTAAATCTAATTGGTTTTGGCAAACTTAGCTTGGTCAGTAGAACATTACCTTGAGGTTTGAGTAGAAAAAGAAGGAAGTGTTAGTAGATACATCATTTCAGTTTTCCTTCATGATTGGCTTATATGCATTAGTATTCTCAAGTTAAAATCATTTGTGCCTTCAAGGAAGTTTGAATGATTGGTTTCTATTACATATATGTTTGTTTGTTTCATGCAACTCTTATGCTTGCTATACAGCCTTGCTAGCCAAAAACCTGTATAGAGAGGAAATACTTCTCGTGCATCCAATTCCCAAAAACCAAGTTACTTCCAAAGAGTCCACTATAAACTCCTATGCATGGTATTTCAAGCCATTCCAAGTAAATTTTCATGTGCTACCTTTCAAAAACCTTCAAATATTTCTCAGTTTGTGCCACTGTTTTTAGCTCATGAGGACATAGTGGTTGGGTTTGTTATCTTCCATACTAAATTAAGTACCCCTCGACTAGGCAGCTTCATCTGCTCGTCATTAATTTTGCAAGGGAGCTGGTCAGACCATTGTAATCTAAAAAAAAGAAAAGAAAAAGGCACTCCTCCATGGTATGTGAAAGTTGGTGGGCACCCGATGGAATCGGTTAGCCATGGTTTGAGAAAGAAAAAAGGTGGGGAGGAGTGCCAAGCTATAAAAGAGCACAATTGTGCCAATAATCAACATCTCGGAACCGCTCTCACTTGTTTAGTATGGAAGATATCAAGAACTCCGTTGCTAGTCGTTGACAAAAGCAACCACCTCTCAAAACAACTTTTACCTCTATTTTACAAATGAAAAGCTCTAGCACATGTTTAATCCCTGCTTCCCTCTGCGAAGGGCCTATCTTTTACTTTTTATGTTGAGTCAACCTATTCCCCTCTATCTCAAGCAAGCATTTGAGTTGTTATGTTTCATTCATTCATATGTTGATCTATTCAATCATGTTTATTATCTTCCTTTGTTTAGTACAATGCTTTTATCTGAAGGAATATATCTTTGAAAGCTTTCTATGATTGTAAAGAGTTTGTTTCATTGAGCATATAGTTTTTGCCTTATAAGCTCTGATATAAAAAGGCTCCGTTGAAAAATAAGTATAGTTTGTTCATTGTTCTCTAACCAAGAACAAAGGTTTGCCATCACCAATCACGATTTACCTTGTGCATCTTTATTTGTGATTCCCTTTTACTTATTGCAAGTCTATATTATATAAAGGGAAGTTGCTGTCTATGATAACTTGTGCCTTGGTAAATGTGATGCTTCTTGTCCGTATTTTGTTTATCGACACTTCACTCCATAAACTTGTGGTCATGTTTACCGAGTTCAGTTTTCGCTTGGGGACAAGCGAGGTCTAAGCTTGGGGGGTTGATACGTCCATTTTGCATCACTATTTTGTATCATAATTTACTATTATTCATTGATATATTTCATATTTAGAGATGATACTTATGTTGTTTCCTCTACTTTTGCATGATCGATGATATTTGAAGGATTTGCTGCTGGAGTCAGGATTCTGCTAGAAAAAGGACCGTCAAGACACCATGTTTCGGAAGATCAGGAAATTCCAGAAAAATACCAAAAAATTATATTTCGCCAGAAGACTAAAGAAGCCAGAAGGAGGAAACGAGAGGAGCAGCAGGGTGGGCTCACCACCAGGGGGCGCGGGCCCACCCCTGGCCACGCTGCCCTGTGGTGAGGCCACCCTGGCCCACTAATGCCATCGCCCCTTCGCGTATATCGTCGTCCCCAAAAACCTAAGTCAAGAGGGGGGCATCAGAGATAGACTCCGCCGCCTCTGCGGGGCGAAAAACACCAGAGAGAGAAAAGCTCTCCGGCAGGCAAGAATCTGCCGGGGAAATTCCTTCCCAGAGAGGGGAGATCATCGCCATCATCATAGCCATCGCACCGGACTTCATCGGGATCATCATCATCACCACCATCACCAGCACCTTCATCTCCATCATCACCACGCCATCCCGCTGTAACATCTTGAGTTGAATCTTGTCAAATTCTTAGGGGAAACTTTACCGGTGTTGATTACTCTTGTGGTTGATGCTATTGAGTGGAACCGTTGAATTAAGGTTTATGTTCACATTGTTATTTACCATTATTTCACCTCTGATCATGATCCATATGATGTCTTGTGAGTAGTTCATTTAGTTCTTGAGGACATGGGAGAAGTCAAGATGTTAGTAGTGGAATTATGTTGAGTAATATTTAATGGTTTAATATTTATATGTCGTGGTGCTATTTCACTAGTGGTGTCATGTGAACGTCGACTACATGATACTTCACCATTTATGGGCCTAGTGGAATGCATTGTGTATTTGGCTACTAATTGTGGGGTTGCTGGAGTGACAGAAACCTAAACCTCCGTTAGGAAACCATTGCACCAGGGAGCATAGGATCTTAGAGTTTAAGGTCGTGGTTAGATTTATCTTAATTACTTTCTTGTATTTGCGGATGCTTGCAAGGGGTATAATCACAAGTGTGTATTAATCCTAGTAAGGGTAGTGCGCTAGCACAGGTTCACCCCCATAATACTTATCAAACCAATAAAGATTATTTAGCGGCATGAAGTGAAAGCACTTGACAGAAACTCCTGTGTGTCCTCGAGAACGTTTGGTCATCATAAGTTACACAACCGGCTTGTCCTTTGCTCTAGAAAGGATTGGGCCACTCGCTGCAATTATTATTACTGTCTTTTACTTACTCGTACTTTATTTATTTGTATTACCAAATACCCCTGAAAACCTGTTTGCTAGTATTTACAGTGAATCCTTGATCAAAACTGCTTGTCAGCACCTTCTGCTCCTCGTTGGGTTTGACACTCTTATTTATCGAAAGTACTACGATACACCCCCCTATACTTGTGGGTCATCACCTTCCAAGCGTGATTTGTCCCTTTCCTACACATTCAATAATAAGATTATCAGTAGATACCACTTTTCCTAGGATTTTTGTAAATACTCCTTCAACTATTCCAACGGGAAATATAGTGGCATTATTAGTAAGAGAAATTTCTTCTCCTCCCTCAGAAAGCTTCCAAAGATTCAAAGATTCATAAACATCCTTAGGCATGAGGCAAAATTCAGACATAATATCACAATGAGCATGAAAAGTTTCACCATTGATAGTGATTTTCACCATAGGGAACCAACTTGATGGTTCGGAATTTATTGGCACATAATCATGATCCTCGCACAACGTACCATAACAATCTTTTAAACAAGCAGTTTGAGTCTCAAGGGTATTAAGTCTAGCAAAAATGCTCACAAGAGAAGAATCAAAATCACTTGGCAAGCTACAAATTGTAATCAACTTTTTTATAATATTGAAAGCTTGATCTCCATCACAATGAAGGAAATCTCCTCCTGCTGTAGCATCTAAAGCATATCTATAACAAAGAGCAAGACCAAAGTAAAAGCTACTAAGAAGCAAACTCAAAGTCATTTTCGGTTCAGTTTTTCCATGACAATCATAAATTCTAGACCAAGCTTCTTTGAAACTCTCCTCACTCTTTTGTTTGAAAGTGAAGATCATTTCCTCAGGCGACATAGTAACAACAACTAAGCTCGACATAAAAAGCAACTTGAAATAGAAACTAATTTTTTTGTATTTTTGATAAAACAATGCAAGCAAAAATAAAGTAAAGCAAAATGATAACAAAGTAAAAGATTGGAAGTGAGAGACTCCCCTTGCAGAAATCTTCTTTCTCCCTAGCAACGGCGCCAGAAAACTTGTTGATGGCGCCTAGTTGATGCCTTGTTGGTAAACCCCAAGAGTAAGGTTATAATGAGCACAACAGCAAGTTTTCCCTCAGTTGTGAGACCTTATCGAACCAGTAGGAGAAAGAACCGCACTTCCGAAGGTTGATGCCCGCTAGCTTTGCGACACTCCGGACAATGGTGCCAAGAAGCTTGTCGGCGTGTAGCTTTTCACTAGCAGCAACGTGGAATCTGCACACAACACAACCAAGTACTTTGCCCCAACTTACGATGAGGTTGTCAATCTCACCGGTTTGCTGCAAACAAAGGATTAAGTGTATTAAGTGGTAAAAGGTAATAGTTTGCAAGAATCTAAATAAAGCAAGTAAAAGTAAAACGGTAATAGCAATGTAGAGGAATTGGACCGGGGTCCACAGTTCACAAGTGGTGTCTCTCCATAAGATAAATAACAACATGCTGGGTAAACAAATTACAGTTGGGCAATTGATAGGATAAAGCTAGCATACATATGTCATGAGGATCACTATGAGATTCACTCTGGGCATTACGACAAAATACATAGACCGTAATCCAACTGCATCTATGACTAATAATCCACCCTCCGTATGTCGTCCGAGCAACCGTTGGGTATTAAGTTACAAGCAACAGATAACTGCATTAAACAAAGTGCGTAATATAAACAATGCAAATGTCCTTGGACACAAGAATGCTGTTTTCTCCCTAGTGGCAACAACACATCTACAACCTTAGAGGTTTCTGTCACTCCCCCAGATTACTACAGGCATAAACCCACTTTCGAGCATAAATACCCCCTCTTGGAGTCACTAGCATCTACTTGGCCAAGATATCTACTAGCAACGGAGACCATGCAAGATCATAAACAACACAGAGATAACATAAAGATAATAATTCAGCACATCAACTCAACATAGTATCAATATCCATCGGATCCCAACAAACACAACATGTAGAATTACACAAAGATGATCTTGATCATGATAGGCAGCTCACAAGATCTAAACATGAAGCACATGATGGAGGAGATGACCATCTAGCTACTGCTATGGACCCGTAGTCTGATACGTCTCAAACGTATCTATAATTTTTGATGTTCCATGCTTGTTTTTACACCATTTGCCTATTGTTTCGTTACACTTAGTGGCATTTTTTATACATTTTCCGGAACTAACCTATTAACGAAGTGCCACGGTGCCAGTTTCCTGTTTTCTGCTTTTTTTGTGTTTCAGAAGTGATACACAGGAAATATTCTCGGAATTGGACGAAACAAGTTCCTGAAGACTTATATCACGGGGAAGCTTCCAGACATCCAAAGAAGAGATGGAGGAGGGCCACGTGGGCCCCACACACACAGGCGGCGCGGCCAGGCCCCTGGCCGCGCCACCCCTGTGTGAGGGGGCCTGGTCCCTCCTCTGACATCGCCCCTTCGCCTATAAAGACCCCCCGACGAGAAAAACCTAAGAGCCCGATCAGTTTTCCAGAATACATCGCGATCCGCCGCCGCCGTCGACCTGAAGATCGGGAGGGTCCAGAAGCTCTTCCCGGCACCCTGCCGGAGAGGGGAATCGCCACCGGAGGTCTTCTTCATCGCCATGCTTGCCTCCGGAGCGATGAGTGAGTAGTCTACCTTGGACTATGGGTCCATAGCAGTAGCTAGATGGTTGTCTTCTCCACCATGTGCTTCATGTTTAGATCTCATGAGCTGCCATACATGATTGAGATCACCGTTATGTAATTCTATGTTGTTGGTTTGTTGGGATCCGATGAATATTGGTGTTTATGATTAAGTTGTTGTACTGAATTATATCTTTTGTTATCTCTATGTTGTTTATGATCTTGCATGCTCTCCGTTGTTAGTAGCTATCTTGGCCGAGTAGTTGCTAGTGACTCCAAGAGGGGGTATTTATGCTCGATAGTGGGTTCATGTCTCTATTTCACCTGGGGGAGTGACAGAAACCTCTAAGGTGGTAGATGTACTGTTGCTACTAGGGAGAAAACAACATTCATATGCTCAAGGGCATATGCTTTGTTTACATTACACACTTTGCTTAATGCAATTATCTGTTGTTCGCAACTTAATACTTCTAGGGTGTTCGGATGATATCCCCGGGAGTGGATTATTAGTCATAGATGCAGTTGGATGGCGGTCTATGTATTTTGTTGTAATGCCCAGAGTAAATCTCATAGTGATCTTCTTGACATATCACGTTATCTTTATTCTATCAATTGCCCAACTGTAATTTGTTTACCCAGCATGTTATTTTATCTATGGAGAGACACCACTAGTGAACTGTGGACCCCGGTCCTATTTTAATCATATTGCAATCACCTGTTTACTTTTCCCGCACTGTTTACTTTACTCGCATACTCTACTGTTTTCCACTCGATACACTCATAACCTTTGTTTCAAGCAAACCGGTGAGATTGACAACCTCATCGCAAGTTGGGAACAAAGTATTTGTTTGTGTGTGTGCAGGTTCCACAACACCTTCAGTCGTCATCGTCTCCCTTCTCCTGTTCGATAAACCTTGGTTTCTTAATTGAGGGAAAACTTGCTGCTACACTCATCATACCTTCCTCTTGGGGTTCCCAACGGGCTGGTCATTCACCACGCACAAGGACAGTTTGCTCCCAAATCAACTTGGAGTAGCAGCTATTTTTCTGGCGCCGTTGCCGGGGAAGAGAGAAGACTTCTGCGAGGGGAGTTCTTCGCACACACATTCTTTACTTTGTTATTTGTTTTGCTTTACTTTTTTTTTACCTGCATTGCTTTATATCAAAAACCCAAAAAAAGTAGAATCCTTGGTAGTTGTTATTTCTTTACTTTAGTTTATCATGTTGTTCCCTGAGTTCGTTCTGGAGGACCTCTCTGTAGGGAGTGGTTCGATTATTGGCAAAAGTAACATTGAGGAGTTCTTTAATCACATTAGTATGCACGATGAAGATGAGGAAAAGTCTTGGGTTGAGCTTGCTCCTAGTATTGAAGTTGCTTCTATTTATTTAATTGACATGTTGGAAACTAGGTTTGCTAGTCTTAATCCTTTTATGCAATATATGTTCCTCAAGCTTCATGAAATTAAGGATCCCGAAAAGAAAGCTTTTATCTTGGAAACTCTGCGCCTAGAATTTAAGGATGTCGTTGTTGAAGCTAGGAAGGTTCTTAAACGTTTTAATAAACTCGGTTCTCCTATAAATGTTATTAGTACAGATGATAAAGAGGCCGAAATACCTATACCTTGCAAGCTTTTGGGATTGAATGATGCTTTCGAAAACAATTTTGCCTGGATTTGTCCTGAAAATCTTTTTGATGAGAATAGTGTACCAAAGCATGATCACCAAGGGTCTTCAAAAACTTATGTTGATGAAATACAATGCCTTATTGACAAGACCTCTTCTGTTGATCTTAATGCTTCTTCTGAAGGTACTTGATTCACAATTTTCTGCGCCTAGCTCAAAGGCGTTAAAGAAAAGCACTCTTGGGAGATAACCCATTGTTTACTTTTCAGTACTTTTTCTTTTATTTGAGTCTTGGAAGTCATTACTATTGTAATGACCGCTCCTTATCTTGTTTATTTCGTTTTTGTGCCAAGAGAAGCCTCTAATTTGAGTGAGGTAAAGATTTGGGGATGTTGCTGTCCTGAAACTGTTTTCGGTGTTGCACCGTAAAAATTCGTGAAAATTCTCTGTATATCTTTTGGACCTGCGATTTCTTGTGCATATGCCCCAGGTTATATCCAAACTTTTCTTAGTTTAACACTTTTTGATTTGAGCAACGGAAAATCCCTCAAAAATTCGTCCTTTGTCAGCTGTCCAGTTTTGACAGATTTCTGCCAATATTTGTTTTTGCCACTTTATCGCTTTCTTTTGAGTTCTTTTTGATCATGGAACTCTTGTGGAAGTTGCTACAGTAGTATATACTTTATATGTGGTGGTTTTGGGTTGAAACCTGAAGCTAAAAGAGGTTGAATATATTTTATGCTTACACTAATGTTGCTAATAGAATTGTGTTTAGTTTTGTATGAAGGAAGTTTTCAAGTGTAGGGATTGGAGAATGATGAGATGAGTTGAAGAATGGACAAAATCTCAAGCTTGGGGATGCCCATGCATCACCCCAAGAAATATCCAAGAAGTACAAGCGTCAAAGCTTGGGGATGCCCCCGAGGCACCCCTTCTTCATCGGCAAAAATCAGGTCACCTTTCAAAACACTATATTTTTATTGCTTCATGCACTATGTGTTTTTCTTGGAGCGTCAGTTGTTTTAGTTTTCTTAGTTTGTTTAGTTTGTTTGTTTGCTGCAATAAATGGTTGGACCCCAACAAATTTCCTTTGGAGGAGATGTACTCGTTTTCATTTGCAAAGAACGCTCTAGTTTTCACTCTTATTAAAAATCGAGCGTTCTACTTTTTCCGCTACTGCTTTTGGTTTTCGTTTTCGCCTTGATTTGCGTTCAGATCTTGTCATATCTTTTCATCAAGGTGTATTTTTGCCTCTGATCTTTATTGGTTTTCATCAAAAGAGGTGTTTATAAAAATTTCAAATGGTGTTGGAAAAGAGAAAAAGCTTTGTGCAAAATAGTGGTACAAGAAGGAGCTTGTGTAGACTGCGGCTTAGGCTTTTTCATGTCATGCTTGATGTCTTTTTGATAGTATGCTTAGTGGTTTTGCTGTAGCATGACTTGTCTCAAATAACTGAGATTGCTTAATGAGCCTTTGAAAAAATCATGCGTTGTTTTTATTGTATGGAAGCATTATTTTGGTTTTCTCCTTGATGCTTTATTTGGGTTGACTTGGCGCATGCTCACACATGTTAGACTCTTACAAAGTCGCCATTAGCCTTCATGATCATTTAGTTTTTGACTTTTGATGCCATCGTATGCTTCTTTTAATGTCGCTTTGTCGCTTTGCATGATTATGGCCATTACTGCTCTCTTAGTTGGTCGCTCCCAGTCTTTTGCTAGCCCTCGCCTTGTACTGAGTATGAGCTCTACTCGTGCATCCAACTCCTAAAAGCCAAGTTTGCCAAAGTGTCCACCATACATACCTACTAGCAATTTGCTATTCCAAGTAAATTTGACTTGCTTTTATTTTCTCTTCAAATTAAACTCTTACCAGTGTTATGCGAAATTCGGTCAGTAAAGCTCTCACGAACCGGAAGGCACACTTTACTTTTTCCTGTTCTTAAAAATTTGACATTGTGGTCTCTTATGTTGAGTTGTTATGCTTGCAAGTTGTAAGTTGGATTCTAGCCCAGCCATGCAGTCATGGGCAAGCTTTCAACATTGCACTTCTTATTTGAGTTGATATCGTGATCTTTTGTTTATGGATGCCCGCGGTGTGAAATGGATTGGGAATCTTGTGAGGATCATGGAGTTTTTATATGTGTTAGGGAAACGCTGGGCCGCCAATCTAAGCCATGCATAATTCATGGTGGAAATTTGCAGCATACCCATGGTGAACATTCGACGACGCATCTCATAATAAAAAGCTAAACAATATAGCAAATAAAAGAGATGTCGAGGTGTTCATTGTCTGCTTGTCCTATCATTTTGGTGTGGGCTTGTTCCATGTCATCGGGCACGGAGGTACCCCATTGGCGGTTCTCAATGATATGCATATACTTACAATGACAAGAGCCTTGCTTGGGACTCTAAGTAAAGTAGCATGAGGTTTGGGTACTCGTATTCATGGGACACGAGGTTTTCAACTTATGATTTGTCAAGCATATGCATCATAATTGTTCTCGCATTAACTTTAACCATTCAAGATGCTTATGATGGGGGCAATGAGATCTCAAAGCCGGTAAGTACCATAATTTTTGAAGGTTATAAAACTTGCAATCACTGCTTCCCTCTGCGAAGGGCCTTTCTTTTACTTTTATGTTGAGTCACCACCTTCTTTCTTTATGCACCATTAAGAGAGCATAGTTGTCATTCTTAGTGTGATATGCATTGTCCCAAAGTTCATTGATTGATTCATATTGTTGGTTTCACTTGTTCTTAAATTATTTGTATCTAGTCGCCCTCTTAAACTTTGAGGTGTCCTATGCATTTATGTTTTGCTCTCTTTGAAGGACAAGCTGAAAACCATTTGTATGTTTTTCCTTATGATTTGAACACACGTTTGACTTTCATTGTTTCATTATCATGATCTTTTGTTTGTGTTCATTTGCATGTTTACAACATGGTTGCTAAGTTCTTATTGTCATGATTATATCTTTCATGCCCATGTTTTAAGTTCTATTGATCCCAGCTCACCAATGCTTGCATATATGATCAAGATTGTGTAGGTGCATGTCACCTCAAAAATTATTCTTTTGTTATCACTTACCTACTCGAGGACGAGCAGGAGTTAAGCTTGGGGATGCTTGATACGTCTCAAACGTATCTATAATTTTTGATGCTCCATGCTTGTTTTTACACCATTTGCCTATTGTTTCGTTACACTTAGTGGCATTTTTTATAAATTTTCCGGAACTAACCTATTAACGAAGTGCCACAGTGCCAGTTTCCTGTTTTCTGCTGTTTTTGTGTTTCAGAAGTGATACACAGGAAATATTCTCGGAATTGGACGAAACAAGTTCTTGAAGACTTATATCACGGGGAAGCTTCCAGACATCCGAAGAAGAGATGGAGGAGGGCCACGTGGGCCCCACACGCACAGGCGGCGCGGCCAGGCCCCTGGCCGCGCCACCCCTGTGTGAGGGGGCCTGGTCCCTCCTCTGACATCGCCCCTTTGCCTATAAAGACCCCCCGACGAGAAAAACCTAAGAGCCCGATCAGTTTTCCAGAATACATCGCGATCCGCCACCGCCGTCGACCCGAAGATCGGGAGGGTCCAGAAGCTCTTCCCGGCACCCTGCCGGAGAGGGGAATCGCCACCGGAGGTCTTCTTCATCGCCATGCTTGCCTCCGGAGCGATGAGTGAGTAGTCTACCTTGGACTATGGGTCCATAGCAGTAGCTAGATGGTTGTCTTCTCCACCATGTGCTTCATGTTTAGATCTCATGAGCTGCCATACATGATTGAGATCACCGTTATGTAATTCTATGTTGTTGGTTTGTTGGGATCCGATGAATATTGGTGTTTATGATTAAGTTGCTGTACTGAATTATATCTTTTGTTATCTCTATGTTGTTTATGATCTTGCATGCTCTCCGTTGTTAGTAGCTATCTTGGCCGAGTAGTTGCTAGTGACTCCAAGAGGGGGTATTTATGCTCGATAGTGGGTTCATGTCTCTATTTCACCTGGGGGAGTGACAGAAACCTCTAAGGTGGTAGATGTACTGTTGCTACTAGGGAGAAAACAACATTCATATGCTCAAGGGCATATGCTTTGTTTACATTACACACTTTGCTTAATGCAATTATCTGTTGTTCGCAACTTAATACTTCTAGGGTGTTCGGATGATATCCCCGGGAGTGGATTATTAGTCATAGATGCAGTTGGATGGCGGTCTATGTATTTTGTTGTAATGCCCAGAGTAAATCTCATAGTGATCTTCTTGACATATCACGTTATCTTTATTCTATCAATTGCCCAACTGTAATTTGTTTACCCAGCATGTTATTTTATCTATGGAGAGACACCACTAGTGAACTGTGGACCCTGGTCCTATTTTAATCATATTGCAATCACCTGTTTACTTTTCCCGCACTGTTTACTTTACTCGCATACTCTACTGTTTTCCACTCGATACACTCATAACCTTTGTTTCAAGCAAACCGGTGAGATTGACAACCTCATCGCAAGTTGGGAACAAAGTATTTGTTTGTGTGTGTGCAGGTTCCACAACACCTTCAGTCGTCATCGTCTCCCTTCTCCTGTTCGATAAACCTTGGTTTCTTAATTGAGGGAAAACTTGCTGCTACACTCATCATACCTTCCTCTTGGGGTTCCCAACGGGCTGGTCATTCACCACGCACAAGGACAGTTTGCTCCCACATCAACTTAGAGTAGCATAGTCCAAGGTAGACTACTCACACATCACTCCGGAGGTGACCATGGTGATGAAGAAGACCTCCGATGGTGATTCCCCTCTCCTGGCAGGGTGCCGGGAAGAGCTTCTAGACCCTCCCGATCTCGCGTCGACGACGGCGGCGGCTTGCAATATGTTTCGAGGAAAATTGATTTGGCCTTTAGGTTTTTCCCGTCGAGGGGAATATATAGGCGGAAGGGCGGCGTCAGGAGGTGGACCAGGTAGCCTCACCCCCTGGTGGCGCGGGCCAGGCCTAGGCCGCGCCGCCCTTGGGTGTGGCCGGCCCCTGGCCCCCCCTCTGTCTCATCTTCGGACTTTGACTCGTGTCTGAAAAAATAGGAGGTTCGGCTTTTGTTTTGTCCAATTCCGAGAATATTTTCTGTGTAGCTTTTCTGAAACACAAAAACAACAGAAAACAGGGAACTGACACTGTGGCGTCTCGTTAGTAGGTTAGTTCCGGAAAATGCATAAAAACGCCACGAAGTGTAACAACACACAAAGCAAATGTTGTATAAACAAGCATGGAGCATAAAAAATTATGGATACGTTTGAGACGTATCATTGCACATCTAGTGAATTTACTTTGTGTCAAGCCCTAAAATTGAAAAATATTAAAAATTGGATTAGCGCCTATTCACCCCCTAGTCGCCCTCTCGATCCTTTCAATTGGTATGTGTTGCTAGAATCAAAGGATGGTACCTAATTCCAATTAATCTTTGGATGTACAAACCATGGAATTGCCTAGGGAACCATGAAGCTTGATGGACATCCCCAACCCGTCGTCGGTCTCCAGAATGACGCCATATGCCACCTACAATCCCATGGTAGAGTCAGGGCTAGAGGGGAGGGGAGTGTGGGGACAAGGCGGTTGACTGCAAGCTTGAGGGGAGGGGAGGGAGAAGACAAGGAGGGCTAGTGAGAAATAAGAGGACGAGGGCCTAGGAGAATGAGGAGATCTTACCTATGCAACCGCCGTGCAAACTCGCGTTGAGCAAACGTTACCCTGGTCTCTAGTTTAGTGCGATATAGAGCGGAGGACCTCCGTATTGATCGACAACCAAATTGGCTTGTGTGGGGACCCCGGATTACCCATCCGGAATACCCGATATGCATACAATTCATGATCCCATGATCAGTGTGTCGTGAATCCATATATCCGAGTTGATAACATAATTACATCATCCATTACAGTACCGAATAATACTTACAATTGGTCACATGACCAAATATGATATTGCCACGCAGGGCAAGTCTACAACTAAGCAGCGGATACCAAGCAGCGTTGATGACCCACGTCATGCCTACTACCCTACAGGCAACTGACTGCGAGACGTTTCTAGTTCGCACCGGCGCCATCGTAACCATCGTCACCTTCCTCATAGTCTTCTTCATAGTCTGACCAAGTTAATAGCCAGGGACAAAGCCGTGAGTACATTTTGGAATTGTACTCGCAAACCATCTAAAGAGAAGGAGTCTGATATGCAGTATGGCTGTAGCAAGGAAAGGCTCTAGGCTAGTTTATTTTCTTTGAAAACACAGTTTTCTTGTGTCGATATAGCATGTCTATAACCATGTTCTACGACATCTCTATATCCATATTAAAAACATTTATAAAACAAGTTTAGTAAAATCTCTAGGAAGGGGGAAAACCCTTTTTTGTTCATAAACTAGGTCAATCAAACAAGACCATCTCCATTAATAGAACTAGGCCAATCACACATGACCATCTCCTATTCCTCGGTAGTACCCTACAAGTACTCCGAACAATACCCGTGCCACGGCCAGTACCCTCCGAGTACTCCGTCCGGCACCTTCTCCATTTTTCCGAAAACACTTTATAAAACCAAAAACTGACACAGGTTAAGTATGGCCATTCCAATCGTCCATGACCGAGGACTCGGCTGTTCGAATAGATTTACACTCTGCAGAGGTTGTACACTTTACCCACAATCATCCGGATACTCATCGTGTGGGCATCTTCCCCGCATAACATCATATGCCACGACAAGCACCCGATCAAAGCCTTTCGCTTATCTACCTTAGTACGGGAATCTACCATATGGAGTATGTACCTCCCCGGCATACCCTGGCAGTCTACATCCACGTTCGAGCGTAACTCCAGTGCCACGTCAGGAGACCCATAGTGTCTTCCGGCGGCTCGGGATATGCCGTGATATGTGTTTCCTCCTTCCTGAGGACAACCCGGATTCCGGGGTACCGCGTACCCTTATATAGTTATGAGACTCCCGTACTAAAATAAACAAACTACGAGCTAAGCCCCGTCCCATACCAGGGTAATCGTGGTTGCACGGGTTAATTGGTCTGGCGAACACTTATACACAATGCCCTCTTTCATAAATCCTCCTCCTCCTTTTCTCCATTTTCCAGAACACATTTTCCTGAAAACACTTCAGTGGAATAGAGCACTATTCCAAGGTTTTCGAAATCATTTTTCAAAGTCTCATTTGAGTGTTCCCAACCTAGAGTTTTTGGCTCCACTACAAGTTTTCCAAATACTTTGACGCTAATCATCAAGTCTCTAATATAGGGGTGTTGTATAGGTATCAAGGGTGTCATCTCTATAGATGATATCAAGTCGACTTGTGGAGCTAAGTCGCCAACTATTGCTATATAGGGAATAATAGCAATATAGAAAACAATGCATAACAAGAAAACAGTAGTAAAAACAATGCAAGGTGAAATATTAGGATTCAGGTATGCAACAAGTAGATGGCTTGCCTTTCTTAGCTTGTCCCTGGTCTTCTTCTGGATGATCCCCAAACTCTTCCTCCTCCTGATTTCGGTTGTCGTTCGTATCTAACGCCGGTAAAAGGGATACAAGTAATAAGGCACCAATCAACAAACCACACCACAATATCACAAATAGCAAACATGGCAACTGCAGGAAGAGCAAATCAATCCTACAAACTCACAGCAAGTGGTTTCACACCAATTTAGAATATTAACTTCTAGTTATTAGTTTTTAATGATTTACACACAAAATAACTACCTAAAAAGGAAAAGGCAAGTTCCTAGTGCAATCAGCAAACAAGGTTCATACCAGTGGACATATACCAATTTTAAGAGTTCTACAAAATTGGATTTACTCCAATTGCATAATTAAATAAATTACTATGAGTTTCCTAGTGAAAATAGTGGTATTTTTAGCAAATAAAATCCCAGATATTCCCAGTTTATCAGAAAAATCCGGGAACATACATATGGAGTAAAAACAAGTACAGTACCACTCAAAATTGGAATGAACTCAATACCTATTATAGAACTTGAGTTATAAATTAATTAAGGAAGTTTGGAAACAGATTTGTTATTTTTACTGCACACAAACAGTAGATCTAAATGGATTCAAACTAGTGGGATATGAAAGGTACCTTGATAAGCTTTCCAGGGAATTTGGATTCATATAATTAGGGTTAATAAATCTCTAGATTTGGAATTAAAAGTGAAGACTACATGATTTCACAAGAATAATTATAGACAACTCTACAGTGATGTATTTGGAATGAGACCAGTGCCATCTCGTGGGTATTTTAACAGGGATCACACAGAAATTTGAATCAGTTCTTTTGCATATTCAGAGAATTTTCTATGGATTTTAGAAGTTCATAGATTAAAGGATTTGGTTACAGATTTCGCTGGAAAAAAATAAAATGGGCCGAAACCAACTGATTGGGCTGCACCGTTCCAGGCCGGCTCACTATGCTATGGGCTGTGACACTTGACTAAATAAAAAACATGAGCGATGCTTTAATAATCGTGCTCCAGGACATGCACCACGATGCACGTTCCTGCTAGCTAGCGATGGAGACGACGGGGCCGGAGGAGCTCACCGCGGGGGTGGGAGTTCTGGGGTGGCGGCGATGGCGGAAAAAGGTCGCAGGGGAGCATCCGGACGAGTCGTGCGCCCATGCACGCTCCCAGGCGAGCGCACAGACGCGACGGCCCGGCGCCGGCGACCTCACGGCCGGACAGACGTCGACGACGGAGGAGGACGGAGGCTCACCGAGGCGGCTCGAGGCGACTCGGGAGAGGTGAGGCAGCTCGCAGAGACTCTTCTCGGTTGACTGGGACGCACACATGGGCTCCAAGACGACGGAGATGATGACGGCCGCTTTGCGTCGAGGAAGACGACCGGGACAGGAACGCGACGACGGCGACCAGGTAATTACCTGAGCAAGACGAGAGAGAGGGTTAGATACTGGAGAGGGATCTGATATGAGGCATGCATAGAGGAAAGGGCAAGGATAAGATGCAGCCTTGTGGCCCTCGTCCACGGTGACCTTGCAGACCGACGAGCTCGATCGGCTCGGTTTCTTCCTTGACCAGAGAGGAAGACGAAGCAGGGCTTCGCACCTGGGGACTATGATATGGAGAGGAGAGGGAGTTGAGCTGGGAGTAGGTGTTTTTGGTCGCTACGGGAGGCTCGGGGAGAGGACGCCGAACGTGCGCACGCCAGGTGTTCGACAAAGTGCAGGCTCTCGGGGCACGGGCGATAGAGGTCGATAGGGAAAGGACAAACTGCAGGCGTGCTTGGGAAGACTTGAGGAGGGGTAGGGGAGGCTATTGGCGCAGTGGCTCCCGCAGAGGAGCTCGTTTAGAGAGGGGTGTATGTCACCGACGTCCTTGGGCAAAAGAGAGAGAGATTAGGGCCAGGAGTATGTCGGGTAGGGGGGGGGGGGGGGGGGTTGTACGATGCAGGAGGGGTCAGGGTTTTGTGCAGCTCATTGATTGAGAAGGATATGAGAGAGAGGGAGAGAGATATGACATTTCAATGCCAAAGATTGGCATGGTCGGCCCTCCCCTTGTGCCAAACAAAAAAAGACAAGGAGTTCCGGTCTAGGGGGGGGGGGGGGGGGGGGGTAAGGTTGATGGTCCAAGAGATATTGCTGGTTCTGGTTTGCCCCATGGTGGACCTTGGATCAGAGTAGAAATGAATTGAGAGAGAGGTGGAAAGAAATTTGGGTACTCAAAACCTAGGTTACGCAAGAGATTAACTCATCCTTGCTTTGGTTTATGCAATGTAAAGCAGAGATGTGAGGTGAACATGGAGAAAATGATATTGGGATCATAAAGCTGATATTGATGAAGACTAGATATTAAATAGAGAGATGGGATTAAACAAGGGTTAATAATCATGATAGCATATGATCCCATTTTTGTTTTGCCAAAATGAGAGAGATAGATGGTAGATCAGATAGGTGTGGGTTATCTAGAGGATATGCCCTTTAAACAAGGATTTAATTTGCTTTTGTTTTGGTCACTTATATGCAAGTTGATCCAAATTTGAAAGAACCATATGGGAATTTCTGAAAATAAAAAGGTAAGATCTTAAGTCCAAAGGGTTCTACTTGCGTAGGATAGCATAGTAGAAATTTCTAAAATTTAAATTATGAATAAAGCATGCAGAAGATGTCATAGTTGCCAATCCTATGCATTTTGTAAACTGAGAGGAATAAAGGAAATAAATAATTTTATGGAAAGTATTTAATGGGAAATAGAGTGATATAAAAGATAGAATGCATTTCCCTATTTTACGCAAATAGGGTTTTCTGAAAACATTTGATACCTTGAAATGGTTTTGTAGAAATTAAGATGAAATAAAAAAAGATTCATGGTTTTGGGAAAGAATTGGAGGAAAAACTCTAATTGAATAATGAGGAGATCCTATTTAGCTTGGAGGTATTTTTAGGGATCTGATTTGGTCACTAAGATAATAGCCAACCAAGTGAAGATATTGGACAAAAACCATTTTGAGAAGAGAGGCGGTGATCTTATAAACTGAGTATGATCTTGGAAGGATGGTAGAAGTGGATAGTAAGCCATTTGGTGCTTAGAGGCATATTCTTATTTATTTGAGATAGTAAGCCATTTGGTGCTTAGAGGCATATTCTTATTTATTTGAGCATCCTTGATGAAGTTGCAATGAGGTGCGGTCAAAATGTCAAATAGATTAGATATAGATGTTGATGATTTGCATTAAAATGACAATAGCCAGGTGGGATTTATAAAAAAAACCACAAACACTTTTATAAACTTGGGTAATATTATCAAATTTTCTAGAGACAAGAATAATACCAAATAGGTATTCTTCCCATATCTGCTATTTTTTTGAATAAGAAAAGTTGTTGTGAAAATACTCCTATTATATATATTTGTAAAATGAAATGAGTGCACATAAAGAGGAAACCTCATTTCTAATTTTTGATAAACCTGAGTTTTGAAAATAAATACTCCTTCCATAAGGAATAGAGTTGTAGGGTTTTACAAAGAGGGAAAACATCAAAATGGGTTTTATATAGAAAATATTTTGAAAGCAGTTTATAAGAATATCCCCAGTGGCCATCTTATAATGGTTTGCTTTAGATAGGTTAGGGCATCTCTAGCGGGCCGACCCAAACGGACACTGCGGGTCCGTTTCTGTCCGACCGGACAAACAGGCCGAAAAACCTGCACCCAGCGGGCCGACCCAAACGGACCCCGGACCCCGGAGCCGTCCGCGCGCACCTATCCGTGACCCAGTTTTGGGTCAAAGATGGGTGCGCGCGGACGCCTCACTCGTCCGCGCGCTCGCCTCCCTTGTCCTCCCCTGGCCCCCAAGGCAGTGACACAAAATTGAAATTTCGTCCATTCCTATCCCGCCAGCGCCACTGGACTGTCCCGCCAAACACCCTAGCCAGCCATGGAGCAAGCCACCGATTCCACTGTCGCCGCCGGCGCCACCGGCCTTCCCATTGCCGCCACAGCTCCTTCCTACGACGCCAGCATGAACCCCTCCGTCGATCTCACCGGCGAGCCAGCGCGGGCGACAGCGGTGAGGGTGAAGAAGGAGATATCGGCGGAGCAGCGCGCCGCCGAGTCCAAGAAGTGCGCCGCCCGCCGGAACGCCGAGCGGGCAAGGAAGGCCGAGGCCGAGAAGGCGATAGCGGAGGCCGCTGCGGCCGAGCAGTTCCGGGAGATGCAGTGCCGGGCCAACGCTGAGTTGTTGGCATCACAGGCGGCCGCCCACACGGTGATGATGATGAAGGAGGAGGCGATCACCCAGTACCAGCTGGTCAACGGGGTCGCCGTCGAGGCCACCCATTCGGCGGCAAGCTCGGTGTCTTCGCGGCCACCCATGCACCCTCGCCCGCCGGTCATCGACGTCGACCTCAACCGCACGCCCCACTCTAGCGATGGCGTTCCGGAGCTCAACAAGAGGCCACGGGTCGTGCCCGCCGGCCAAATGCCGGATGGCCGGAACCTGTTCGACAAAATGCCTGACCCGACCCGACCCATGGAGGTATGCCCACAATCTCTCATTGGCCGCGCCGCGTATGGTTTGGCGTTGTATGACAAGTAAATTGTGTATAGGTACATGATGACGACGACGACTGTGTCGTCACTGACACCAACCATGCCGCCCCGCCCACCGCCGAGACCCAACCTGACTATGGCGTATCCATTGACAGTGAGCCGTTGTTCGAGGATGCGTTGCAAGCTGAGGCCATTCGGAGGCAACGCCATAGCCACAAAACCGGGTCATACACATGGAAAGAGGACCTCTTGATATGTGAAGCTTGGTTGGGCATTGGGCAAGATCCCATCCAAGGAGCCGAGCAAAAGGGGGCTGCATTTTGGAAGAGAGTTTGGATCTACTTCCACGAGCGCCGCCGGTTCGCCCTCCACAATTTTGAGAGTGATCGAAATGAATTATCGATCTCAAAGAGGTGGGCGACAATTCAATTGGAGTGCAACAAGTTTTGTGGCGCTCACGAGAATATCACCAATCGGAGATTGAGCGGCCATGGCGTGAAGGATGTGGTGACCAACTCTTTGGACTTTTTCTTGGAGGTGGAGAAGCACCAATTTCTTGTTTAGCCATTGTTGGAAGAAGCTCAAAGATTTTCCTAAATGGCAAGCCAGCTATGCCATCTACAAGAGGGAAAAGGCAGCCGGCAAGCATCATCCAGGCGAGACGGTCGACCTTGACAGCGGCGACTCGGCCAAACCTATCCGAGGTGATGGGCCAAGGGGCCACAAGGCCACCAAGCAAGACATGAAGCGTGATGCCAGTGCCCTAGCTCTGGAGAGCACACTGAAGGCTGTCATGGCCGAGAAGGAAGAAGTGTGAACGGCGCGGGAGGAGAGGAGGCGCCAACAGAAAGAGGTAGCGATGACCAACTTTGCGGCCTTGCAACAGAAGGCCATCGAGGTACGAGAGAGGCAGCTCCAGATTGACGAGGCCAATGCCCGTGCTACCGCCAAGAAGATTGAGTTGAAGGAAAAAAGAGGTCGCCGCCACCTTGCTCGCCGAGGAGAACCGAATCATGACCGCCGATTTGTCCAAGATGGATCCGGGTACAAGGGCATGGTTTGAGAAGAGGCAACACCTCATTCTGTCCAGAGACGATTAAATTAATGTAATTGTATGCTAAAACTCTACTTATTTGTATGTTTTAATCTGTCTTCTAATTTGTAAATATATTGCCCTTGTCAAACTGGCCAAAATGATAGTCAGCATGGACAGACAGGCAGCCATCCTGGCGAAAACGCCAGTCCAAACCATCCCTGCCCAGAAAATGGGTCGCGCCGCTGGGTGCACCGCCCGACCCAAACGGACAGAGGCCGGACGGGAGGCCTTTTCTGTCCGGGGTCCGACCCAAACGGACCGATTCGGACAGATTGGCTGTCCGAAATGGGTCGGCCCGCTGGAAATGCCCTTAGGCCACAAGCCTACCTGCAGATCGTAGCTACACACAAGGAACTCAATCAAAGTCAAACAAGTCACACAAAGTCAACTCATCATACACAGTCAAACCATTTGAAATAGGAGGGGTTGGTCCACAATCTTATACATCAAGCAACTTAAAAGCAACAATCACACATCATACAAGGAAGGCATGCAAGATACTCCAGTAAATCTGATTAAGCACAAAAGGTTTTTGTTGGCTCTCATTTTTTTGCATTACTAAACCTTGCTTAATCATCTATACTACTTATAAAAGCCAACACAAACTTTCCTATACACACCCCCAAAACATACACAGACGGATTAAAACCGCACGATCAGCCCATTAAACACAATCTAACAGATTGTGATAGCCTAATCACATCTCTTTGGTACACTTAGCGATTTACAATGACGGACGCACTCATCCTGCAGAGGAAAAAAAAACCCCGCCCGCCCCGCGTCCGCACTCCGCAGCCCCAAACATCGCTCAACACACGCAAAATAGGAAACTGATTGCACCCCACGATTTCCTCTCCACCCTAATCACGGACCTCTCTGCGGTGCGTCGCCACCCGGCAGCACCATCACCTCCCTGGACGCCCTCGCCGCATCCCTGGACAGCGCCCTCTCTGCCGGCCTGGACCGTCGCCTCCCTGGATAGCGTCCTCGCTGTCGGCCTGCATCGTCGCCTCCCTGGACGGTGCCCTCGCTGCCGGCCTGGACCGTCGCCTTCCTGTAACCAAATTGTCTACCGGTCTTCCATCACCACTCTGCCGTCCTCACTGCCGCAACATCGTCGCCATCCTGTAAGAAACAGAGACCATTCAACTATTCTTCCAGTGTATAATCAATCTCTAAATATGGATTGCATTCAACTAGATTTTACTGTTTCCACACTACAGCAAGTTGACAATGCAGCAAACTGCCTGAACTTTGAAGTATCAGTTTGCCCAGGATTATTATGTCGATAATTATTCAAGCTGGTACAACCTACACCGACTGTAAAATTACTGCATCACATCTCCTCATATAGATTAGCAACTACTAATGTTATTATGCTTCCACCTAAGGCCTGTATTAAAACTTACTGTTCATGAATAAACCCAGGTTTGCTGAATCAAGGTGTTGTACTACCCTCATAGCCCATATGTTTGTGACTCTTGTGTACAAAGCAGTTGAGGGAAATATGCAATTATAAGCTGCTGGTAGAACGCAAGGCGATCAATACAAAATAGTGCGTACAGATCAGAGCACCCAGGTATGATATATTGTACTAAATCTTTTCCCTTGTCATGAAAAAGCTAGCAGATAGTATCAGTAAGATTTATTACTGAACTGCGTAGTTAAAGAGACCAAAAGGGCAATGAACTACAGATAACCAAGGCGGGGTGTACTACATACATTAGACTACCAAAGATCAGTACTTGAAGTAATCTTGGTACTGTCTATATGTCACACTATCCATGTGTTTGTTGATTTAATGACATGCATATTCATATGGCAGAGGAGGAAGCTATTGGTATGTCAACTCATCTCCGAAATCCCGTATTCTAATGATCAGCTTGGTGATAAATGGTCTAGAGGGATGAGCGGGTGCGTGGTTCTTTCAAGCCGTCTTATTCCAGCTAATTTGCAATCAACATGTCTTCTTGCTTTTCAATTCCTGAAATGGTTTCTTCTGCATATGTGAACGAAGTGTCTTTAGTGAAGCCACTTTCAAAAAAAAAAGTGTCTTTAGTGAAGCCAAAATGATTTTCTGTGGTCAGGTATGCATTTCATATTCCCACATGATATCAATTGTGCACCGCTTTAGATTGAAAACATTGTTACTGAATCTATCTAGCATGCAAGAAGTGAAAAAGAGTGACGCCGGATTGTCTGAACCTTTATCGAATGTCATGCATGTATCATGACTCATGAACCTTACACATCTAAGCAATTCCCTATTTTAAGTTATCCAATTTAATTATGCTGTCCGACTTTAGTATTATTATTTCAAGGAAAGCTTCAAGCTTCTGAAATACATTGGATAGGGACAAAGTTTCTGGTTACACTCTGCTGGATAATAAGTCAATCCTCTGTTTTTTATGAGTGCCATGATTTGTATAGCATGTGCAACTGGTGAAGGTACTATGAGAAGGCAGCCCATTTAACGAAGCATGTAGGATTGTGTGGTAAAAATATATATTCAGAAGGTGTGAAAATTCAAGGACTTACCTGCATATGGAAATGGGGAAATCAAAATAGGTGCGTACCTATCTTGACATTTTTTTTCAATAACTTTGCTGATCTACTAATTATTACTCGCTAGAATTGATTTACTCCTAGATAGTATCATTCTACTTTGTTTGACATCCACTCAAATATCCAGAATTTGTTCTATAAAGGAGACCACCCTATCTAATTGACTATAACAAGAACTGTGAACACATATTTATAGAGTTAACAGGTTCATGTTGCACAATCAGACCGCCCTATCTCTTGGATTGTAAAAAAAAAGCTATACAGTAAAGGGGAATCAGCTACACTTGTATACATACCAGAAGCCTTCATCACATCAGAGAACAAGCTCTCCTGGAGGTGCCCTACGCGCATCTCTCCAAGGGGCTTTTCCGGTTGTGGATGTGGGATCGACGAGGAGGTGAGGACTGAGGAGCTGAGGTCGTCAACGATTCATGGTCGGCCGTCGCCGGTGATCTTGTGCACGAAGGTGACGAGTGACGAGCGCCGAGCTGACGATAAACCGGACGAGGAGCTCCTGGAAGATCCCTTTGGCACGCCAGATCTGCGCTCCACGTACAGGCGCCTCACCCCAATCAGCGAGGTGTAGACCACGGCGAGGATGGAGAGCTCAAGGATGATATGCCGATCCAATGGAGCGCGGGGTGAGCGTCATGAGCCTGACGATCCTGCTGAGTGGGGTCGTCGGGGGCTGCCGAGAAGCTGCGCGGCGTGAGCGTCTTGCCGGGGAGGCAGAGTCGTCGCGGCAGCTGCGGGGAGGTGGAGGTCGTCCCGGTAGCAGAGAGGAATTTTTGACACAAAGGACCACATGCCCTAGCTTATTGTCAAAAAAGACCACCTTTGAAATAATTTGTCAAAAAGGACTACTATTGGATGGCGGCAAGTCCTGCCAAGCGACACGTGGCACATGCCGCCACAGCCGGTGGCGGCAGGCACATGCCGCCTTGGGCCAATGGCGGCATGTCCCACCACCGGCGAGGGACATGTCACCATTGGCCCGGGCGGCATGTGCCTGAAGCCACCGGCTGTGGCGGCACCGGCGAGGGACATGCCGCCATTGGCCCAGGCGGCATGTGCCTGCCGCCACCGGCTGTGGCGGCATGTGCCACGTATCGCTTGGCAGGACTTGCCGCCATCCAATGGTGGTCCTTTTTGACAAATTATTTCAAAGGTGGTCTTTTTTGACAAAACGTTGGAGGAGGTGGTCTATTATGTCAAAAATTCAGCAGAGAGAGGGCGGAGGTCTTGATGAGAGAGAGAGTGAGCAGTGATGCCTGGTTAGGATGTTTTTCTCGAATCATCCTTTCTTTGAAGAAATCCGCGTTATCGAGTTTTGAAACATCGAGCCTTTTCTACATGTTTCTCAGTCTGAACACCAGTCCGTTAAAACTTGCAATGCGTTGGAGCTTTTAAAGTATAGATAGATTAGAAAAAAATTACTAGGAGTACTGATAATTGTCAACTTTAGTACTCTTCAGTTCCAAATTAATTGTTGCAGTTATTTTTTAAAATTTGAGCGAACCTGGATAGTGAAACACATACAAATACATCTGTATCTAGACCAAATTTAATTAACACTATGATAAATAATTTGGAATAGAGGAAGTACTATATTTTTCTTAAGCGACTCAATATTGTGTATGGGCCATCACGTAGAAAATACATCATCAACTGTTTGGACTTAAAGGACGGTACAATTTACGAACTAAAATGATAATACTTCTCCATATCTGGAAATTCAATTCGGCTTCCGAGTTGCATATGCCTTTTATGAAAAAACACATATAAATTATCAAAAAAATGAAAATATATATTTTAGTGTACATCACCATAATCTATGCGGCATGAATAATGTTTCGTGAAAAAATTGATTTTTGTGTGGTCTGTATAAATAGAAAACACAATGTCTCATGAAATGGCTTATTTTAGCATTGAATTTTGACTTTTTATATAAGCCATATGACAGATCGATTTTTTGTGAAATAAATTTATGCCCATGTAGCATGTGAAGATACATCCGTGATTTTCTGTTTAATTTTTTAAGAATTTCACAATTCATCTAAGTTGCATTGTAAATAAAGAGAACATATGCACCCATAAACCTCTATATTTGAATTTGCTATTACGTGGCGGTGTGCGGTCATCTAATGAAAGTTGTGTTTATAAAGCCTTCCAACTCACACATACCTATGAACGAAGGTAGCCACGTGTGATGTGTATTGCGAGTGGGAGAGAATTGCCGTAGAGGAGGCCGACGCCTCAAGGTGGAGAGGAGTGAGGGTACAACGAACGTGCGAGAGAGAATTGAGTGGAGGTCGTGCGTTGCACGTGCAATACAAAAGTTGGGGTGTTACAGCTTGTATGTGAGTGGGCTTGAAATTTAGCAAACTTTAGAGGCTCCAATTACATATGCATCCAAACATCAGAATTTGGGCCCCCAATTTCAAATTGCCAATTATTAGGCCCAATTATGTGCATCTAAACACAAGAGGGAATTTAGGAAGGAGGGATGCAATGAGCAGTAATTCTAGGAAAAACTTAAACCATATTTAATGTTAAGCGGCCTTAGAGGAGAGGTGATTTGAAACAAATAGTTTTCATAGCAAGCCCTAAACACCGGATCGGAGAAAGTAGAATGTTACAGGGTAATCACATCCTACAATATTATTTAAGAAGCAAGGGGCCATCCAGCACATTTAAAACAAAGAACTCAATTCTTAGAGCATATATAATGCAAGGTGCCTAGAATAATACTTACTCTACACAAATAAACCTTTTTATAGGAATAATAAACCATTTTGTTAAGCACTAGTGCTTGTACTAGTGAGACGTTTCAATAGACACGCTTCTTATACTACCAATAAGCATTGATGTTCAGTTAAAAAAACGGTTTGGACTCAGTAGAATTCTGGACTATTAGATTTGCATCGTGATTTATGCAATTTGTTTGCAAGTTGAGTTGCAACTGAGATTTTTTCAGTTGCAAGTGATGTTGCAACTAGAAACCACTAGCTAAATGCCCCCGCGTTGCAGCGGATCCCCATCTTTTTTTATTTTGCTTTCTATCCTACACTCTCGTATTAATAGCTTGCCTCCTTTAGCTCCCTTCGGACTTTGTCCTTGTCGAATAAGAAAGCCCTGACCACCCACATAAAAGTGCGCTAGTGCGACAACTTTGACAGTACTAAGTCACATTTCTCCCCTCCCTCTCTCTCTCTCTCCCTTCCTCTCCCTCTCTCCATCATCCTCTCTCTCTCTCATTCCCTCTCTTTCTGACCTCATGACACTTTCTTGACTATCGGAAGCACTTGCCTGAATCCCCACCAAACACGACAGTCTTACCCTCGAAAGGTCGGCGACCTCCCCCAAACACTAACACTGTCGATATCGTGTGGGGTGATGTATGGGTAGCCATTGTGTTGTTGCGCATGGTGGCTAGCCGAGGTGGCCTCATAAGTTTGGAATTGTGTCCTCATCATGCCCGTGTGTTGCCACAGATAATTTTGTACATCAAGTCTCCTAAAACAATATGTTTAGCTATATGCATCGATACTTTAATAAATAAAATGATTATTACAAATATGTGTTGTCTAGATTTATCTTTTCTCCCTATTATATGTATTTCTTCCCATCCGTAATATCAAGAAGGCAAACATTTTTCATCTAAGACCTAGCTTCAAACTTTGATGGTATCCTGTTTGCCCGCGGGAGTAAGATATTCCCCTTCATAGTTAGTCGTCCAATGTTTGTGCAGCATCACCTTCGATTGCCATGCATGGCAACAAGCGTCATTGGATCATGTCCTCCTTTTAATAACCTCCCCCTTAATCTCTTTAGTGAGGTTTTCTCTCTTGGTCTCGCTTCTATCATCGCACATAGATCGCTAGGGACTCCACACCTTGCAACCTTATCCACTATGGAGAGGTATCCTCTCACGGGTTCACCTCCATCGTCTATCCCGCATCAGAAGTTATTATAGACCTTATCTATCTGAGTGAGATATCTCCTTCATTAGTTTTGTTTAGCTCCAGCCTCTACTCCAATTGCGCCGCTGCTATCGCTCCAGCCTCTATTCCAACTGCGGCACTGCTATCGCTCCAGCATCATCAATGGAATCAGTTGTATTTTAAGGAAAAAATATAGACAACTACTTTTTACCAAAATAAAAGTAGAATAAAGAAAAGTCGACACACTATATTTGTATACGAAGATGCATGTGTTGTGTAGAAAAAACTTTTCAACCAATAGGTAGCTTCAACACGAGGTTTTGTCCTGAATAGCCACAGTTATGCAAAGCTCCCATCTAAAACTATGTAGAAATCGAGAAAGAGGCTAGGATTACCTTAGTGCTGACACGGGGCACGGTGGACATGGTGCATAAAAGTACTTATTTAAAAAAATCATAATACACAAAAGTTCTCAAAACAAGTGCATGACGATTTCGATCTTCATTTTCATCATAAGAAGTTTCAAAAATAGTTACAAGTGTGATAATGCCAGACATCACTTTCGCTCTAATAGTAAAGATAGGTTAAAGAGCAACTTATTTACCAATTTGTGTTCTTGTAGACCAGGGTGTCTACAACTCCCGCTCTCCATTTCGAAAATACATTAAAGAGTAACTTCTTTGTGGATTTTCTACGGAGCAAATGTTCAGCACATCGAGATGATTGTGTCCGGCGGCAGATGACGCAAGAGGATGGAGTGTTGTCGACGATATCCAAGGTGAGGAAGCTTACAGAGGATGATGAAGACAACGGCAAGGCATGTTGATGAAGATTTTACTATCTCCGGTTTTATGCAGCCGTTTTCTGGCTTGGCAGTGTCGTTGTCTTATGTGTTAGGCAGCGGCTTCCGGTGAATCGTTGACTTATACCAGCTAAAAGAAAGAGCATAGTGTGGTGATAGTTTAGAGAAATTGATGCCGGTTATTGGGACATTACGATCTGCTAGTGGCGGGATCAACAAGATGCCCATTGCAGTGCCGGTAAACTGATCTCGAAGGGTGACACAAGTGCCTATGGTGCCGATGAACCGTGTTGCTGTGAAGAGCAGCATGACGCCTAGCGCCACGAGCAGCGAGCAGGCGCGTAAATTGAGGATTTTTGAATTTTTGTTGAGATAATTAAGATTTGTAGATAAGAGTTTGTCATTTTTAGCTATACGGTCTTAAAAAGAATAGTTATACATACTTTGTTAGCCGTATCTCGGTAACAAAGTTTAGCGGATTAGTCTCTTACTTTTTTCGTGGGAAGGGATGTGCCAGAATTAGATAGTTCACGTGGTGGGATAAGGGACGAGTTCCCTAAAAAAAATTAGAAGACGACGACCAACATCAATGGGGCGCTGGGTTGTTCCAACTAATAAACAAAATAAGAGACAAAGATTTGCATAAAAAATCAGGAAAAAGATAACCGATCAGGAATTTTGGTATGTGCTGTACTGGGTGCGGTGGCAAAGTTTTTTTATAATTTGGGTTTGCATTAGTTCGGGATAAGATAGCGGTAGCGGGCTGACATATTGGCTATAAGCAAAATAGCCTTCTACCATTAGTGGTAGGCTGGTAGCTATACACCTAGCATCCACTATTCGATCCACTATAGAGAGCATGACATTTCCTTTCAGGATCACAAGAACTAACAGATGAAAGCAACGATATTTGTAATTTTTCTCCATCTCGCACCACCTCTCAACATAGCCATTCAACACACCACACCATGCAATCTATTGGCTTCTCCATCTAAGCTAACCACACACACACGCCTAACACCATCCACTCAACCCCTCCATCCAAAGCCACCTTACCATATAACCATACAAACAAACGAGTTCCTCTCACCGCTCCCATTTTATACACACAGCTGCCGTCCCTTTTTTTATTTAACATTTCCCTGCATTCACAAATACATCATCGTGTTCATAGCAGAGCTCAGTAGGATGAACACCGTAATCAGGAAAAATCTGTGGTGAGTGATTTGTTGATTTTAGGGCGCCGCTACGCAATCAAGCTGAGCTCATTTCCTAACAGTCTATTTTTTTAGGATAGGATTTATGAACTTATTCCAATTATTCTTACCCTCCGCCGCCTTTGGCAGAGCTGACGATGCGAGTTAATTTTACATCCACTCCCGCATTGGCGTCTCTATATGTAGCTGGCAGCAGTGAGACAATGACAGGAAAAGGGAGAGCAGAACATTAGTGCCAAACGAAAAAATACTGCCGAAACTACAGACATGGCTTAGCAAGATGGCTATATCACATGGCATGTCTAACAGGTAACTTTGGTAGGCAACTCGGTTTTGAAATGGCGGGAAGGGAGAGAAAACTACTCGTGCAAAATAAATAAATCCCGCTAACTCTCCTTACCGGCTTAGCAAAACGACAACATCACATGGCATGTCTAGTAGGTTACTTGGTTAGGCAAGTGTACAAGGCAATACCGCATGGCATGTCCGAGATCACCATCGGCTCTAGCCATTTGCTGCCTATCTAAGTAGCCTTTCAGAAGCACCATATGCATGCAACAAACAAAAGTTTTTCATCTGTTATCACCAACATACTCCTGTTCTCTACATCGCATGCGGTAGGAATAGCATGATCCTACAATCTAAAGATTATGCATAGCTACCACCGATGGTAGCAACTCTGCATTGTTGGCTGTAAATAGTTAGAAGTGTGACAACATCGGACACCGTTTTTGCTTTAATAGTAAAAATATATAAAATGAACCTTTTTTAACTTATTAATGGCAGTGGTGGGTAATTTGGTGTCTTGCCTGAGGGTAAAATTGGAAACTGAAAGTGTGACAACAGACACCGCTTTCGGTTTAATAGTAAAGATACATCCGGATCGTTGGATTGCTTCGTGATTCGTGCTAATAGTGAGTTACAACTAAGATATGATGGCATCATTCTGCTCCCATGAAAACCAATGTCCAGTGGAAACCTGGAAACTTGAATATGGGCCGTTGGATGTCGAACTGCGGGCGAGATCTGTAACCAACATGTACCAGGCATTTAGCAAATGAACGCCCGCCTGCCTGCTTATATCTTTGCACAAAGCCCCTTCAGTTACTGTTTCTTCATCAATGAAGACCCTAGAACGTGTGGTACTGGTATAGCAGATTTTAAAGTCTGAGCTCTAAGATCCATACAAGGATCAGTAGTTCTGTAAAATACTCAACATTACATGGAACAAAGATCCATAGAGTTTCATAGGCACATGGAAGCAAAATTTATAAGGGAAACAAATAAGTTTCATCCGTGTATATAAATAGTACTAATTCAAACTTGTTTAAGAACATATTCAAATGAACAGATCTAGAAAATAATATATGCATGATTTCAACATCAAAACGTAATAGAATCATTGAAGAATACTTATTTCAACTTCAAAAACATCACAGATCAACTCGAGATTCATACAAGAAATAAATCAAAAACAAAAAAATCAGAAAAAAAAGAAATAACAAATAGTGGGAGATGAATCAGAACACTCATAGATCAGATTAGTGGAGGAGAGGGAGTGGCCACGCGGTGGACGAAGTGACGGTAGACGGGATGTAGTCAGGTCCAGAGCCTCTTGCCGGCGAACGGCTGAACGAAGTGGCAAGTGGGCGTCTCAGATCTGCGGACATGAACTGCCCGACGGGAAGGTCTTCGACCTCATCGTCGGGCACAAGCAGGCAGGGAGGTCAGTCTGGCCGCCACCAAGGATCTGGGATGCAGGACAGGGAAGGTCGGATTGGCTGCCACTATGCAGATCTCGCGTACGGCCAGCATAGATCTTGCTGCCAAGAATGCGATGCCGCTCAGCTTCTAGGAACTAGGGGAAGGAATAAACAATCAGTAATTAGAGAAAGTAAGGGGTGGATTTTGCAAACAATTAACCATGGTGGCGAGCGCTTATTTGCAAATACGTGATACACGTTCCTTCCAGATCTCGCCCATACGTTTAACATCCAACGGCCCATATTCGAGTTTTCAGGTTTCCACTGAACATTGGTTTTCATGGGCTAATGCTTAGTAGATTGAGTCTAGACACACCCTTAAAAAAAAGCATTGATGTTTTAAGAATTTATTTTATTTTATAAGCACACAAGTTTAAAAACCTTACATTTGAGCCCATGCGGCATCTTCCGAACTCCGAAGAACAGAGATAAATGTGGATAACCCTCTCCCTAATTCAAATCTGCCCCAAATTTGATAGTGCGACCGCCCCGCAGCTTCCCTCGCCCCCTCCCTTCAAAACGCCAGATTATTCCCTCCGCCGCCTCCCTCCGAAAACCCATAGTATTCTCAGACCAAGACCAGACGAAATCCCCAAATCCCACCTCTCAGATTCACCAGGGGGATTCCCAAATCGCTCGGACTGACGCAGATGGTAAGCGTCCTTTTCGGATCCTTAATCCTCTGATCCCCTCGCATTCGCAGAGCAAAGTTCCTCGATTCGTTCCTTCATTTCAATCGGATTCGGCCCGTGCTGCTTTTTGGCGCAGGCGAATGGGGAGGAGGTGCCGCCGACGGCCGCGGCGGCGGCGGACATCGAGGAGCTTGAGCCGCTCTTCGACTACTCCCGCGTGCGGCCCACCTTCGACTTCCGCTTCGACGGTACGCTTCGCGGCCCCATGGTGTAGGGTTTCCGTCGGAAGTCGCTCATGGCCTTCTCGGTTTCGATGTGCAGACTCTGATCTTGACAAGTCGGACATCTTCGTCCACTGCAACAAGCGCCCCAAGTTGGCCGATGCCGTTGCCCAGGACGCCGTAAGTACGACCGAGTTCATTTCGTCTTGATGGGTGAGGTTTCAGACTTTTGCGGTGCGAAAGCTAACGTGTTGGTGACGATCTGTGTGCTCTGTAGGAGGGTGATAAGGCCAACGAGAAGGGTGACGCCGGCGTGAAGAAGGCTGCGGCGGTGAATCTGGACGAGGAGGATTGGCTGGCCCCACCGCCCCTGAAGCCTGTGACCAGGGCTGATAAAGCAACGCACGAGCCGAGGTATAGCTACGTTTTATCTCGATGTTGTGCCATTTTAGATAGCTAGCTATGTTTTATGTGTACGTTGTGCCATTTTACAAGGTTACCTGTTGTTGACCGTGATGATCCCTGATACTACTGAGATTTTTGCGTGGAGACACTGTCTGCTATGGATTAGATGATGCGATTGAGCATTTTTAAGGATGTTGTTTAGCATCTTAGGTGTGGAATTGTCTTCTTTAGTTGGACTCAGTTGGCTCATGCATATGCTGATTAGATGACACTATAATTTACCTTGAATCAGCAGCACCCAGGTTCTAGTGCTTGGCTTATTGCAGCTAGAATTTGCCAGGTAGGTCCGTAGGTGTTGTAGGCTAGTAGGGACCATGACAAGTGAAGAGCTGCTGAGGTGCTTTATAGCTGCTTATTCAAGGAATCCTTTCTTTTTCATTTTTCTCGGACACAATCTCCTGCCTTTTCATCGAAAAATACTCTCCAGTTCCAGAAATGAAGTCATGGCATTTGTCTTCAGACCTGAATACTATTTAGACTATAATGTGTCTTAGGGATATTATGCCAAATTGTGTCTTATGGGATATTATGCCGAATAGCGTCTTATGATTATGACAATTAGCGTCTTACGGGACATTATGCCAAATTAGAGCCAGTCTGAATTGGGTATTCTGTTGCTTTATGAAATGCTGCACTGACTTTGCCTATGGTACACTGGTACCTATCTTTTTTTTTAGACTGCATTGGTACCTATGCTGTCTACGTGAGAATATGTTGGAATTACTACTAATTTCAAAGAAAATAGTTTGTGCAGAAATCATGTATTGAACTAAAACATATTATTCTAATACTGTATAGTGACTGCTGACTGGAAGTGCCTGATTATAGTTTGATAAAATGTTTTTGCGCTCTCTATAATTTCATCCTCAGTCTACAATAATGCAAATATTGGGATAAATTAGATGACACTTTTATTTATAAGCATACTATTGAATTTAAACCTAGAAGTAAAACATGGGTTCCCTCTAGAATATGGCCAACTAACTATTACCATTGATCTTAATATTGGTGAAACTGAACTTGAGTGTCACCTATCAACAAATTCTCACTGGCAGGGGCATATCCATTGGTGATGCATGAATCATCCAAATTATCACCAATTCCTGCAAGATAGATTAGAAGTAGATGTATTGCGAAAAAGGAACCAGTCTGCAAGATAAATCCACCTTAGACATCTCCCGGATAATGCCATCAATTAGTGAAGCCCCATGAATCCTCCTTTTATTTATGCATTCAAGTCATACAAACAAAATGAGCTCTCGGGGTTCTCCCATCCTCCTCCTTTAACATCCATAGTAGTAAGCCTGTTCACAGTTTGGTCTCAAACGGGCTAAACCAAGAGTCCAGCCCGCACCGCATCAGATTAGCAGTTTATTTTTGTTTCGCTGGTTTTTGGTTTCAGCCCACGAGCAGGAAACCATTAGTCGGCTTGAGACGGTCTAACCATCAAAACCGTTTTGAATCGCACACTTCCACACGTGCCACTGTCTTCGCGTGCATCAAGCTCGTCTTCAGCGATGGCAACGGCTGTTGGGACTTGGGACCAGCGGCACGCGCCGCTCCACCGCAGCCTCACCATCTCCTCTGCCGTCCACCCGTCCGCTGACACGCCGCCGGCGCCCTCGAGCAAGTTCATGCGGGTGGAAGCGGTTCCATTCAACATCATCCAGGTCCAGTGAGCCAACAACGGCGGCGTGGGTTCTTCAAACATAGCTCGGCGAGGATGTTAGGCGCTGTGGCCCTGGGTGCGGTGCTCGTCGTTCTGGTGATCTCGATAGAGCGCATGCCGTGGTCGCCGCAGCAGCTGATGGGGTCGGATGAACGGGACGACTGGCTGACGGCGAGCGTGCGCGCGCAGCTCCGGGAGCAGCTGAGCGGGGCCATGGGCGAGGCGGACGCAACAATCACGGCAGCAGATCGAGTCATCAGGCCGAACACAGCGCTGTCTGGCAAGCAGTCTCATTGAGCACTCAAACCGTGCAAAACTGTGTAAACCAGCCTGCACCGGCCCGGCAAATCAGCTCGTTTCTAAACAGTGTAAACCAGACCAGTCCAAATAAAACTGTGCCAGACAGCCTGGTTTGACAAACCGGCAGAAACCAGCTAACACCGAGGATGCACAGGCTTACATAGTAGGGCCAGGATTAAGCATAACAGGGTAAGAAGCCAAAGTATTCTAAACCACAATCATGAGTATGAGTTTACCAAAAAAAAAATTGTCACAAGAGTAACAAATGAGATGCAATTTGGTCGTCGATATGTATCAGTAGAACTAAAAGCTTTTCAAGCCAATTCGTATTACAGTGCTATGGAAGTAATAGGAGTTAAATATCATCTGAGATACTTTCTTTAGCTAGTCAATTATAGTCTCATTATAAAATCGACAAGCAAAATGCATGCAATTGCATCTAAGTACATGCCATTCTTATCCAGAGACAGCCACTTTCTCAGGCAAGCGGTAAGCAGAGATTGTATTACTGGCCAGAGAAAATGACCTTCTTGTGGGTCCAGCGAAGGATGGACTCCTAGTGCTTGTTGTTGGCACATGAGCCTCACTTCTTGCTGAGGCAGTCGACATGGTCACCCAAGGAGTCAGATCTCCAAAAACCAGGCACTGCAACGCTTTCCGAGGCAGTCCACACCCCCCCCCCCCCCCCCCCCCTCCCCTGATCTTCGATCTTGAACACCTAACATTTAGCAAGGGAACTTCGGATTTAGCAAGGGAACTTCGGTTGCAGCAGCTGGTGCAAGGTCACCGTGGGATGATTAGGAGATGATTTGGAGCGGGGTGCAAGCAAGAGATGCGGAAGACAATTTGGGAATTCGAGAGCAGAGCTGACAAAAAAAATCAGGAACCAGATCCACATGTCAGTGCAAGCTTCATGGACAGGGAGTGACGTACCACCACCGCCATCAGCCCATCACCAACTCTCCTTTGATAGTGAAGATAGCTTTCACCATTATCTTCCCAAATCATCCATGATATTATATGGTCACTGATTTTACCACGTTACAGGGATCGCCATTCTGAGCCTGCAATTGGGCTGTAGAAAACGTTCCTAAGCATAGCTGGAGTCTAGGTGGTAGGTGCCTTTGGGAGTACTGGTTTCATTTGATTTGTAGTTCTATTTTTATTGTGCAATTGTGTCCTAGACTTTTCCCTAGCCACTCTGGTACTCTCATTGCAGTTCAGTTTCACTAGACTATGGATGTACAGGTCTGTTGCAAGAGCACTTATCATCCTCGTGGACCAATTAGATTACCTGAAAATATGATGACCAAATTATCAGTTGTTTTTTACTACCAGCTGACTTTCTAAAGATGTTACTGACCTGTAATGTTCCAAATTATGTGCACAACATTCTCAGATTAGAGAAACAAGATGTAGCAAAACTTGCTGAAGATACTTTTCAAAAGGTTGTTGAAACTGTAAAGAAAGACCTTGCGGCCAAGAAACCACCTGAAAGTATAGTTCTTGATGATGAGCTGACCGAACCACAGATGAAGAAATCGAAAGAAAAGATCCTAATAATGATTCAGGACAAAGATGTGAAGCAGCCGTTCCGTGTATGTAAGGTATGAACTTCACATATTTACATTCTTTTTCTGTTAGATAGTTCATATTCTCTGACTGACAGTTGCAATAATTTGACACATTTAAGTTAATGATTAGTTTAGATTTAGTTAGACATGATAATTGCCCAATATACTTTCTCATCTTCATTTTACTGTTGAACTTTACCTTCTGAAATGGTATCTACATTAGTTCAATATGTATAAGCTGGGATTTTGAAATTTCGACATCTATTAAACATCCCAAAATGCGGATTTAAACCAACTTTATGTTCTTAAATGTGAATTTATGACTGCTACAGGACGAGAAGTTTGACAAGCTTTTCAAGGCATATGCCAAGAAGGTTGATCTTAATCCATCAAATCTGAGTTTCGTATTTGATGGTGACAAAATAAACCCGGCAAGTACACCCCAGGACCTTGACCTGGAGGATGAAGACATGATTGAGGTGCGCCATAAGCCAGCTGAACATGTAATTCTACACAAGCCAACTGAACCACATGTGAAAAAAGCGCGACAAAAAATACTAATATCGATTCAGGGCAAAGATGGGAAGCTACAGTTCCGTGTATCCAAGGTATGGTTTTTTCATGATGCTGTTATTAGTGTCAATTTACAGTTCAAGATGTACTCTCCTGTTAGATAGTTCAAATTCTGTGACAGATAGTTCCAAGTAATTGGCGCATTTAAGATTTTTGGCCACAGTAGATTCAGTTTGACATGATAAATCCCAATTTACTTTCCCGTTTTTGTTTATGTATTGAAATTTACCTGCTGAAAATTGTATGTACATTAGTTAAATGTGTATAAGCTGGTATTCTGACATTTTGCCGTCCATTCAACTTGCCAGATGAGAATTTAAAATAACTCTATGCTCATATCTTAATTTGTGATCGCTACAGGATGATAAGTTTGAGAAGCTTTTCAATGCATATGCTAAGAAGGTCCAGCTCAGCCCATCTGATCTGACTTTCACATTTGATGGTGACAAAATAAACTCAGCTAGTACACCCCAGGACCTTGACCTGGAGGATGATGACATGATCGAGGTGCGCCGTAAGTCAAGCTGATGGCTAGGAGGTTGGCCTGGGTTCTGTAATTTTGCGCATCCCTGAGTGGGAAGCTGTTGGGGGGTTGGCCTGTTTTGCTTTGCGATCAGCCGCACATAAGGTCAGCTCCATTTTTGTTGGTGTCAGCCCCGTCTTCATGTTCATGTCTATGTCCATAATAGACATACGATACATGCAAACGGTTCTTCTGTCCAGCCTCTCGGATAGGTGTTCTTGCTTCCTTTTCTGCTCTGTGCTTTTGCTTTGTGAGATGGTTAGAATTGTAGTGTGAAGTATTTGAGTGTGTATTACAGTGTACAGCCAGCTTTGCTCGGCAAGTTACCGAGGTGTGTCGACTGCTCAAGTGCTAATTGCATGGCTTTACCTGTATATATGATGATTTCTGGAATTTATACTGTCTTCTGGGGATTTACAGTTCACACGCCGGATTTGCTTCTTTTGGTCCGCAGTATGGTTGTATGCAGGCATGGTCATCACCCGTTGCAGGTAGAGGAGGCTACCGAGGCATGTTTGTTGTCGTGGTCTCAATGTCGTGAGTCCATGTTCTTTCACCTAGGCTTGGGTGCACCTTCCTGTATTGTGTACACCTCCTGTCGTAAATTAGAAAAAAGTTTCTATGATTAAGTACAATTTTATACTGTCCTAAGTTCTACTAAATTATCTGATACTTTTTACAATCGGAGGGAGTACTATTTTTGCGAGAATACATCCTGGATAGATGTTAGGACACTAATCAATGAACTCGTTTAGGCTTCAGGGTCTGCTAAGCATAACGGGAGTACAGCAATTGATAGCAACAAAAGAGAAACATCATTGGTTAGTTTGAACCAAAGCTTGCTTGAGAGTGCATAAGTTATGATGCTAATGTGGACCAAGTCGAGACCCAGTGATGTTTTAGGTGATGATAGTGGTTGCCATGCTAGGTGCATCAATTGAAGTTCTGTTTATGTTTTCTTAAGCCATTAATTTTAGACTACAGTGAAATTCATTAGAGCATTATTTGAATGAAACAAACACTCAGACGAAATGTGAAAGGTCGAATTTTTTTATATAGTTCTTATGGGTGAGAAGTATGCCATGTTATTTCCGAAATGTCAAGTTTTCAGATTTTGTGTGCCGTTAAATCTTTTTTTACACATGTTAAGTAGATTGCATTTTTATATATTTGTAACACGCTGACTCAATTTTGTACTTGTGTGCATTTCAATTAAATTCACATATTTTTATTAAAATATGGGTGCATGTGTACACTTATTAGTATAGAAGAGGTGGCAGAAGGCACAAACAAGAATGGCAAGTCACGTTGCAAACAAGAGTAGCAAGTCACGCTGCCAACAAGATGCTATAAGGGCATCTCCGGACGCAAAAATAGTACTCCCTCCGATTGCAAATGGTGCGCGCGTTCGAATCGGTCCGACCGGCGGACACGAGGGTCGGCTGCGTGCTTTAGCGTGCGTTTCAGGGCATTTCAGCAAGCTGGCGCATCGCGTCCGCGCGCGTGATTGGACTGGCGCACCGGTTTCACGCGCTCCAGCGGTGCGATGTAATTGGACCGACGCATTCGGCCCGACCCATCCCTAGCCTAAATTTGGGTCAGGTTAGCGTCGGCGTGGACGTGGACGGGCGGCGCGCGCGTCCTCCCTAATTCACTGCGAGCCCGCATGACATTGACATATTAGTAGGGCATAATATTAATATTAGTTCATTACAAGTTAATACGCCTATCACAGAAAGGGCCCACAAAACAAAACAAAAAAGCCTATCCTACAGGCCAGTGGTCAGTCCCTGGCGCTGCCGTCTCGGTGCGGGATGGCTACGTGGCCCGCATCGCCGCCGCTACGTAGCCACCGCCGCCGTCTCCCTACTGTAGGGCGCCTCCGTCGCCGTCGTCGCTGATGCTGGCGGTAGCCGCCATCGCCGCACGAATAGCGGCTTCCTGGCGGCGCACGGTCATGCGCCGCTCAATGCGGTGCTCAGTGTCGGCGCGGCGGCCGGCATCCCGTCGAGCGGCGGTGTTCCGCTCGATGTCCCTCCGGTAGGCGAGGGCCTTGTCCATCTCGGCCGCCCAGTGCGCGGCCTGCTCCGCCGCCTCCGTCGCAGCAACGCGCTCCACCTCCGCCTCTGCCGCCGTCTTGACGCGCACCTCCGCAGCACGCAGCTCGGCGTCGCGTTGTGCCTCCGCCGCCGCCTTCGCCTCCTCGCCGTCGTCCTCCACCTCCGTCTCGTCACCGTCGACGAGCAGCCACACCGTTGTCCCGGCGGCCACCATGGCTGTCACGGCGACGCGCGACTCCTCGTCCTCGGCGTTGTCGTTGTACATCTGCGCCTCGACTGAGGCCTGGCGCACAACGACGCTGTTGCGTAGCTCGCGCACGGCAACCTTGGCGGCCTCCATGGCCACCGCCTCCAGCGAGACCATGACCGACGCGCAGGGCCGCCATGGCAGCCTCCATCGCCACAGTCTCGACCGCCTTCCTGGCTGTGGCGGCGTGCATTGTAACATCCCAGCACGTAGGACAACTCCGGGGTAGAATAGAGGGCTTTTGTGCATATCATCAGAAATTATGGGATTTTTTCACGCTTTTATCACTAAAACCTAAGAGGGATCGAATCTCTCTTCGAGGGGGAATTGTATGCTCTCGAAGTGCAAAAGAATTCGACATGAACACTTATGATCACTTGTTTGTGGGGAAGGGATGATATTGAATAACTAAAACCCTAAGTGTATGTTATGAATTCAAACTTGACTTTGAATTATGAAATTTGAATTTGATTTCAAAAGGCACATTTAGAAAGGATAAATATTTAATAGAAGGAAAACTTGAACTTTATTAATCATCAACACAAGATACAATGTCTTTACAAAATTCTAAGAATAAAAGAATAATTACAATCTTGGAATGAATAAAAAAGGAAAATTACAAAAGATGAATAAAATGAGATAAGTAAACTAATTCCTACAACTACAAGTCTTCTTTGTTTTCTTCTCTTTTCTTCTTCTTTAGTTACCTGCAAACAACACAATGAAAAGACCAAGAGGACAGAAATACAAGTGGCAGCCGAAAATAAGAGTAACCACTGTAGATAACCATCAAGGAGCCAAGATTATCATCACAGGCCGTGGGGGTAAATATCTCGGCCAGCATAGGACCAAGCAAGCAGCTCACTCATCAAATGCATGTATAGAGGTGTCAAGGCAGCAGCAAACCAAAATCAGTTTAAATAGAGCACTGTTGGTGAAGTTTGGCCGGCCAAGAACACCAGCCGACCAGCAACACCACCACCACAGCACCTCACCATCATAGCACCACATCACCATAGTTTCACATCATCACTGGGAGCATCACAACCAGCAACACCACCACACAATCCACCATGCTCATGAGTTGAGCAACAGGGAAGGATTCACCACCACCAGCACAGCAACAAGAACCAAACCAGCAAAACCAAGACCAAAATGGTTACTTAGTTCAACTAGGAACTAGGTCAAGCAGCTAGGAGGAGCAGGCTTGCCACAAGAAGCAGGAAATCAGAAATATCCAGAAGAACAAGCTACTCTTCAGCAGCAGGTTATCATTTAACCAAAGCATACATAAGTGCTGGGAGTAAACCCACATGTTTATCTCCCACGCAGGCAGCACTGAGCACAGCCACACTGATAATCAAGCAAGGCTTGATTATTCAACACTTTGGTCATCATTTCGATGTCCAGGAGGCCATGACCTTGGTAGCAAGGCCATCCACAGCACCTACTCCACAAAGCATGGGTCTTAACTGGGAATTTCTCAAAGGAAATGCTCACAGAAATAAGAAGTTTAGGAGTGGCACATGGGTTGCCTAGGCTAGCAAGACTATAACCTAAACCTATTTATCCATCAGCTTTACCAACAAAGTTGGTTAAGTATGTAGTAAGCATTTGGGGAAAGTGGACAGGGACACTTTCATACAGCAAGCCACCAGCATATCACTACAAAGAGTGATTCACACTGAAAACCATCAAGTTAAGCAGCCAGCACCCAACATCAACTGTGTATACCTCAGAGAGGCATCATAGTAAAAATAAATAGCCAGAAGCTATTGCAAGAGCCACAATATCAGCCACTAAACCTAGCTTCACTGCTAGGGAATAATCAAGCTCAACAGAAGAGAAGTTTGCATCACTGAAATCAGCACAACAGTAGCTCACTGCAAGAAGGTGCAGTGAAGCTGTTACTTCACTGCATGGGTGAACAACAACATTCAGAGATAATTAAACACATAGTTATCCATGCACTTGATGTTCATAATTAAGACCAGCTACTAGCAAATTCATGAGTCTAGCCACTAGCATCAAACAGTAGACCAAGATAGCATTCAGTTCTTAATTCAAAGGGGGGAAATTCAGTTAAAGGCAAACTCTGAATACTTCCACTGCTAGTTTGACACCAGGTCATACAGGCACAATTTAAATCACCACACTAAGAGTATCTAGCATCTGAATCTCATGATCATGTTATAAGTCATAGTCAATTCATCAACAGTAAAACTGATTAATTAAATAGTATAGGAATATCACACTCCTCAGTTCAGTTCTAGCAACTGGAACCAAGCAACTGAAACCAACAAGATTCAGTTAAGGAGTTAACTAAATCTATGTCTAAAACTGATAGTAGCAACAAGCATCAGTAGTTAATCCTATTCAGATCTTAGCACCAAGATTAATAGACAGATAGGGAGTACTGGGTGTGAATCATACACATCACAGCAAGCATCGGGTCAACAGCATGTTGGCAAGCAAGAGCCAGAAACCCTAGATCATCTGGCAGTAGAACCATAGGATGGGGAAGCTGAAGCCAGCTCCAGGAAGGCGCAGAGGGGAGTAGATGAAGGAGGGGGCTTACCTAGCGCCCAGGAGGTACCACCATGGCATGGCGAGGCAGTGCTCGCATGGCCACGACGGCACCAAGCCAGGGGAAGATGCCGACGACACATCGGCAAGGCACATCATAGCACCAGCACAAGACATCATCAAGGGGAAGGCCGAGCAGCTCGGGGAGAAGCTCGAGGTTGCCATGGACGAAACCCTAGATGCGGGAGGCGACGGAGCCGAGGACACAGGGAGGCAATCAGCGGGATCTCACGGACAGGCAGGTGCGCCATCGCGAGATCTACCAAACGCGCCCCATCTTGACGGCTAGCTCCGACGGGAGTGGTCGGAATCGAGGGCGCGGCGGCGGCGGCGATCCAGTCGCGAGAGCAAGCGAGAGGAGGAGAAGGGGGCGCGACGACTGGCCGGGTCGGGAGCGACCGAGCCACCTGGTCAGGCTCGACCAGGTGGGCTGGCATCGACAGGTGGGCCAGGGGCCGACAGGTAGGCCAGGACTGACAGGTGGGCCAGGAAGGGTATTTAACCAGGAATTAAAGCAAGAAAATACAAGGACAAATAAAGGGGTTTTAGAAAAAAACCTTTTAACACTTAATAAAGAATAAAAATTTACTACAACCCTGCAAAAATAATTCTAAATAGTTTTTGAGCTATTCCACCAAATGAATAGTACATTTTGAATAAAAAAATGGTTCATAATTGAATCATGGAATTTCTTTTAAAAGGAAAAAACTTCTAGGAATATTTTAAAAGGTGAAAAAGGACTTAAGAAATAAAACACTAACATCCTAAAACTAAAACTAAGTAAATCCATTCAAGAATTGATCCTTAGAATTCTTGAATGAATTTAACCTAATATATACTCTGGTAAATTCATAACTAGGAGTATATGCACCTTTTAATAAAGCACAACATGGGGTTAAAATTAAATCACACACTCCGAAGAGCATATCATTATTTGAATCTTTAACCATTGCCCTTATCGGATAATGATGCTGTTTTCCAGAACCTGAGGTCCCGGGTCACTCCAACAAATCCAACTGCACTACCTTGCAGTGTGCAGGCAAGTTCACTCTTGCTCATATCTATTGTTTACCTTTAGCAAATTACTTGCAAATATACCTGTGGTATTACGACTGCATTTAAAGAAAAGTTATGCTTTCGTAATCAATTTGATTAGTGGTGAGCAACCACGATGGTTGTTACCCTAGGATGGTGGGCAGTGGGACCATGGTATGGGTATTGGTGGAGGTCCCACTGCAACTGGAAAGTTTACCTAGGAATTAATAACCAATATCGCCAATGATTCTAGCGCCGTAAATAACGGTCAACCATAAGATCTAGAATGGGACGGAGAAGTCAGCTGTACCGACTTCCTCTCGCATATCAACGGATGCACCATACCGTAGCTGCATCCTGTTGGGTTGCAGTAATGGGTGGGACCCCTTAGTGCCCACGCGTATCTGTGGTCTATGATGGATTGTAGGAGACCAACGAGGGAGGCCCGAGGTCGGAAAAGCTACCAACGAGTAGTAGCCTGGCGTGGGGTAGATCTGCCGAGGTCGGAACTACCAAAGTGTAGGAGACCGGCGTGGGTAAGTTAAATCGAGGTCAGGACTACCTTCGGGTAGGAGGCCGGCGTGGATTGTATCAATCGAGGTCGGAACTACCAAAGAGTAGGAGACCGGCGAGGATTGTTTCCGAGGTTGGAACTACAAAAGGGTGGGTATGCAAGGTCACGGAGGAGGACAGTGATTGGCTTGGATGATCGACTGGGCCCCATACCAAGGAAGTATGTACGGGAAAGTACGCCCGGTTGTGCAGCAAGGCTTTGATCTCTTATGGGTATAAGTGACCACCTCTGTAGAGTGTATAAAAAGTATCAAGATACTCCCTGTTCCGGGAAGGAGCTACGAACGCGGCAGGAAAGGAGCCCATCAAAGCTCTAATCAACTTACAAAGACTGACGGACATAGTTTTCTGAATAAAATCAACCTTTGAAGAAATGATTGCGAAAACTTGCATTTGACCTAAGACTTTCTAGTCTACGGTCATAGCTAGTGCATCAAACACCTCTATACTGTTAAATGAACTTGTTGGGTAACGCTCGTTACTCACCCCACTCCCTCTTAACCCTTGCTTAGACTTGGAGGAACAGTATGAGGAGACTGAAGGAGCATCGGAAGACATTGAGGAAGTTTACTACGAGGAGCCGAACCTTTTCGGTGGAGTCGAAGGCGTGGACTACACCATCGTCTATGGTGTCAGCGAAGGAACCGAGGAGGAGGCCGACAACTAGTAGTTTAGTGTAGTAACTGAAGTTGCACCGAACCCTATAGAATAAAGCAACTTGAGTAGAGTATCATGCTTAGCTTACTACTTTCTGTTTTAGCCAAGGTTTGTAGTATTAGGGTAGAACCTACTAGTGTTCCTCTTTGGACCGAGGAGGAACTAGAGTCCTTTGTAACATTATGGCTTGTAATATTTAGTGCTTGAATAAAGACCGCTATGTTTCTATTGTACCACTCTGAGGGATGTAATATTTGTGAAATGGTACTTCACGAGTGTTATGTCAACGACTTGCATACTACAACATGCAGTGGTATGCTGGGTCACCACATGCATCTTGCCCACGGCGACGTCGGCGGCCACCGCGGACGTGTCCTCCAGCACCCTGACCATGGCCGCCTGGGCCACCTCGCCTTCGCCATTAGTAGAGCATCACAGACCATCAAGGTCTGATGGTACGCGGGCGCGGACGATATGCGTTGACCCGGTGGGCACACTGCCCAGGCTGCCGGACCGCGACCCATTTTCTGTCTGTGGGCCGACGCAAATGGACCAGGACGAACCATTTGCGTCGATGGGATGTGTTGGCCCATTGGAGATGCCCTCAGCGGTACGACGCATCCGGACCGATGCATCCGGCTCGACCCATCCCTGGCTCAAATTTGGGCCAAGTTTGCATCGGCCCGAACAGCGCGCGCGTCCTCCCACGTCCACCCAGTTACTTGGCGGTTCCTCCCGCCAGAGGCACAAAAGCCACACTTCTTCCTCCAAAACCCTTTAACAAAATTTGAGTGGCGGCAGTGGCAACAAAAGAGGATGTGGAAGCGATGGATCCCGTCGCCAGTGAAGCCGTTGCGCCTGCCGCCGACAACGAGTCGAAGAAGCAGCCTAAGGTGAGGAAGCCGGTGAAGGACCTGACGCCGGACGAGCGGAGGAAAGAGTCAGAAAAATGTGCTAGCCGGCGCAAACCCATCAAGAATCGCCAGAACACGGCCTGACTCGAGGAGGAGCGCTGGCTAGAGACCGAGCGGTTCCTCGCCGCGGAAGTATTGGCCAACAGCGAGGAGCTCGCAAGCAAGGCCGTCGTGCGCACTGTCATGATGACGAGGCAGGATGCCATCAACATCGCATTCGGAGGCATCGCTTCTGTGCCTCCTCCGTAGTCTGTCGGCGGTGCCTTATCAGCGAGCTCGGTAACTTTGACACCGAGAGGGCGCCCTCCTGCGTTGGGGCCCAACACGCCTGTCACGCATGCTCCTGCGCTGGGCGCCCACGGCCGGGGCGGCGCCGCCCTCTCACGGTTCCCCACGTCGGGGTTGGCAGGGCTAGGCATCGACCTCAACCGGACACCATTGACAGGGTGAGCCACCCGGCAGGCTCGAAGAAGCCTCGTCGCATCTCTACTGCCGACATGCCAAGGGCAATCAACCTATTCGACGATATGCCCAAGCACACTCGGGCACCCACCGATGAGGTAATGGCTCATCCCACTTGTCAATTGTCATTGCCGGTAGGCTAGATCGCCAGCCCATAGCCATTCATGGACGATGCACGTGCAGGTTTTCATGGGGGTCGACGCCGAGGCCATCATGAATGATATGATCAACACGAGTCGTGGAGATGACGAGGGCGACTACAGCCAGACCGTGCCTGATACCAGCATGGGCAACACGGCTACGACATTAGTGCTGAGCCATTGTTTCCAACCAGCGGCATGCCCACGGAGGATGGGATGACGGCCGCGGCATTGGCCACGACACTTGTCGGATGCTTTCCCGAAGGCAAGAGGATCAGCCAAAGGATGGCGAGCTACACGCTGGCAGAGGACAATGTCCTCTGCGAAGCTTGGTTGGAGATATCAACCGATCCCATTTGCGGCGCCGAGCAAAAGGGATTCAACTATTGGAGAAAGGTGGGGAAATTCTTCCATGAGCGAAGGAAGATTTGTGAGAAACCATTCCAAAGCGATCGGAATGACCTCTCCCTTTCCAATAGATGGGGAACCATCCATGGCGAGTGTAGCACGTTCCAAGGATCATTTGAAAAGATCCAAAAAAGGCAAATTAGCGGCCTCTCAGCGGTTGACATGGTAAAACCTATTCCTTTCTTGTCGTTGTTTTTGGCATATGCATGACGCCATTATTCATTGGCGAGTGTAGATCCTCAATCGTTGGAGCACTTCAAGGCGGCATGCGACAACAAGGCCTTCACTTTGAGCCATTGTTGGTTTGTTATCAAGGACTCCAAAAAATGGGAAGATAGCTTTGCCCTTTGGAAAGAGCTCGAGAACAAGAAGGGCAGAGCCAAAGGCAATGCCTCAACAATCAATGCCATCGATGTTGACACCCAGGGGCCTTGCATTAGCAACCCTGAAGTCACGGGCCTGGCAGCTAGTGCTCGGAAGCGCTGTCCTCCAGGCCACAAGGCTAACAAGGCCGACATCGCCCGGCAGGCCGGCTCCATGGCGTTCCAAGAAACCTTCAAGGAGCTCATGACCAAGAAGGAAGAGTCCACTGCTGAGAGGGAGGAGCGGTGGTGTAGAGACAAAGAGGCCACCACCAAGAGCTTTGTTGATCTCCAAGAGCGGTCTGTTGCCACTGATGAAGCCATTGCCAAGGCTAGGCTATTGGAGGCCGAAGCCAAGACAAAGGCCCTAGAAGCTGAGGCCAAGGCAAGCCTCTTGGAGACCGAGGCCAAGACTAAGCTCCTCGAGGTCGAAGCCATGCTCATGTTCGAGGAGAACAAGATCATGCTCACCAACTTGGAAACCATCTCCAACCCCGTCCGGTGGGAATGGTTGGAGAATAGGCAGAAGATGATCCGAGCGCGGCAGGCTTGAATGGTCGGCAATGGCGATGGTGATGGCAAGGGCATACACAAATGCTTACATTGATGAACTTGCCATTTTTTGGATATGTTGTAGAGATTGCTTCACTTTGCACATTACAAATGAACTGGCCACAGGTTGGTGTTGCCATGATGATAATGGCATATGTTTGCCACTTATTTGCTTGCAAATTATTTGTGTTTTTGAGATTTGGTTGTGCCAATCTGCTCAAACTGGCTTATGCTGGCCAGTTTGCTTGAACTAACCAAAAAGGCCAGCATGGATAGAATGTGTTGCACTGTTGTGCATGCCAGCCAGGTGGGCCGGACCGCGACGCATTTTCTATCCGGGGCCCAACGTAAACGGACCAGGAGTCTATGACAGACGGTTTGCGTCGGCCCGCTAGAGATGCCCTAACTCCTCAATTCTCCTACCTGTGGAAGCCCAAGCGACTCAGTATGGATTAACCTAAAGGATTCATTATGGTCCAATATCCCAACTGGTAGCCAGTCCAAACGATCCCATCGGCGCAAAGCCCATCCTGGGCCACTACACAACCAACAAGCAGGTGTTGCATGGATTCGGCTCCTAGGCATCTTGAGCGGTCCTGACACATTTTTGACATAAATTCTATTTTATTTGGTTTGACTATTTTGGTCGGGAGTAGGCCCAGTGGCCAATCTTTTTCTTTTTACTCTAGTTTTATGTGACCAACCAAAATCATACAACAAAATAACTAAAAAGTGTATCAAATAAATATCAATGTTTACAACAGTTATAAATCTAGAAAATAATACAACATAGAAAACAAATAAAAGCAAGATGAGATAACTACTTGGGATTTCCTGCCATTCCTGAATGCTCACTCATGTTCGAGTAAATTCTTCTGTATCTGGTTGTGAGTGGTGCAATCACGAATCTCTTGGTGCACATGGAGGAACTTCTTAAATGTATCTGTACCAGGATGCAGGGCAACCAACTCACCCTGAAATTCCCACCCTTGGTCATGGAGGTCGTCATCACGATCATCCTCAATTATCATGTTGTGCATGATCACACAAGCAGTCATCACCTTCCACATCACCTTTGTGCGCCATGTCCTAGCAGGGTGCCAAACAATAGCCCACCGAGAGTGGAGCACACCAAATGCATGCTCCACATCCTTCATGCAAGCATCTTGTTGTTTGACAAACTTCCTATTTTCTCCTCCGTTGGTTCACGGATTGTCTTCACGAAAGTGGACCGCTTGGGATAGATGCCATCGGCAATATAGTAGCACTTGTTGTATGGATGGCCGTTGATCTCATAGTGAACCGCCGGAGCATTGCCCTCCTCAATCCTGCCAAAGATCAGAGATCGTTGGAGCATGTTGATGTCGTTATGGGAGTTGGCCATGCCAAAAAGAGGGCCAAGTCCATAAATCCCGTGATGCCACGACCTCAATAATGATAGTGCATCCCTCGGCATGCCTGCTATACTGCCCTTGCCATGCAAACAGGCTTTTCTTCCACTCCCAATGCATGCAGTCAATTCTTTAGATCATCCCTGGAAACCCCCTTGCCTCATTGATCGACAATAGTGGGGCAATGTCTTTAACAGTGGGCTCTTTAAGGTAGATGGTGCCAAACAAAGCAAACACCAATTTGCAAAAGTTGTACATCGAGTCAAGATAGGTGGTCTCACTCATTTGCAAATACTCATCAACAAGATCACCAACAACTCCACATGCAAGCATGCGAATAGATGCAGATCATTTTTTATAGGAAGTGAAGCCAAGCTTATCGGTGGCATCAGGCTTGGCTGTGAAGTAACCATCGTGTGCCTCTCTTTGTTCAAAATCGTCATGAACAACTTCCTTGACATCTGGTAGCAGCGTGGAATGTTTGTGCATCATAAATTGGCTTGGTAGGATGGAGGTAGTCCCTGTAGAGTTGGTAGTGGCCTTTTTCACGGTTGCACTTGACATTGGCCGCACATCCCTTGACCGAGCCCCTGTGAAGCGGCCTAGAGCTGTGCTCATGGAGGAGCATTGCCACGTCCATCATCAGCTCGTAATCATCATCCGACTCCTCGTCCGACGAGGACTCAATGACATTCTTTTAAAACAATTGGATCAACTTGCGTAGGTACATCCACGGAAAACATAGGCATACGGTCATATATATGCCCCTAGGTACTATGTACGACGACTCAAATGGTAGGAGAGGGCCAGGACCTCACCTCAAATCCAGCTGCGCAAATGGCCGAACAGGTTGTGGTCGGTCACCCATCCTCTGATTGCTCCAGGCCAAGCACGCTTAACCCGGAGTTCCTTTTAGACGAGCTTCTAGAAAATAAGGTATACCTTGTTGATATGAGTATCCTATCAATCAGATTAAGCCCTGGGCCAGGATGTCATAGACGGTGTGGCGATAGGGTTGAGGCTTCGGAGGAGGGAGGGTTTTCGGGGCGTTTGGCCTACACTGGTAGGTAGGCCCGAGTGGGAGAAGAGGAGGACACTCACAGACGCCGTGCGCTATTTGGGTCGACGCATCATGCGCCCAAATTTGGGTCATGTTTGCGTCGATGCGGAGGCCCTGGTCATTTTGCGTCAGGCAGCTGGGCTGGGTTTTCCCGGTCGCGGTCATTTTTGGACAAATTTAGACGGTCAGTGTACAAATGCGTCAGGCCGCTGGAGATGCCCTAAGAGCCTCCCAGCCGGTGCCCCCAAAATGTTGTCTAGGAGTGGCGTCATACTGGCTCTTTGGGGTCACATGCAAAAAACTATCGCTCGTTTGGGGAGGGCTGCCCGCACCAGCATACCTTAAATAGCCCACCAAAATTTAATTTTATCAACAAAATAGCAAAAAAAGTGAAATTTTGAAATCAAGTTCATATAGGGCGATGACATCAGCATCACATGCGAAGTTCGAATTCACCGACAACAAATCTGGACAAAATGCCATCAAGTCTGGCCCATTACAAACCGGGGGTACAAATCAAATGGAGGAGACCGCCGGGTCATCGGTTGCCGGTGGTGCTAGGATGTCTGCCATCATGGGTGGCTGCTGTGGCGGTCAAGATGGAGATGGCCATGGCTGAAGTGTAATGGGAGGCTGTTGTGGCGCCGGCACTGCCGGTTGCTGCTGCGCCGCCTCCTTCTTCTCTTGAATGATGTCGTGCCATCTTGTACCATGTCTTGGCATCATCATCCATCATCGAAGTGTCAGCCATCAAGATCTTGGAGTCCTCCTTCATCTTGGTCAATGTGTGTTGTGACGCTTCGTTCATGGCTTGCAGGAGGGTGGCATGGGCGGGAACCTTAGCAGCTTGAAATTTGGCCTCCTCAAGCTTGATCTTTCGATCGGTCTTATCCAACAAGCCTTCTACCTAGCATAATTCTTCTCATCTCCCTCTTCATATATTCCTTTGTGCTCGCCACCACCTCGGCTATCATGTTATCAAGCGATGCCTCCATTGCACTTGACGATGCCGCTCCATTTCTTTGCGCCTTGGCTTTCTTGTGCTCAATTGGCCGACCAACTGAGGCACCCGAGGATGGTGTCGGTCCATCCCAATCAACGTAAATGATGACCTTGGTGTCGCTGAGGTTGTAGAGGGTATTCTCCCATTTAGGACAAGACTCGAGCTTTGTGAAGATATTAATTTGGAAAAAATCTTTCCCCTTGCTCCACTCTCTATACAAGAATAGTGCACCCTACAACTAACAAACAAGGTAGCAAACAAAGAAACATTGGTGAAGATATATATTATGGAAAGAAACATTTCAAATCACTAATACTAGATGAAAGTTGAGCTCACATGATCTTCCATTATATGGACACTCTCTTGCCTTCTTATAGTTGTCTGAAGAAAGCCATAAAACTTGTGCACCGAAGCTTGTATGAATCCCCACCTGTGTGAAAGTGCATTCTCGTTGCGGTTCATGACCACCTTGGTGTATTCTCCAAAGGTCCTGCATTCCTTGTATTGATCATAGATCCTCCTCCAATAGTTTTGCCACGACTAGGGTCAAGGCTAATGGCCTTCCATGAATCACATAGGCATAGATCCTCGACAATGCTCCATCAAAGGCTACGATTACCCTTGTACTTGTTCTTGACCGTGGCACCGGTGTCGGCATCCACCACTTCCGTTTCCAAGCCTTCTCCATCACCCTCGGACTCCCCTTGGGTGGCGCCATCCGCGTGGCTGCCTTGGGCTTGCATGGGTGCGGGTGGTAGCGCGAGAGCAGGACAAGGAAGAGATACGTGCAGCAGGATCATCTCTGGGCAGAGCACGATACCGACGAGCAACATGTGCACGAGGACGATGGTCGGCGAGTGCTCCCACGTGTACACACACCCGGTGCGCCCACTTCGCTATGGGCAGCTTCCCGGCATCGGCGGCGACGCGGCGTCGGTGATCTTGTAACGAATATTGTCGCAGACGGCGATGGAGAACACGGTACAGGGGTCCAACATGTCCAGGATGGTGTGCGTGCGCGCCAACTTGGGCCCGTACTTGAGCACGACTTAAGTCCGTCGAGCCGCTCGACTCGTCCTTTCGCGATCTTCCACGACAGCAGGCTGGATGCCCACCTCGAGCATGCCGCGCGCACGTCGCTCGCCACGTTCGTCGCCTCGTCCAGCACATGGTACCCGGCCCGCCCTCCAGGAAGACGCGCGCGCGTGTGCACTCTCCTGGCATATGGCCGGGACTTGCTGCATATAGGTTGAGCCAACACGGCGGTGGCTTGGCCCGGTCGTCAGAACGCCGGTGCACCGAGGACAGCGGCACACGCGCCTGGCCAACGAGCTGACCGGAGAAGACGTCTTTCACGGCGATAGTCAATGACGGATCCAAGGTGGCTAACGATCTATAATGACCAGCTAGACCTGTATTCGAAATAGCTCCCGTGTCGCACCCAGGCGACACCGGGGGCGTCCCACCACCCCATCCAAACCCCTCCCCGCCGGCCTCCTCCCTTGCCGCCGCTGCCGCCGGCCTTTGCCGCGGCGGCGGCGGGCCCTGCTGCCGAAGGTGGCAGGGGGTTCCCCTCTCGTTGGTGGCGCTTGCGGAAGGCAGACGCGACTGGGACGTCGTCGGCCGGCTCGCCGGCGCTTGGATGCCGGGGCGGCGGCCCCGGGAAGCGGCGGTCCTCTGCGGCGGTGATGTGGCGGGGGTGGTCGGCCGGTGGCCATCCGTCCAGGAGGGGCGATGGTTCGCCGGCTTCCGCCCGGATCTGGCCATGGCTACGGCCCGCGCTGGTGGGGTGGATGCTGGCCGGGGCGCTCGTCCTTTGGCCGGATGTTGGCCATCCTCCCATGGATCTGGTGGCCCACGGTGGCTCTGGCTGCTATTCGGGCGCGGATCCGCGGTGGTGCCCGGCTGCCGCGCAGGTGGAGATCGACGCCGGCGAGGTGTGGTGCTCGCCGTGCGAGGAAGCCAGGGCGGCGGCCTTGGGCATTGCTGTGGTGTTGTTGGTGGCCGTGTGGTGTCCTGGCATGTGGTAGTCGGGCTGCATCTCCGGCAGTGGTGGGTGGTCTGCGGACGATGAAGCACGTGCTAGCGCCGCCCTTGGGTGGTTGGGTGGAGCTCCGAGCGAAAGCTTTGCACTTATCTTGTCAGTGCCGGCAGCGGCGGCGCTCCTGCGTCGTCTTCCTTCTTGGAGGCGTTGGCCGTGGAGCTTCATCTACACCTTTGTGGTGGGTCTAGGCTCTCCGGGAGAAATCCCTAGCTTCGGGTTCCCGGGCGGGCGACGGCGGCGGTTACGTCGTGACCTTCCTTGAGGCGTCGTCTTGGAGGCCTTGTTCAGCTATCGGTGCGTGCTCTTTCGTTGTCGGGTGGGGGATGTCGGGGCAGCGGCCCCGAGCAGATGTTGTTTGTGCGTCGAGGCGGCGGCCTCGGGAACCATGGCGGGTAATAACATCATGGGGTGGTGGAGTTACTTGGCTTGGCTTGGGTGACAATCTTGTGTCGCTAGGGCGGTGGGTTTGTCGGCTCGGTCGACGCGTCTCAGCGGAGGCGGTTTGACTTTTAGGCCGGGGCGGCGGCCCCGGATGTGGTGCGACGGCCGTGGTCTGCGAACAGTTTGCTTTGTGCAGCTTGGGTTGCGGGTGGCTGTGTCGTGCGGCGTCGTTGCTCGATTTGCGAGTGGTGGTATGTCGGGATAGCGGTCCCGGAAGGTGGTGTTGGTGGTCCGCTTGGCGTAGCGGAGCAGCTGGTTGTCGGGGCGGCGGCCCCGGATCTTTGTCAGTGTTGATGGCGTCGGCTTCGTGTCGTGCGGACGACGAGGTTGCTTTCGATGCTGGCTGTTGGTGTCTCTTCGACGCTTCTCCTTGGAGGTTCGGCTTCTTCATCTTCGTCCGAGTGTCCCGTTTCTGCTCCTCCCATAGCAGTCACGGCGTCTTCTCTCCAGCGATGGTCAAGGGCCGTCAAGTCTTCACGGAGTGGGTTTTCGAGTTTGAGCTTGGTCTGGTGCGGGCTTGGCCGGGTGGCGTTTGTGGGTGTGGCCCCGTGTTGTTGTTGTGTTGTATGGTTTTCGCCTGGTTTTCCGCTAATTAACTGGGCAACTTCTTCTTAATTAATGGATAGGGCAAATCTTTTGCCTCCGTTTCAAAAAAAAAAAATGACGGATCCAAGGGCTCGGCGGTGACGAACAGCGGATCCTCATTCCAGTATGATTTCTTTTGCCGAACCACCAACTGCCTTTTATGCGTTAGCTCCACTACTTGAATGCCTATGCGTTTCTACATAATTTCTGCATGGAATAGTTAAACTTTCTACATTAAGACTCGACATAATTGATTTCGGGCCTGTCATTTGATTCTATATATAGAATTGTCGACATAATCTATCTTTGGTCCGTGTATGATATACAAAATTGGAACATATTTAAAGTATTACTTATGCATAACATATGCATTATATTGTTTTGCTATCATATACTTACAAAGAGCACATTAATCGGTCAAATACACTCTTACAAGTAAAGGCATTATGATTATGCTAGCAAATCATATGAAAATGGGGCTCACTCTGATCTTACCAAGGCAGGCAGTAGCAAAGTTGCAGCAATACTCCCACTATATTTATCTCTTACTTACTCATTGCCTCCATCTCAATTTCTCTCTCTCTCAATTACCCCACCCAGACGAGCCTCCATGGATGCACCTCCTCTAACCATGGCCGCCCCACCAGGCCACCAGCATCTCCTCCACCCCAGCCTACCTCCATTGCAACATTTTCCCTACACCACCCATGCAATTCGCAGGGCCCCTCCCCTACACGTCTATGGCCCCGCAACATGGCTTAGCTTTTGCAAAGCTATGGATGTCACATCCTCACTTACCATCAAGCTCTAACAACATATCCCTACCGTCGGGAGAATTCGGTGGGTGGACCGTCGCATGGTATGGTTTGGGTCGAGGGGGCACATGGCCGGCGGGAGGCAGCGGTTGAGTAGGGTCTTTGTATCCGAGAGCGTTATTTTGGAGCACGAGCTCCCTGGAGCTCGTTTTTGTAAAATTCAAAAAAATCAAAATTTGAACTTTGGAAAAATTCAAAAAAAATACTAGAGTGTAGCCTACCATTTGTTCTACCTATGTGTGAATTTGTTCTACGAAATACCTTGTATTCTTTTCTCAGCAAAAATGACAAAATTTCAGATCTGTGAACACATTTTTAGATCTGGGAACATGTTCCAAAATTTGTCTAATTTATCTTTTTTGCTGAGCCTACAATACAAGGTATTTCACAATAAAAATTTGCACAATCATAGTATACATAGTTGACTACATCCACGTATTTTTTAAGAATTTTTTACAATTTTAAAAATGCGGTTTTAAAAAAATTCAAAAAAAGGGCTCCATGGTGCCTGGGTGCCAAAGCGATTTTTCGCTTTGTATCCTCTCTTTTTACAATAACAATCCAGTAGACAAGATAGAATGAAAAAAAAAGTTAGATAGTTATCCACTTTATTCATGTAAATCTAGACATTACATTGACATAATCCATGCGCTCTTCTCCAAGCTCCAACTGGAGTACCCCAAAAACATGTACCCCTCCAATCCAGAATTTCACCCATGAATGCAAAATATATGCGTTAGCTCCATATAAGATTAGGTTTGTTAAAAAAAATGTTTGGATAAGATGCATGTGCTATGAGATAAGCGTGAGCGTCAGTTGAAGTAAGAGGCGCGGTGGCATTTTTTAAAAAATAAAATAAATAAATATGTGACAATACCGGACACCGTTTTCACTTTAATAGTATAGATCTACAGTAATAAAACAACTGATGACTTGGGTCGCTAACAGCGCCTCAAACTACTGTCATAATATATTGATCTATTCGTGTACCTGGTCTGTAATCTATACTTGCTACCACCTCCATCGCTGCTCTTTGGTACTGAATTGTTAACACTCTACCCGTGGGAAACGACTCCTCCACGAAGCGCCACAAAGAAGAGACAAACCAAATTGCATCCCATACGACGCCATTCGAGAGATGGCCAGAATGCAACTCATGAAGCGGAATAGGGGCTATCGAACACACAAAGGTGCAAACACCCATTGAACCTCGGTCATTTGCTAATCAAATTTGTTGCTCACCCAATGTATCTCATATCATCCAAAGCTAGCTGCCTAGCTCGACGCACACAAGCCATGGCATGCCCTGCCTCAGCAGCGACGACATATGGCAGTCTGCTCTGCTGTTTGTTCACCCACTCTTTGGACGAGCTCCCTACAATATGGCGGTCTGACATAACTGATTCCGCAACATCAATTTCTATAAGGAGTTACAAACTTCACAAGGAGAACAGTATACAACTAAGACAGCCACCAAACGCAAACCAGGTTAGTTCACGAACTGCTGCTTGTTAGCTACCTTTTTGTCATATAGTTGTCTAAAGCAGAAAACCATCCTGTTCTCTATAATCTAACCAACAGAATGTAAAATTCAACACAGAAGACAGTTGCTATTTTACAGGTCATTTCCAGAGCTTGACAAGCCTGTCATGACTTACTGAGGCAACCTTCCCGGTTGCGCTTGATGCTGCCAGGGCCGCAATTAAACCATCATGGGCATTGTTCAAGGTCATGGCATTCTTCTCCCTGATGTCCCAAAGTTCCAAGGACTGCACGGCAGACAATCGGAACACACACTATATAAGCATACTTACAAAATAATTGACATGCCTGAAGAGATATGTGAAACTTGCCTCGTAACAACCAATAACGAGCAAAGAAGGGTAAGCTGGGTGGAAGACACATGTTTGGAACTTGTTCCCGCTGCAGTTCAACTCATGCATAAATTCACCGTCATGTCCAGAAGTAAACGACCATATTCTGACAGCATTTTCACTGACAGAAGCAAGATAGTCCCCGGTTGAGTCCCAACAAACTGATTCAATATTCTTCGTGTGACCCTGCATACAAGAATCAAAATTCCAACTCAACAGTCCACCAGCAGAATTGGACAAGACACTTGCAAGTTCTTTCTCCTTTGAGATGCAAGAAGCGTGTACATAACTAAGCAGATCACTAAATGCTAAGTACCAGTTGAATCGTAATCATTTACATGTTTGATATATGTAGGAGATGCTTATAGCAAAGATGACATTATTCTGAGTACGCTGGTCAAACCTTGCAGTTTGCCTACACTTATGGACGCCCAATTTGTTCCATACCAGGTCAGACGAAAGTTCTTGGACCAAGGAACACTACAAGTAAATAGCAAAAGTCTACAAATTTGAATTCACAAAACCTACTAATTAAAGCATCTCGATCCCAAGTTACTGAAACTTGTAAAGTGCATCAGGGGAACCTTATTTTTCGACTGTTATCTAGTGAACGTACGGTTTTACTACTGAAGAAACTGAAGACATGGCACAACATATACTGCCAGTTATGGATATGAGAGGTTGTAAGTGGATCCTTAAATGCTTTCAACATATATTGGAGCTGATCTTTGGTAACGAACCTGTAAAGGATTTCTACAAGCATTTTGTGTTTCCCCGTCAAGTATGTAGATAGCCTTCTCTGATGCAGCTGCCAGATATTTTCCCTTGCGAGGTTGAAATCTCATTTGAGTAGCACCTCCCTGCAAAGATAAGTATATGACAGGAACATCAGAAATTAATTATTTGAGGAAAAGATTGTGTGGCAAATGAAAATTAGAACCACGTACCTTAAAGACCTTAACACAGGTCAGGCAGCTACCATTAATTATGCTCCAACTGCGGACTTCCCCATCACTATCACAGGAGCAAATAATATCTTCTTTATTCGGATGAAAATCAAGTGACATAACAGATGCTGAATGACCCGTGAAAGTACGGAGTGAATAGTCAGTCTGCACAGACTCAAATCAGTTAGTCACCAAACCCTAAGACTAGAACAGTTTCTAGTGCAATATCACTGTAAAATAATTACATTGCAAACGAGAAAACAAATGTTAAGGAGCATACATTGTCAGCATCCCAAACCCGTACGGTTTTGTCGAAGGAAGATGTAGCAAGGCGGGACATGCTTGGGCTAAATCGAACATCAGTTATCAAAAACGAATGCTCTTCTAACGAAGATTTAGGCTTCAGGGAATCTGTGCACCATAAAACAACCTGCAGAACAGCGAGTGTGTGATTGACAGTTTTTTTGGCAACGATAATAATATAATTATTTTTGCATCAATAACCACACCTTTTTATCATGACCACCAGTAGCAAGCAATTTACCGTCGGATGAAAAGTGGCAACAAACAACTTTATGTGCACTTGCACGTGCTTTTGCAACCTCAGCAAAGCCAAACCCTGCAACAAAAAGATATTGAGATATCTATTGACGATAGTGAGATGGTTGCAAACAAGCAGAAGCTCCTCTTATATGGCAAAGACAAATAAATATGTGAAGTTTGCCAATATAAAGGAAATAAGTATATTGCTTCAGGAGTAGATTTTATGTCAAATCACATCCTGTTGAGAAAATTCGATAGTTCACCAAACTGGCATGGTTGTACATGTCCCTAAACTTGCTACTTCTTTGCACGTTTGATCATGTCCTAGATCGGCAGAGTGCAATGCCGTAAAAAAAACGCTAGTGCACATCCCAATCCTAAGGCACCAGCATGAGCCAGTCCATGGACTCACTCTTGATGAGATTTAGCAGCGAGGCAAGTTTAGCTGTGCGCCGTTGAACATGTAGTTGTTGTGAAGCTTCTATAGCATTCGCGTCGTGAGTAGCACATTTACTGTTGAAGCCCTTGCACAAAGCTTGTAATCACGGTTAACTATCCATATTATAACATTGCCTACATACAGACAGCTTGAGGGTCTAATGTGGAATACTCTCCCAACGACTTCAGCTTTCACCTTTCCAAATGGAACCAATAAAACCCTTCACATCATTAATGGTGCTATCCTATGCTATGCCGTTACCCCCAGGCCCTTCCCCCCAAGAAAATATGGAGGCAGGTCCAATGGCAGAATGTTTCACGTTGGACTGGCAGAGAAACTTTACAGAGGCATCACTGCAAGAGAAGCAGGAGGTGCAGCCACGGGGCACAGCTACTTCTGTGACCATGTGCAGAATCCCACCAAGTTTCCTCATGTCGTAATTTGCGAGGATTTCTTCCAAATACAAAATATCGTCTTGCTTGCTCATTTTGCTCGAGTACTAACTAATGCTTGAGAAGCTGAAAAGTTGTCGCAATATCCTTCTTGTATCAGATCTTGATGATTGATTCAGAGCATCAAGATCTTGATGTGGTGCAGATGAGAAGCCAGCAGGCAACAGCAGAGAGAGAGAGGGAGAGAGAGGGAGAGAGAGGGAGAGAGAGGGAGGGAGGGAGGGAGAGAGGGAGAGAGAGGGGGGGAGAGGCATATGCCATAGGCAAAGGCGAGATGCGCTACTTAAGGTTAGAGGTTTGGCGAGATGCGCTACACCTCAATCAGATTACTTATTTGTAACTAAACATGCAAATGTTAGCAGAGTTTTAGGGATCTGAAATGTAATTTCCAAGATCAGCAAGTCAGGTAAGTGATAGAACCATGCAAGTTTAGGGAGCTGTACTGCAATTTTCTTGTTTTATCCTGTAAGCCAATGTAGTAAAGTATTTTCTAAAAGAGAAATTAAGAGAATGGCTAAAGAGTACTATAACAAGGAATATGAACAATGTGCCTAAAATAGGCCTAACAATGTGGGCATAAGACTGCATTACCTCACAGGTTCACAGCTCACATGGATTAAATTCGACAAGGACAAGGTATCAGCTGGAATAAAAAAGCATACCTTTACTAGCATCCATGCAGCGTCCCAAGGAATCCCTGGGATCCATGTCGTCCTGTGACAGAAAAGATTCAACATTTTCATCTAAGCCTTCTTCCAGCAAACGGTCCACATCACCCTGTAATGAAGGTTTTTTGTTATCATACTGCCCAAACAAAAGGAATAATTCATCTTTGTCTAAAAATATATTTACATCAAAATATATGGATACCAGCGGGTTTGCGGTAGATGTCAAGCTCCCAGTGCCGTCAGAACCAAACATTACCAAGGGTTTTGCCGAAACACCGTTCTGCTGAAGTTGTGGTACTGGCATCGGATCTCCTGGTGTATGAGTGGAAGGTGTTGAGGGTGCCGAACTTGGAGACGGACCCGCAGTATTTGCGGTTCCTGAACTATTAGCTCTACCCGAGGAAGAGCCAGGCTTCTTTCTCTTCTTCGTTGTCTGAACCACAAAAGGTATTGTTTATGTAAATGAATCACTGAGATCTACTTATCAATCACTTCAATTATCCAAAGCAGTGGGAAGCAAAAGTTAAAAAAAAAGGAGGATTTTGAAAAATTACAGAGGGAAGCTAGTAGCCAATAATCAAAGAGGTTACCACCGGTCTCATTTTGATCTATTCCAGACTGCTATTTTCTTTACACGTATTATTGTCAAAGTACCGTTTTTTGGTTGTATCGGTTTTCGGCCGGTTTTCCATATAAACTGTACATTCTCTTCTTCTATATCAATGAAAAGGCAATTCAAAAAAAATGTCAAACTACTGAGTTTCTCTGGTGTTATGTTAGCACTAATATCAAGTGTTGCATTTAAACAGGTATGAAAGCACCAATTTCTTATTGATAGATTTTTACCACTCCAGTCAAGTTTGGCTAATTACTGCCATTTTTTGTCACTGGTGGGAAGAAGGTCCATCAACAAAAAGTGGAGGATCAAGAGTAACAAGGAGTGCCAGGAACAGTTAAAACTCAATTGATCTAGTGTGGATCAAGGAATACGATCATATGATCTTTAAATACTCTAGAAGAGGGACTATGTTCCTTTGGCCACGGGACCATTATCAATAGCATATTCTCAGTGGAGCTAGGGAAACCAAGATTACAACAAAGGTGTAGGCATGGCCAGATCATGTACCACACCAAATACTTAGCTTGATTACCAGCTTCACACTTTGAACAAAAGAAAAACAAATTCCACATTTTATTTTTATTCTATTTTGTGAAAATGCATTATCAAGAAAGAGGAAAGCATGAAAACTTGAAAGAAGTTATCAACACATTCAGATCATATGTATACTATGAACAGTATGGTTTTAGTTTTAATGTTTAACGCAAAATAAACACAAAGAGGCATTGCATGTATACCACAAAACTTACTTGATCAATGCCCCCGAAAGAATTCGGCATGCCCCCATCAACAGGCATATTTCCAGTTCCTGGCTTTTCTTGTTGAAGAAGCTGGTTTGAGCTTTGAGACTGCTGACTGGAGACAGCCTGATGTTGCTGATGTTGGCTATTGCTTTGCTGCTGTAATTGCTGTTGCTGCTGGTGGTGTACATTAGCAATTTTCTTCTACTAAACAGAAAATTCGATATAAGAACATGGCAGTGGATAAAAAATAGAGTTAAAAGGCTAACCAAAAGGCATCCATACATGCTGAATCATCAACGGTAAATATAACATAAACTAGGTCATCTTATATGCAAAAAGGAAGCATACAGATAAGATCAGGATCAAACTGAGTTTGAAGATAGAAAACTGTGAATTAGTGCCATGATGGTACAAATTCAGAATTAAAAAATCTGATAATTTTGAGTTGTCTTTTGCGCTAACGAGAAATTGTCCTTGCTATGTCAAACACCTCATGAAGAATTAGATGTTTAAGCAGTCAGGTAACATGGAAAATATTAATAAGTCGCACTCATTGTTTTGTGTTCTGGAAAACTGCCAAAACATGATTTAGTCAACAAAATACATTCTGATTGGTTGGCTTGGTTCTAACAGTTTTAGCAATCATTCATTACACCAGAGCACAAACTGATTTGTTGCTGCCAGGGGTCAACAAATATCAGTACTAAATTGACATTTTACTATGTTGGATCACATTGACACAGAAGTGGCAAAATCACATTTTGAATGGATTGAGGCAAAACATTGGCCAGGATATTCTATCCTCTATAATCAAACCTCTCCTCTCTCATGTAACAGGAGTTGACTTGTCTCATATGATAACCACTTGACACAATTGCAAAATGAAGATAAAATTTCACTTTAGAAATAAATTAACACCTATTAGGCTGTTAGTAACGAAAATGCGAGAAAGTAAGCACTCAGTTAAAACAAGAAAAGACAACCTTTATTAGCATGTCTATATCGCCACCACTTTGACTAGGAGAGCCAATATTTGGAATGATATCACCACCACTGGTTGTCTGCCCATCCCTCCCAAGAACTACATTTCTGTTGTTGAACATCATCCTCAATCTTCTGTTCTCAGCATCACTCGAAGTTGGGGAAGCCATATTTTGCTGCGCCTGCAAAGCAAGCTGCTGTTGTTGTTGTGGAGTCAGAAACTGGATCTGTTGTTGCAACTGATGTTGATTCTGCATGAATGGCTTCTGTTGTAGAATTCCAGACCGAAGTTGCTCAAGTCCCTGCTGAAATAAACAACAAAATGCAAGTAAACAGAGGTGGAAGTTTATCTTATATACTAGTAAATGTCAAATGACATATTTGCTATTATATTAGAAACTATAGAAATAGCTGTTTGCTCCACAAATTGCTAGCAGTGGCATTTTTTGCAATGGCACTACAATTCAACTGTACGCAAACCACAAAAATCAATCAATATTTAAATATGCTGGTCAGAGAGGCTAACGATAAGATAACATAAAGGCAAGATCGCTATGCCATTGTCAAATTGTGCATAACATGGTCAATGAAACAAATCAAATACAATTACAATATACCAGGTAAACACAAAACAGATGTACTACGGAACATCTATCAACAAACTACAGTAAGCACCTGTGCGTCAGAATATAATTGCTAGATGTCCTCAATATATAGGATTTCATTCTATGCTTAGTGAATAAAAGGACATTAATCATAAGCCAAGTGTATGTAACCAGGACAAAATTTGGGTAATTGCTGATTTTGACAGGTTATTGGCATAACTGGAAAATGTTTCAGTTTGCTAGAGTTAAGATTGGGTATCTTAGATTCAACAATGATCAGGGAGTAGTTTCTGGATAATTTTCACCTTAACAAATAAAAAAGGATGAACTAATTCAGAAATTTTATACATAGACCACTTAGGACAGAATCTCTCTCAGCAAAATTAATCCCTGAACGCAAGAGTGAAAAAGATGCACAAGATAACTCAATCTTTGATCGTACATTAAACCTTACCGTAAGTGGCCACCCTTTCAGAGTCAAATTATTTCCAACTTGATTCGATCCTGTTAGAAATGCATCTAAATTAGCATCAGAAAACCTGTCACCCACCTATAAAATTATAAAATTGGAGAAAGGATAGTTTTCTCTTTTGAAATAAAAATGAAAAAATAGTAGAATAATTAGGAATATCGTCCAAAATCTTGGGAAAATCTAAGTTAATGAAATATAAGTTTTCTTAGTCGGTCATCAATCCGGGGAAATCTTAATTCCATAATGCCTTTCAAATCCTCCTAGCCACATATTGGGTGTTTAGGGCTATGAACAACTGGGAGGATTGACATCCTTTATTGATTCCTACACTCTACTCCCTAACAATCTTATGAACATTGGCTAAGACTTTATGTCCGCATTTAGGTTCACAAGGTTCAAATAGTACATGACAACAATTCTTCCTGTTGCTTTTACAAAACTTCTCTCTTGATGCTAAACCATAGCTCTAACAGAGTCAAATTCCACGATTTCTAAGAACGATATGTAGATTCGCCTACTCTTTATTATAATAAATAAAAGGAACATTTCAAAGTGCAAAATAAGTGAAGAATGGTAATTTAAGGAAGGGGATAAAAAAAACCTTACCTTGTAAACCCATAAATGACCCCTCAGAGCCTGCACCTCTAGGTGTCAAAATGGGATTTATCTCTGTCTTGATACTCTGCTAAAAAACATATAAATAGTGTGAGGAACAGATAAGGCATATTTCCGAATTTTTTGTTTTCATGGTGAGTGTGGTCAGAGCTGACAGATACTAGATAAATCAGTTCCCACAAAAAAAAACTAGATAAATACGACACCTCAAGAACTAACCTGAGCATGTCCAGGAAGTTGGGGACTTCTGGCCTGGATTTGTTGCATAGTACCCGATAAACCACCAATAGTACCATGCAAAATTTGCCTAAATGTGGGGGAATGTTAACAAACTAAAAGAGAAGTTACAAAAGGCTACTTGACAGTATTCTTATATGGTCTAGCTAATACAAAAAACAGTTAGTCATTCCTTGGGGCGTAGGCTTCAACATTCCATGTACACAAAAAACCTTACAATTGATGCATGCGCAGGATTATTAACCTCTAAAGAGACGGAACAAAAATGACCATCCCCGCTACCAATTCTAAGTTTGGCATTCAAATGACAGTTTTGTAACTTGTATCAAGAATACTTATGTCATCAGCTACTTTTTATATATAATACTGTACTTTTTTGTTAACATTAGCATGTACAGAACGATTTTGTAACTTGCATGTACAGAACTTCATAATTCACAAGTTCAGCAAGTACCCTGGAGACTGTCCACTTGCAGCTGCTTTCAGCAGTGATGTTTCATTTGAATCAAGTAGTTGTCCAGCATTTTCTCCATACCTTTGCTGCAACGGAAGTTTCAATGTTAGAGGAGTCAAGTAAAATAATTTGGAACAATAATCTAGCTAACAGTAATACCTTCATGGATGCCTCTTCCAAAGAGTCTCTTCGTGAGGGCAACTTCAACGTCTCCTCATACATTTTGGTTGCCATAACATTCGCGGTACTATTTTGCCGCATTAAAGGATTGTTTGCAGAAAGTCCACTGGAAGTACCATTAAGAAGATGAGAACTCTCTCTACGCTGCTGCTGCTGCTGCTGTTGCTGTTGTTGTTGTTGTTGCTGGTGGTGTTGCTGCTGGTGTTGTTGCTGTTGCTGGTGTTGCTGCTGCTGCTGATGTTGCTGCTGCTGCTGTTGCTGTGCGGCCCTTTGTAACAACATTTGTTGCATTTGTAAATGCTGCGGTTGCTGCTGCCGCTGTTGAGGCAGCTGCTGCTGCTGCTGCTGTTGCTCCCGAGCTTTCATTAGCTGAGTCTGAAAGAGTTCAGCACATGTAGCTGAATTACAACTAGCAATTCAGCAGAAAAGAAGCCCCACAAGCATATCTATCAAGGCAACACAAAATCATGATTTTCTAAAGTAGATAATTAGATTATTAAGTAACAATTTTCCCTCCAAAAAATGGATAACAAATTAACAATATGGAACCTTTATATGTAAAATAAAAACATAGGTTATGGACAGGTGGAACAGCCCAGCGATAGTGGATATAGCACGTGCAACAAGACGTTGAAGAGTTCACTGTTACTTAAAAGTGACAAGAATTATAGTAAACCAAAAAGACCTTCCTTGCAGGCTTAGCAAACTAAAATTGCTGAAATTCCACATCAATTTACAGGTCATGTAGGATTTCTTCATTTGATGTTTCTTTGGTAGATCATTTAAAGAAAGCAAAATAGAAGATAATCAACGTGGCAGGACTGTGGACACAAGGTGACTAAATTAACATGCCTGGATCATAAAGTTTTTCCATAGAAGGATAATCAAATGTTGAAAATAGTCAAAACACCTACCTCAATATATGACGCCGCAACATCTGAATGCTTCTCATTTGTTCTTGCTATGAATATATCCCAAAAGACTGACCACCACTCAAAAAGAAACCCACCGGGTGCATCAATTGCTGCAAGGAAGCATAGCCTAGAGTGTAAGGAATAGTCTTTACAAACAAACAAACAAAAACATAAAGGTGCCGCAAAAAACATGACATAAGGAGCTACAACTTGCTGACAAACACATACCAACTGGATCTGAAGAGACCTTCCCTTCTGCTTGGAAGGCCTTTGCGGTTGCCTGCAAATTTCTCTTCATAAAATAGTCGTATATGTAGACATCTAGCCTGTTTCAGCAAAGAAGTCATTTAGTCCACGGGGTGAAGGTTAAACACAATAAGACATACAACTATCCAACCACAACTACAATACCGTTCAAACGATGCGCAAGCAGTATGACAAATAAGGAGCTTGTGCACAAAACGTTAAGGCTTTAATGGCACATTCATGCTGCGTCAATGTATATCCATTTTGTTTCTTCAGCTTGTATTTTGTCGCTTAGCATATCATCACCTAGAGTAATCCTTAAATGCCAGTGTTCAGATTTCAACATATTTTCATGCACTTCTATCCTATGCACAAGAAGAAATGCTTAGGTTCGCTAGTCGTTTTCCACTAAGACCTAATTAATCATATAAACCACGTGAAACTCGAATGTGAGCTCAGATATATCCATCTATATATCTATAAGGAATCAAGTAGTCCACTAGTACTCCCTTTCATATTACTCTGCCAGTATCGGCAAATCATTAAAAGGCTGAACGGCTCGAACGAGCCAAATCAGACTCCCTTGTCTTATATCCTTAATAGCTAGGTCAACTGATACTACCGGTATTTCAAATCGCGTCGACAGATTACGCTGGTGTGCTCAAATCCCCAATTAAGTACTCTGATAATTGTGAGATCGCCACGACAAATCATCACTGAAATGTTATAACATCCGCAGCGCTAGGCCACCAAGTCAAAACTGTAGGTTCTTCCACCAGAGGAACAAATCTCAAACCAAACCCCCCCACTAAAAAAGAGCTTCAGCGAAACCCTAGCGGCCACCACGGCTCTCCTCTCAGGTCTCATCTCAGTTCAAACTTCGGAGGCCCCTCCCGTGACCCTAGCTCGAGTAATCGCCACCCAGACGACGCGACAGCCAAGCACAACGCCGCCCCGCCAGCAAAGCATGCCGCGAAATCGACAGAACGAATACAAAAGGAGATCAAATCCTCACATCTTATCGGCCTCCCAGTTCGTCTGCGACATGGCTACCGTCGGCGCCCCGCCCGGCCTCCCTTCCTCCGCCCGCGAGAAGAGCTAGCTCCGGCTACGCCCAGGCCGCCGTGGCCACCGGCGCCTACGCAGTCACCGGGCGGTGGATGGACGGCTCGAGACGAGGAGAGGCGGAGGGGAGGAGCCCGAGGCGAATCCCTTGAGGCAGCTCGGGTTGGAGGGCGGCGGTGAGGGGAGGGGGGAGGAGGCGGCGGCGAGAAGAGAGATGCGCGATGACCTGGTGAGAAGTGAGAACAGATTGGAGTTTCGGAGTTGCAGCGGCGCGAGGTGTGCAGTACGGGGGAGAAAGGGTGCGGAAGAGGAGAAGAAAGGGGAAGGGAATAGAAACGCGACGGGGGCCCACGGCTGCACATTCGCCGCTACGGCTGTGCAGTCTTTATTGTTGCTTGCGAATTCGCTAGAAAGAGAGAACATGTGCGTACATTTTCATGGGGTGATACGTGGTACCTTTGCCTGCTTCTGTACTTCAAATTGTTACCACTATTGCATTTTCCAAATTTGGTCCAGTGTCCACCATCGTTGAAGTAAGTTGTACAATTGTTGTTGAGATATAGCCATCTGCCTATTTTGTCCACCCTCTAGAATGTAATTGATGGTATTTGCCGGTCCATCTTTGCATACATTGGCATATCTCTTTTATCTAAAAACATATATATGGAATGGAATGGAATTGTTTTCATGTTTATTTTGAAGAAACGCTGCATTCTCACTTATATTAACGCACTAAAGAAAACAGGGATATGCATTCAGAAAGATCAAACTAAATAAACAACCTAGGAAATGCGGGCTAGACAAAGCAACTACCCATAGTATCCTTCATCCCTCATTGGATAGCATAAAATCCGTCCATTTGGAAAGAGTTATTTTGAGGCAAAATTAACCTAGTCGGGGATTGTGTTTGTTTCAAGTCCCTCAAATCGCCGTTGTCTTCATAGAGTCAGCCATAGGGTGATAAATTTATTTTCCATTTGCAATGGTATTGAAGCCATGTGGCGGTGTAAAGGGATGAAGGTTGGCCCACAGACACAAGTGTTCATATACAAAGATACATAGTGCATGGGAATATGAGAGCATGGCCAACGCGCCACCTCAACTCCCCACAAACCAGTTAGGATCGGAAAGATCCAAATAATTAAACAACCGAAGAACTCGACAGATTATTTAATGTCTACAGCTGCTCGGTTCCTTGGACTTGAGGTTATATTACTAGTTAGGTTGCTCTTCACTCTGACTCCTCGTCTGAAGTGACTCCATAGCGGATGATGTAGTCCACGCCTTCAACTCCACGCGGTAGATCTGGCTCCTCATAGAAGATGTCTTCTTGGCCTCCAATGGCGTTCAGTGCTGCGTCATCTAAGTCTTCACAGTCTAGCAAGGGTTTAAGAGAGTGGGGTGAGTAACGAGCGTTACCCAGCAAGTTTCTTTAGAAAGAAGTTGTGTGATATGCAGTAGCTAAAGCCACGGACCCAAAAGAGTCATAGGCTGGTGCAAGGTTTTCTCAAAGGTTTCTTGAAAGATTGCTTTTACTTTTGAAAACTATGCCCGACAGCCAACACAGGGTACTAGTGCCTTGAGAGCACCTTTCCTGCAGCGTTCGCAGCTCCTTCCTGGAACAGAGGGTAACATGTCATATCTTTTTACACTCTACAGAGGTGTGTCCTTCCAAAAGAGATCAAAGCCTTGCTGCACAACCGGGCGTACTTTCCCGTCCACACTTCCTTGGTGTGGGGCCCAGTCATTGATCCAAGCCATTCCCCGTCCTTCTCCGCACAACGCATGCCCACCCAATTCATGCAAGCAGAGTACCCCTGATATTCACCCCTCCCGATGAAGTACCTAGGTAGCCCCTTGCAGACCATCATAGACACCAGTGACCGTGGGCACTAAGGGGTCCCACCCATGTGCATGTAGTCCCGCAAGACCTACAGCGTACGGTGGCTGGATGTCCGTTGACATGTGAACGGAAGAAGATACAGATGAATTTCCCGTCCCATTCCTAGTCTCTTGGACGACACGATTTTTACGGCGCAAGAATAACTGCGGCATTGGTTATTAACTCCTAGGGTTTCCTTTCTCGTGCAAGTGGAACCTCTACCACAACAATCTTACCGTGGTTCCACCTACCAGCCATCCTAGGTTATCACCACTCGGGTCGATAACCACTAGTCATATTATTATGAAAATAGGTTTTTCGAACTCTTTTGATAAGTTAGAGTTATAAGTCAGCACTTTGCAAATAGTTTCCAAATCAGTGCAACCAAGAGATATGAGCAAGATAAACTTGCCTTATGACTGAAAGGTAGTGGAGTCGGATACTTGGCAATGCTCTTGAACTCCTTGTTCTACAAAATTCCATCATTGTCCGATAAGGACAATGTTTAAAGAAGCAAATGGATGCTATGTGCAATGATATGCAATGCATAGTGATTCATTCACTCTAATTACTTATTTATGTGTTTTACCCAAGACTTTGCATTTTAAGAACTCAAGTCATGTAATATAGCAATTTAAATCATAAAACTACATTAGAATTTATTTGAATAGTTAAAGGTTGATTAAATTAAGAAAAGACTTAAACTTTATTTTTTTAATTTTATATAAAATAATAATTAGTGCTTTGAAAATGGAAATTAAAGAATTTTCAAGTTTTGAGATTATTTGAAAAGTCAAATGAGAAACATATTTTAAATCGGATATGGAATTGATTACATTAAAAGAAAAGGTTTAATTCTTGATTTATATATCAAATAGTTTTGACTTTGTTTTAATTTGAAATTGCTTTCTATTCTGAATTTGGAATCAAATTTGAAATTCAAAACTGAATTTGGGCTAAAGCCCATTGGGTTCAGCCCAGCCCACCAGGCCGGTCCAAAACCCCAGCCGACCTGCTGGGTCGGTCAAACCGACCCAGACAGTCAGCTTGTCTCTCTCACCCTCTCACGCGTTCCTCTCGCGAACCCTAGTTGCCGCCGCCATCGCCCGGCGATTCCGGTCAACTCCGGCGACCTCCGCTGCTGCCACCTAGGGCTTGCTTGTTGATTGAATTCAATTAGCTGCTATTGATGCTTCTATCAAGCCGTGAATCAGTGTGCCAGTAACCCTCTGTCAGTGCAGTTTACTGACAGAGATGTTAGTCTATACCTGATAGTGTTGTAAAGTTCAGTGATGAGCTGCTATTGTTGTGTATGATTCCTAGCTGGCTTGCCTAAGAAAGTGATTGGTAACATAATCTTCTAGATAAGATTTGTGTACAGGGAAGGCTAGGTTCTACTGCACTTGTATCTCTGCCTGTGGTGCTTTGATAACAGAGATGAATGTGTGTGCAAACTGAATTTATTAATTCAGCTCCTGCTATTGTAGTTACTAAAATGATTCCTAGCAATTAGCTAAGGAAAATGATTTAAATCTTTTACTGATTTGATTAACAGATTGATTGTATGTGATTTGTGTTGAGGTGCATGTCCAATTTGGGCATGTGCCCAGCAACCATTCCATGGTGAAATTATAGATACATATATAAAGGTGGAAGGATTTAGAGCCTCCTCAACGCTTCCACGTCATGCTCACTGTTCATATGAACCGTGATGTGTGGATGAATAGTGCAGCAAGCGTTTGGATCTTCAGATTTTGATCCAGCGGCTAAAATAACACCGATTAAAATATAGTGTCTTGCGGTAATTTTTGCCGCCGTTTCTAAGTAAAGTGTGAACACTGTCCTACTGCAGTAATTTTTGTCGTTTGTTTCATTGCAATAGTTGCCGACACATTATATGAATCGTGCGCTCTACAGATTTTTCAGGTTATTTTATTGCATTAATATCTCGATATAAATATTCCGCTCAACCAATAATTCCCTTGATATAATTAATCCACATTAATTTTCCACTGTTGCATAATTCGAAGATGGTAATTTCGCATCGGTGTTATTTTGATTTTTGTTAGTTTAATTTTTCACAGTAGTTTCCCATTATACGACATAATTTCCCAATGTTGTGTAATTCTACGACGGTACATTAGTGTTACTTTGATTTTTTGGTCAGTTTAATTTTGATAGTAGTTTTCCGGTACGACATGAATAGTTCATGCTACAGTTTTTTAGCCGATGATTTTCTAGCAGTAATTTCACAGCTCGAACAACAATTCCCTAATGGTAATTATTCAACAGTAATTTTACGATGTTGCGTGAGTACTGATTCCAACCGTAATTCTTTGAAGCGAAGGTTGAACACCTAGATTACCCAATAATAATTCTTTAATGACCCTAGGTCATCGACTTTAATTTCCTAACAATATACCTTCGGTGGTGACTACATGTAATTACGCAAAAGTTACTCTTCAATGACGCCTAGGTCATTGATGGGAATTTCTAAACAATAATTCTTCAACAGTGCACGGGCACCTCCATTGGTAATTCTTTAATGATAGTTTCCTTCTTCTACCCTAGCTTAAGAGTTCTCCTATGATAACTTTGACAAAAAAATACTCCACTATACGTTACCTCTTTTATTTGATAATACAATGTCACTATCTTCTTCTACTGATCGCCTCGAGTAATTTTTGGAAGTAATTCTTTGAAGTGAAGCTTGAAGATACATATATAAAGGTGGAAGGATTTAGAGCCTCCTCAACGCTTCCACGTCATGCTCACTGTTCATATGAACCGTGATGTGTGGATGAATAGTGCAGCAAGCGTTTGGATCTTCAGATTTTGATCCAGCGGCTAAAATAACACCGATTAAAATATAGTGTCTTGCGGTAATTTTTGCCGCCGTTTCTAAGTAAAGTGTGAACAATGTCCTACTGCAGTAATTTTTGTCGTTTGTTTCATTGCAATAGTTGCCGACACATTATATGAATCGTGCGCTCTACAGATTTTTCAGGTTATTTTATTGCATTAATATCTCGATACAAATATTCCGCTCAACCAATAATTCGCTTGATATAATTAATCCACATTAATTTTCCACTGTTGCATAATTCGAAGATGGTAATTTCGCATCGGTGTTATTTTGATTTTTGTTAGTTTAATTTTTCACAGTAGTTTCCCATTATACGACATAATTTCCCAATGTTGCGTAATTCTACGACGGTACATTAGTGTTACTTTGATTTTTTGGTCAGTTTAATTTTGACAGTAGTTTTCCGGTATGACATGAATAGTTCATGCTACAGTTTTTTTGCCGATGATTTTCTAGCAGTAATTTCATAGCTCGAACAACAATTCCCTAATGGTAATTATTCAACAGTAATTTTACGATGTTGCGTGAGTACAGATTCCAACCGTAATTCTTTGAAGCGAAGGTTGAACACCTAGATTACCCAATAATAATTCTTTAATGACCCAAGGTCATCGACTTTAATTTCCTAACAATATACCTTCGGTGGTGACTACATGTAGTTACGCAAAAGTTACTCTTCAATGACGCCTAGGTCATTGATGGGAATTTCCAAACAATAATTCTTCAACAGTGCACGGGCACCTCCATTGGTAATTCTTTAATGATAGTTTCCTTCTTCTACCCTAGCTTAAGAGTTCTCCTATGATAACTTTGACAAAAAAAATACTCCACTATACGTTACCTCTTTTATTTGATAATACAATGTCACTATCTTCTTCTACTGATCGCCTCGAGTAATTTTTGGAAGTAATTCTTTGAAGTGAAGCTTGAACACCAAGAATAATTCATCATCGATAATTACCCAATACTAACTCTTCAATGGCACCTAGGTCATCGACGGTAATTTCTCAATATCCTTCGAAAGTGACTGTCGTTAATTACGCAATAGTAACTCTTCAACGGTGCCTATGTCGTCAATGGTAATTTCTGAATAATAATCTTTCAACAGTGCATGAACATCTCCTTCGGTAATTTTTCGACATCTGTCTTCTTCTATCGGCACTTCAGGGTTCTCCTATGGTAACTTTGACAAACAAAATACTCCATTGTTTGTTGCCTCTTTTATTCGACAAAATGCCACTATCTTTTTCTACTGTTCACATCGAGTAATTTCTCAACAGTAAGTTTCTGCCATTAAATTCTCAATAGTAATTTCTTGGCAATAGTTCATGATAGTCCTTCTTGCCGCACTCCACTATTCATGGCTTCCTTTTTCTAGGGCTAATTCTAATATCTTCTTCTATGGTACCTTCAAAAAAAATATTTACTCCACTGTCTGGATGTGTTCTTCTATGGCCTTTGGAAAATATAATTACTCCATTATTATTTTTGACTCTTTTACCGGTGCAAATACTACTGTCTACTTTTAAAATACATCAGCATCTACCTCATTTAACTACGAAAATACTACTGCCCACTCTACGGTATATGTAGACAAAACTTGCTCTATCACATGCATCGTCTTTAAGATGTGGCGCTTTCTCCTCACTCTGGGCACTCCAGCTGCATAGTAACCTCCTTTTCCTAATAAACTCATAAACTCCCGGTGATTTTTGTCTATACTGCCCTATTTTTTTTAGCCTTTCTGGACCACCTACCCGCACGGAAATAATTTTGAACCATGCTCTATAATACCAATTTTATCCTATTTAACTGTGTTTTCCCAACATCACTTCTACAGTAATTCATCAACTCAGATATTGTATTACTTCTACAATACTTTAGCCAACAATCTAACAAGCAAGGGCGCGGCGTGCGCCGCGCCAGCCTTCCTAGTTTTGGTGAAACTTGACCCTAAAATTAGGCTTGTGATGCTGGTCTGAGGCCAAAAGCATGTTTGTAAGATGCTTTGCTTGTTTAAGTTCTCAATACTTGTGTTTTGATTCTTATGCTAGCAAGGTTGTGTGTCTGAGGTGCATGTCCAGTGGGACATGTGCCCAGCACAGCCCTGCCATGTAGTGGCTCAATCTGTGGCTTGGTTAAGCTAGCCAATGAAGCACAAGCTGAGGCTGTTCTTATTGGTTCTAATTTCTGGCTTTACTAAACTCCCAGTGATGAACTTAGCAAAGCAACACTTTGCAAGTCTGAGAGAAATCAACACCCTATCAAACCATGCATGTAACCAAAAGGGAAATCCACCTGTGGCTGATGTGGTGTTGGTGTTGAACTGCTGATGTTGCTATTTGCTGGCGAGTTGTGGCTTGCTTCTAGCTTGCCCTTCTCCTCCCGGTTCAGCTCCAAGTGCATGCCCTTCTCCTCCTGGTCAGCTCCTGGTGGCTTGTCCTTCTCCTCCTGGTCAGGGGCTACTCCACCTTGCCTTCTTCTTCAGCTTCCAGGGATTCAATCCATGGTTGGATTGTGAGATGGTGTGGTGGTGCTGTGAGAACTTGTGTTCTCCTAGTACTTTGGTGCTGGTTGAATGACTGTGTGCTACTCTTTCAACCATGCACTACCTCCTGTTGTTGATCTGCTTGGTTGTTGTGGTGTAGACAACACCACACTCAGTCAGGGTGACTGAGCTGCTTGTGAGCTGCCTGCCTGTGTGTGTCACTCAGCTTCAGTCTGATCCTCTCCTCACTCTCCTGTGACGCTGTGATTGCTTATGTGCTGGTACACATGTGTTTTGTACCCAGATTTTAAGAATAGATGTTATACTTGATCATTTACACTCAATGATGCAATGGCAATCTAATTTGCCCTAGTCTGAGAGTAATACTACTAACACTAACCTTTTATTTCAATTTTTTGTTTGTTTAATCTTTGTTTTGCAGGTTATGCAATCAAGGGTCTAAGAACATGAAGCCTGATACGTCCATTTTGCATCACTATTTTATATCGTAATTTACTGTTATTCATAGATATATTTCATATTTAGAGATGATACTTATGTTGTTTTCTCTGTTTTCACATGTTTGATGATTATTGGAGAGCTCACTGCCGGAGTCAGGATTCTGCTGGAAAAAGAACCGTCAAGACACCATATTTCTGAAGATCAGCAATTCCAGGAAAATACCCAGAAATTCATATTTCACCGGAAGACGGAAGTAGCCAGAAGGAGAGGGCGAGGTGAGCCACCAGGGGCCCACACCACCTGGTGGTGCGGGCTAGCCCTAGGCCGCGCCACCCAGTGGTGTGGCCGCCCTGGCCCACCTCTGCCAGCACCCCCTCGCGTATATCGTCTCCTCGAAAACCTAAGACCCAGGGGGATCAGAGATAGACTCCGCCGCCTCTGCGGGGCAGAAAACACACAGAGAGAGAAAGCTCTCCAGCAGGCAAAAATCTGCTGGGGAAATTCCTTCCAGGAGAAGGGAGATCGTCGCCATCATCATCGAGCTGGGCTTCATCGGGATCATCATCATCACCACCATCATCACCAGCACCTTCATCATCTTCATCACCACGCCATCCCGTTGTAGCATCTTGGGTTGAATCTTGTCCTGTTCATAGGTGAAACTTTCCTGGTGTTGATTACTCTTGTAGTTGATGCTATTGAGTGAAACCGTTGAATTAAGGTTTATGTTCAGATTGTTATTTATCATTATTTCACCTCTAATCATGATCCATATGATGTCTTATGAGTAGTTCGTTTAGTTCTTGAGGACATGGGAGAAGTCAAGATGTTAGTAGTGAAACTATGTTGAGTAATATTTAATGGTTTCATATTTATGTTGTGGTGCTATTCTACTAGTGGGGTCATGTGAACGTCGACTACATGATACTTCACCTTTATGGGCCTAGTGGAATGCATTGTGTATTTGGCTACTAATTGTGGGGTTGCCGGAGCGACAGAAACCTAAACCCCTGTTAGGAAACTAGTGCACCAGGGAGTGTAGGATCTCAGAGTTTAAGGTTGTGGTTAGATTTATCTTAATTACTTTCTTGTAGTTGCAGATGCTTGCAAGGGGTATAATCACAAGTGTGTATTAGTCCGAGTTGGAGTAGTGCATTAGCATAGGTTTACCCCTATAACACTTATCGAACCAATGAAGATTACTTAGCTGTATGAAGCGAAAGCACTTGACAGAAACTCTCGTGTGTCCTCAGGAACATTTGGTAATCATAAGTAACACATCCGGCTTGTCCTTTGCTCTAGAAAGGATTGGGCCGCTCGCAGCAATTATTATTATTGTCTTTTATTTACTCGTACTTTATTTACTTGCATTATCAAATACCCCTGAAAACTCATTTGCTAGTATTTATAGTGAATCCTTGATCAAAACTGCTTCTCAACACCTTCTGCTCCTTGTTGGGTTCGACACTCTTATTTATCAAAAGTACTACGATACACTCCCTATACTTGTGGGTTATCAAGACTATTTTATGGCGCCGTTGTCGGGGAGTGAAGCGCTATTGAAGAGTGGAATTGGTAAAGGTAACTTTCGCTGTGAGTATTGTTTTTATTTCTGTCTTTTATTTATTTTATTATGGAGAAGTCTCCATTTGGTTCCCTATTTGGGAATACTACTACCACTATTATGGTAGTGGATGAACCACCGCTTGCTCAATTGGATCCTTTTAAAATACCTATGAAAATTGTTGAACGTGTTATGAATAACTGCTATTCAGGAATGGAACTGTCCATCCTGGTGATCATTTGCTCTTTATACATGAATTATGCGAGTTGTTCAAATGTGCAGGTATTTCATCAAGCCAGGTTAAGAGAAATTTATTCTCTTTATCACTGAAGGGCAGAGCTGCGGAATGGTATAGGCTGCTGAAGGATGGCCGATCTATTGGCTGGGATGAAATTGTACCTCTCTTTTATTCTAAATTCTATCCTCCAAGTGAGATTCATAAAGATCGGAACCAAATATATAACTTTTGGCCTCATGATGGAGAGAGTATTGCCCAAGCGTGCGGGAGATTGAAGTCACTAATGCTCAAATGTCCCATTCATGAGCTCCCCAGTAATATTGTTATCAATAACTTCTATGCAAGGCTTTCTCTTCACGACAAAGATTTATTGGATGCTTCTTGCTCTGGATCATTTACGCGTATGAAAGAAGAAGCTAAATGGGATCTTGTTGACTGTATTCAGGAAAATACTGAAGGATGGGAGAATGACAAAGGTAGAAAGTCAGGTATAAATTATGATTATGAATGCATTAAAGCTTTTATGGGAACCGATGACTTTCATAATGTTAGTGCTATTTATGGTCTCGATTCTCAAATACTTGCCAACTGTTTTAAGGCCTTTGCCTCTTATCTTGATGTTCCAAAGAAGGATTGGAACAAGTACCATGCGCCTTATAAAAATACTACTAGTTGTGTTCCTGCTAGAATTACTGAAGTTTGTACTGTTGATCGCATTTTGCTAGAGCCTTATTTTGAGAAAATGCCTTTCCTTGCTATGGTAAAGGAGCATTCTATGCTAACCAGTGTGCTTAATAAAAGTGCAAAGAAAGCTTTAGAACCTGATGAGCAAATAACTGTTAAACATGTAGTAGCAATAGTGAAGGACCTTGTTACTAAGAATGTAGAAGATGGACATATTATCTTTTGTGAAGATGCTTCTAATATTTTTTCACATCCTAGTAGATCTAGGAAAACAAGTGTTCCTATGCTTTCTGTCAGGATTGGTGATCATTGCTCTTATGGTTTATGCGACATTGGTGCAAGTTCAAGTGCTATTCCTTATGAGCTTTACAGAGAAATCATGCATGAAATTGGTTCTTGTGAACTGGAAGATATTGATGTGGTTATTCAGCTCGCTAATAGAGAAACTATCTCTCCAATTGGTATTGTTAGAGATGTGGAAGTTTTATGTGGTAAGACTAAATATCCTACTGATTTTCTAGTACTTGGTTCAGCTGCTAGTAAAACCTGTTGGAATTTGGTTGTGGGCTTTAGCCCATAGCCCAATACAAATTCTGAAATTCTCATGGTCCATTCATGCCTAGCAAGGGGTGGCATCAAAGTTTAGTCTCACCTTGCTAGTTTGAGGGGAGTTGCACCAATATATATAGTGGGGTGTTCTACTACCTCCTAAAGTGAGAGAAGAGGAGAGGCTTACACGCGTGTTCCTCCTCCTCCGCCGCCCGCCTCGCCTCCCCACGCCTCGCCTCGTCACGACACGCACGCGCCGCGGTTTGCGGAATTGTGCCTCGGTGCCGAGCTTACTTATCTTTTTGCTGTTCAGAAAAATTACTGCGTGAGTTATTTCTCTATCAGCCGTTTCCGGTTTTTCCGGATCGTGGGGTGTTACTAACTCGGACGTGGGCTGCGCCCCACGTCTTACCTGACCGACGCTATATAAGCAGGCTTAGGCGCAAACCCTAATCATGCCGTATCACATCCCGTCTCTCGCATCCAGAGCCCTGCGCCGCCGCTACACCTTCTCCATCCCCTCTTCCGGTGTGCACTGGACGACGGGACAGTAGGCCTCCAAAACCCCGCCTCTTGTGAACCTGTATGGGTGAGGGGCGATCAGGTTTTTGGGGAGCGCTTCTGCGCAACTACTGATGGCATCATGTCGACCGACGACTCTTTCCCCGACGAGGACTTCTTCCCAGACATCAGCGCCCTCTACATCGACGACATGGCCGACGACGCTGGTGCCAACACGAACGCCAACGCCAACGCGAATGCAAATCTGAATGCGAATGCAATTCCTCCTGCAGCACCGTATATATGATCTGTTCGTCTATTCTGCTAGTATGCATGATTAGGTTAATTCCTGCAATTATAATCATGCTATATTACACTTTATTTTGGATTAAATCTTATGGTAAATTGCTTATATATTCAACAATCCAAAAACCTGATTATAGGCAATTGAGTCCAACTGGCTTGGCCGCGGCTACCAGGCCGCCTCCCTTTGATGGTGTCCATTATAAGAGATGGCGCACGAGAGCAGTTCTATGGTTGAAAAACCCAGGCTGCTATAGCGCCACTCTTGGCAGACCTGAGGGGGATCTTTCTCCTGCTCAGGAGCAAGCTTTTTAGAAAGTCGACACCATGTTTATGGGGACTTTGTTCAACATTCTTGGTGACAACATTGTTGACACCTATATGTCATTTGATAATGGCAAGGATGCATGTGATGCGTTGGAAGCCAAGTTTGGTGTTTCTGACGCTGGCACTGAACTGTATATCATGGAGCAATTCTATGATTATAAGATAACTGATGACCGTCCCATTGTGGACCAGGCTCATGAGATACAGTCTCTTGCCAAAGAACTCGAGCAATTCCAATGTACCTTACCGGACAAGTTTGTGGTCGGTGGCATTATTGCCAAGCTTGCTCCTTCATGGAGGAACTTTGCTACTTCTCTGAAACATAAGAGACATGAGTTTTACGTTTCGGATCTCATTGGTTCTCTTCATGTTGAGGAAAAGGTGAGAGCAAAGGATACACGTGTTCTAGGTTTTGATGGAAGTTCTAGTGCACATGTGGTGCAGAAAAATAACTTCCAGTCCCACAAGTCTAAGAATAAGAACAAGTTTGAGGGCAGGGGAGAGTTTGATGGCAAGAACAAGGCCTTGCAGACTACCAACTTCAAGAAGAAGACTGAGTATAAGAAGAAAGGATCCTGCCATGTGTGTGGTGATCCGAATCATTGGGCTCCTAGCTGCCCTAAACGCTTTGATAAGTGTTCACATGGAAACAGCGGCAATTCTGCCAATGTTGTTGTTGGTGATACTGAGATGAAGGATGCTGGGTTGCACGGGCTGGCTCCATGCTGATGGGAAACGGCCCACGTGCTTTTGTTCAAGGTGTTGGTATGGTAAATCTGAAGTTCACTTCGGGGAAGACCGTACAGCTGAAGGACGTGCAGCACGTTCCCTCCATCAATAAAAATCTCGTCCGTGGATCTCTTCTGTGTCGAGATGGTTTTAAGTTGGTTTTTGAGTCCAATAAAGTTGTAATATCTAAGTATGGACAATTTGTTGGGAAAGGCTATGAGTGCGGAGGCTTGTTCTGCCTTTCTCTGCCAGACTTATGCACTAAAGTTATTAATCATGTTTGCAATGATAATGAGTCCAATATTTGGCATTCACGACTTTGTCATATTAACTTTGGTTGCATGACGTGGCTAGCCAACATGAGTTTAATTCTGAAATTTACTAATGTCAAGGGCTCTAAGTGCCAAGTGTGCGTGCAAGCAAAGCAACCTCGCAAGTCTCATAAGACCGTGGAGGCAAGAGATTTGGCACCACTAGAGCTCATACATTCAGATCTTTGTGAGATGAATGGTGAGTTGACAAAAGGTGGAAAGAAATATTTCATGACATTGATCGATGACTCCATGAGATACTGCTATGAGTATCTTCTGAAATCTAAAGATGAAGCTTTGAACTTCTTCAAAATCTATAAAGCTGAAGCAGAAAATCAACTTGATCGTAAGATCAAGCGGCTTAGGTCCGATCGTGGTGGAGAGTATTTTTCCAACGAATTTGATTCTTTTTGTGCGGAACATGGTATAATCCATGAGAGGATGATACGTCTCAAACGTATCTATAATTTTTGATGCTCCATGCTTGTTTTTACACCATTTGCCTATTGTTTCGTTACACTTAGTGGCACTTTTATGCATTTTCCGGAACTAACCTATTAACAAGTGCCACAGTGCCAGTTTCCTGTTTTCTGCTGTTTTTGTGTCTCAGAAGTGATACACAGGAAATATTCTCGGAATTGGATGAAACAAGTTCCTAAAGTCTTATTTTACCCGAAAGCTTCCAGAGATCCGAAGGAGAGTAGGAGGCGAGGGACCAGGGGCCCACACGCACAGGTGGCGCGGCCAGCCCCTGGCCCACGCCACCCCCGTGTGTGGCCGCCTGGCTCCTCCTCTGACAACGCCCCTTCGCCTATAAAGACCCCCCGACGGAAAAAACCTAAGTACCCGATCAGATTTCCAGAACACATCGCGATCCGCCGCCACCGTCGACCCGAAGATCGGGAGGGTCCAGAAGCTCTTCCCGGCACCCTGCCGGAGAGGGGAATCGCCACCGGAGGTCTTCTTCATCGCCATGCTTGCCTCCGGAGCGATGAGTGAGTAGTCTACCTTGGACTATGGGTCCATAGCAGTAGCTAGATGGTTGTCTTCTCCACCATGTGCTTCATGTTTAGATCTCATGAGCTGCCCTACATGATTGAGATCACCGTTATGTAATTCTACATGTTTGGTTTGTTGGGATCCGATGAATATTGGTGTTTATGATTAAGTTGCTGTACTGAATTATATCTTTTGTTATCTCTATGTTGTTTATGATCTTGCATGCTCTCCGTTGTTAGTAGCTATCTTGGCCGAGTAGTTGCTAGTGACTCCAAGAGGGGGTATTTATGCTCGATAGTGGGTTCATGTCTCTATTTCACCTGGGGGAGTGACAGAAACCTCTAAGGTGGTAGATGTGCTGTTGCTACTAGGGAGAAAACAACATTCATATGCTCAAGGGCATATGCTTTGTTTACATTACACACTTTGCTTAATGCAATTATCTGTTGTTCGCAACTTAATACTACTGGGGTGTTCGGATTGATATCCCCGGGAGTGGATTATTAGTCATAGATGCAGTTGGATGGCGGTCTATGTATTTTGTTGTAATGCCCAGAGTAAATCTCATAGTGATCTTGACATATCACGTTATCTTTATTCTATCAATTGCCCAACTGTAATTTGTTTACCCAGCATGTGCTATTTTATCTATGGAGAGACACCACTAGTGAACTGTGGACCCCGGTCCTATTTACATCATATTGCTATCACCTGTTTACTTTACTCGCACTGTTTACTTTACTCGCATACTATATTGTTTTCCACTCGATAGGCTCATAACCTTTGTTTCAAGCAAACCGGTGAGATTGACAACCTCATCGCAAGTTGGGAACAAAGTACTTGGTTGTGTGTGTGCAGGTTCCGCATCACCTTCAGTCGTCATTGTTTCTCCTCTCCTGATCGATAAACCTTGGTATCTTAACTGAGGGAAAACTAGCCGCTACACTCATCATACCTTCCTCTTGGGGTTCCCAACGGGCTGGTCATCATCACGCACAAGGACTGTCTGCTCCCACGTCAACTTGGCACTAGCAGCTACTTTTCTGGCGCCGTTGCCGAGGAGGAAGAGAAGACTTCTGCGAGGGGAGCTTTTCGCACACACATCCTTTACTTTGTTATTGTTTTGCTTTACTTTATTTATTTTACCTGCATTGCTTTTTATCAAAAACCCCAAAAAATAGAATCCTTGGTAGCTGTTTTTACTTGTTTACTTTCGTTTTGCTGAAATGGCCAATCCTGAAAACACCAAGTTGTGTGACTTTACTAGCACAAACAATAGTGATTTTATCTGCACTCCTATTGCACCACCTGCTACTGCTGCAAACTTTTATGAGATTAAGCCTGCTTTATTGAACCTTGTTATGAAAGAGCAATTTTCTGGTACTAGTACTGAAGATGCTACAGCTCATCTCAACAGTTTTGTTGAGCTATGTGAGATGCAGAAATATAAGGATGTTGATAGTGATATTATTAAGCTCAAGCTGTTTCCTTTTTCTTTGAGAGGAAAAGCTAAAGATTGGTTGCTGTCTTTGACTAAGAATAGTATTGATTCATGGGCTAAGTGTAAGGATGCTTTTATTGGTAGATACTATCCTCCTGCTAAGATTATAGCTTTGCGCAGCAATATTATGAAGTTTACTCAGTTTGATAATGAATATGTTGCTCAAGCTTGGGAAAGAATGAAATCTATGATAAAGAATTGCCCCACTCATGGACTGACTACTTGGATGATTATCCAAACTTTTTATGCAGGACTGAATTTTTCTTCAAGGAACCTACTTGATTCAGCTGCTGGAGGCACTTTTATGACCCTTACCTTGGGCGCCGCATCAAAGTTACTCGACAACATGATGGTAAATTATTCTGAATGGCACACCGAGAGAGCTCCACAAGGTAAGAAGGTAAATTCTGTTGAGGAAACCTCTTCCTTGAATGATAAGATTGATACCATTATGGCTATGCTTGCTAATGATAGGACTCATGTTGATCCTAATAATGTTCCTTTGGCCTCTTTGGTTGCTCAAGAAGAGCAAGTTGATGTGAATTTCATTAGAAACAATAATTTTAACAACAATGCTTATAGGAACAATTTTGCTAGTAACAATTATAGGCCGTATTCTTCTACCAATGGTAATGGTTATGGTAACTCTTATGGTAATTCCTACAACAACACTAGGGCCGCGCCCTCCGAGCTTGAGGTAATGCTCAAGGACTTCATCGGTAAGCAAACTGTTTTTAACAAGTCTGTTGAGGAAAAGTTAGGCAAAATTGATATTCTTGCTTCTAAAGTTGATAGCCTTGCTCATGATGTTGAACTTCTGAAATTAAAAGTGTTCCCTAACGATGTGAAAGAGAACAATGTTTTTGCTACCGCTAATGCTATCCAAGTTGGAATTGATGAAAATATTAGATTGTTAGCGGAATTGCATGCCAGGTGGGAAAGAGAAGATGAGATGGCTAGAGAGATGAAGGTATGTACCATTAATACCTCTAATGATGTTGCTCCTATTGGTAGCAATCCTCTTACTTTGATTGGTGTAGAGAAAACTCCCACTCCTTGTGTTAAAAAGCCTAAAACTGCCAAAACTTTTTCTCAAAAGAGTGCTGAAATTTTTCGGAGTGTGGGAGATGATAGCTCTACTTCTTTTAATGATTTTGATGTTGATGGCTGCAATATATCTGAAGTTATGTTGTTCTTGCAAAAGCTTGCTTTGACTCCCAATGCTAGTTCTTTAAATATTGCTTTTACTAAGCATATTACCAATGCTCTCATAAAGATTAGGGATGAAAAGTTGAAGCAAAAAGCCTCTGTTCCCAAGAAGTTAGAAGATGGTTGGGAACCCATCATTGATATGCATGTTAATGGTTATGATTGCCATGCTTTATGTGATCTAGGTGCTAGTATTTCCATCATGCCTAGAAAGATTTATGGCATGCTTGATCTACCACCGCTAGAAAAGTGTTATTTTGATGTTCCTATTGCTGATGTTGCTAAGAAGAAACATTTGGGAAGGATTAATGATGTTCTTATTGTGGTTAACAATAACCTTGTTCCCGTTGATTTTCTTGTTATGGACGTTGAATGCCATGCTTCATGTCCTATTATTTTGGGAAGACCCTTTCTTCGAACTGTAGGTGCTATCATTGATATGAGGGAAGGCACTATCAAGTATCAATTCCCACTAAATAAAGGTATGGAACACTTCCCTAGGAAAAGAAAGAAATTACTTTTTGACTCTATTCTTAGAGCAAATTATGAGCTTGATGCTTCATCACTTGATATTACTTGATTCGCAATTTTCTGCGCCTAGCTCAAAGGCGTTAAAGAAAAGCACTCTTGGGAGATAACCCAATATTTTATTTTCAGTAATTTTTCTTTTATTTGAGTCTTGGAAGTCATTACTACTGTAATGACCTCTCCTTATCTTGTTTATTTCGTTTTTGTGCCAAGAGAAGCCTCTAATTTGAGTGAGGTAAAGATTTGGGGATGTTGCTGTCCTGAAACTGTTTTTGGTGCTGCACCGTAAAAATTCGTGAAAATTCTCTGTTTATTTTTTGGACCTGCGATTTCTTGTGCATATGCCCTAGGTTATATCCAAACTTTTGTTAGTTGAACACTTTTTGATTTGAGCAACAGAAAATCCCTCAAAAATTCGACCTTTGTCAGCTGTTCAGTTTTGACAGATTTCTGCCAATATTTGTGTTTGCCACTTTATCGCTTTCTTTTGAGTTCTTTTGATCACGGAACTTTTGGGGAGGTTGCTACAGTAGTATTTGCTATATATGTGGTGGTTTTGAGTTGAAACCTGAAGCAAAAAGAGGATTGATTATATGTTATGCTTGCACTAATGTTGCTAATAGAATTGTGTTTAGTTTTGTATGAAGGAAGTTTTCAAGTGTAGGGATTGGAGAATGATGAGATGAGTTGAAGAATGGACAAAATCTCAAGCTTGGGGATGCCCATGCATCACCCCAAGAAATATCCAAGAAGTACAAGCGTCAAAGCTTGGGGATGCCCCCGAGGCACCCCTTCTTCATCGGCAAAAATCAGGTCACCTTTCAAAACACTATATTTTTATTGCTTCATGCACTATGTGTTTTTCTTGGAGCGTCAGTTGTTTTAGTTTTCTTAGTTGGTTTAGTTTGTTTGTTTGCTGCAATAAATGGTTGGACCCCAACAAATTTCCTTTGGAGGAGATGTACTTGTTTTCATTTGCAAAGAACGCTCTAGTTTTCACTCTTATCGTTCATCGAGTGTTCTTCTTTTTCTGCTACTGCTTTTGGTTTTCGTTTTCGCCTTGATTTGCGTTCAGAACTTGTCATATCTTTTCATCAAGGTGTATTTTTGCCTCTGATCTTTATTGGTTTTCATCAAAATAGGTGTTTATAAAAATTTCAAATGGTGTTGGAAAAGAGAAAAAGCTTTGTGCAAAATAGTGGTACAAGAAGGAGCTTGTGTAGACTGCGGCTTAGACTTTTTCATGTCATGCTTGATGTCTTTTTGATAGTATGCTTAGTGGTTTTGCTGTAGCATGACTTGTCTCAAATAACTGAGATTGCTTAATGAGCCTTTGAAAAAATCATGCGTTGTTTTTATTGTATGGAAGCATTATTTTGGTTTTCTCCTTGATGCTTTATTTGGGTTGACTTGGCGCATGCTCACACATGTTAGACTCTTACAAAGTCGCCAATAGCCTTCATGATCATTTAGTTTTTGACTTTTGATGCCATCTTATGCTTCTTTTAATGTCGCTTTGTCGCTTTGCATGATTATGGCCATTATTGCTCTCTTAGTTGGTCGCTCCCAGTCTTTTGCTAGCCCTCACCTTGTACTGAGTATGAGCTCTACTCGTGCATCCAACTCCTAAAAAGCCAAAGTTTTCCAAAGTGTCCACCATACATACCTACTAGCAATTTGCTATTCCAAGTAAATTTGACTTGCTTTTATTTTCTCTTCAAATTAAACTCTTACCAGTGTTATGCGAAATTCGGTCAGTAAAGCTCTCACGAACCGGAAGGCACACTTTACTTTTTCCTGTTCTTAAAATTTTGACATTGTGGTCTCTTATGTTGAGTTGTTATGCTTGCAAGTTGTAAGTTGAATTCTAGCCCATCCATGCTGTCATGGGGCAAGCTTTGAACATTGCACTTCTTATTTGAGTTGATATCGTGATCTTTTGTTTATGGATGCCCGCGGTGTGAAATGAATTGGGAATCTTGTAGGGATCATGGAGTTTGTATATGTGTTAGGGAAACGCCGGGCCGCCAATCTAAGCCATGCATAATTCATGGTGGAAATTTGCAGCATACCCATGGTGAACATTCGACGACGCATCTCATAATAAAAAGCTAAACAATATAGCAAATAAAAGAGATGTCGAGGTGTTCATTGTCTGCTTGTCCTGTCATTTTGGTGTGGGCTTGTTCCATGTCATCGGGCACGGAGGTACCCCATTGGCGGTTCTCAATGATATGCATATACTTACAATGACAAGAGCCTTGCTTGGGACTCTAAGTAAAGTAGCATGAGGTTTGGGTACTCGTATTCACGGGACACGAGGTTTTCAACTTATGATTTGTCAAGCATATGCATCATAATTGTTCTCGCATTAACTTTAACCATTCAAGATGCTTATGATGGGGGCAATGAGATCTCAAAGCCGGTAAGTACCATAATTTTTGAAGGTTATAAAACTTGCAATCACTGCTTCCCTCTGCGAAGGGCCTTTCTTTTACTTTTATGTTGAGTCACCACCTTCTTTCTTTATGCACCATTAAGAGAGCATAGTTGTCATTCTTAGTGTGATATGCATTGTCCCAAAGTTCATTGATTGATTCATATTGTTGGTTTCACTTGTTCTTAAATTATTTGTATCTAGTCGCCCTCTTAAACTTTGAGGTGTCCTATGCATTTATGTTTTGCTCTCTTTGAAGGACAAGCTGAAAACCATTTGTATGTTTTTTCTTATGATTTGAACACACGTTTGACTTTCATTGTTTCATTATCATGATCTTTTGTTTGTGTTCATTTGCATGTTTACAACATGGTTGCTAAGTTCTTATTGTCATGATTATATCTTTCATGCCCATGTTTTAAGTTCTATTGATCCCAGCTCACCAATGCTTGCATATATGATCAAGATTGTGTAGGTGCATGTCACCTCAAAAATTATTCTTTTGTTATCACTTACCTACTCGAGGACGAGCAGGAGTTAAGCTTGGGGATGCTTGATACGTCTCAAACGTATCTATAATTTTTGATGCTCCATGCTTGTTTTTACACCATTTGCCTATTGTTTCGTTACACTTAGTGGCATTTTTTATACATTTTCCGAAACTAACCTATTAACGAAGTGCCAGAGTGCCAGTTTCCTGTTTTCTGCTGTTTTTGTGTTTCAGAAGTGATACACAGGAAATATTCTCGGAATTGGACGAAACAAGTTCCTGAAGTCTTATTTTACCCGGAAGCTTCCAGAGATCCGAAGGAGAGTAGGAGGCGAGGGACCAGGGGCCCACATGCACAGGTGGCGCGGCCAGCCCCTGGCCCGCGCCACCCCCCGTGTGTGGCCGCCTGGCCCCTCCTCTGACAACGCCCCTTCGCCTATAAAGACCCCCCGACGGAAAAAACCTAAGTACCCGATCAGATTTCCAGAACACATCGCGATCCGCCGCCACCGTCAACCCGAAGATCGGGAGGGTCCAGAAGCTCTTCCCGGCACCCTGCCGGAGAGGGGAATCGCCACCGGAGGTCTTCTTCATCGCCATGCTTGCCTCCGGAGCGATGAGTGAGTAGTCTACCTTGGACTATGGGTCCATAGCAGTAGCTAGATGGTTGTCTTCTCCACCATGTGCTTCATGTTTAGATCTCATGAGCTGCCCTACATGATTGAGATCACCGTTATGTAATTCTACATGTTTGGTTTGTTGGGATCCGATGAATATTGGTGTTTATGATTAAGTTGCTGTACTGAATTATATCTTTTGTTATCTCTATGTTGTTTATGATCTTGCATGCTCTCCGTTGTTAGTAGCTATCTTGGCCGAGTAGTTGCTAGTGACTCCAAGAGGGGGTATTTATGCTCGATAGTGGGTTCATGTCTCTATTTCACCTGGGGGAGTGACAGAAACCTCTAAGGTGGTAGATGTGCTATTGCTACTAGGGAGAAAACAACATTCATATGTCCAAGGGCATATGCTTTGTTTACATTACACACTTTGCTTAATGCAGTTATCTGTTGTTCGCAACTTAATACTTGTGGAGTTCTCAGATTGATTCACCACAAGTGGATTATTAGTCATAGATGCAGTTGGATGGCGGTCTATGTATTTTGTTGTAATGCCCAGAGTAAATCTCATAGTGATCTTGACATATCACGTTATCTTTATTCTATCAATTGCCCAACTGTAATTTGTTTACCCAGCATGTGCTATTTTATCTATGGAGAGACACCACTAGTGAACTATGGACCCCGGTCCTATTTACATCATATTGCTATCACCTGTTTACTTTACTTGCATTGTTTACTTTACTCGCATACTATATTGTTTTCCACTCGATACGCTCATAACCTTTGTTTCAAGCAAACCGGTGAGATTGACAACCTCATCGCAAGTTGGGAACAAAGTACTTGGTTGTGTGTGTGCAGGTTCCGCATCACCTTCAGTCATCATTGTCTCTCCTCTCCTGATCGATAAACCTTGGTATCTTAACTGAGGGAAAACTAGCCGCTACACTCATCATACCTTCCTCTTGGGGTTCCCAACGGGCTGGTCATCACCACGCACAAGGACTGTCTGCTCCCACGTCAACTTGGCACTAGCAGAGGACGCCTCCCTACTCGCCCCAATCTAACGGGGTAGCTGAAAGAAAGAACCATACTCTAACTGATTTGGTTAACGCCATGTTAGACACATCGGGTCTTTCCAAGGCATGGTGGGGGGGGCGATCTTGACTGCATGTCATGTCCTAAATTGTGTTCCCACTAAGAACAAAGAAATTACACCATTTGAGGAATAGGAAAAGAAAAGGTTAAAACTCTCTTACTTACGGACTTGGGGTTGTTTGGCAAAGTTAAACTTGCCAATACCCAAGAAGCGAAAGCTTGGACCAAAAACCGTGGACTGTGTTCTTCTGGGATATGCGTTTCATAGCATTGGCTATAGATTTTTGATAGTAAAATCTGAAGTACCTGACATGCGTGTTGGTACTATTATGGAGTCGAATGATGCAACTTTCTTTGAGGACATCTTTCCAATGAAAGGTTCGTCTAGCTCATCAAATCAGGAGATGCCTAGTTCATCTAGTCAAGAATTATTTACAATTCCTGAACCCACCATTTCAATAGAACAGTCTAATAATTCTGTGGAGGATAACAATGAAGCATCTACTAGGAGTAAGAGACAGAGGACTGCAAAGTCCTTTGGTAATGATTTCATTGTATACCTATTGGATGACACTCCCACCTCTATTTCGGAAGCCTATGCATCTCAAGATGCTGACTACTAGAAAGAAGCCGTTCGTAGTGAGATGGATTCCATCTTAGCAAATGGAACTTGGGAAATTATTGATCGTCCTTATGGGTGCAAACCTATAGGATGTAAGTGGGTGTTCAAGAAAAAGCTTAGACCTGATGGTACTATTGAGAAGTACAAGGCACGTCTTGTTGCCAAGGGTTATACCCAGAAAGAAGACAAAGACTTATTTGATACTTATTCTCCAGTGGCCAGATTGACCACCATTCGAGTATTACTATCCTTGGCTGCCTCGCATGGTCTTCTCTTTCATCAAATGGACGTTAAGACGGCTTTCCTAAATGGAGAGTTAGATGAGGAAATTTATATGGATCAGCCGGATGGATTTGTGGTAGATGGTCAGGAAGGAAAGGTGTGTAAGTTGCTGAAGGCTTTGTATGGTCTTAAGCAAGCACCTAAGCAGTGGCATGAGAAGTTTGAAAGAACCTTAACTGTTGTAGGCTTTGTTGTTAACGAAGCTGACAAGTGTATGTACTATCGCCATGGTGGGGGAGAGGGAGTCATCTTATGTTTGTATGTTGATGATATACTAATTTTCGGGACCAGTCTTGATGTTATCAAGGAGGTCAAAGACTTTCTATCTCGTTGCTTTGAGATGAAAGATCTAGGAGTGGCTGATGTGATCTTAAACATCAAGCTGCTGAAAGATGACGATGGTGGGATAACACTGCTTCAATCTCACTATGTGGAAAAGATCTTGAGTCGTTTCGGGTATAGCAACTGCAAGTCTTCTCCTACGCCATATGATCCTAGCATGTTGGTTCGAAAGAATCAAGGGGATCCTAAGGATGCTAAAGATCAGCTGAGATATTCTCATATTATTGGCTCGCTTATGTATTTGGCTAGTGCTACAAGGCCTGACATCTCTTTCGCTGTAAGCAAGTTGAGTCGATTTGTGTCAAATCCTGGAGATGTTCATTGGCAGGCCCTTGAAAGGGTTTTGTGTCATTTGAGTGGCACTGCGAGCTATGGGATTCACTACTCTGGGTATCCAAGGGTACTTGAAGGGTATAGTGACTCAAATTGGATTTCTGATGCTGATGAGACTAAGGCCATGAGTGGTTATGTGTTTACACTTGGTGGTGGCGCTGTTTCCTGGAAGTATTGATAAGGGGTGGCCCGATCTTCTCAGTAAGCAAGTGGATGTTGTCGAAGGCTATGGCGAAGGCGATGTCGATGGGGTGGTAGGCGGCAGTATGACGCTGACGAACTCTCTCTCGACCGAACCTGATGCCAGTGCAACAGCTCCAAATCCTATGGATATTCGCAACTCCACACTCTGACGACGTAGTACGAGACCACGCGCTTGAATAACTTGCAATTCTCCAATTCCTAGTGGAATGACGAATCACACTCAGATTAGGGTAGGATCAACATCAATTCGACATGAATCTGATGCACAAGTGTCTCATAGCAAAAACTTAGGTTTCTCTAAACAGGGTCTGCCCTCTACATGGGGGCTGCCTCTCATATAAATGAGGGCTGATGCGCCTAGGGCTGGGAGAGCACCTAGGCGCCACTCCCCTGGTTGGGCTGGGCCCAACATGGCCAAAGCCCAACCGACTTAAATCTGTCTTAAAAAATACGGTTCGACTCAAACTGATACAAACCGGCCAAAATTTGGATAGCTCGGCCTTATGGCTCGCAGGCCCGGCGTATGGCGCGCCTTAGACTCATGACGTCATGGCGTTGGCTGTCCTGGTGCGCCATCTCGCTGTCCTAGTTCTCCCTCATTGACGGTGTGAGTCGTCCTCCCGCTCCTCCCTCGCGCAGCCGTCAATGTGCGTAGCAGCCTCCTCATGTCACAGGCCGCCTCCTCCTCGTGCGAAGCTAGTCTCCTCCGGAAACCTGATCATACAAAGATACATCGACTTAGGTAGTATAAAGTTCTCATTAATAAATATATCAGGTTCAGCTAGGAGTGAATTCACTTGTTGTTCAAGTAGCTTTGCACGAGCTCTAGTCATCGGTCCAATCCTAACATCATTGGACGTATCCTTTGCCGCTGCTGGTGTTGGTGTAGGGATGTCCTCATCATCTCCCCCCCCCTTCAAAAAGTGTCTTCCAGAAGTAGCTCATGAATTTCACGTCCCGATCAGAAACAATCGTCCTAGGTACTCCATGTATGCGCACGATCTCCCTGAAAAACAGATTAGCAATATGCGACGCATCGTCGCTCTTGTGGCAGGCAATAAAGTGTGACATCTTAGAAAATCTATCCACTACCACAAATATTGAATCATGGCCTCTCTTAGTTCTAGGCAATCCTAACACAAAATCCATACTTATATCTTCCCAAGGTGTAGTAGGCGCAGGTAACGGAGTATACAAACCGTGGGGCTTCAACTTGGATTTGGATGTGTTACATATGATGCAGCGCTTGACGTAGCGGTCCACGTCGCGGCGCATGCGCGGCCAAAAGAAGTGATCAGCGAGCATCAACAACGTCTTCTCTCTACCAAAGTGTCCCGCCAATCCTCCTTCATGTGATTCCTGCAGTAATAACAAACGCACCGACGACTCCGGAACACATAATTTGTTAGCACGAAACAAATACCCATCATGGATGTGAAACTTATCCCATGCTTTATGCAATGCACACAGCCTATATGGTTCCGCAAAATCAACATCAGTAGCATATAGATCACAAATACTCTCAAAACCAGGAATTCTCACATCAAGTTGTGTCAATAACATATGTTTCCTAGAGAGAGCATCAGCTACAACATTTTCGTTCCCTTTTTTGTACTTAATGATGTAGGGAAACGAATCAATGAATTCAACCCACTTGGCTAGGCGCCTATGCAAATTGGCTTGCGCCTTCAAGTATTTCAAAGCTTCATGATCAGAATGTATGATAAATTCTTTTGGCCACAAATAATGTTGCCAAACCTCAAGAACTCTAACAAGTGCATACAATTCCTTATCATAAATCGAATAGTTCAACCGTGCACCTGAAAGTTTTTCAGAAAAATATGCAATAGGGCGATTCTCTTGCATCAAAACACCACCAATTCCGATGCCACTAGCATCACATTCAATCTCAAATTGTTTGGCAAAATCGGGTAATGCCAGACATGGTGCAGAAGTTAACAATTGTTTCAACATCTCAAACGCGCCTTGCTGCGCGGCGCCCCACTCAAAGGGCACGCCCTTCTTAGTCATGTCATTCATAGGCGCAGCAATGGTGCTAAAATCTTTCACAAAACGGCGATAAAAACCAGCAAGTCCTAGAAAACTACGAACTTGACTAACATTAATCGGTATAGGCCAGTTTTGGACAGAGTCAATCTTACTCATGTCAACAGCAACTCCATCTTTGGAGACAACATATCCAAGGAAAATCACTCTATCTTTTGCAAAAGTACATTTATCAAGATTACCATACAATTTAGCATGTCGTAGTACTTGCAAAACTTGTCTAATGTGATCACAATGTTCAGTTTCATTATGGCTGTAAATTAATATGTCATCAAAGTACACCACCACAAATCTACCAATAAACTCACGCAAAACATGGTTCATCAATCTCATGAAAGTGCTAGGTGCATTAGTCAACCCAAAAGGCATAACTAACCACTCATATAAACCAAACTTTGTTTTGAATGCAGTTTTCCATTCATCCCCTTCCTTCATCCTAATTTGATGATAACCACTACGCAAATCAATCTTAGAAAAAATAGCAGCACCACTCAATTCATCAAGCATATCTTCTAAGCATGGAATAGGATGACGATATCGAATAGTGATGTTATTTATAGCTCTACAATCTACACACATGCGCCATGTACCATCTTTCTTAGGAACTAAAATAACAGGAACAATCACATGGGCTCAAGCTTACGCGAATATAACCTTTGTCGAGTAGAGCTTGTACTTGTGCCTGAATTTCTTTCGTCTCATCGGGGTTGGTCCTATACGGTGCGCGGTTCGGCAACGTCGCTCCAGGGATGAGGTCGATCTGATGTTCAATGCCCCGCATTGGCGGCAATCCAGTTGGTACCTCCTCCGGAAAAACGTCCTCAAACTCCTGCAAAACAGTGGAAACACCAATAGAGAGAGGGGTCATATCGTTAGAAACCAAAATCTCACCCTTGTAGAGCAGCACAAGGGGGATCTTCGTCAGATCATCTCCAAGTTCTCTCAAATCCTCTTTGGTGGCCATCAGTATATAGGATCCCGTATCAGCAGTAGGTGACGTTGCAGTATCACCATTAGTCATCGCGAGAGCGTCAAGGGCTCTATCCGCGGCATCGCCAAAAGTTGGCGGAAGGAGCACGCCGTGTGTGGGTACATCGGCAAGTGCACAAGTGGTGGGACGAAGCAGCTCGGTTGGCGTTGGACAGCTCGGTGGAGCCGTTTGCTTCGGCTCGGTGGTGCAAGTCGGCGCGGCTTGTGCGGCGGGAGACAAGGCTCCAACGGCACGCACGGCTGTTTTGGCAGTAAAACAACCCGATATCTCTGTGGCAGCAGCAAAACAGGCCGAAAAGTGTGCCACTGCGGATGTATTAATCGTATGCACCGCCAAATTTGTCTCCTTGTCATTTGCTTCAGTTGGCTTGACTTCAATCTTCTGTCGAGACTCATTTATAATGTCTTGCGGTGTCATTGGAGATAATTTGATCTTCTTGCCCTTATGCTCTAAGTGATATGTATTGGCACGACCATTGTGTTGCACAGAACGATCATATAGCCATGGTCGACCCAGCAATAAGTGACAAACTGTCATAGGAACCACATCAAAATCAATGGTATCGGTGTACGGCCCTATGGTGAACTGAACTTGTACCATGTGATCAACCTTCATCTCGCCGGCATCACTCAACCATTGTATGTAGTATGGCGATGGATGTGGTATATATTTCAATTTCAGCTTCAAACATAACTCCTTACTGGCCAGATTACGACAACTGCCTCCATCAACAATCACCTTGCAAGCCTTCGTTGCGGTAACCAACGCCCTGGTTTGAAATAAATTGCAACGCTGACTTGGAAGAGGTGTAGTAACGCTGAGCGCACGCTGCGAGACTACTATCGTGTGTGCCGTGGATGGCATAGCATCATACTCGGTATCGTCGTTGGACACCTCCTCTTGTTCATCCGGATTCGCCTCATCACCTGTCTCGTATCCCCCGGCTTCAGTCACGAAAACAACTTTCTTGTTTGGGCAATCACGCTTGAAGTGACCTCTTCCTCCACATGAATGGCACTCCATATTGCTTATTCGTGCTGCAGAAGCATTGGAAACATTACTGCTGGCTGCAGGGGTTGGTTTCCGTGTATTGGCGACACTAGATGATGAGGTATGAGAACCCGCAGGGCGCGCATCAGCACGACCGCTAGATGAAGGCGCGGCAGGTGCCGTCGGCGCTGGGCGCGTGGGGTATGTCCTCCCCCCGGTATATCGAGGTCTCGATTTGGCGTCCTCATTGATCTGCGATTCAGCCTCCCGTGCATGATGTAGCAGCTCATTCATTGTAGCATACTGATGGTGACGGACAACACTCTTGATATCATTGCACAGCCCTGACACAAACCGTGTAAACGTCTGCTCGTCCGCTTCCCGTATCTTGGCTCGGCGCATCAACAGCTCCATCTCCATGTAATATGCATCAACAGTCATTAACCCTTGTCGCAAACTCTGTAGTCTGTCAAAAATTGTTCGCAAGTAATTTGTCGGGACAAACCGAGCATTCATCTCCTGGCGCATGGCACGCCAAGTGGTGTTTGGCACCTGTTGTGCGGCTTCACGACCCGATACGATCATGTCCCACCAAACCAATGCGTAGCCATCAAATTCAGAGGACGCAAGCTTGATCTTCTTGTCGTCTGAATAGTTATGTAAACGCCACAGTTTCTCTATTTTCAACTCCCATGTGAGGTAATCTTCAATAGTGCCCTCACCCGTGAACTTGGGAATTGAAAACTTGGGTTTACCCAACATATCCTCCTCTATAGGCGCACGTCCGCCACGGTGCAGAGGATATAATCCACGACCAACTCCAGGAGGTCGCTGCTGTAGTACGTTGTCGCCATGTTCACCATCATCCCCGTGTCGCTGCGCGTCAAGCTGTGTGCGCAGTCCCTGAATTTCTGCAGTCAAAGTGTTGATGTTGGCTTGCATAGCGGTCACAGAAGTGTTCAGTGCGGTTATTTCGTTATTGGCGTCTTGCACGGTCAACCGAATATCTTGTATCGCACTGTCAAGGTGTTCTCCTTGTTGTTGGATGGCATTCTCAAAGTAGGCGTGTAGCTCCTTCAAAGATCCCCAAAGAACGCAGTCATCGTCCGGCTTGCCCTGCACACTAAACGAAACAGAACTAGGAGCCATTTATTAGTAGATTAGTCCAATAAATCAAACGGTGGTGCTCACTCACAACTCACTCTACCACAAATAAGGTGGATCTTACCGTTCCAAAGTGAATTGGGAAGCTTACCCAGCGAATGGCGATGACTAGTGTACTGGTGTGAGAGAAACGAATACCGAGGATAGGAGTAGTCACATGACAATCAGGAATATATGGTGGAGCTGTAGGTATGGTATCCTAAGTACACCGCAATTAAGTCCTAGTGCTGATCGTATGACAAAGAACCCACGGAGACGCACACGGTGGAGATAAATGGGGCAATGCAACTCTGAAAATGAGCTCAAAAAGTTTGAGGTATGTCGGAAGGCGCTCGGTGTTGCAAAGAACAAGAGAGACGCTAGCAATGGCTCAACGAAAAATGGGCACAAGATTGCGGAACAGAGCAGCCCGTAGAGCACGGAGCACGCTAGTCTCGTAGGATGGTTCTAGACACCAAGAAAGGTTTACTAAAGGCTGACAAAGAAAGGGGACAATATGTGGACTCAGAAAAGAGAAATAGTAAAGAGAGATCGGAAATAATTTTTTTTGATATAGCTCACGCTAGAGCACAGAAACGTGCTGAGGTCCAGTGCCAAGATCAGGCCGCGATCCAATTTTTTTTTTTTGGATCAGATTTGCCTAAATGGGCTTAGGCCTGCTGGCTGGCGCTGAGGACACTCGAACGTGGAGCGATCTCGCCTCGCGAGTGAGCGCTCGAGCGCAGACACGCGCTGAGGTCGAGCGACCTCCGCCTCTGCCGAGCTCGCGCCTGACCACAGAACGGATCTGAGGTCGGGCGAGCGGCGCTGCTTTGTTTTTTTTTTTGCAAATTGTTTTCCGATCGGATCTAGTAACTGCTTTGCTGATCGGATCTGAGCGTGCACAAGAACGACTCCAAACAAACGTCCAGACTAAGGAAGAAGACCAAGATCAACGAGACGACAAACGAGATCGAAACTCGAAACTAAGATGCAGAAAAGATTGAGGACCCTAGACTCCTACGAATTGGAAGAAAAGATACGCGAAACAGACGATCAGCGACTAAAACTCAAAACGATGTAATCTAGGCTATGGCAGAAACTAAGAACCCTAACTTTTTTTTGGCTTTTTCTGGATAGGACTGAAAACAAAAACGAATTGCAGGGATGAATTTGTGGATGCTCACCGAGTAAACCGTGGAAATCTGATACCAAGATGATAAGGGGTGGCCCGATCTTCTCAGTAAGCACGTGGATGTTGTCGAAGGCTATGGCGAAGGCGATGTCGATGGGGTGGTAGGCGGCAGTATGACGCTGACGAACTCTCTCTCGACCGAACCTGATGCCAGTGCAACAGCTCCAAATCCTATGGATATTCGCAACTCCACACTCTGACGACGTAGTACGAGACCACGTGCTTGAATAACTTGCAATTCTCCAATTCCTAGTGGAACGATGAATCACACTCAGATTAGGGTAGGATCAACATCAATTCGACATGAATCTGATGCACAAGTGTCTCATAGCAAAAACTTAGGTTTCTCTAAACAGGGTCTGCCCTCTACATGGGGGCTGCCTCTCATATAAATGAGGGCTGATGCGCCTAGGGCTGGGAGAGCACCTAGGCGCCACTCCCCTGGTTGGGCTGGGCCCAACATGGCCAAAGCCCAACCGACTTAAATCTGTCTTAAAAAATACAGTTCGACTCAAACTGATACAAACCGGCCAAAATTTGGATGGCTCGGCCTTATGGCTCGCAGGCCCGACGTATGGCGCGCCTTAGACTCATGACGTCATGGCGTTGGCTGTCCTGGTGCGCCATCTCGCTGTCCTAGTTCTCCCTCATTGACGGTGTGCGTCGTCCTCCCGCTCCTCCCTCGCGCAGCCGTCAATGTGCGTAGCAGCCTCCTCATGTCGCAGGCCGCCTCCTCCTCGTGCGAAGCTAGTCTCCTCCGTAAACCTGATCATACAAAGATACATCGACTTAGGTAGTATAAAGTTCTCATTAATAAATATATCAGGTTCAGCTAGGAGTGAATTCACCTGTTGTTCAAGTAGCTTTGCACGAGCTCTAGTCATCGGTCCAATCCTAACATCATTGGACGTATCCTTTGTTGCTGCTGGTGTTGGTGTAGGGATGTCCTCATCAAGTATTGCAAGCAGACCATCTTAACAAGGTCAACTATGGAAGCAGAACTCACAGCATTAGACACAGCTACTGTTGAAGCAGAGTGGCTTCGAGAGCTCTTGATGGACTTGCCTGTGGTTGAAAAACCAATACCCGCAATTCCTATGAACTGTGATAATCAAACCGTGATCATCAAAGTAAACAGTTCTAAGGACAATATGAAGTCATCAAGACATGTGAAGAGGAGATTGAAATCTGTCAGAAAAACGAGAAACTCTGGAGTTATTGCATTGGATTATATCCAAACATCTAAAAATCTGGCAGATCCCTTCACAAAGGGTCTATCACGCAATGTGATAGATAATGCATCGAGGGAGATGGGTTTGAGACCCACACTTTGAGTTGTCCACAGTGGTAACCCACTCTATGTGATCGGAGATCCCGTGAATTAGAGTTGGGAGAGAAGCTGTTGGTCAGCTGAGAGGAGAGTATCCTTACATTATACTACCACTCCATATAGATGCGATACTCTCCTATTCTGCATGGCAGGTTGATATTTATCTTAATGTGTTCTAAGTGGCTTGTTTATAGCAAAGATGTTGCCCTGCAGAACATCTTTTGAAGAACACACCTATATGAGTCTAACTGTCAAACGTCGCAGTCTATGGGAGTTGGGTGCTCTCTAATAAACTCATGAAAGGCCATGGAGTATGACGCATAAGCTCCAAACCGCGAGGAAGCCTTGCGGCAGCCTAGTATCGGTCTAGGCTTTGTGTGAAACTAGTGCGCACCAAACTTGTAGTTCAAGGCATAGTCCACTATTCAAGTTGCAATCTAGTGTAGCATGAAGTTCTGAGTGGAAGTTCAACTTAACAGTCTCCACCTCGCACCGGTATATAAACAATGTTCTTGAATTATTTGATGTGATGTGATGAGATGAGATGTGCCAATGAGACTTTGTGGGGGATTGTTGGAATTTGGTTGTGGGCCTTAGCCCATAGCCCAATACAAATTCTAAAATTCTCATGGCCCATTCATGCCTAGCAAGGGGTGGCATCAAAGTTTAGTCCCACCTTGCTAGTTTGAGGGGAGTTGCACCAATATATATAGTGGGGTGTTCTACTACCTCCTAAAGTGAGAGAAGAGGAGAGGCTTACATGCGCGCTCCTCCTCCTCCGCCGCCTGCCTCGCCTCGTCACGACGCGCGCGCGCCATGGTTTGCGGAATTATGCCTCGGTGCCGACCTTACTTTTTTTTTGCTGTTCGGGAAAATTACTGCGTGAGTTATTTCTCTATCAGCCGTTTCCGGTTTTTCCGGATCGTGGGCTGTTACTAACTCGGACGTGGGCTGCGCCCCACATCTTACCCGACCGGCACTATATAAGCAGGCTTAGGCGCAAACCCTAATCACGCCGTATCACATCTCGTCTCTCGCATCCAGAGCCTTGCACCGTCGCTACACCTTCTCCATCCCCTCTTCCGGCGTGCACCGGACGATGGGATAGTAGGCCTCCGAAACCCTGCCTCTTGTGAACCTGTATGGGTGAGGGGCGATCAGGTTTTTGGGGAGCGCTTCTGCGCAACTACTGACGGCATCATGTCGACCGACGACTCCTTCCCCGATGAGGACTTCTTCCCGGACATCAGCGCCCTCTACATCGACGACATGGCCGACGACGCTGGTGCCAATGCGAACGCCAACGCGAATGTGAATCTAAATGTGAACGCAAATCCTCCTGCAGCACCGTATATATGATTTGTTCGTCTATTCTGCTAGTATGCATGATTAGGTTAATTCCTGTAATTATAATCATGCTATATTACTGTTTATTTTGGATTAAATCTTATGGTAAATTGCTTATATATTCAACAAAACCTGTCCTATTATTTTTGGTAGACCCTTTTTGAATACTTGTGGTGCCGTTATAGATTGTAAGAAGGAGAAAATTTTGACTAAGTTTGATGGAGAATCTTATGAGTTTAATTTTTCTAAGTTTACTAGAGCTCCTTATGAAACTGATCTGCCTAATAAAGATTTTAGAGTTGAATAGCTTGCCTCTATTGCTCTTGCTCCTAATGATGCTTTGTAGCAATATATGGAGGATCACGAAAGTGAGATCTTCAGGGAAGAAAGAAATGATATTGACGAGATTCTTCTTCGTCAACCCGAGATGCTTAAACACAATTTACCTATGGAGGGTTTGGGTACCACTTTGCCACCAAAGGAAGATCCTATTTCTGATTTAAAGCCTTTACTTGATGATCTTAAATATGCTTATATTGATGATAAGAAAATATATCATGTTATTATTAGTGCTAAACTTTCAGGGAAGGAAGAAGAAAGGTTCTTGGAAATATTGAGGAAACACAAAGGAGCTATGGGATATACTCTTGATTATTTAAAAGGGATTTCCCTACTATATGTCAGCATACTATTAATATGGAGCCAGATGCAAAGCCAGTTGTTGAACATCAATGCCGTTTAATTCCTAAGATGAAGGAAGTGGTGAGAAATGAGGTATTGAAGCTCCTTGATGCTGGTATTATTTACCCTATTGCTGATAGTATATGGGTTAGCCCTGTGCATTGTGTTCCTAAGAAAGGAGGAATTACTGTTGTGCCTAATGAGAATAACGAGCTTATTCCTCAAAGGGTAGTAGTTGGTTATATGATGTGCATCGATTTTAGAAAGGTCAATAAAGTTACTAAGAAAGATCATTATCCTTTACCGTTTATAGATCAAATGATAGAGAGTTTATCTAAGAAAACTCATTTTTGTTTTCTTGATGGTTATTCTAGTTTCTCTCAGATTGCTGTTAAAAAGCAAGATCAAGAGAAAACCACTTTTACTTGTCCTTATGGAACTTATGCTTATAGACGTATGCCTTTTGGTTTGTGCAATGCTCTTGCTACGTTTCAAAGATGCATGTCTGCTATTTTTCATGGTTTTTGTGAAGAAATTGTGGAGGTATTCATGGACGATTTCTCCGTCTATGGAACTTCTTTTGATAATTGTTTGCACAATCTTGATAAAGTTTTGCAGAGATGTGAAAAACTAATCTTGTTCTTAATTGGGAGAAATGTCACTTTATGGTGAATGAAGGAATTGTTCTTGGACATAAAATTTATGAAAGAGGTATTGAAGTTGACAGAGTAAAAGTTGAAGCAATTGAGAAAATGCCCTGTCCTAGGGATGTCAAAGGTATTCGTAGTATTCTTGGTCATGCTAGTTTTTATAGGAGGTTTATTAAAGATTTCAAAGCCTCTTACTAATCTTCTTCAAAAAGATGTACCTTTTGTTTTTGATGATGATTGTAAGGAAGCTTTTGAAACTCTTAAGAAGGCTTTAACTACTGCTCCTATTGTCCAACCACTTGATTGGAATTTACCCTTTGAAATTATGTGTGATGCTAGTGATTTTGCTGTGGGTGCTGTTCTTGGACAACGCATAGATAAGAAGTTGAATGTTATTCATTATGTTAGTAAGACTCTTCATGCTGCTCAAAAGAACTATGCTACTACTGAGAAAGAGTTCCTTGCTGTTGTTTTTGCTTGTGATAAGTTTAGACCTTATATTGTTGATTCAAAAGTTACTATTCATACTGATCACGCTGCTATTAGGTATCTTATGGCAAAGAAAGATGCTAAGCCTAGGCTTATTAGATGAGTGTTGCTTTTACAAGAGTTTGATTTGCATATTGTAGATAGGAAAGGTGCTGAAAATCCCGTTGCTGATAATTTGTCTAGATTGGAAAACATTTCTTTTGATCCTATTCCTGTTAATGATAGTTTTCCAAATGAACAGTTGGCTGCAATAAAGGTAACCCCGCAAGAGAGTCCTTGGTATGCTGATTATGCTAACTTTATTGTTTCCAAGTATTTGCCTCCAACCTTTATAGCTCAGCACAGAAGGAAATTCTTTTATGACTTGAGGCATTATTTTTGGGATGAACCACACTTATATAAAGAAGGAGTGGATGGTATTATGCGAAGATGTGTTCCAGAGTATGAACAACAAGAGATATTCAGGAAATGTCATGGTAGTGCTTATGGAGGACATCATGCTGGAGATAGAACTGCACAAAAAGTTTTACAATCAGGTTTTTATTGGCCTACCCTTTTTAAAGGTGCAATAAAGTTTATTTTATCTTGTGATGAATGTCAAAGAGTTGATAATATTTCTAGATGCAATGAAATGCCTATGAATTATTCTCTTGTTATTGAACCATTTGACTGTTGGGGATTTGACTTTATGGGTCCTTTTCCTCCTTCAGAAGGTTATACTCATATACTTGTTGCTGTTGATTATGTTACTAAGTGGGTAGAAGTTATACCTACGAAGAGTGTCGATGGTGAGACCTTGTTAAAGATGCTTAAGGATATTATTTTTCCTAGGTTTGGTGTGCCTAGATATCTTATGATTGATGGAGGTTCTCTTTTTATTCATGGAGGTTTTAGGAAGACTCTTGCTAGATATGACGTTAATCATAGAATTGCTTCTGCTTATCATCCCCAAACTAGTGGGCAAGTAGAGCTATCAAATAGAGAGATCAAGTCTATCTTGTAGAAGACTGTTAATAGATCTAGGAACAACTAGGCTAACAAGTTAAACGATGCTTTATAGGCTTATAGAACTGCTTATAAGAACCCCATGGGCATGTCTCCTTACAAAATGGTTTAGGGAAAAGCGTGTCACTTGCCCTTAGAATTAGAACACAAAGCTTTTTGGGCAGTGAAAGAGCTTAATAGGGATTTTAAACTTGCCGATAAGAAAAGGTTGCTTGATTTGAGTTCCTTAGATGAGTGGAGAAGTGAAGCTTATGAAAATGCCAGACTTTTTAAAGAGAAAGTCAAGCAATGGCATGATAGGAGAATTCTTAAGAGAGAATTTCGTGTTGGTGAGAAAGTTCTATTGTATAGGCCTCGTCTCAGATTTTTTGTAGGAAAATTACTCTCGAAATGGGAAGGACCCTTTATTATTGAAGAGGTGTATCGTTCAGGTGCGATAAAGATTGCTTCGCTTAAAGATAACACTATGCAAGTGGTGAATGGGCAAAGACTCAAACATTATATTTCTGGAGATTCTTATAATGAAGATATCGATGTTATTCAAGTGGTGACTCCGAAAGAATTCATCAAAGAACATATGCAGGAAACTGCAGAGTCTGTTTTCGAATAGGTAATAGTTCTAGTCAGATAAGGTTCGTGTTAAACTTTTCTGCTCATACTTTTGTTGTTTTTACTAAATATGAAAAATCACGAGACAAAAACGAGTTGGAAACGGAGCCCGCAGGCTCCACACCACCTCGTGGCATGCGGGCCCCTGTTGGTTGCGCCACCTGGTGGTGAGGTCACCTCAGAGCTCATTTCCGTCCCGGTTTCCTCCTGTGCCTTCGTTTTGTTGTTAAACTTTTGCCTATATAACCCCCCGGATTGCCCGAGGTCTATATATTGTGTTCTCGTCGTGTTTTTGTTTCGATCTGTTTCTGTCAGGAGCTGTTCTTAGTTTTAGAGGCATCATGGCCTCCACCAACAACGACAAGGAGAAGACGCCTTTGGAAGATGATCACCAAGACCTCAAGTTGAAGGAGGAGGTCGAGAGTGAAGCCGAAGAATAATAAATATAAGAAGACCAGCGTCCGTGCACTTGCTCTGCCATTGCAAGCATTGGAGTGGTGACAAACCCTAACCAGTTCAAGAGGAGCGCATGGATAAGCACTGGAGGGGGTGTTCCTCGCCACACCTTAGCTCCACAGACATCTTCTTCATGCAACAACCCCTTCCATACTCTGATACATGAGCATCAATTCCAAAGGGTGCCTAAGTCAAGATTACCCTCTAGATGGGATATAGATCGTTCTAACAGTGCAAGGAAAGGAAGCTTCAAGTGTGAAGAAGAGTGGGGAAATAATTCCAAGAGCTAGGATTCACAGTCCGACATGTTCATGAGCCGTATTGAGCATAATTTGGAGATGATTCGTAATCTCACCTACAAGATTGATGAGTTGAAGGAACTGATTGAGAAGCTTATTAAAGACTCACCACCACCACCGAAGGAGTAATTCATCATTGGTATTGGCATCCCCTTGGCTTGTTCCAAGCTTGGGGGAGTGCCGCGGTATCACATCATTACCTTTTACCCATTTACTTTTCAAGTAGAGTCATATCATGAATAGAGAAGTTATCATATAGGATGGTTTGCAGTCTGGAAGTATCTCTCCTTTAGTTGGTTATCTATGTATCCCTTGGTGTGAGTTGAGGTTATGAAATATTAATGAGAAGCCTTATCATTTACTTTTTCCACACTTTATTTTAGTTTGCAATTTTTCTTATATGATTAGTCTTGTTGATTAGTATTGGTATCACTTTGGGAGCATGAGTAAATCTAGTTGGTTTTGGAAAACTTACAATGGTCAGTAGCAGCAATACTTTAAGGCTTGAGTAGAAAAGAGGGAAATACATGTAGATACATCATTTCAGCTTTCCTTCATGATTGGCTCATAAGTATTAGTATTCTCAAGTTAAGATCGTTTGTACTTTCAAGGAAGTTTGCATGATTGTTTTCTATCACATGTATGCTTGTTTGTTTCATTCAACTCTTATGCTTGCTACCCAGCCTTGCTAGCCAAAAGCCTGTACTGAGAGGGAGAAACCAAGTTACTTCCAAAGAGTCCACTATAAATTCCTATGCATGGTATTTCAAGCCATTCTAAGTAAATTTTCATGTGCTACCTTTCAAAACCCTTCAAATACTTCTCATTTTGTGACACTGTTTTTAGCTCATGAGGACGTAGTGGTTGAGTTTGTTATCTTCCATACTAAATTAAGTACCCCTTGACTTGCATGCTTCATCTGCTCGTCACTAATTTTGCAAGGGAGCTGGTCAGACCATTATAACAAAAAAAGAAAAAAGAAAAGAAAACGGCACTCCTCCATGGTATGTGAAAGTTGGTGGGCACCCGATGGAATCGGTTAGCCATGGTTTGTGAAAGGAAAAGTGGAGAGGAGTGCGAAACTATAAAAGAGCATATAAATGCCTCTTAAAACAATTCAGAACCGCTCTCACTTATTTAGTATGGAAGATGGCAAGAACTCCGTTACTAGTCGCTGACAGAAACAACCACCTCTCAAAACAATTTTTATCTCTGTTTTACAAATGAAAAGCTCTAGCACATGTTTAATCCCTGCTTCCCTCTGCGAAGGGCCTATCTTTTACTTTTATGTTGAGTCAACCAATTCCCCTCTACCTCAAGCAAGCATTTGAGTTGTTGTGTTTCAACCATCCATATGTTGATTTATTCAATTATGTTTCCTGTCTTCCTTTGTTTAGTATGATGCTTTTATCTAAAATAATATACCTTTGAAAGCTATCTATGACTGTAAAGAGATTGTTATGATTGAGCATGTGATTTTTGCTATATAAGCTCTGGTATAAAAGGCTCCGATCGAAATATAAGTACAATCTGTTCATTGTTCTCTGACAAAGAACAAAGGTTTGCCATCACCAATCATGATTTACCTTGTGCACCTTTATTGTGATTCCCTTTGCTCATTGCAAGTTAAATTATATGAAGGGAAGTTGTTGTCTATTATGGCTTGTGATTTGGTAAGTGTGATGCTTCTTGTCCGTATTTTTTATCGACACTTCACTCCATAAACCTGTGGTCATGTTTACCGAGTTCAGTTTTCGCTTGGGGACAAGCGAGGTCTAAGCTTGGGGGGTTGATACGTCCATTTTGCATCACTATTTTATATTGTAATTTACTGTTACTCATTGATATATTTTATATTTAGAGATGATACTTATGTTGTTTTCTCTGTTTTCACATGTTTGATGATTATTGGAGAGCTCACTGTCGGAGTCAGGATTCTGCTTGAAAAAGGACCGTCAAGACACCATATTTTTGAAGATCAGCAATTCTAGGAAAATACCCAGAAATTCATATTTCACCAAAAGACGGAAGTAGCCAGAAGGAGAGGGCGAGGTGAGCCACCAGAGGCCCACACCACCTGGTGGCGCGGGCTAGCCCTAGGCCGCGCCACCCAGTGCTGTGGCTGCCCTGTCCCACCTCTGCCAACACCCCCTCGCGTATACCGTCTCCCTGAAAACCTAAGACCCAGGGGGATCAGAGATAGACTCTACCACCTCTGCGGGGCGGAAAACACACACAGAGAGAAAGCTCTCCGGCAGCCAGAAATCTGCCAAGGAAATTCCTTCCCGGAGAGGGGAGATCATCGCCATCGTCATCATCATCGAGCTGGGCTTCATCAGTATCATCATCATCATCACCACCACCATCACCAGCACCTTCATCATCTTCATCACCACGCCATCCCGCTGTAACATCTTGGGTTGAATCTTGTCCAGTTCATAGGGGAAACTTTCCTGGTGTTGATTACTCTTGTAGTTGATGCTATTGAGTGAAACCGTTGAATTAAGGTTTATGTTCAGATTGTTATTTATCATTATTTCACCTCTGATCATGATCCATATGATGTCTTGTGAGTAGTTTGTTTAGTTCTTGAGGACATGGGAGAAGTCAAGATGTTAGTAGTGAAACTATGTTGAGTAATATTTAATGGTTTGATATTTATGTTGTGGTGCTATTCTACTAGTGGTGTCATGTGAACATCGACTACATGATACTTCACCTTTATGGGCCTAGTGGAATGCATTGTGTATTTGGCTACTAATTTTGGGGTTGCCAGAACGACAAAAACCTAAACCCCCGTTAGGATACCAGTGCACCAGGGGGTGTAGGATCTCAGAGTTTAAGGCTGTGGTTAGATTTATCTTAATTACTTTCTTGTAGTTGCGGATGCTTGCAAGGGGTATAATCACAAGTGTGTATTAATCCGAGTTGGAGTAGTGCATTAGCATAGGTTTACCCCCATAACACTTATCAAACCAATGAAGATTACTTAGTTGTATGAAGCGAAAGCACTTGACAGAAACTCCCATGTGTCCTCAGGAACGTTTGGTAATCATAAGTAACACATCCGGCTTGTCCTTTGCTCTTGAAAGGATTGGGCCGCTCACAGTAATTATTGTTATTGTCTTTTATTTACTCGTACTTTATTTACTTGCATTATCAAATACCCCTAAAAACCCATTTGCTAGTATTTACAGTGAATCCTTGATCAAAACTGCTTGTCAACACCTTCTGCTCCTCGTTGGGTTCGACACTCTTATTTATCGAAAGTACTACGATACACCCCTATACTTGTGGGTCATCAAAGACATTCAAAGATTAGTTTAGGATTAGTTTTCTTTTTCTTTTCTCATTTGAATTTATTTTCTTTTTCAGATATATGTAAAGCCATTGTATTATTGTATCATATTAATAAAGTGTGATTTCTGTTTGTATATAATTAACTTTCAAGTTTTATTTCCAACTCTATTTAGTTGAGTTAAGTTTCTATTTATTATTTATTTTTAATTTATCAACTTCTATAATTGTAATTATTTGCTAACATAAACTTCCTTGAGCAATAAAGCATCAAGAGATCATATCAAAGCTCATACCAGTCTCTAATAACATCTAACCCTAATGTTATATTGACAGGAACTTTGATCACACAGCGTTTTTAAATTTGCAAAAAAATCATCCAGATTTTAGGATGCATGAATGCACAGAAGTCCTAAATCTACCCTTCGATGTTCCTAAACGCTGGGTTATTACAGTCTCCCCCCTTAACAAAACTTCATCCCGAATATACGAGTTTGTGTACCTGAAGAGTTCTGGATATGCTTGTCTCAAGTCTTCTTCTTTCTCCTAGGTAGCTTCTCATTCAGAATGATGTTTCCATTGCACTTTGCAGAATTTTATTGCATGATTCCGAAGTCTCTTCCAATTTCCCTCCAAGATCTTGGTTGGCTTCTCAACATATGTCAGATCTGCTTGAAGATCTAAATCATCGTGAGTAATGGAATCTTCGGGGTGCTTTCAGACACTTCTGGAGTTGTGATACGTGAAAGACGTTGTGGACTTGCTTCAACTTCGTTGGAAGCTCCAGTTCAAATGCAACACTCCTGTTCTGACTCAAAATCTTGAAAGGTCCAATATATCTCGAGCTTAGTTTCCCCTTGATTCTGAATCTCCTGATCCCCTTCATAGGACTAACCTTCAAGTATACCATGTCTCCTACATTGGGCTCCCATGTACGTCTCTTCTGGTCTGCATAGCTCTTCTGATGACTTTGTGCTATCTTTAAACGATATCGGATGATATCAATAATGTCTTGTTTCTCCTTGATGAAATCTGTTTCAAAGTCCTTGTTGCTCTCTGGTTCAAACCAACAGATTGGTGATCTACACTTGCATCCATAAAGTATTTCAAATGGTGCTGCCTTCAAACTACTTTGATAACTGTTATTGTAGGAAAACTCTGCTAATGGTAGATGTTCATCCCACGAACCTCCAAAATCTAGAGCACGTGCCCGAAGCATATCCTCCAGGATTTGATTTGTTCTCTCAGTTTGTCCTCCGGTTTGTGGATGATAAGCAGTACTGAAATCCAGTTATGATCCCAATGTTGCATGAAGTTTTCCCTTGAATGCTGATGTGAATACTGATCCTCTATCAGAGACAATCTTCTTTGGCACTCCATGCTTGCTGACAATCTCCTTCACATAAATCTCTACTAACTTTTCAGCACTATCTTTTGATTCACTGCTAAGAAGTGTGCACTCTTGGTAAGACGATCAACAATCACCCAGATCATATCCTTATTCTTCTTGGTTAAAGGTAAACTGGTAATGAAATCCATACAGATTTCCTCCCATTTCCACTCCAGAATATCCAAAGGCTGCAGTAGACCTGCTGGACTTTGATACTCTGCCTTTACCCTCTGACAAGTGTGGCATTCAGCTACATACCTTGCTATATCCCGCTTCATATTGTTCCACCAGAATAGCTCCTTAAGATCCATGTACATCTTGGTACTTCCCAGATGAATCGAGTATGGTGTCTCATGAGCCTCCTTGAGTATCAACCCTTTGATCTCAGGTATATCCGGCACACAAATTTTGTTATGGAACCAGAGTGAATTGAAGTCACCCAAGCGGAATTCAGATGGTCTTCCTTCTTCAATTCTACGGATCTCCTTAGCAATAAAAGGATCTTCATCTTGTTGTCAGAATATAGTATACTTCAGGTCACTTTGCCTTTCTTCCATAACCCTCATGGTAGATATACTACCCAAAGATTGGACTTCTAGGCATTGTATTTCTAGTCTTTCTAAATCCATGAGCAACTCCTTTGGAACTTCTCTACTCATTAGCTGAGTGTCCGTGCTCTTTCGGCTTAAAGCATCCGCTACCACATTGGCTTTTTCGGTGTATAGTTGATGGTAAAGTCATAATCCTTAATCAACTCCAACCATCTTCTCTGCCTCATATTCAACTCCTTTTGAGTGAAGAAGTATTTAAGGCTTTTGTGATCAGTGTATAGCTCACACTTGGCTCCGTAGAGGAATTGTCTCCATTTCTTCAAAGCAAACACAACTGCTGCTAGCTCTAAGTCATGAGTTGGATAGTTGACCTCATGTGGCTTGAGTTGCCTTTGAAGGGTTTCATAGCATAGTAAATCAAAAAAATTCTACGGATGCGAACAAGAAAGGCAAGATCTAATCTAGGAGATGTAATCAATGAGAGAGAGAGATGAGATCTTCATACCCTTGAAGAAATTGCACAACGAAAACGTTCAACAGAACGTGGATGATGTAGTCGTACTAGCTGTCTCCTCCCCGCGATCCGATCTGATCCAACGCCGTAGGTGGCGACGCCTCCAAGAGATGCACACGTACATCGCACCAACGACTCCGCCTTCCCGGTCCAGCGAGATATGGTGGAGTGGTAGATGGGATCGACAGCACGACGGCGTGGTGTCTGTGGTGGAGAGTATACGCCAACAAGGCTTCGCCTATTTGCATGGTGAAAGAAGAACGGAGAAAGGAGGTTTCAGAAACCGGGCAGCAGCTCCGCGCAAATTAGGTCACCAAGCCCGTGTCCGCACCATCTCCTTTTATAGACGTCGTACGTCTTGGAGCAGGGGCTAGGTTATAAGCCAAAAACATTTTCGACTTTGCGTGCAGCACACGCGATACCAGAACCGCCCGCCAAGATACCATCGATCGGATCGATTATAGCTTGCCTGCATGTTCCTGATCGGGTGGGCTTCACACGTGCCAAGGCCCAATAGGCTGCTGGCCTACACAGCGAGCAAGCCAGGGCGAGCCGCGCCTGGCCGCTTCGATCGAAGAGATCAAGTGAGCCAGGGACTCCCTGGCCGCTGCGCTCTCCCTTTTTTTCCTTTATTTATTTCCTTTATTTATTTCTTCTAAATAAATATCGATTAATATTTATTAATTCATGAAATAATAAGCATTATATTTTCCACCAGAACAATTCCATAACTCTTCGAAACGCTTTCACATATATCCTGAGACTACCCTAGCATTGATTTGCGTTAAGTGTGTGACCCTACGGGTTCGAGAATGCACGAACATGATCTCCATCAATAATCAACAGCGGGATCTGGAAATCCATATTGACTCCCACGCACTCAACGATGATCATATTGGATGAACCACGATGTCAGGATTCAATCAATCCTGTATTTGTATTCCCTTCGTCTCATGATATTTTACTCACACGAGATTCGATCGTCGGTATCGGCATACCTAGTTCAATCTCGTTCACAGCAAGTACTTTACTCGTTTCATAATCCGATATCACTTTGTGATTAACTCCTTAACCACGTGCTTGCAAGTGGTGTTGATATCGATTACCGAGTGGGCCCGAAGTATATCTCTCTGACTCGGGAAGGACAAATTGCATCTCGATACATGCAACCCAACAAGTACTTTCCAATTACCTGAGAGACACCTTTATGATCACCCTTTCATAGGGTGACGTTTGATGACCTCAAAGCTCTCTTTCGATACTAGGGAGTTGCATTATCTCATGGTCTAAGGAACACAATACATGACATAGGAAAAAGCTTCGCAAAAATGGACACAATGACACAATCTAATTGCTGTGCTTTATTTGGGTATGTCCATCACATCATTCTCCTAATGATATGACCTCATTATTAATTGACAACTCATGTCTATGGTTAGGAAACCTTAACCATCATTAATCAATGAACTAGTCCATAGAGGCATACTAGGGACACGGTGTTGTTCATAAACTACACAAGTATTAATGTTTCCACTTAATACAATTCTAGCATAGAATATAAACATTATCATGAACAAGAATTATAATAATAACATCTTTATTATTGCCTCTAGGGCATAATTCCAACAGTCTCCTACTTGCACTAGAGTCAATAATCTAGTTTACATCTGGTAACAATCTAACACCCATGGCATTAAGGTGCTGATCATGTTTTGCTCGCGGAAGAGGTTTAGTCAACGGATCTGCGACATTCAGAGCCGTATGTACCTTGCAGATCTTCAGATCTCCATCTACAATACAATCATATCCTAACTGAGATTTAGAATCATCCGGGTCGGTGTCGAAGCTAGCATCAACGTAACCTTTTATGACAAGCTTCTCATCACCTCCATAGACCAAGAACATTTCTTTAGTCCTATTTAAATACTTTAGGATGTTCTTTACAGCTGTCCAGTGTTCCACTCCTGGATCACTTTGGTATATGCTCGTCAAACTAAGAGCATTGGACATATCCGGTCTAGTACACAACATGGCATACATGATAGAACCTATGGCCGAGGCATATGTCACATTGCTCATAGTTTCTCTATCTTTTGCCGTAGCTGGACACTGAGCCTTGCTCAATATCTTACCTGACAACATGGGCAAGAAACCTTTCTTTGCTTTATCCATTCTGAACCTTTTCAGAACTTTGTCTAGGTATGTATGATACGTCTCAAACGTATCTATAATTTTTGATGCTCCATGCTTGTTTTTACACCATTTGCTTAGTGTTTTGTTACACTTCGTGGCATTTTTATGCATTTTCTGGAACTAACCTATTAACAAGTTGCCAAAGTGCCAGTTCCCTGTTTTCTGCTGTTTTTGTGTTTCAGAAAAGTTACACAGGAAATATTCTCGGAATTGGATGAAACAAAAGCCAAACATCCAGAAATTCACCGAAGCTTCCAGAGAACCGAAGAGGAGACGGAGTGGGGCCACGAGGGGCCCACACAATAGGGTGGCGCGTCCCAGAGCTAGGCCGCGCCCCCTATGTGTGTGGCCACCTCGGTCCACTTCTGACGATGCCCCTTCGCCTATAAAGACCCCCCGATGGGAAAAACCTAAAGACCCGATCACTTTTCTAGAAACACATCGCGATCCGCTGCCGTCGTCGACCCGAGATGGGGAGGGTCCAGAAGCTCTTCCCGGCACCCTGGCGGAGAGGGGAATCACCACCGGAGGTCTTCTTCATCGCCATGCTTGCCTCCGGCGTGATGAGTGAGTAGTCTACCTTGGACTATGGGTCCATAGCAGTAGCTAGATGGTTGTCTTCTCCACCATGTGCTTCATGTTTAGATCTCGTGAGCTGCCCTACATGATCGAGATCACCGTTATGTAATTATACATGTTGTGTTTGATGGGATCCGATGAATATTGGTGTTATGATTGAGTTGATGTGCTGAATATTATCTTATGTTATCTCTATGTTGTTTATGATCTTGCATGCTCTCCGTTGTTAGTAGCTATCTTGGCCGAGTAGTTGCTAGTGACTCCAAGAGGGGGTATTTATGCTCGATAGTTGGGTTCATGCCTCTATTTAATCTGGGGGAGTGACAGAAACCTCTAAGGTTGTAGATGTGCTGTTGCCACTAGGGAGAAAACAACATTCATATGTCCAAGGGCATATGCTTTGTTTACATTACACACTTTGCTTAATGCAGTTATCTGTTGTTCGCAACTTAATACTTGTGGAGTTCTCAGATTGATTCACCACAAGTGGATTATTAGTCATAGATGCAGTTGGATGGCGGTCTATGTATTTTGTTGTAATGCCTAGAGTAAATCTCATAGTGATCCTCTCGACATATGCATGTTGTCTTTATTCTATCAACTGCCCAACTGTAATTTGTTTACCCAGCATGTGTTATTTTATCTTATGGAGAGACACCACTAGTGAACTGTGGACCCCGGTCCTATTTCCTTTATATTGCTATCACCTGTTTACTTTACTCGCACTGTTTACTTTCTCGCATACTACTATTGCTTTCCACTCGATACGCTCATTCCTTTGTTTATAGCAAACCGGTGAGATTGACAACCTCATCGTAAGTTGGGAGCAAAGTATTTGGTTGTGTTGTGTGCAGGTTCCGCGTTGCTACTAGTTGAAGATGCGCTAACTCGTTATATCATTAACGGCGCCCTTGTTGTAGTGTCACTAGGCTAGCAAGCATCACCTTCTGGAGTTTGCCTTTTTCCTGGATATGATTAAACCTTGGTTTCTTACTGAGGGAAAATTTGCTACTGTGCTCATCATACCTTCCTCTTGGGGTTCCCAACTGGACGGTGAAATTACATCAACACCGTGCCGCATCAATGTACTTTGGCTTAAACCTATTAGGCGTCTTTGTCTATCTCTATAGATCTTAATGCCTATTATATAAGCAGCTTCTCCCAGGTCTTTCATTGAAAAACATTTATTCAAATGACTCTTCACATCGTTAAGCATACCGATATCATTTCCAATAATCAATATGTCATCCACATATAGTACTAAAAATGTCACCGAGCTCCCACTCACTTTCTTGTAGACACAAGCTTCGTAGCAATTTAGAACAAATCCAAAACTCTTGATCACTTGATCAAAATGAAGATTCCAACTCCGGGATGCTTGCTTCAGCCCATAAATGGAACGCTAAAGTTTGCACACCTTATTAGCATCCTTAGGATCGGCAAAACCTTTGGGCTGCATCATATACAACTCTTCATCAATGTTGCCATTGAGGAACGCAGTCTTGACATCCATCTGCCAAATTTCATAATCATGAAATGCAACAATTGCTAATAAAATCCGAATGGACTTAAACATCGCTACGGGAGAGAAAGTTTCATCATAGTCAACACCTTGAACTTGCCAAAAACCTTTTGCGACAAGCCAAGCCTTGTAGACGGTAACATTACCATCCGCGTCTGTTTTCTTCTTGAAGATCCATTTGCACTCAACGGCCTTACAGTCGCTAGGAGGGTCCACCAAAGTCCACACTTGGTTTTGCTCATGGATCCCAATTCAGATTTCATGGCTTCTAGCCATTTCCCAGAGTCTGGGCTCATCATCGCTTCCTCATAATTCGCAGGTTCGTTGTTGTCTAACAACATGACGGTTAAGACAGGGTTGCCGTACCATTCAGGAGTGGCACGCGACCTTGTCGACCTACAAAGTTCAGTAGTAGCATCATTCGAAGTTTCATGATCCTCGTCATTAGCTTCCTCTCCCATTGGTGCAGGCGGCGCCGGAACAACTTCAGGTGCTGCGTTACTCTCCAATTCGAGAGAAGGTTCAATAACCTCATCTAGCTCTACCTTCCTCCCACTCACTTCTTTCGAGAGAAACTCCTTCTCAAGAAAGGATCCGTTCTTAGCAACAAACACTTTGCCTTCGGATCTGTGGTAGAAGGTATACCCAATCGTTTCCTTAGGGTATCCTATGAAGACGCATTTCTCCGCTTTGGGTTCGAGCTTGTCCGGCATCAACCTCTTGACGTAAGCTTCGCATCCCCAAACTTTAAGAAATGACAGCTTAGGTTTAGCACCAAACCATAATTCATACGGTGTCGTCTCAACGGATTTAGATGGTGCCCTATTTAAAGTGAATGCAGCGGTTTCTAATGCATAACCCCAAAATGATAATGACAAATCTGTAAGAGACATCATCGATCGCACCATATAGAGTTCGATTCCGGCGTTCAGACACACCATTGCGCTATGGTGTTCCAGGTGGCGTGAGTTGCGAAACGATTCCGCTTGGTTTAAGATGCATGAGAAAATCATAACTCAAATATTCACCTCCACGATCGGATCGCAGAAATTTAATTTTCCTGTTACGATGGTTTTCCACTTTGTTCTGAAATTCTTTGAACTTTTCAAACGTTTCAGATTTATGTTTCATTAAATAGACATACCCATATCTACTTAATTCATTAGTAAAAGTGAGAAAATAGCGATATCCACCGCGTGTCGGAATACTCATTGGTCCGCACACATCGGTATGTATGATTTCCAATAAGTCCGTTGCTCGCTCCATTATTCTGAAGAACGGGGTTTTGGTCATCTTGCCCATGAGGCACGGATCGCACATGTCAAACGATTCAAAATCAAGAGACTCCAAAAGTCCATCAGAATGGAGTTTCTTCATGGGTTTTACACAAATATGACCTAGACGGCAGTGCCACAAATAAGTTGGATTATCACTATCTACTTTGCATCTTTTAGCCTCAATGTTATGGATGTGTGTTTCATTGCTTTCGAGATTCAGAAGAAATAAACCATTCACGACAGCTGCATGACCATAAAAGATTCAGAAGAAATAAACCATTCACGACAGCTGCATGACCATAAACCATTCATATAAATAGAACAACCATTATTCTCTAACTTAAATGAATAACCATCTTGCAATAAACACGATCCAGATATAATGTTCATGCTCAACACAGTCACATAATAACACTTATTAAGGTTTAAAACTAATTCCAAAGGTAAAACTAAGGAGAGCGTGCCGACGGCCATCACATCAACTTTTGATCCATTGCCGACGCGCATCGTCACCTCATCCCTTGCTAGCCGCCGTCTATTCCGTAGCTCCTGTTTCAAGTTACATATATTAGCAACTGAACTAGTATCATATACCCAGGCACTACAACGAGCGCTAGTAAGGTAAACATCAATAACATGTATATCAAATATACCTTTAATGGTGCCAGCCTTCTTGTCCGCTAAGTACTTCAGACAGTTGTGTTTCCAGTGACCCTTGTCCTTGCAATAGAAGCAATCAGTGTCCGACTTAGGTCTAGACTTGAGCTTCTTCTTAGTAGGGGCAACGTGCTTGTCGCTGCCTTTCTTGAAGGATCCCTTTGCACCCTTAGCTTTCTTGAAACTAGTGGTCTTGTTGACCATCAACACATGATTATCTTTCTTGATATCCACCTCTGCAGCTTTCATCTTTGCGAAGAGCTCAGTGATCGTATCAGTGGTACCAATTTGATTGTGAGTAACTACAAAGCCTTTGTAGCTAGGAGGGAGTGATTGCAGAACTCTGTCAATCTTGAGCTCTTCTGGAATCTTGCAGTCCAGCTGCTCAAGGCGTTGAGTTTAGCCCGACATCTTAATGGCGTGCTCACTAACGGAACTCCCTTCCTCCATCTTGCAGTTAAAGAACTTCTCAGAGATCTCATATCTCTCAGAACGGGCTTGAGTCTGAAACATGGTTTTCAGTTCCTCAAGTATCTCATAAGGCCCACGGTACTTCTCAAAATGATTTTGAAGCCCCGGTTCCATAGCAAACAACATGGTACTCATAATCGCATCATAATCATCTCTGCGAGAATGGAAGTCAACAAGTTCTTCAGTTTTCGCTATTGCAGTAGGGGGTTACCTAGCGCTTCCTCAAGTACATAAGCTTTTGTCCACCAGCGAGAATGATCCTCACATTGCGAAACCAGTTGGTGAAGTTAGACCCATTGTTTTTTAGCTTTTCTTTCTCAGCAATCACGTTGAAGTTGAAGTTGGACTTAGCCATTTGATTTACAACATTTGCAAGTACAATTTAGACTATGTTCATGATAACTAGTTCAACTTAATCAAATTACTAGATGAACTCCCACTAAATTCAACATCCCTCAAGTTGTTTAGTGAACACGATCCAAATTCACCACACCTAATCCGATCTTCATGAGAAGAGATGTGGTTTCAATGGTGGACAACGAAGTGTCGATCATATCATTCATATGACTCATGTTTAACCTTTCGGTTCATGTGTTCCGAGGCCATGTCTGTACATGCTAGGCTCGTTGTAACGCCCCACCTTTGAATTAAGCTAGAACACCTGTGTTAAGTGCTATTCCCTGGATCACTGATAGCACCACGGTACAAATATAGTGATCATTGCAATAGTATCAAATATTACATCGCTGATCCAGTTACATAAGTCTCAAAACCTTACGGATTCACAGCGGAAAACAAAGTGGCAATGAGCCTCCATCTTCATCACGTGCCATAGGCAGACATGTTGGAATGCAGTCTCTAGATCCTACTAAATGATCTTTATTTGAAAACCTGCACATTTGAATATGCAGCCCCATGAAAGGGGATCAGTACAATGATGTATTGGCAAATGACACATATTTTGGTGGCTGTTGTGAAAGAGCTATCTACATGATATTTGGCTGGTGGTGCTTATGGCTGGTTTGCTTAAAGCAAAATTTATCCTATCATTTTGTAAACCAAAACATTTTTTTTATTTAAGGCTTTAAGGGTCAAGATAACCCCCAGGTGAAAACCACCACATACTTGTAGGGTATGTGGCCCTGAGTAGCTACTCAACAAAACCAGGATAACCCTCAGGCGAAGACAACTACACAAATCCAGGGTTGATAGCCAGGTGTGTAGCCCTGAGTAGTCCCTGTCCTGAGTGTTTCTAAACAATTTTATTTCTTTCAGAAAAGGTGATGAGACTCTTCCATACATCCATGTCTAGGAACTCAAGTTGTCCATAACCGGGGACATGGCTAATCGATTAGTTTGACACCCTGCAGGGGTTGTGCACTTTCACCTTAAGACCCATTCTATCCAGAGAGAAGAATGAGACAAGACCATTCAGAAGGAGAGACCAACCATACTGGCAAGATCCGTTCGCACCTACAATTATACTACCAGCCAATATCTTGCACACAAGTTGAACCCTCACATCTTAATCAGTCAAGACAGAGCCCATATTGTCATAAGGCTGCACTGGAAGCTCACTAAGCAAGGAAGACATGGTAGTCTCTTTGTTCCTGGGTGGCCGTCCACAAGTGAACCCCCAGGCAAAGACAACTACACAAATCCTGGGTTGAAAGCCAGGTGTGTAGCCCTGGGTAGCCACTCAACATCGCCTCCATCAACAAACCAATCCACCCAGGTGTTTCATTGGGTTGAAGTTTAATTTTCATATCAATTCAAAACAAGCATGGCATCATTTTCCATAGTAGTTTGCAATCCTAACAAGTGGGGTTTAAGGGATAGCTACACACTACTAGGAGCTAAGCATTTCATAAACTTCTTTGAAAAACTCATATCATGCATAGTACTAAAAACACTAATGCATATATTAAAAGGGTAGGTGGAAGAATGTGTGTCACTTGCCTTTTGAAGCTTAAACTCTTTCTCTTATCTCAACAAAATGTATGGCTCTCCAAACCAATCTATAACAATAGGTGTAACTCAACATAAACACATTGTTCCAAAGCAAACAAAATCAGACAACGCAAACAATTGACAAGGGTTAATGTATCATTTTAAGATTTCTTATGATCTTATGATGAGAGAGATATGGCATGAACTCCTGGCTTGATAGGGATGGAATTTAGAGTTTGGATGGCAAGGTCAAAGATTAGCAGGAAATGATCCTCCAAGATACAATGTAATGATAACAATCTTGTGCTTGGCATAAGCATGGATAGAGTTTAGAGATGACTCATGTGAATAGATTCACAAGAGTATAGAATAGTGCAACTAGAACACTACTAAATAAAGTGTGACAACACTTACTCATAATAGTATAAGTTGCACCTAGGCTTGGGTATATATTGGTGGTACATTGATGTACTCAATTAACATTTCTGCAAATTGAATAGTTCAATATGAACCAATATGGTCAAGTTGGCATGGGGTTGAACAAGTATGAAGGTTATTTAGAATGATGGTGGCTTCTTGGCCACAAGATTTGTTTGGACCAAAGGATTAATTGAACTAGGGTTGACTTTTGAAGATATGGCTAAGTCATAGTTTTAAAATCTTCTTTGAAGAACTCAAACTAGTTTTGATTATAGTTCAAGAATAGTATTTGATTTGAATGGTTTATGATATGTGTGGCATGGGGTAGAGTCTATCACCTAATAGCAAAGGAGAGCCTAATTAAGATGCATCACAACTTATTCAATTTACTCAAGTGTAAATTGAATGTTATGAACAAGGTCCACAAGAATAAGATGGTATGATGTTGGGTGATGATCAAGATGAACCTTGATAAGGATTGATAGGTATGATCATATGATTCACTTTTGTAAAAGGAATCATATTGAAAAGAATTATAGAATTAATTCTATAATGAAAATACTCAAATTCTCATAATTGAATTTGAATAATTGCAAGGTGATTCAAATATTTTGGACAGTGATGCTACTGGATAGAGGACAGTAACACAAAGCTACTGCAAGTGTTTTCACTCCAAAATCATTTTTAGAAATCAAATGATGATCAAAATAGTGATTTGGTTAAATTTAATAGTAGCAAGTGTGTGCATGTTTCAAGTTTGAATTTTTTTGGTTCCAGAGTGTTCTACATGTTCTGAGGAATCCATAGGCTAGAAATTTGAGCAATTGGATCTACTGAACAATAGTTATGAATTAAATTGTGTTTAAAAGTTAATTATGCCATTTAATTTTCACTTCAAAACTTTGTACAAAAACCATGCAATTTCTCTGCTCAATTGGATTCTAAACATTGCAAGGATTCCAGGGATATAAAATTTGTAAAATTTGGACCAGTGGATTATTTTATATTGATTTTACAAGATTCGGCAGAAACAGCAATTTGAAAATTGAATTTGAAATCAATTTTGATCGGATTTGACTGGGGGCTAACGTGACTGGCTACGTGGCGTAATGTCATTGGGCGATACCATTTTGGGTTGGGGATCTAATTTCAGCCTTAAGATTCAGATCCAACGGCTGGAAAAGAATAAGGGGGTTGCTCACCGGGGCTAGGGTTTGGGGTCACCGACGGCGAGGTGCGACACTGGAAATGAACGGCGACGTGTTCCTGCTGGTCGGCATTGGCGATGGAATGGCGGACGATGCGCGGAGGAGGACAGCGAACCCGGAGATGGTGTCGTGGTGCCCGATTGCGTCCGGTAGAAGAGGGGAGAGGCGACTGGAAACGAGGCGAGCGGAGGTGAGCTCTGGGTGGTGTTGCTTGCTTCAATTTGCTGCGAATTAGGAAGAGAGGCAAGTATCAATAGATGCGCCAGATCATGGGAAAGAGAACGAGACCAGAGAGAGGGCTCGAAGATGCTGTACCACGCCAGAATCGACGATGGACGCCACTGGTATCTGCGGACCCCGGCGAGTAATTTCGCCTAACCGTCGGAGATTCGAGCAGGGAAATAAGGGGAAAATAGAGAGGAGGCTGTCGGGAATAGAGGGGGAACAATGGGGAAGCAGTTGTTGCTCTGGATAACGAGGGGGGGGGGGCGAGCGGAGATCGTGCGCAGTTGCGGGGAGATGGGGGCGGTTGTAGGAAGATGATGACAGGTGGGCTCCACCTGTCATAGGGGGGGTAAGGAGAGAGGGGGTACCGTTTCGGAAAGAAATCCGGGTGGGCCATGGGCCACTTTGATTGCTGGGCCGAATTGGTTCCCGTGGCCTTTTTCCCAATTTTGAATTAATTTCCTCTTTTTTTTCTGTTTTCTGAATTGCTTTATTCTTTTTTCATTTTGATTCAGAAATATTTCAAACCAGCTTGTACAAACTTCTAAAATTCAAAGGTACATTACAAAACAGTGAACAACATGATTTCATAATTAAACCAGATTTTTATTAAAACCTTATAAATTTAGCCTATGAGGCTTTATTACCTAATGAAGTATGAAATTAGGGTTTTCAAAATACTTTCTTTTAAATTTAGAAAATAAACTCTAATAAAATAACTCTTGAATTTTATTTTAAAACACATTTTTAGAAATGCAAAACTTTACTTGGTATTAAACCCTTTTATTAATAATTCTCTTGCAAGGACGCTTGCATGAGATTTGAATAAATGCAAAATAATATTTTGAAATTTTATTTTCTCAAACTAATTACTCAAGCAACAAAGGAAAGTTTGAAAAAGTTTCTGTAATTCATTATTTTAAATAAACTCAAAAGTTTTTAAATCCTTGTAAAAATTCAATCAATGCAAATAAAACAAAAAAAAATTATCCATGATAAAAACTTGGGATGTGACAGACTACCACCCTTAAAAGAAATCTCGTCCTCGAGATTTGAAGAGGCTAGAAGGGTAAAAGGGTTTGGGGTACTTAGGTGGCTACCACCCTTAAAAGAAACTTTTGTAGGTGGTCTAGGTCTTTGTTTTAAAGTAAGCACACCTAGGATTTGACTTGGCACTGGTTCATCTTTTGAATCCATAGTAAGCTTCTGTCTTTATTTCCAACAGGTGGGTGTCTATTCACAAACTTAGGTTTCCAATATTCCTCAAATAGGCTTGAGTATAACTTTGCTCCATTGCGGAGCTTCTATCCAGCAATGTAGTTTGTTGAACTACTTTGGACACTAAAGGGTCACTCTTTGGGTCAATCAGAGGACCATGTTAAGGTGATCTCCTATCTTCACTTCATCCTCTTTGCTGACATCCTTGAAGGTCCTTCATCTTATGGTTGCTTCCTTGGTGGGCACTTTTGGGGTCAAACGGAGTTCTCTAGATTGGTAGGACTCCTTCCATCACGTATCTTCTTCAACGGTAAGCTTGTGATTCATACTCACCGAAATCCTACGTTTTGGCCACACTGGCTCACTATAAGGGGTGTAACATCTTATCCTCCTAAGGTTAAGGTTTAACAACATCGTCTCTCTTATAGGTATGTCTTTCTAGGTTTGCAAAGCCAACATTATGAGAGCGAATAATAAGAGTAGTAGGAATGGTGATCAATCCATCCTGCACCCAAATCATTACTTCATACATGGTTTGTAAACCTCGTATTCTAACTCTAGGTCAACCTCACTAGCTTTGACAAAATTTTCTTAGAGATAGAACCAATGTTTCAATACCCATTTTTGAATTTTAGAAAACCAATCTATCGTTCCTTAGCTAAGGGTTTGCATGCTCTATCATATGGCGTTAACTCTTGAGTTGCATGTCCTTTGGCTTGCCATCTCATTGGAAAAATAAAATCCATTCAACAAGGTTGTCCTTAGCTCTTACAAGTCCTTACAATATTTATTACAAGGCAGTAGTTGCATACAAATTCTTCCAAGTTGGCTACACCTTGTTGTGTCTTCTCCTTGTATTGGCGGCATCTTCAGTTATCCCATTTTCTGAAGTCTTGAAGTGCTTTTCTCTTCACATCTCCTTGCATAGTGTCCCTTTTGGTTGCATTTCTGACAAGTGACCAGATCTGTTCCCCTTTGCATGTTTGGTTCTAGACATTCTTTCACATAATGTCCAAGCTCCCTGCAATTCTAGCATAACGTCTTGCTATTGTCTTTCTCCTTTATCTTCTTCTTCTTTTTGGGTATCTCTAAGGCTAGGAGATCTTTTACTTCATTTTCTTCATATTCCAGTGCTATGGTAGGAAACCTTTTTCTTTTCTTCAAGCAATCTCTAGATAAGTGTCCTTCACATGAAAAGCAACACTTGGTGGTAAAGTTATGTGTTGTTCTCATGATTTTATCTTCCACCTTCATCTTGGTTCTTCTATTTTCAGGGGTCTTTCCTAGCAATTGGCTCATTTCATCCTTCGCTTGTTGATTCATTCGTTGCACCATGGAATAAAACTTACATTCAGCAGGAACATGATTGATTCCTTCGCATAGGAAACAAGTAACTTGGGTCATGGGACATTCTCCAATTGGGTGGCTCATATCACAGTAAGGGCACTGTTCATGACATTGCTTAGACGTGTGTCCTATTTCTCCATAGACCTTGCAGGCTCGCAGTGTCATCTCAGTATCATCTCTTGGTTCCTTGCCACCATGATCATTTTGTGGCAGGCTGTTATTGGTACTAGCCACAATCTGGGACATCATTTGTACTATTCGCAAATGATCATCTAGTACTTGCTGCATTCCTGGAGGTATATTTTTGCTACCGCGGTTGACCATATCTTGGGTCAATACTCGCATCATTTCAGTATGTACTTCAACCATTTGTTGCATTGCTATCTCCATCTGAGGGTTGCTGTGATTGTCTTGGGGTTGAGGATGCATCTGTTTGGGTTTTGGTCAAGTTAGGTCTTGGCATAGATGAGAATGGATAGAAGGGATCTAAAGAAGATTCCTACCCAAAACACAGCAGATCAAGGCAATTCATCTTACAAACAATATCTAACAAACATTCATCACATCAAGCAAACTAGGTCAAAAACTAATAATCTAGTATGGTCATACCCCAATTTGGTATGATCATTAGATTATCACAACATCGTTGGTTCTATAAACTAGAATTATTGGTGGTCTTGTCTATTACTTGCTTGTGTACTTCAAGTTTCTCCTCTACTTCCCTGATTCATCTTCTGGAGTTGTGCAAGCTGCATTTGAGTCTTTCTCCAAGTTATTTGTTTGGCCTTCAATGTAGTTCTTCATGTTGAGCCGGGGAGAATATATGGAGTATCAGTCTCACACTTCTGGCACATTGTGATCTTCTATCCTTTGTTGATGATTTCAGGGTAGGGTCATCTACATCAAAAGGAAACATTTGAAGAGGAAGTAGGAGAGAATACAAGGAGTTCAAAATGCAAACTTTTTTCTGTAAACAGAAACAAGATGAGATAGATTTTTTTTATCCTAGGGTCTTCCTGTTTCTAATTCCAAACCTAGGGTCTCGATCCTACAGGCAACACTTTGCTGTGATACCATTTTGTAATGCCCCACCTTTGAATTAAGGTGGAACACCTGTGTTAAGTGCTATTCCCTAGATCACTAATAGCACTACAGTACAAATATGGTGATCATTGCAATAGTATCAAATATTACATCGCTAATCTAGTTACATAAGTCTCAAAACCTTACAAATTTACAGCAGAAAACAAAGTGGCAATGAGCCTCCATCTTCATCACGTGCCACAGGCAGACATGTTGGAATGCAGTCTCGAGATCCAACTAAACAGTCTTTATCTGAAAACCTGCACATTTGAATATGCAGCCCCATGAAAGGGGACCAGTATAATGATGTACTAGCAAATGACACATATTTTGGTGGCTGTTGTGAAAGAGCTATCTACATGATATTTGGTTGGTGGTGCTTATGGCTGGTTTGCTTAAAGCAAATTTTATCCTATCATTTTGTAAACCAAAACATTTTTTTATTTAAGACTTTAAAGGTCAAGATAACCCCTAGGTGAAAACCACCACATACTTGCAGGGTATGTGGCCCTGGGTAGCTACTCAACAAAACTAGGATAACCCTCAGGCGAAGACAACTACACAAATCCTGGGTTGATAGCCAGGTGTGTAGCCTTGAGTAGTCCCTGTCCTGAGTGTTTCTAAACAATTTTATTTCTTTCAGAAATGGTGATGAGACTCTTCCATACATCCATGTCTAGGAACTCAAGTTGTCCATAACCGGGGACATGGCTAATCGATTAGTTTGACACCCTGCAGGGGTTGTGCACTTTCACCTTAAGACCCATTCTATCCAGAGAGAAGAATGAGACAAGACCATTCAGAAGGAGAGACCAACCATACTGGCAAGATCCGTTCGCACCTACAATTATACTACCAGCCAATATCTTGCACACAAGTTGAACCCTCACATCTTAATCAGTCAAGACAGAGCCCATATTGTCATAAGGCTGCACTGGAAGCTCACTAAGCAAGGAAGACATGGTAGTCTCTTTGTTCCTGGGTGGCCGTCCACAAGTGAACCCCCAGGCGAAGACAACTACACAAATCCTGGGTTGAAAGCCAGGTGTGTAGCCCTGGGTAGCCACTCAACATCGCCTCCATCAACAAACCAATCCACCCAGGTGTTTCATTGGGTTGAAGTTTAATTTTCATATCAATTCAAAACAAGCATGGCATCATTTTCCATAGTAGTTTGCAATCCTAACAAGTGGGGTTTAAGGGATAGCTACACACTACTAGGATCTAAGCATTTCATAAACTTCTTTGAAAAACTCATATCATGCATAGTACTAAAAACACTAATGCATATATTAAAAGGGTAGGTGGAAGAATGTGTGTCACTTGCCTTTTGAAGCTTAAACTCTTTCTCTTATCTCAACAAAATGTATGGCTCTCCAAACCAATCTATAACAATAGGTGTAACTCAACATAAACACATTGTTCCAAAGCAAACAAAATCAGACAACGCAAACAATTGACAAGGGTTAATGTATCATTTTAAGATTTCTTATGATCTTATGATGAGAGAGATATGGCATGAACTCCTGGCTTGATAGGGATGGAATTTAGAGTTTGGATGGCAAGGTCAAAGATTAGCAGGAAATGATCCTCCAAGATACAATGTAATGATAACAATCTTGTGCTTGGCATAAGCATAGATAGAGTTTAGAGATGACTCATGTGAATAGATTCACAAGAGTATAGAATAGTGCAACTACAACACTACTGAATAAAGTGTGACAACACTTACTCATAATAGTATAAGTTGCACCTAGGCTTGGGTATATATTGGTGGTACATTGATGTACTCAATTAACATTTCTGCAAATTGAATAGTTCAATATGAACCAATATGGTCAAGTTGGCATGGGGTTGAACAAGTATGAAGGTTATTTAGAATGATGGTGGCTTCTTGGCCACAAGATTTGTTTGGACCAAAAGATTAATTGAACTAGGGTTGACTTTTGAAGATATGGCTAAGTCATAGTTTTAAAATCTTCTTTTAAGAACTCAAACTAGTTTTGATTATAGTTCAAGAATAGTATTTGATTTGAATGGTTTATGATATGTGTGGCATGGGGTAGAGTTTATCACCCAATAGCAAAGGAGAGCCTAATTAAGATGCATCACAACTTATTCAATTTACTCAAGTGTAAATTGAATGTTATGAACTAGGTCCACAAGAATAAGATGGTATGATGTTGGGTGATGATCAAGATGAACCTTGATAAGGATTGATAGGTATGATCATATGATTCACTTTTGTAAAAGGAATCATATTGAAAAGAATTATAGAATTAATTCTATAATGAAAATACTCAAATTCTCATAATTGAATTTGAATAATTGCAAGGTGATTCAAATATTTTGGACAGTGATGCTACTAGATAGAGGACAGTAACACAAAGCTACTGCAAGTGTTTTCACTCCAAAATCATTTTTAGAAATCAAATGATGATCAAAATAGTTATTTGGTTAAATTTAACAGTAGCAAGTGTGTGCACGTTTCAAGTTTGAATTTTTTTGGTTCCAAAGTGTTCTACATGTTCTGAGGAATCCATAGACTACAAATTTGTAGCAATTGGATCTACAGAACAATAGTTATGAATTAAATGGTGTTTAAAAGTTAATTATGCCATTTAATTTTCACTTCAAAACTTTGTACAAAAACCATGTGATTTCTCTACTCAATTGGATTCTACACAGTGCAAGGATTCCAGGGATATAAAATTTGTAAAATTTGGACCAGTGGATTATTTTATATTGATTTTACAAGATTCAGCAGAAACAACAATTTGAAAATTGAATTTGAAATCAATTTTGACCGGATTTGACTGGGGGCTAACGTGACTGGCTACATGGCATAATGTCATTGGGCGATACCGTTTTGGGTTGGGGATCTAATTTTGGCCTTAAGATTCAGATCCAATGGCTGGAAAAGAATAAGGGGGTTGCTCACCGGGGGCTAGGGTTTGGGGTCACCGGCGGCGAGGTGCGACACTGGAAACGGATGGCGACGTGTTCCTGCTGGTCGGTGTTGGTGATGGAATGGCGGACGACGCGCGGAGGAGGATGGCGAACTCGGAGATGGTGTCGTGGTGCCCGATTGCGTCCGGTAGAAGAGGGGAGAGTCGACTGGAAACGAGGCGAGCGGAGGTGAGCTTTGGGTGGCGTTGCTTGCTTCGATTTGCTGCGAATTAGGAAGGGAGGCAAGTATCAACAGATGCGCCAGATCATGGGAAAGAGAACAAGACCAGAGAGAGGGCTCGGAGGTGTTGTACCATGCCGGAATCGACGATGGATGCCACTGGTATCTGCGAACTCCGACGAGTAATTTTGCCTAACCGTCGGAGATTCGAGCGGGGAAATAAGGGGAAAATAGAGAGGAGGCCGTGGGGAATAGAGGGGGAACGATGGGGAAGCAGTTGTTGCTCTGGATAAGAAGGGGGGCGAGTGGAGATCGTGCGCAGTTGCGGGGAGATGGGGGCGGTTGCAAGAAGATGATGACAGGTGGGCTCCACCTGTCATAGGGGGTAAGGGGAGAGGGGTACCGTTTCGAAAAGAAATCCGTGTGGGCCGTGGGCCGCTTTGATTGCTGGGCCGAATTAGTTCTCGTGGCCTTTTTCCCAATTTCGAATTAATTTCCTCTTCTTCTTTTTCTGTTTTCTGAAATGCTTGATTCTTTTTTCATTTTGATTCAGAAATATTTCAAACCAGCTTGTACAAACTTCTAAAATTCAAAGGTACATTACAAAACAGTGAACAACATGATTTCATAATTAAACCAGATTTTTATTAAAACCCTATAAATTTAGCCTATGAGGCTTTATTACCTAATGAAGTATGAAATTAGGGTTTTCAAAATACTTTCTTTTAAATTTAGAAAATAAACCCTAATAAAATAACTCTTGAATTTTATTTTAAAACACATTTTTAGAAATGCAAAACTTTACTTGGTATTAAACCCTTTTATTAATACTTCTCTTGCAAGGACGCTTGCATGAGATTTGAATAAATGCAAAATAATATTTTGAAATTTTATTTGCTCAAACTAATTCCTCAAGCAACAATGGAAAGTTTGAAAAAGTTTCTATAATTCATTATTTTAAATAAACTTAAAAGTTTTTAAATCCTTGTAAAAATTCAATCAATGCAAATAAAACAAAAAAAAATATCCAAAATTTGATAAAAACTTGGGATGTTACACTCGTCAAGTCAAACCCAAGTATTTCCGCATGTGCAAAACTGGTTTGCACCCGTTGTATGTGAATGTAGAATTTATAGCACCCGATCATCACGAGATGCTTCAAAACGACGAGCTTTCGCAATGGCACATACGAGGGGAGAACATAATTTTATCTTGATCTTTAAGTGAGAAATCATGTTATAATGCTACCGTCGCAATCAAAGCATAATAAGATACATAAAAGATAAACATCACATGCATATAATTTTATGTGACATGGTATAGTGATACGTCCAAAACGTATCTACTTTCCCGAACACCTTTGCTATTGTTTCTCCTCTAATTTGTGTGTTTTGAATACAATTAACACGGACTAATGCTGTTTTTAGCAGAATTGCCCTCGTGTCTTGTTTTTGTGCAGAAATCCAACTTTCAGGAAAAATCCCAGAAAATACAGCAAAATTCCTATTTTACCAGAAGACCCACGGAGCTGAAAGACGAGACGGAGAGGGGCTGGGAGGCAGGCTCACCACTAGGGGGCGCGGCCCAGGCCTGGCCGCGCCAGGGGGTGGTGAGACCACCCCAGCCGCCTCCTCGAGCCCCCCTTTCGCTTACATATACCTCCAGACCTGAAACTATCGGGGGTTCGGCGTTTTTCCCAGATAGAGTTCCGCTGCGCCGCCACCATTAGAATCCGCGATTTGGGACCAGAAACTCTTTTCTGGCACCCTGCCGGGACGGGGATTTGGAGGAGATCTTCATCACCATCATCACCGACGTCTCTCTATCAACCATCTATGACTCCCCCATCCATGTGTGAGTAATTCCCGCTATAGGCGAAGGGGATGGTAGGGATTGGATGAGATCATTCATGTAATTTGCTATAAGATTGTTAGGGCATGGTGCCTAGTATCTATTATTAGTGCTTATGACATTGTTGCAACTTGTTGTGCTTAATGCTTGTCACTTTGGGCCCGAGTGCCATGATCTCAGATCTGAACTTGTTATTGTTATATGATGATACTTGTTGTTTATGATCTTACCTGCAAGTTCTATACACATATTGTTGTCCGGAACCCGAGGCCCCAAAGTGACAGCAATTGGGATAACCGGAGGGGATGGCTATGATGTGAGGATCACATGTGTTCACCAAGTGTTAATGCTTTGCTCCGGTACTTTATTAAAAGGAGTACCTTAATTACCAGTAGTTTCCCTTGAGGCCCTGCTGCAAACAGGCTGGTAGGACAAAATATGTCGTGCAAGTTTCTCATTGCGAGCACGCACAACTATTTACGGAACACATGCCTATGGTTGTTTAGTACTAGGATGCTTTATCATTATTTATCTGCAATTGCCCATGTCTTACTGATTTCATGAATTATCTTATCCATGCAATGCCCGTACATCCATCCCTATGCCTACAGTATTTCATCCTACTGTTTACTATTGCTATTATTACCGTATTTACTTTACTATTGTTGCTACTACTTTACTACTATCTCCACTATAAAACTGTTGCTACTGATAAACCGCTGCGAGCAAGTCTGTTTCCAGGTGCAGCTGAATTGACAACTCATCTGTTAAGGCTTATAAATATTCTTTGGCTCCCCTTGTGTCGAATCAATAAATTTGGGTTTTACGTCCCTCAAAGACTGTTGCGATCCCCTATACTTGTGTGTCATCAAGACTATTTTCTGGCGCCGTTGCCGGGGAGCATAGCTTTATTTGTAAGTTCACTTGGGATTCATATTGTTCGCTGCAATTCATTCATCATGGGTAAACCTCGTGATGGAAAAGTTCCTATATTGCCATCCACTACAAGAAGAGGTACGACTCTGAACACCTCTGTTGCTCTTGATTCACCATCTGTTATGAGTAAGTTGCTTACACCACCGCATGCACATGCTACTACTTCTGCTGAGTTTGAAAATGCTACTGATAGTTTTGATGATGCTTCTACTGTGCTTGATGAGAGTGGTTCGTTAGGTTCCTTTTTAGATGCTACCATTGCTAGGGCTAAGCAAATAGGGAATGCTACTATTACACCTGCTAGTTCACCTGAGTCTAGGGAACACCCTAGTGACGATTTTGATGATGCTTATATTGAGCTAGATGATGCTTTTATTGATGAATGTCATGCTACTAGTGATGCTGGGGCTATTAGAGATCTTCTTGCAAGACGTGCTGTTAGATACAAGTTATCTCCTGATGCTAAGTTTGCTGCTTCTCCCATAAATATTAGTGATAAGGATTATGATTTCTCTTTGGATTTATCTTACATATCTTTTGTTGAGAAAGAACCTTTTTGTGGTACTGAAAGTAAGAGTGCTATGGAGCACATGAATGAGCTTTCTTCTTTGAGTAATTTGTTTTCTGATGATACTAAGCTGCGTATGTACTTTGTTGCTAAGATTTTCCCTTTTTCATTGAAAGGTGCAGCTAAAGCTTGGTTTAATAATTTGTCTCTTGGATCTATTGATAGTCCTATTGCTTTGGTTAATGCTTTCTTTCAGAAATATTTTCCTGCTAGTGCTCAACATGCTGCTTTGCAGAGAATCTTTGACTTTGAGCAGGTAAAAGGAGAGAAACTGCCGGAATCATGGGGAAGGTTCTACTCTTTAATTAGAGTAATGCCTGGAGGGCCATTGCCTAAAAATGAATTCCTTGACATATTTTATAATGGACTAACTATTGAATCCAAGACATACCTGGATAGTTGTGCCGGTGGAGTTTTCAGGAAAAAGACTCCAGATGAAGCTGAAGAATTAATAGCTAAAATAAGCCAGAATTATGATGATTGGACTATGGCTGAGTCAACACCAGCGCCAACATCAACACCAAAACCAACACTAGCACCAATGCCAGCGCCGACACCAAAGAAGAGAGGGATGATTGAATTAAATGATGAAGTGATGAGAGAAGCCAAGAAATCTCTTAAGGAGAAGGGTATTAAATCCGAAGACGTGAAGAATCTACCACCTATAGAAGAATTATGTAAGCCAATCCCTCGCTCATCTACTATTGAGGTACACTCTCTCCAACGCTTTGATAATAGAGATATTCCTTACTCTAAACCTCCTGATCAATGCTTAGATGAGTTTGATAATTTTATTGTTAAGCAAGATAATTTTAATAAGAGAGTGCATAATCATTTGTTGGAAAATTCTAGAGCTATTAACAAGTTGCAAGATATTGTGGAGAGAACCTCTAATGATGTGAAGATGCTTGTTAAACATTTTCAAATGGTTCAGACTCAAATTGATCAGCTTACCAAGGTGCAAAAAGACTTGCTAGTTAATGCCGCAAGAGAAAACAAGCGTGTGAAATACGCACTAGAGGTGGTGCTACTAATCAAGATCCCTTATATCCTGAAGGGCATCCTAAGAGGATCGAGCAAGATTCTCAACTCACTTCAAGAGATGATATTCCTTCCAAGAAGAAGAAGAAGAAGCATAAAATAGTTGCAGAATCTTCCAAAACAGGTAAAGATCCTAATAGTGTTTCTATTTCTGATGCTGAAATACAAAGTGGTAATGCTTCTGATAAAGAAGAAGTTGAAGAGGAACCAGAAAAGCTTGCCAAGAATGCAAAGTACACTAAGGAAGACTTCATTGCCAACAAGCATGGTAATGAGAGAGAACCTTGGGTGCAGAAACCAATGCCTTTTCCTGGTAAGAAACATAAATCTATGGAAGAAGAACACTACAACAGGTTTTGTGAATGGATGAGACCTTTATTTCTGCAAATTCCTTTGACTGATGCTATTAAAATGCCTCCTTATTCAAAGTATATGAAAGATATTGTTACTAACAAAAGGAAGATTCCTAGTGAGAAAATTTCCACTTTACTTGCTAATTACTCTTTTGATGGTAAAGTTCCGGAAAAGCTTGGAGATCCAGGTATACCAACTATTCCTTGCTCTATTAAAAATAACTATGTTAGAACTGCTTTATGTGATTTGGGAGCTGGAGTTAGTGTGATGCATTTTTCTCTCTATAAGAGACTTGATTTAGAAAAATTGATATCAACTGATATATCTTTGCAAATGGCTGATAAGTCTACTACTATTCCTATTGGTATATGTGAGAATGTTCCTGTTCAAGTTGCTAATAATTGTTTAATATTGACTGACTTTGTTGTGTTGGAAATGCTTTAAGACGACAATATGTCTATTATTCTTGGGAGACCTTTTCTAAATACTGCAGGTGCCGTTATTGACTGCAACCAAGGGAAATTCACTTTTAATGTTAATGATAAAGAGCACACGATCTATTTTCCCAAGAAGATTGATAGAAAATATGCTCTAAACTCAATCAAGAATATTGAGACCATCAGAGTTGGTCAAATTATTTGTTCAGAGCCAAAGCCCAAAGAAGAATATCAAATTGTTATGATTGGGACAATGCCTATCATGGTCGAGGTAACATAATCATTAAGTGAGATGCAAAGTTTTGCTTCATAGAAAAGTGGTTTGGTAACAAGACTTGATCAACCTTATTAACAAAGCAGTTTTCAAATGAACAAGCTATGTTTTCACCGCATTTACTTTTGTTTCCACCTTGTTCACTTTTGTTTCCGCTGTTTAGCTGCATATTAGAATATCTTAGAGCTGCTGTAGAATTGGTTTGAATTCACTTTCTATCGTTCCATCTTTGTTTTTCTGAGTTTTATTCTCTTATCATTTTCTAAAACATCCTCGAAAATAAAGTTTCTCGAAAAATTCCAGAAAAATCTTTTTAAAATTTTATGTCAAAAATGGGGCAGAGAGGCACCTGGGAGTCCTCAGGGGGACCCACCATGCCACCTCACCACATGGTGGCACGGCCCAAGCCTGGCCGCGTCGTGGCTTGGTGAGGGCCCCCTGGCCCTCCACTTACCTCTCCACCTCCACTTCATTCTCTCTCCCCAAATATCTCCACACCTCAGCTCAAACCCGTGTTCTTGCTATTCTTCCTCACGATTTTTTGATCTCCTTGCTCAGCCCATCTTTGCTGCTGAGATTTGGAGCATTTGTTCTCCGGTATGTGACTCCTTCGATTGTCCAAGTAGAATTTTGTTTAGTGGAGTATTTCTTGAGTATTTTAGCTCTATAGGTGACAGGTGAAATGAGTTTGCATGCTTGTTCTATTGCTTAGAAATGTTATTTTGATGCATGTTAGCCCTCTTATAACTCCCTACAGTAGTTTCCTACATTTGTTTGTCTCAAAATCATTTTTATGAGGTTTGTTAAAAATTTCAGAAAAGGGAAATGGACAACTACACCTATGGAGAAGTCTTTGAAAGAGAAGCACCAAGGGCATCAAGGCCTTCAAGATCCACTGCTCAATATAGGACATCCTACAATGAAGATCTTATGTCACCAAACATTGGCGATGAGGGGGGTGATGGAGATGCGCATCCATCCACCTTCCCTTGTGCTAACTTTTTGAGTGATGCAGGGCTTCTTGAGGATTTTTCACTCCTTGTTAATAGGGTTGGATTGACTACATACATGACAGATGAGAGTAATCAATATGCTTTGCTCACGAAGATTTTTGTTCAAAGTTTTAAATTTACTAACTCTCATTTCAAGCCTTCCATTGCATTTAAAATTTATGATAAGTCTATCACCATGTCTTTGGAGAAGTTTTGTGGTATTCTAGGTATTCCCATGTTTGGGACATCCAAGAAGATTCTGCACCAACCCACTGATTTGTTGGAGCTCTACCGAGGAGTAACTAATGATGATGACCGCATAGCACAGCGTGGCAAGATAAGAAACATTCAACTCCCAACTATTAGATATTTTACTTACTATCTTGCCACTAGTATTCTTGGTAGGGGGAACACTAGCAATATCTCTAACTATCATTTAGCTTTTCTAGCTACTGCGCTTGATGTTAGCAAAAAGTATAACCTCGGTGCTCTTATTGCTCGTCGCCTAGCCGCTAGGGGACCTATTTATGGAGGCATTATTGCTGCGCGCATTGTTGCTGCTCTAGGACTTTCTATTGCTCCTAATGATATATTGTTGGTCCCACAAAGGCTCGATCTTGCTGCCATTAAGCTCCATCACTTTGTTACTGCTAACTCATGTGTAGGGAAATTAGTTTATAGAATGTTATTCACTGATGGAGATGAAAGGGAAGTTCCCTTGCCGCAGCCCAGTTTGTTCAGTGTTTGCTAGGGACCATGGTCGCGCTCGAAGGAGGAGTTGGACGAGCAGCTTAGGTTGCTCGGCTTCCATGTACAGCATGGCGTTGTGGACCAGGAGGAGGAGGAGGTGCCAGCTGACCATTACACCATGTACCACGCTGGGGCGTCCTTGAGCTCATATCAGGACGAGGGTGCTTCTTCGTCATATTTTGGGGACGCTACTTCATGGCCGAGCTGTGATTGATCTCCACTTAGGCCAAAAGCCTAAGCTTGGGGGGAGGTACGCCGACGATTCACTCATCTACATATTATATTTTATCGGTACTTTGTATATCCATGTTTCGCTTTCTTTTCTTTGTTGTTCTTGTTCTTATTTCTACTTTCCAAAACACAAAAAGACCAAAAATATTTCCGTTGTTTCTCTTTGGTTGTCTTTTTAGTTTTCTAGCTTTGGTTTGCTTTGTTTTCTATTTTTGGTTTGGTATTTGAAAAATCCAAAAATATTTTGCTTTGTTTGCTGTTTCCTTTTGTTCTTGTTGCAAAATTCGAAAACCCAAAAATATTTGTTGTTCTTCTTTGGTTTTGTAAAGTTTGTTGCAGAGTTCAGTCTCCCGTGACTCCAATGGAGCTTGGTATTCACTTCATATTATTCAAGCCACACAAGTGAAAGGCAATAATGATGACATATGCAATTCGAGATGTGGTAAGAGGCTGGTATGAACTCTATTTGTTTTCGTTTTTGTACATATACTCATCTATGTGGACATGCTTAGTCTATTCATGTAAGATATATGTTATCTAATGGATGCTTTGTAGTTCTTGCTCTCATATGATTAGTTCCAATTTACTAATAGTTTGTAGCATGTCATGTAGATGCTTGCTTGCATTGTTTTATTCATAATATGGTATGTCATTGTGGTATCCTCCTCTGAAAGTTTCATTTGAATTGACTTGGCACATGCTCAAGCATGCATATGACTGAACAAAAAAGTCAATTAATCCTCGATGATTTACTTTGCCTCAGAGTTCTTGTATCATTTTTTATGCCTATATTAATTTTATTTTGATGCAAGCATGATTATGATAGTTATTGCTCTCTCGATTGTCGCTTCCCAGTCTTTTGCTAGCCTTCACTTGTACTGAGAGGGAATACTTCTCGTGCATCCAACTCCTGAAAATCAAGTAACCCCAAAGAGTCAACTATAAATTCCTATGCATGGTATTTCAAAGCCATTCCAAGTAAATTTTCATGTGCTACCTTTCAAAACTTTCAAATACTTCTCATTTTGTGCCACTGTTTTTAGCTCATGAGGACGTAGTGGTCGGAATTGCTATCTTCCATATTAAATTAAGTACCCCTCGACTTGCATGCTTCATCTGCTCATCATTAATTTTGCAAGGGAGCTGGTTAGACCATTGTAATCTAAATCTAAAAAAAGCACTCCTCCATGGTATGTGAAAGTTGGTGGGCACCCGATGGAATCGGTTAGCCATGGTTTGAGAAAGGAAAAATGGTGGGGAGGAGTGCCAAAGCTTTATAAAAGAGCACCAATGTGCCAAATTTTCAAAGAACTCGGAACCGCTCTCACTTGTTTAGTATGGAAGATAGCAAGACCCCATTGCCAGTCGTTGACATGAAACAACCACCTCTCAAAATAATTTTTTATCTCTGTTTTACAAATGAAAAGCTCTAGCACATGTTAAATCACTACTTCCCTCTGCGAAGGGCCTTTCTTTTACTTTTATGTCAAGTCTTCATCTTCTAACTTTAAGCACTTTCTTGAGAGCATAGCTGTTATTCTTAGTGTAATGTGCTTGTCCTAGAACACGGTTAATTGTGGTATAACTTTGATGCTTGTATCTTTGATATTTTTACTTCTAGTCTTCCCTTGGACTTCAGAGGTGCCTCAGCATTTATGTTTTGCTCCACAAATAAAGGCAAGCGGGATACCACTCTTCCATATCATTTTATGAACATTACAATCTTGTAGCTTCTTATGTTCATGTTGCTTGCTATTAGTACATTGGCACTCTTTCATAGCTTGCCTGACTATGAGGTAACATTAGTTGAATATTTCTTATTATGAATTGTCTGAGTACTTGATCATATAGTGAGAATATATACATCTTATGAAGTAGATGTGTTCGTGAAAGTATCTTTTATTGCTCTCAGTTGTTAACTGAATTGCTTGAGGACAAGCAAATAGCTAAGCTTGGGGGGAGTTGATACGTCCAAAACGTATCTACTTTCCCGAACACCTTTGCTATTGTTTCTCCTCTAATTTGTGTGTTTTGAATACAACTAACATGGACTAACGCTGTTTTCAGCAGAATTGCCCTGGTGTCTTGTTTTTGTGCAGAAATCCAACTTTTAGGAAAAATCCTGAAAAATACTGCAAAATTCCTATTTTACTAGAAGACCCACGGAGCCAGAAGACGAGACGGAGAGGGGCTGGGAGGCAGGCTCACCACCAGGGGGCGTGGCCTAGGCCTGGCCGCGCCAGGGGTGGGTGAGACCACCCCAGCCGCCTCCTCAAGCCCCCCCTTTCGCCTACATATACCTCCAGACCTAAACTATCGGGGGTTCGGCATTTTTCCAAGATAGAGTTCTGGTGTGCCGCCACCATCTGAAACTGTGATTTGGAACCAGAAACTCCATTCTGGCACCCTGCCGGCATGGGGATTTGGAGGAGATCTTCATCACCATCATCACCGACGTCTCTCCATCAACCATCTATGACTCCCCCATCCATGTGTGAGTAATTCCCGCTGTAGGCGAAGGGGATGGTAGGGATTGGATGAGATCATTCATGTAATTTGCTATAAGATTGTTAGGGCATGGTGCCTAGTATCTATTATTAGTGCTTATGACATTGTTGCAACTTGTTGTGCTTAATGCTTGTCACTTTGGGCCCGAGTGCCATGATCTCAGATCTGAACTTGTTATTGTTATATGATGATACTTGTTGTTTATGATCTTACCTGCAAGTTGTACACATATTGTTGTCCGGAACCCGAGGCCCCAAAGTGACAGCAATTGAGATAACCGGAGGGGGTGGCTATGATGTGAGGATCATATGTGTTCACCGAGTGTTAATGCTTTGCTCCGGTACTTTATTAAAAGGAGTACCTTAATTACCAGTAGTTTCCCTTGAGGCCCTGTTGCAAACAGGATGGTAGGACAAAAGATGTCATGCAGGTTTCTCATTGCGAGAACACACGACTATTTACGGAACACATGCCTATGGTTTTTTAGTACTAGGATGCTTTATCATTATTTATCTGTAATTGCCCATGTCTTACTGATTTCATGAATTGTCTTATCCATGCAACGCCCGTACATCCATCCCTATGCCTACAGTATTTCATCCTACTATTTACTATTGCTATTATTATCGTATTTACTTTACTATTATTGCTACTACTTTACTACTATCTCCACTATAAAACTGTTGCTACTGATAAACCGCTGCGAGCAAGTCTGTTCTAGGTGCAGCTGAATTGACAACTCATCTGTTAAGGCTTATAAATATTCTTTGGCTCCCCTTGTGTCGAATCAATAAATTTAGGTTTTACTTCCCTCAAAGACTGTTGCGATCCCCTATACTTGTGGGTCATCATATAGCCAATCTCCGCGCAATGATATCCATCTTGTGCACATCGGCATGATCTCCATCACTCCACCATGATTGCCTCCACCACGAATAGCAACTACAACTATTGCTAACTACTTAGCGATAAAGTAAAGCTATTACATAGCGTATAAGAACTTGACATGCAGGTCATACACAATTATAAAGACAACCATATGGCTCCTGCCGGTTGTGAACTCATCGACATGCAAGTCGTGAAATATTACAAAACATGATCATTGCATACATCACATATATCACATCACGTCTTGTGGCCATACCATATCACAAAACACTCCCTGCAAAAACAAGTCGGGATTTCTATTTTCATGCCCTCAGGTCGTTAGTTGTACTCAGTTTTCCCCAGCTTCTTAGTTTTTCCTCAGTTTTGTCCAAGCCCTTGTCTGAAACCGTCACAAGTGCTGGAACGGCTGGTTGCCCGACGGTTGAACACCTTTGACCGTTAACTGCTGACTAGTGGGGCCACGTAGAGCCCGCAAAGACACGTCAGAGCATCCATCTTTGTTTGACCGTAAGCATCGCCGTATCCCTGACCAAAACGCGGACGAGTGGGGCTTTGGTATATCGAATGACAAGTGGGGCCATGACGCTGATACAAGGGGCAATACAGGGGTATGATTAGATTTTTAAACGGAGCTCTACAGCGATGGCACGGAGGAGGTGGCATGCGGGGTGCCGAGATGAGATCGACGTCCACAAAGAACTGCATTAGGCGAGACCAGACGCATTAGATAGATATGAACTAGACGCGTTTAACCATGCAAAGAAGAGAAGAAATGGTCGAGGACATCGACGACGACCTCAACACTTTGACTGACGGTGTCGGACACGAACGTGAGCAATGTAGAGAAAACTAGTGTCTCTCCTTTCTGGCGTGTATAGATAGGTGCTAGGGGAGTGTGGTGCCGAAGGGAAAGACCTCGCGGTGGTCTGTGGCGTCCAGCATAGCGGGGCAGCGTGGCCGTGCCCACAGCGGCGTGCATGTTCGGCATTGGCATCAGCATGTACGTTCGTCATTGGCCTCGGCGGTATCTCTGGTGTGTCAGTGATCGAATGAGGGGACGGGATTGAGGGTGCATCCCGACGGTGACCTAGCAGTGGCGGCGAGCATGCATAGCCGTTCTGACCATGCCGATATCGGCATCGGCATCGTTTGGAGGCTGTGGTGCTCGAATCATAGTGGAAATTGCGATTCCCTATTATTTTTACATGCATAATATATAGAAAATAGCTAGATCTATAAATCGATGCATATGAAGCTACATATATATTCTTGGTCATAATCCCCTTAGATGCATGGCTTCACGTCGTCGTCGCTTTCATCGTCAGTATCTTCGTCGTCCAGTGTAGTAGTACTTCCTGCACGTTGTTCCGTCGAACACCTTCACTGTGAGCACATAATCGCCTTCATATTTGAAGTGTAGGAAGCAGCCGAAATCCACACCGTGCGCGATGGCGAAATTCTCCCAGCCCTTGTCGAGGTACATCCGGCCTTGTCCGTCAAATAGGACCTCCACGGTCCAGAGACGAGGACCGCAGTCAGCTGCTCGCAGATACACCTTTGCGGGCTCCTGGCCATCAAGATAGTCCGCAAACTTTTGTGGGAGTGCCTGCAAAGAGATCGAGCGCCGATCGTTTGAAATTTAAGGTTTTTTAGAACATGCACATAATTAATCACATGCATCATATATGTGGGAACGCGTACGTACCTTCTTGGCCAAAGGGTCTTCATAGATGGTGATGAAGAACTCCTCTATGATCAATGGCAGTGTTGACGGTGGTGGTGGCAATGATGATGATCCACCACCCCGGCCGCCCCTTCCCCTTCCCCTTCCCCTTCTCCTTCCGGTCGGCGTCCGAGATGTGGAGGCCATGGCAATGGATCAAGTGTATGTGAACGAAGAAGAGAGAGACAGAAACGAAGAAGAGAGAGGCAGAACCTATTGACATGAGGGATGGCCGTTGTGGGGGTTTATAAGGGAGAGATGACCGTTGTGGGGTTTACACCATAAATTAAGGTAGAGATGACCGTTGTGGGGTTTACACAATAAATTAAGGAGGAGATGACCGTTGTGGGGGTGGTTTATATCTCAACAAAAAAGTAATGCCTAAAAGAAATGGAAATTCGTGAAAGTTCATCATTTTACCGTGAAAAGTAAAGCCTACAAGAAATGGAAATTCGTAATAGTTTATCATTTCAATGTGAAAAGTAATGCCTACAAGAAATGGAAATTCGTGATAGTTTATCATTTTACCATGAAAAGTAATGCCTAAAAGAAATGGAAATTCGTGATAGTTCATCATTTTACCGTGAAAAGTAAAGCCTACAAGAAATGGAAATTCGTGATACTTTATCATTTCAACGTGAAAAGTAATGCCTACAAGAAATGGAAATTCGTGATAGTTTATCATTTTACCGTGAAAGTAATGCCTAAAGAATGGAAATTCGTGATAGTTCATCATTTTACCGTGAAAAGTAAAGCCTAGAAGAAATGGAAATTCGTGATAGTTTATCATTTTACCGTGAAAAGTAATGCCTACAAGAAATTCGTGATTACCCAACTTGTTGAATCCGGTGGCAAACTCGTCATTTAGCATACATAGAGGGGTAGTAGTTTGCCACCGACAGATAGAGAGAGGGTGGCATGATCCTGCCCGTTAGATCATAGGATCGACGGTAGGTGGGCACGATCCGTGTGACAACAGCTCGACCAATTAGGCCAAGTTTGGGCTTCTGTGAGAAGGGAGAGGGTAAAACTGAGTAGTATCAAGGATACAAGGGCAAGTAAATAGTAAACAGGCTAAGGAATTCAAATAATAGATTTAGAAAAAGAAAAACACATGTTTTGTACAATGAAACCCAGGTTGGCCTACCTCAAAGTATTAGCAATTCAAATATACATGAGTGTAAAAATTATGGCCTCATTCAGACAAACTATGTTTTGGGTATAGATGTTTTGAGAAGGGGTTTGAGTGGAAAGCCATGAACCTTCATAGCTACTAGTGATTTCAGAAGTGGCCATTTGTGTGAAAACTTGATTTATATATGATTGTTATGATTTCCTACGTGGCAGGTCGCGTAACAAGACTCCATGAGTAGGAGGCACTATGATTTTATTTTTTTGAATTTTTTTGCGCATGAAATGACTCAATTAGATGGCTTAATCCCATCTGTTGACTCTCTGTTGACCAGCCACTTGAGGGTAAAACTGAGTATATTGCACTAGCCAGTATTAGTACTCGAGGGGAAAACTGAGTACAGATATTTTTCCAGTGTAAGACTCGAGGGTAGAACTGAGTACACGTAACGGTGCTGACGTGCAGTCCCACGGACGCGTGTCGCGGTGAGCAGCGGTTAGCCGCGCGGTGCGCGTGTTGAGACCAAACGTCAACTGCTGAGACGAACCGTCACTTTGCCAGTACAGAGCCCCTCTCTCCCTCCCTCTGCACACAGTCATTATAACTCACGCACGCAACCACGCCTCTCATGTCCCATCACCTTCTCCAAAAAACCCCAGCCGCCCTACGCGCCCTCCCCTGCCGGCGATGGAGAAGAAGAATGCGCCGGCGGCCGTCGCCCCCGAGCCCGTCGCCTCCGAGCCCGTCACATCCGAGCCCGTCGCCGCCGAGCCCGTCGCATCCGAGGCCGTCGCCGCCGAGCCCGTCGCCTCCGAGGGCGGCGCATCCAGGCGCGGCGCCTCCGTGAACTGGGCCTCTCTCAGGGCTGACGGACCACTTCACAAGATCGGCGCCTGCTTACTGGTGAACGAGGAGTACGTGGACACCTACTCTGCTTTGAGGCAAGTTTGTACTAATTGGCGCTCAGATTTACCTGAGCCCGACGTGCACCTGCATGAATGGATCATGGTAGAGCACGCCCTTCCACGCGCCGCTGAGTTCTCCTTCCTCCACCTCCGCACATCCCGCTACGTCACCATCGATCTAACAGAAGTTCATGCAAGGTTCAAATTCCTCCATATCTATAGAGTTAATCCTTTTATTTTCAATCGTAAACATCTTAGTGCTGAATGTTATCTTCATCAATCCCATATATTTTAGATACTACTTCGTCAGCTTTTGCCGTGGCGTCATCGTGCTTGCCCAAAAGAACCAGCCGCACAAGATACGGCTTCTGAACCCACTCACAAAGACATCGAACACTATATTTGAGGTGCAGATGCCATCTGTTATTCTGGAGTCAGTCACTGTAATGAAGTCCCCGACTATGCTCTTCGTTTCCACATATTACCCGGCAGAAATTGCTTGGGTCGATGAGAGCACTCCAACTAAGGGTATAGATGAAGATTGGGGAGAAGGAAGATTTTCGATCGAGCACCATTCTATGCGTTGCATTACCACGTTCAATGGTGAATTCTATGCACTAGCTGTGAACAATTTTGAGTTCGGAACATTAGTGTGCACCAACAATATCCAGTTGGAGCAGGGCGCGAGCAATGTCAACATGGAGACACTATTTTCATTTCCAGAACTTGGAAATGACAAGTTCTACCTTGTGAAGTCGGATGGTGATCTGCTGCTTGTGTTGTTGGGCGGTCGTTTGGAGGAAGGTCAAACAGTGGTGTACCGTGTGGACACTGAGAGCCGCTCTCTCCATGCCGTCAGTAACATTGGCAGTCGTGCCTTCTTCGTCCATCATGTCCGGTGTATCTCCGTCGACACCAGAGTGCACCCGACACTTCGACCTGGCTGCATCTACTACACGGATTTGGGTTATATCAGAGAGTACTTTGATGATATGAACGCCTGGGATGAGTGGCCACTACGTGTGGATAGATTAGAAAAGTACGGTCTGAAAGATGAACAAAGGCCATACCGTTTGGAGGATGTATTGGCTGCACACTGCAGACGGAAGGAGTTCAATGAATATTTCTTTCGGACCAGAAAATGGAGCGACGAATATATATATATATGATGAATGAAGAACAGATTGGAGGATGTATTGACTGCTTTTGGCTGCTGTATGCAGTTTATGTATTATACTTAGTTTTCTAGATTTATTATGCTGCTGTGAATTTATCCTATACTAGCTTCTAGATTTGTTGCCATATTGGGCAAAAAACGAGGGCCAAAAGGCAACAATCATTGAAGAAAGACAGAAATAGAAGCCTCTCTAGATTTGATACTAATTTGGTGAAAAGAGAGAGAACTGTTACAGAGAGAGAGGGGAAAAAGGTGCTCTGAAAAGGCGCTCTGAAAAGGCAATGCCAATTTGGCCTGAGAGAGACAGAACTGAGCTCTCACGTACAACCAAACGCGGTCTCGTCCTGTCCCACGCGGTCCCTTTCTACCAGCCCCACGCGACGCGGCCCCACATGACGCAGCCCCACACGTCAGCACGGAAACGGTCAACTAAACGGGAATCCTCCGTCCGAGCTCCTTCTGAGGGTTTCAGACAATGGCTTGGGTAAAACTGAGAAAAAACTAACGAGCTGGGGAAAACTGAGTACAACTAACAACCTGAGGGCACGAAAATAGAAATCCCAAACAAGTTAGATGCCTCTACTTTGTTGTTGCATGCTTTACGTGGCTTATAGGAGTAACAAGTTAAGAACGATTCTTACCTATGAAAAGCCACAACGGTGATATTGTGGTTGCTAACATCCGTTGTAAATCCCATGACTACTATAGTGAGAGAAACTGGCATCCACCAGCCGCATGTGTGGAACAAGCCACACGTCAAGTGCGGAGTCGGTCTCGTGAACGAGGTCGCGTAAAGTTGGCCTAGACCGCTTCGATCTCACTATGTCGCGCCAGAAGAAATACCCAACATAGAGGTTTGCAATAGAAAACATCAACGCCCGCAATAAGCATGTTGCGTTCTACTCGTGAAACACATCTACACATAGATCTAGCTCTGATACCACTGAAGGGTTTTGCAACATAGTAAATCAAAAAAATTCTACGAATGCAAACAAGAAAGCCAAGATCTAATCTAGGAGATGTAATCAACAAGAGAGATAGATGAGATCTTCATACCCTTGAAGAAATCGCACAGCAGAAACATTCAACAGAACATGGATGATGTAGTCGTACTAGCCGTCTCCTCCCCGCGATCTGATCTGATACAACACCGCAAGTGGCGACGCCTCCGAGAGATGCACACGTACAACGCACCAACGACTCTGCCTTACCGGTCCAGCGAGATATGGTGGAGTGGTAGATGGGATCGATAGCACGACGACGTGGTGTCTATGGTGGAGAGTATACGCCGACAAGGCTTCGCCTGTTTGCGTGGTGAAAGAAGAACGGAGAAAGGAGGTTTCAGAAACCGGGCAGCGGCTCCGTGCAAATTAGGTCACAAAGCCCGCGTTCGCACCATCTCCTTTTATAGACGTCGTACGTCTTGGAGCAGGGACTAGGTTATAAGCCAAAAACATTTTCGACTTTGCGCGCAGCACACTCGATACCAGAACCGCCGCCAAGATACCATCGATCGGATCGATTATAGCTTGCTTGCATGTTCCTGTCCGGGTGGGCTTCACACGCGCCAAGGCCCAATAGGCTGCCGGCCTACACAGCGAGCGAGCCAGGGCGAGCCGCGCTTGGCCGCTTCGATCGAAGAGATCGAGCGAGCCAGGGACTCCCTGGCCGCTACGCTCTCCCTTTTTTCCTTTATTTATTTCCTTTATTTATTTATTCTAAATAAATATGGGTTAATATTTATTAATTCATGCAATTAATAAACATTATATTTTCCACTGGAACAATTCCATAACTCTTCGAAATGCTTTCACATATATCCTGAGACTACCCTAGCGTTGATTTGCGTTAAGTGTGTGACCCTACGGTTTCGAGAATGCATGAACATGATCTCCATCAATAATCAACAGCGGGATCTGGAAATCCATATTGACTCCCACGCACTCAATGATGATCATATCGGATGAACCACGATGTCAGGATTCAATCAATCCTGTATTTGTATTCCCTTCGTCTCGCGATATTTTACTTCGCACGAGATTCGATCGTCGGTATCGGCATACCTAGTTCAATCTCGTTCACAGCAAGTACTTTACTCATTCCGTAATCCGATATCACTTTGTGATTAACTCCTTAACCACGTACTTGCAAGCGGTGTTGATATCGATTACCGAGTAGGGCCGAAGTATATCTCTCCGACTCGAGAGGGACAAATTCCATCTCGATACATGCAACCCAACAAGTACTTTCTGATTACCTGAGAGACACCTTTATGATCACCCTTTCATAGGGTGACGTTTGATGACCTCAAAGCTCTCTTCCGATACTAGGGAGTTGCATTATCTCATGGTCTAAGGAACACAATACATGACATAGGAAAAAGCTTCGCAAAGATGAACACAATGACACGATCTAATTGCCGTGCTTTATTTGGGTCTGTCCATCACATCATTCTCCTAATGATATGACCTCATTATTAATTGACAACTCATGTCTATGGTTAGGAAATCTTAACCATCATTAATCAATGAATTAGTCCATAGAGGCATACTAGGGGCACGATGTTGTTCATAAACTACACAAGTATTAATGTTTCCACTTAATACAATTCTAGCATAGAATATAAACATTATCATGAACAAGAATTATAATAATAACATCTTTATTATTGCCTCTAGGGCATAATTCCAATAGCCTTGAACCATAAGCTATCACTTTCTGGTCCTGCATCAATACACATCCCAATCCATTCTTGGATGCATCACAATAAACAGTGTAATCCTTGCCGGTTTCTGGTACAGCTAGGATTGGTGCTATTGTTAGTCTCTTCTTCAACTCTTGGAAACTTTCTTCACACTTTTCAGTCCACTCAAATGGAGTATTCTTCCTTAACAACTTCGTTATTGGCCCTGCTATCTTTGAAAACCCTTTGATGAACCTCCGGTAATAACCAGCCATTCCCAAGAAACCCCTAATTTCCTTCACATTAGTAGGTGCTTGACAATCCATAACTGACTAAACTTTGCTAGGATTAACTGCAATACCCTCCTTGCTGATGACATGACCAAGAAATTCCACTTGATCTAACCAGAATTCACACTTGTTGAATTTTGCAAAAAGCTGATGTTCTCTTAGCACTTGTAATGCTATCCTAAGATGATTATCATGATCCTCTTTATCTTTTGAGTATATCAATATATCATCAATGAACACTATCATGAACTTCTCCAAGTATGGCATGAAGATCTTGTTCATCAAATTCATGAAAATTGTTGGTGCATTGGTCAGTCCGAAAGGAACCACCAAGTATTCATGATGCCCATACCTTGAAACAAATGTTGTCTTTGGTACATCTTCCAGCTTGATCTTGATTTGATGGTATCCAGACCTTAGATCAATCTTGGAGAAAACACCGGCTCCATGAACTTGATCAAATAAATCTTGAATCCTAGGTAAAGGATACTTATTCTTGATAGTGACGTTGTTCAAATTCCTGAAGTCCCCACACATTCTTCGACCTCCATCTCTCTTGTCCACGAAGATGACTGGTGAACCCCATGGTGATATACTTTCCTGAATAAATCCATTACTTTCCAGCTCATCCAGTTGCTCCTTAAGTTCCTTCAACTCTTTAGGACCATCTTATATGGTGCTCGAGAGATCGGTGATGTGTCTGGTAATGACCCACAAGTATAGGGGGTGTATCGTAGTACTTTCGATAAATAAGAGTGTCGAACCCAACAAGGAGCAGAAGGTGTTGACAAACAGTTTTGATCAAGGATTCACTGTAAATACTAGAAAATAGGTTTTCAGGGGTATTTGGTAATGCAAGTAAATAAAGTACAAGTAAATAAAAGACAGTAATAATAATTGCTACGAGTGGCCCAATCCTTTCTAGAGCAAAGGACAAGCCGGTTGTGTAACTTATGATTACCAAACGTTCCTGAGGACACACGAGAGTTTCTGTCGAGTGCTTTCGCTTCATGCAGCTAAGTAATCTTCATTGGTTTGATAAGTGTTATGGGGGTGAACCTATGCTAGTGCACTATCCCAACTTGGACTAATACACACTAGTGATTATACCCCTTGCAAGCATCCGCAACTACAAGAAAGTAATTAAGATAAATCTAACCACAACCTTAAACTCTGAGATCCTACACTCCCTGGTGCAATGGTTTCTGAACGGGGGTTTAGGTTTCTGTCGCTCCGGCAACCCCACAATTAGTAGCCAAATACACAATGCATTCCACTAGGCCCATAAAGGTGAAGTATCATGTTGTCGACGTTCACATGACACCACTAGTAAAATAGCACCACAACAGATAAATATCAAACCATTAAATATTACTCAACATAGTTTCACTACTAACATCTCGACTTCTCCCATGTCCTCAAGAACTAAACAAACTACTCACAAGACATCATATGGATCATGACCAGAGGTGAAATAATGGTAAATAACAATCTGAACATAAACCTTAATTCAACGGTTCCACTCAATAGCATCAACTACAAGAGTAATCAACACCAGGAAAGTTTCCCCTAAGAATTGGACAAGATTCAACCCAAGATGTTACAGCGGGATGGCGTGGTGATGGTGGTGATGAAGGTGATGGTGATGGTGATGATGATGATGATCCCGATGAAGTCCAGCTTGATGGCGATGACGATGGCGATGATCTCCCCTCTCCAGGAAGGAATTTCCCTGACAGATTTCTGCCTGCCAGAAAGCTTTCTCTCTCTGTGTGTTTTCTGCCCCGCAGAGGTGGCAGAGTCTATCTCTGATCCCCTCTCCCGTCTTAGGTTTTCAGGGATGACAATATACGCGAGGGAGCGATGGCAGAATTGGGCCAGGGTGGCCACACCACTAGGTGGCGCGGCTAGGGGCTGGCCCGCGCCACCTGGTGATGTGGGCCCCCTGCTGCTCCTCTCGCTCTCTCCTTCTGGCTACTTTCGTCTTCTGGTAAAATATGATTTTTTGGGTATTTTCCTGGAATTGCTGATCTTAAGAAATATAGTGTCTTGACGGTCCTTTTTCCAGCAGAATCCTGACTCCGGCAGCAAGTCCTCCAATAAATAGCAAACATGTAAAAGCAGAGGAAACAACATTAGTATCAACTCTAAATATGAAATATATCAATGAATAATAGTAAATTATGATATAAAATAGTGATGCAAAATGGACGTATCAACTGGCTTCAGGTCGATGGTAAATTCTATCTCCCGATCCGGTGGCATTCCCGGTAACTCTTGGGGAAACACATCCATGAACTCATTGACTACTGGAATATCCTCCAACTTGGCCTCCTTAAGAGAGTTAAGTTGTATCCCTATTTCAACATGGGTGTGCTTATCAGCTTGATAAGTGATTCTTCCACCTCCAAGTTTCCGGATAGAAACTGTCTTCTCTTCACAATCGATGTGTGCTCCATGATCGGACATCCAATCCATACCCAGAACAACATCAATGTTTTTGAGTGGAAGAACATAGATATCGGCGAAATATGGACAGTCATAGATCGTGATGATCTGGTCTGGTTTGAATTGGGTTACTAAGAGTTTACCCCCGGCCGCCAGCACAGTCATAGGATGAACTATCGTCTGACACCTTAACCCAAAATTTTCAACAAAATTCTTGGAAATGAAGGATGTAGTGGCGCCGGTATCAAAAAGAACTTTGCCAGGATGTGATAGAATGCTGAGCGTACCTATGACCGCCATCTCTGAGTTTTTGGCCTCCTCCAAATATGTGCAATTCAGCTTTCCGAAAGTCCTTCCTCTCTTCTCATTGTTGTTTTTGCCGCCATTACCACCTCCAGATGATGGTCTTCCACCTCCACCAGTGTTACCTTCTCCTTTGACGAGCCTTCCTCCAGCTGGCTTATTGGGACAATCTGGCTTCATATGTCCTTCCTTTCCACACCCATAGCAGAAAATCCTTGGCTTCGAGCATTCACTCTTGAAATGCCCTGGGAGTCCACAGTTATGGCATATGATTTGGTTCTTTGTAAATGTCTTCTGATTGGGAGGAACACCTCCAGTCCTCACCCTGGGCTTGAAGCTTAAGTTTTGGGTGTTCCGAGTCGGCTGGACTCTTTTAGCCTCAGTCTTGGCTTTCTTCTGCCGGCTCAAATGAACCAGCCTGTAGTCATTTTCCCATGTGATGGCGGTGTCCATCAACTCTTGAAAGTTGCGGGGCTTGGTCAACTTCATTTACATGGCAACATATGGATACAAGCCTCTTAAGAACCTCTTCACCCTCCTGGAATCTGTGCTCACCTCGTCACTTGCATAGCGGGAGAGTCGGGTGAATTCCTTAATGTAGCCCATCACGGTTGAACTTCCTTGCTTAAGATCTTCAAATTCATGCCTCTTCAGCTCCACAATACTGTCTGGCACATGAAAAGTGCGGAACTTCTCCTTAAACTCCTCCCATGTGAACACCTTCTTGGGAAGCTGCATAGTCACTTCATTCTCCAACCAAGATGTTGCTGGCCCGGATAAGAGATGCGTTGCATAACAGACCTTTTCTTCATTGCTGGCTCCTACTGCCTTCAACTTCCTTTCCGTATCTGTTAACCAATCTTCTGCATCCATGGGCTCCACTGCTGAAGCAAAAGGGAATGGTTTGGCATTGAGAAAGTCAGATAGACTTACTCCCCTAGCTTCTGGAACTCTTCCAGCTCCTATCTGCCCCATCAACTCCTACATGAACTTGTTCTGAGTCTCCTGCATAAATTGCATGTACTGCATGAAACTCTGTTCTGCCATAGGCCTAAATGGTGGTGGTGTAAGTGTCCTTGCGCCTCCTGATCAGCTTTTGCCTTAGCCTCCATTTTAGCTTGCTGATCTTGCATAGCTTTAGCTTGAGCTTCCCGCGCCAAGCGTTGTTCCTCGGACTCGGCTGCTACTCCCGTGTCCATTACCCCTAGTCCCGTAACACAAAGTGAAGAACTCATAATTACACCATGCCCATGCTTTCTGAGCTTCACTTCATGCCCAGAACTAGTCACACAATGGAAAACCAAAATCCAACTCCAAATAAAAAGTCAAAATAAAACCAAATATAGAGCACATATCATACATCACATACAAACCATGGTACATAGTCATTATTACAACACTCCTCACTAAAGTGAGATACACTCATAGTATGAAACTAGAAGGTTCTACCGACTCTCTTATTATTAGAACTCATAGATAGTACTCGCTAGATACTAGGATACAACTCCACTCCTAACACTAGTCCTGACATCCTGCTCTGGTCTCAAGGCTCGTAATACATGCCCGGAGTCCACCCATGACGGCGTGTCATCTGGCGCACTGTCTCTGGGATGAAAGGCCTTCCGCCCGAAACATAGTCTGAGTCGGACGTATCGGTAGCAGAAGTGTCACTCAACACGAGCCCGTTCAGTCCAAGGTAACTCTCAAAGTAAACTCTAGTCTCGTGTGCAGTCATAAGCAGAAAAGGTTCCGCCTCTCCAAAGCACGTACTCTCAGTGCAGTAAGTGTGGTCAAATGGTGCCTCCCGCACCACTGGAGTCTCAATAGGCTCCTCACACTCAGGCTACACCTCCATGGGATCCTCCTCCTCGTTAGATGACAAGGAAGTGGCTACGTCATTAACTCCTCCAACCGCCTGAGCTGCCACTCTGAACGAACTGGTGTACTGTTGTCCATCTCCCAACCAGTCAAACCTCCACCCGTCAGAGTTCTCAATGGGAAGCTCAGAAGTCGAGACTCCCCTGAGACCCTGTTGTGCCTCCATGCTAGAAGTAATAACCGGGTAGTGTATAGGCTCTGGTGTAGGAGAATACCTGGAAGGTCTAGGCTGCGTTGGGTCTCTGTGGGTCCCAAAAATCGGTGAGAAGTGTGAACCCTCAGACTCCTGTCTAGTCATCTGTGCAACCTGCTGCCTCCTCGTGGTGTCAGTGAGATCCTCTAACATCTCTACCTTGTCCTCGACTAAGACCTGGTGGGTATTGTACAAAGATCCCACCATCTTCCTATGTCTATCAAGAAGTCTGGCTGCCATCTTGGGCTTCTTCTTCACAAGTGTGGTGTGGTCCAAAGCCATCTCCTCCATCAGAGAGTCGTGAGGAATAGCGGTGAAAATGGTACCTGATAGGTCATCCGCCCGGTACTCTCTGATAGTAGCTATAGCCCGTACAACTGCCTCATGATAGGCTGCCATCTGTCCTCTACCCTCACCGAAAGGCTGAACTGGACTCGGTGCTAATCCTTTGGGTAACATGATGACTACACGGTACTTGACCACAGTTCCATCATCCTTGTAAGTGTAGGTCTTTACAGGGATGTCGGTACTGAGACCAAAGGCTCATAACAGTGATCCCAACTGCTCTGTCAGAGTCCCCTCATAATTCTCTAAAGTCTTCCTCTGAGACCAAACCGCGCGCTCTGGGATTCTTGATGCCATAGTAGCTGTACAAGAATAGGATTTAGAATTAGTAATGATGCATCATAATAAAGAATTGTAGCACTAAAGATATGACAATGTTATTTTCAAGTGAATAACTATCATAAGTTTAGAGAACTCTTTACCGTTGCTACTAGACTCCTACAGATTCTACCCCTTTACTAGGTTTCCAACCTAAGGTCAAAGCAATTGCTCTGATACCAGCTGCGGTGACCCAGCATACCACTGCATGTTGTAGTATGCAAGTCGTTGATATAACACTTGCGGAACAACCCTCGATAAGAATTACATCCCTCAGAGTGGTACAACAGAAACATTGCGGGTCCAAATACAAACTTGATAATATTATTACAAACCAAAGTCGTACTGAGAAGGAAATGCTCCCCAAAAGAGAACATCTCAAGTGCTTAGTGTTAATACAACAAAATGCGGAAAGATCCAAATAGTTAAACAATCGAAGAACTCAACAGATTATTTAATGTCTACAACTGCTTGGTTCCTCAGACTTGAGGTTATACTACTAGTTAGGTTGCTCTTCACTCCGACTCCTCGTCTGAAGTGACTCCATAGCGGATGATGTAGTCCATGCCTTCAACTCCATGCGACAGATCTGGCTCCTCATAGAAGATGTCTTCTTGGCCTCCAATGGCGTTCAGTGCTGCGTCATCTAAGTCTTCACAGTCTAGCAAGGGTTTAAGAGAGTGGGGTGAGTAACGAGCGTTACCCAGCAAGTTTCTTTAGAAAGAAATTGTGTGATATGCACTAGCTAAAGCCACAGACCCAAAAGAGTCATAGGCTGCTGCAAGGTTTTCTCAAAGGTTTCTAGAAAGATTGCTTTTACTTTTGAAAACTATGCCCGACAGCCAACACAGGGTACTAGTGCCTTAAGAGCACATTTCCTGCAGCGTTCGCAGCTCCTTCCTGGAACAAGGGGGTAACATGTCACATCTTTTTACACTCTGCAGAGGTGTGTCCTTTCAAAAGAGATCAAAGCCTTGCTGCACAACTGGGCGTACTTTCCCATCCACACTTCCTTGGTGTGGGGCCTAGTCATTGATCCAAGCCATTCACCATCCTTCTCTGCACAAGCATGCCCACCCAATTCATGCAAGCAGAGTACCCCTGATATTCACCCCTCCCGATGAAGTACCTAGGCAGCCCCTTGCAGACCATCATAGACACTAGTGACCGTAGGCACTAAGGGGTCCCACCCATGTGCATGTAGTCCCACAAGACCTACAGCGTACAGTGGTTGGCTGTTCGTTGACATGCGAACGAAAGAAGATACATATGACTTTCCCGTCCCATTCCAAGTCTCTTGGACGACACGGTTTTTACTGCACAAGAATAACTGCGGCATTGGTTATTAACTCCTAAGGTTTACTTTCCCGTGCAAGTGGAACCTCCACCACAACAATCTTATCGTGGTTCCACCTGACAGCCATCCTAGGTTATCACCACTCGGGTCGATAACCACTAGTCATATTATTATGAAAATAGGTTTTTCGAACTCTTTTGATAAGTTAGAGTTATAAGTCAGCACTTTGCAAATAGTTTCCAAATCAGTGCAACCAAGAGATATGAGCAAGATAAACTTGCCTTGTGACTGAAAGGTAGTGGAGTCGGATACTTGGCGATGCTCCTGAACTCCTTGTTCTATAAAATTCCATCATTGTCCGGTAAGGACAATGTTTAAAGAAGCAAATGGATGCTATGTGCAATGATATGCAATGCATAGTAATTCATTCACTCTAATTACTTATTTGTGTGTTTTACCCAAGACTTTGCATTTTAAGAACCCAAGTCATGTAATATAGCAATTTAAATCATAAAACAACATTAGAATTTATTTGAATAGTTAAAGGTTGATTAAATTAAGAAAAGACTTAAACTTTTTTTAAATTTTACATAAAATAATAATTAGTGGTTTGAAAATGGAAATTAAAGAATTTTCAAGTTTTGAGATTATTTGAAAAGTCAAATGAGAAACATATTTTAAATCAGATATGGAATTGATTACATTAAAATAAAAGGTTTAATTCTTGATTTAAATATCAAATAGTTTTGACTTTGTTTTAATTTGAAATTGCTTTCTATTCTGAATTTGGAATCAAATTTGAAATTCAAAACTGAATTTTAGGCTAAAGCCCACTAGGTTTAGCCCAGAACACTAGGCCGGTCCAAAACCCCAGCCGACCTGCCGGGTCGGTCAAACCGACCCAGACAGTCAGCTCGTCTCTCTCACCCTCTCAGGTGTTCCTCTCGCGAACCCTAGTTGTCGCCGCTGTCGCCTGGCGATTCCGGTCAACTCCGGCGACCTCCGCCGCTGCCACCTAGGGCAAACGATGTGCCGCAATGACCTCTGCCTCCTTCACCAAGTCGATTTGGCGGACATCACCTCTCCGAGGAGATCCCTTGCCATCTCTGGCTCAGGCTCTGTTGGCTCCGATCGCCTCCAAGCTCGATGCTCTGGTGGTTCTTCTCGCGGTACTTGCAGTGTGCTTCTGTGGTGATTGCGGTGGCTGAGCGGCACAGGTGGAAGCGTCCCGGTGGGTGCTCCCTGTGCTGCGACGCCACCGCCGGTGAAGTCTTCCTCAGGCCGCGCCTGGTCGGCCGCGTGGGCACTGCCTCGCCATGCCGGCCCGGTATGCACCTGGGCGCTTGGTGAGTAACTATTCTCCTCCTTCTCCTACCTCTTCACCTCCATGGCCGCAGTCATTGGCCATTCCGGCCATGACTTGCTGCGCCAAGCTCACTGGCCTAGCTTTGTGGTGTGATTAGTTTGTAGCTTGCTTGCTGATTGAATTCAATTAGCTGTTACTGATGCTTCTATCAAGCTGTGAATCAGCTGTGCCTATAACCCTCTGTCAGTGTAGTTTACTGACAGAGATGTTAGTCTGTACCTGATATTGTTGTAAAGTTCAGTGATGAGCTGCTATTGTTGTGTATGATTCCTAGCTGGCTTGCCTAGGAAAGTGATTGGAACATAATCTTCTGGATAAGATTTGTGTACAGGGAAGGCTAGGTTCTACTGCACTTGTATCTCTGCCTGTGGTGCTTTGATAACAGAGATGAATGTGTGTGCAAACTGAATTTATTAATTCAGCTCTTGCTGTTGTAGTTACTAAAATGATTCCTAGAAATTAGCTAAGGAAAATGATTTAAATCTTTTATTGAATTGATTAACAGATTGATTGTCTGTGAGTTGTGTTGAGGTGCATGTCCAATTTGGGCATGTGCCCAACAACCATTCTATGGTGAAATGATTTTGGTGAAACTTGCCCCTAAAATTAGGCCTATGATGCTGGCCTGAGGCCAAAAGCATGTTTGTAAGATGCTTTGCTTGTTTAAGTTCTCAATACTTGTTTTTTGATGCTTATGCTAGCAAGGTTGTGTGTCTGAGGTGCATGTCCAGTGGGACATGTGCCTAGCACAGCCCTGCCATGTAGAGGCTCAATTTGTGGCTTGGTTAAGCTTGCCAATGAAGCACAATCTGAGGCTGTTCTTATTGGTTCTAATTTCTGGCTTTACTAAACTCCCAGTGATGAAGTTAGCAAAGCAACACTTTGCAAGTCTGAGGGAAATCAACACCCTATCAAACCATGCATGTAACCAAAAGGGAAATCCACCTGTGGCTGATGTGGTGTTGGTGTTGAACTGTTGATGTTGCTATTTGCTGGTGAGTTGTGGCTTGCTTCTAGCTAGCCCTTCTCCTCCTGGTTCAGCTCCAAGAGCCTGCCCTTCTCCTCCTAGTTAGCTCCTGGTGGCTTGTCCTTCTCCTCCTGGTCAGGGGCTACTCTACCTTGCCTTCTTCTTCAGCTTCCAGGGATTCAATCCATGGTTGGATTGTGAGATGGTGTGGTGGTGCTGTGAGAACTTGTATTTTCCTAGTACTTTGGTGCTGGTCGAATGACTGTGTGCTACTCTTTCAACCGTGCACTACCTCCTGCTGCTGATCTGCTCGGTTGCTGTGGTGTAGACAACACCACAATAAGTCAGGGTGACTGAGCTGTTTGTGAGCTGCCTGCCTATGTGTGTCACTCAGATTTGGTCTGATCCTCTCCTCACTCTCCCGTGACGCTGTGATTGCTTATGTGCTCGTACACATGTGTTCTGTACCCAGATTTTAAGAACAGATGCTATACTTGATCATTTACACTCAATGATGCAATGGCAATCTAATTTTCCCTAGTCTGAGAGTAATACTACTAACACTAACCTTTTATTTCAATTTTCTGTTTGTTTAATCTTTTTTGCAGCTTATGCAATCAAGGGTCTAAGAACATGAAGACATTCAGAGATTAGTTTAGGATTAGTTTTCTTTTTCTTTTCTTTTCTCATTTGAATTTATTTTCTTTTTCAGATATATGTAAAGACATTGTATTATTGTATCATATTAATAAAGTGTGATTTCTGTTTGTATATAATTAACTTTCAAGTTTTGTTTCCAACTCTATTAAGTTGAGTTGAATTTCTATTTATTATTTATTTTAAATTTATCAACTTCTATAATTGCAATTATTTGCTAACATAAACTTCCTTGAACAATAAAGCATCAAGAGATCCTATCAAAGCTCATAACAGTCTCTAATAACATCTAACCCTAAAGTTATATTGAGAGGAACTTTGATCACTCGGCGTTTTTAAATTTGCAAAAAAAATTATCCAGATTTTAGGATGCATGAATGCACAGAATTCCTAAATCTACCCTTCGATGTTCCTAAACGCTGGGTTATTACAGCATGTTCGCTCTTTGTATCCTACGGAGAAGTACTTGGCATGCAACTTTTTGTGTTTTACATGGTGCTCGTGTAAATATATCTTCATTTCAATTGGTCATGATGGGGGCATCTCATCAACACCACTCTGTTGCATGTTCAAAATGAGATGCATACATGATGGCTTACAATAGCTTCCTCAATTTGTATCTTGTGTTGAACTACTTGGAATGCAAATATTTAGCACTTAAGTGGTTTTCATGAAAATATTATGCCGAATGACAAGGACATCCCCATGGACACCACATGATCAAACAATGGGATTCCTAACTACAAACATATATATGACCGGATACAAAGCTCATGCCAAAGAATATGGGTGTGTTTGGTTGTGCGCCAATGTCGGCCTCAAATTTTTGACATGCTCTTGAACTTTTGGTGTTGTTTGGCTGGGCTCCAAATATTTGGCAAACCAAGCTAGTCCATGCCTATTGATGCATTTTGTCGCCAAGTCATGGGCGAGCGGAGGGCGGCGGAATCATGCGCCAAATCATTAGCTGCCAAATATTGGTGGGGCGCATGGAGGCTCAATCCAAACAGACCCTACGACAACCCCATTCCGCCTCTTCCCTTCCGAATGCATAGCTTACACCTAGTGAAAAAATGATTTGCCTAAGTAAAGATTAAAAAACAACAGCTTGTTTGTATGCAAAAAAAGAAGATTCTTACTTTAGTGTGGGCTGTGTGTGTATGTTATGTTATGTGTGTCAAATTGATCCCACCAATAAAAGGTATAACGCCTGATTATTTGACACTATGTATTTTTTGGATCCGAGGGACCAACACAAAGTAGACTCAAAACCACACCATATAGTAACAAAACTTATGGAATCAAGTCAACCCGTATGAGGTTCATGCAACATAAGGCCTAGAGTGTCAAGTGGTATCTCAAACGTTCTAAATCAATGGCAACACATCACGAAATGAACTGCCATGTAGCCGAGTTAGAATACACAAAGAACAAGAAACTCATTTCATTTGACCATATGAGTTAGATCATTTGGATTAAGATCTAGACCATATGAGTTGTACCTTATGCACTGAATGGGTCATATAGCATCTAAGGATTACACCCCAAAACTTACTACACGTGAGATCCAAACTATAATTACCCATCATCACCCCCTAATTAGGGTTTTAGTTGTTTTAGATGTAAGGTTTGCTCATTACTAAGTGTTGCTCCTAAATCATCATACAGTTTAGGAGTTATCCATACGCTTTCCTCGTTGATTTACAAGGATAAATACTAATTCACGATTCATTGGACGTGTGTTGATGGCATTAGGTCTTCATCTAGGATCCGCTAATTATCATTGCATCCATGAAGATTGGGAATCTTCCACATCAAAACATACCTGCAAAGTATGGATCATCGGGCACGGACCTCCAAGAGAAGCTACTGATATTTAAGTATCAAGACAATTAGAGAAATGATGCAACATAGGCGAACAAACTCATTGACCATACTTTAAGATCCCTTTTTTGCCGGTCTCTGGTCCATCTGGTATCGTAAAAAGTGTAGCAACAATTTTATTTTTGTGATATAAGATATAGAACAAATTGAGTACAAGATTACCGAGGGACAAACCCATGTTCATCAGTCATTAGAAAGTGCATGGATTTTCCAAGCCTACATTTCTGTTGTTGAACATCATCCTTGATCTTATGTTCTCAACTGCGCGAACAATTGTTTTGTACCAGGTGGACATTTTTTCACATATTCCAGAGATAGCCCTGCAGTTAGATTCTCCCAAATCAAAATGGAGGCAACATTGCGTATACATAGATCACCAAGGCTGTACCCGTAGTGTAGATATGGACTCAAGGAGAGGAGCCTCAACAAGTGGCATCGTCAAGGATCTTCTGCAAAGTGTATATGGCAAGCACAAACACATACGAAGAGAGAGCCTCACGCTGGGTAGCCATCTTTTGTGGACAATATTATGCAGAGACAACCAGGGAGAAGCATCATGGAAATTCAGCGCCAATGGTCAACAAACTTGTCTTGTTTATCACACATAGAAGCATCACGGAAATTCAGCACCAATGATCAGAGAGCTTGTCTTGTTTATCACACATAATCAAAAGTCTTAGCTATATGAGACTTGACAAAGCAACTTTGACATATTTCTGCGATGAAATTAGGTTTGTTGATTCTAAAACAAGGAAATTAACGTGTACATTCTGCTTCTTGATGAATGCATTATGCAGTGCTTGGGATGTATGATCCTTTTCTTTAACTGCAGGATGTATGATCCTTGGTATGTTGTACGGCGAGCAGAAAGATTTTGATAAGATTGTGGATCAGACCTGCGAGTCAAAATCTATCTGGTCGCGTTGTCCTTTTTTTCCTTTGGATATGTACACACCGCACGCAACTCTTGGCAGCAGAAGGCCACATTTGATTTCAGATTGGGGCACAAAAGGAGAAACAAGAGAAAACAGAATTAACAAATATGTATAGTCAGCAAAAATACATGGAAGGGGACTGTCTGTGATCAATCCATGATAACGCTCTAGAGTTTGCGCAGGCCACTACAGAGTATTGTACATTCTAAAAGGATGGTTACAAAACCTATCTAAGAGCACATGCAACAACTGAAACAACAACAAATTGGGTTACTTCTTCAACACATAAGAGTTGGATACATTTCGTTAGCTGCCCTTTGTCATGTGTTTATCCACAGCAGAAAACCGCCATAGAGTTGGCTGTAGCTGGTCCACATGCCATGAGGAACATGTAAAATGTGATGCTGAGGAAAGGTTGCTACCTGACCTCATTTCCAGAGCTTGACAAGCTTGTCATGACTTACTGAGGCAACCAACCCTGATGCATTTGATGCGGCTAGGGCTGCAATTAAGCCCTCATGAGCGTTGCTGATAGTCACAGTATTCTTCTCCCTTATGTCCCAAAGTTCTATGGACTGCAAGATATCAATGGTACACACAACAAAAATGAGATAAAGAAAGGGACTTGGGACTGATAACTATTAAGATCATAAGATACGAGAGAACTTGCCTCATAACAACCAATTACAAGCAATGATGGATAACTTGGGTGAAAAACACAAGAATTAAACTTGTTTCCGCTGCAACTCAACTCATGCACACGCTCGCCGTCATTTCCTGAAGTAAATGACCACACCTTGACAGAATCTTCACTTACAGAGGCAAGATAGTCACCCGCAGCATCCCAACAAATCGACTGAATATTCTTTACGTGTCCCTACGCATGAACAGAAGATGCTATTACAGTGAGAGCAGCACTGAATAACACAATGTTAATTGCAATACCATCTAACAGCATTAAGCTCTGCTGGACATTTTGGATTGCAAACCTATGTTTAGTTTGCCTGGCGAAAACCCAGAACCAAGCATTGCAAATTCGCGTTAAAACTTCTCAATGCCACGTAACTAAACATCACTCTAGTGAACACATGTCAAAAACCCAGCTCTGGCAACTAACCTGTAAAGCACTCCTACAAACTTGTAGTGTTTCTGCATCCAATATCGATACCGTCTTCTCCGAGGCAGCTGCAATATATTTCCCTTGACGAGGTTGAAATCTCAACTGAGTTGCACCTCCCTGGGAAGATAAGATAAGAAGCGGTTCAGCACATTATCAATGTAACAATATTGAAAAAGAAAAACCATTTGGAGAAAAAGACAGCTGCATACGTTGAAGACCCTAACACATGTCACACAGCTACCATTAATTATGCTCCAGCAGCGCACTTCCCCATCACTATCACAGGAGCAAATGATGTCTTCTTTATTTGAATGAAAATCCAGTGACTTAACAGAAGCTGAATGACCCGTGAAAGTACGGAGTGAATAATCTGGCTGCATATAGTCAATCACTTAGTCAGTGCATTTTAAGGTACATGACATCTTCTGAAGAATATTGTTGTAAGAGAGCCAATGATAAGAAATAGGTATGTATATACATTGTCAGCATCCCAAACCCGTACGGTTTTGTCAAAGGAGGATGTTGCAAGGCGGGTCATGCTTGGGCTAAATCGAACATCTGTAATTAGCATCGAATGCTCTTCTAATGTAGATTTGGGGTTTAGGGCATCTGTAAACCATAAAACAGCCTGAAAAAACACAAAAATCAGGTACAAGCGTGTGTTTCTTTAGAGCACCAGCATATTCATGGTTACTTCTATGTTGGTATGCCCACCTTCTTGTCATGGCCTCCGGTGGCAAGCAGTTTCCCATCTGACGAGAAATGGCAACAACTAACCTTGCCTGTACTTGCACGGGCTTTTGTAACCTCAGAAAAACTAGACCCTGCAGTAGAGACAATGAGCCATGTACTCAATCTTATCCAAATAATTGCAATCAGGCAGAATGAAACATAAGTCCGTGGGTGCCACGGCATCTAAAATCATTTATAGTTAACAGCCTATTACTCATGTAAAAAAATGTGAATCCAAAAGCTTACACACATCCACATTTGTGCTGGTAAAATGCTATCCTCTTATTTGCCTCATGTATTAAGCTCAAAGACACCATTTAGTCCAAAACATCACATGTGAGGGGGCAGGAAACCCAATCACTCCTCACAAGTCGCTACTAACTAGCAATGTGTATATCCTCCCCCAGATGACAAGGTCAATGCTAAATGATGCAACTGATTATGAGGAAGTTATGCCAAAGTTCTTAAAAGGTAAGGTGCATGCTTTATCAGATACCGAAATTTAAATTCAATAAATGATTGACACTGAGCTTGGTCAGCTGCTGCCATCAGATTTGGAGTGGAGATGGTAGCTCCACCGAGCCACAAAGGTAGCTCAGTGGAGACTCGATCTACTATCTGCTGCTTCATTAAACCTTTATGCAATAGGTTTTGGGAAGGTGATACAGCATGAAATGCGATAAATTCTTTTTCCACATAGAAGTTTCCTTTCCTGCAACTTCGCTCACATATCATTACAATATAATAGCATGAACTATAATTAATTAACTACAACAGAATTAAAGACCCAATAGCATTAAATCTTGCAAAAGATACACTACTCAACTTTTATTTAACAAGTAATCTGATACGATATCAGTCTCGCCTAAAAAAAGGAATTGCAAACTTGTTGAAACCAAGATGCGCACATGGCATTTCTAAAGAAAAGGCGTGGATATTTATAGGTAACTGAATTAATTTGCTCAGGGAAAGAGTCAAACTCAAAAAGAAAGTAGTAGGGGGAAACAGAAATATACCTTTACTAGCATCCATACAGCGTCCCATGGTTTCCCGAGGATCCAAGTCGTCCTGTGATAAAAAAGAGTCTACATTGTCATCCAAGGAGCCATCTTCCAGCAAACGGTCCACATCACCCTGAAATTAAGAACTTGTGTCATCTTGCTGACAAAACCAATGTGCCAATAGCACTTCTGAAAGATAATCTCAGATTTCATGTTATAAGTACCAGTGGGTTTACTGGAGAGGTCAAGCTTCCTGTGCCATCGGAACCGAACATCATTAATGGTTTCGATGGACCACCATTATGCAGCAGATGTGGCATGGACATTGCATCTCCTGGGGTTTGAGTGGAAGGTGTCGAAGGCGCAGAACTTGGAGATGGCCCAGCAGTATTTGCTGTTCCTGAACTATTAGCTCTACCCGAGGACGAGACAGGTTTCTTTCTCTTCTTTGATGCCTGGACCATAGTCATTGTCAAAGTTATCAATCTAAAGCAATTGAAAATGGTTGTGAGTATTATTTTCAACAAACGATAGAACTGAGTGTTAGTGGAAGCCCCAAGGGAGTATATACTATCCGGTATCCTCAGAACAAGGAAAAACTATTACTCCATAAAAATTATGTACTCCCTCCGACCACTATTACTTGTTCCTAATATGGAAGTAGTATATCAATTAGCAGTTCAAATATTCTTTACAGAATCTGAGAGTGCTAGTGTGACTTCACAAAGACCTCTTATAGTCATGTATATGTTTTGTTACAAAAAGTATGTGTATGTGCACAGAATTACCATGAAAATTGAGGTCCTGATGCTTAGGAAGCACTCGACTCTGTAATTTTATGTTGGCAAATTTTAGAAGTGCAACTAAAATGAGATGCATGCTTCATTAAGATTTATCATCAATATATCTAAAAAGGGGCAGACAAAGGTATATCTATAAACATTAATGCCATCATTCCACATTGCGGCCTAAAATAAAGCAGTGGTGTGTTAGATCTAAAACGTTAAAAAAAATCCACATAGAAACAAAGTATTTGTATAACAGTAACATACTTGGTCAGTTACTACAAAAGAGTTTGGTATGCTTCCGTCAATAGGCATGCATCCAACTCCAGACTTTTCCTGTTGCTGGAGAAGCTGGTTTGAGCTCTGAGACTGCTGACTGGAAACTGTAGACTGCTGAAGCTGCTGTTGCTGTTGGCTATGACTTTGCTGCTGCAACTGTTGTAAATGAGCAATTTTCTTCTACTACATAGAAACGTCCAAAGAAGGAGAGAAAGAGAATAGTTAAAAGACTTACTGAAAACAACTATTATCAGGTTTGGTCATCAAAGGAACAACAGTAGATACTCTAAATCCCAATAGTTCAACTTATAAAGTAAATATAATGTGACAGGCTTCTATGCTTGTTTGTCTGGTCATCTTCACTGCATACATGCAGTAATTGTGTACAGATAAGATGATGGCAGCTTGGTTTTTGTAAAACCAAAGTATTCAAATCACACAGCATTTCAGCGCCTAGGCACGGGATACTACAGTTTTCTCAAAACCACAGTTTTTGGCAAAAAGAGGTCCAGACCTCTTTCTATAATTCTATTTTAAGTGTGAAAATAATTCTATTATCGTGTGAAAATAACTCAGTTTTTGGAACACCCCGGTTTCAAAACTTGGGTATTTTATTGTAGCCAGACAACTCAAAGTAATTTAAAACTGTAGTACTTTTAGAAACTGTGGTATCTTTCAAATACTGAGAAAAAACTGCGTTGCCAAACAGGCCCTAAACATTGTAACTTAATATCACAGAAGTACAACATAGGTTTAAGAAAGTTGTTGGCCATTTTGCATCCCTTCGCACACCTGAGCAGGAGGTAAGGTCTACAAAACTAAAGGAGGAGATTTACTTCTCTGTTTAGTCCTTAAACGGTTGAAATGTCATTTGGCTAGGATGTTGGTGTTCCATCCTTTGTAAACAAATTGGATATACAGCCTCTATACAGAAGAAGCTCAAAACACCGTATGCATTAATATGACTTCGTAGAGAAAATTAGTTTGACAAGGTAGGAAGTCACAGAACACACCTTTATTAGCATGTCTATATCGGTGCGTGATCCACCACTTTGGCTAGGAGAACCAATATTCGGAATAATATCCCCACCACTATTTGTCTGCCCATCCTGCCCGATGACCATATTTCTGTTGTTAAGAAGCATCCTTAACCTTCTGGTGTCAACATCACTAGCTGTAGCTGAAGCCAAGTTTTGCTGCGCTTGCATTAAAAGCTGTTGTTGCTGTTGTGGATTGAGAAACTGGAGCTGTTGAAATTGTTGTTGCGGAGATTGCATAAATGACTTCTGCTGCAGAATACCGGAGCGAAGCTGGTCGAGTCCCTAGTAAGATAAAAAAAAGGCGTATATGTTACAATAGAATTTGTGAAATAGCACCCATGTTAGCACAATGCATGTCAATCAGAGGTTTACAATATATAGAGAACTACACACTGTTTCTTGCTTTCCCAATTGCTGAATGCACAAGTGCTCTGCATAATAACATCCCAAAGAATCCAAGTACACGAACTGCTGAATTTTGTTTGGCAAGGAACGGAACAAGATCAACATGAGGACAACATGCAATGTACAGGCACGTCAGTAGGCCAAACAATCGTGGGCTTCTTTAAGCACTGGAACCATTAAGGTATGCGGAGAAGTTGGCATTTTCATTCAGGATGGCCTTCAAGGCCACCCACCTGTCGTTCCACTACTGCCAAAACAAACCGGATCTGGTGTGAGAACTTCATGGGACTAGGTTCCAAGATTGTGTAGTGTAGCTGTCAATAGGTGTTCACAGGCATCCCTTGCTCCCTCGTTGTTGCAAGCATCCACAAGGGATTTTCGGTTCCAGATACACGTCATTTACTAGACTATCACGTGAAAAGAGAAGTTACTAATGTTAGAAAGATAAGTGCTTCCTAGAAGGGTCTACACTTGGCCGGGGCTCTATCTTTGATTATCTAAAACAAAGGAGGGTCAACGTTGCAGTTCTATGAAATCAACTTTTCATTTAAATAAATATATATCCATGCCATATGCAGTGGTGCTGACTATGTTGCTCCACCTCCCCTATATAGCTACACATACAACATGAGTAAAGTCTGTTTTCAACCTCGAATTTATAGTGGTAGTCTGTATCGAACCTAACTTCTCAATCCTTGAAACCAACACCCTGATATTGCTAATCCCAGTCAGTTCCAACCTTCAACCTGATTAGCATGACAGGATAAGATCTTGGCAACCAGGATCACATTTTCATTTCTCATTACACTATTGCTGGCCCACTTGTCGTACCTATCTTCCTCCTCTACTTCCACATCTTCCATCCGACGGGAGCAGAGTGTTTCACGATATTCAGAATGCATTTAATTTTACAGTCCAGCACTTAAGTAGCTCTGATGCAAAGGAGATCAAGCGGAAATCAAGCGAAGCTTTAGACAGGGACGAAGAAGCCAGACATTGGCGTGAAAGGGTGATGCCGTGATGGCGCCGTTAGATCTTCACAAGAACAAACCATATTGGGAATCTAGGACCATCCGATAACTCAATTGTTTGAGGTGTCAATTTCTTCAGAGTTCAGAGTTCAGAGTTCAGAAAATGCAGTCATGTAGGAGTTGAGCAGGATGTCATCCCCGCTACTGTGGAAGCTACTCCTGCAACCGTCATCAGCCCAGGAGGCAGCAGGGGACTAGCACCAATTAGCACCATGTATGAGCAGAAGCGATTCATGGTACAGGGCAATCTAATACCCTACACTACGAAACCGCACATATTCAGATAATTTCAGAGTTGGGGTGAGAGATTCAGAGAAGTGGATGAGAATACAGAGAAAGAGATGAGAGCACCGAGCCAACTGGCTGCGGAGGCTAGGGTTATATATTACTCAGGAATATTGGGAATGTATTCTAGGGTTACAGTCCAGCGGTAAGTGGCTCCAATGCAACGGAGATAAAACGGAAATCGAGCTAAGTTTCAGACAGGGGCGAAGAAGACAGGCGTTGGGGCGAAAGGGTGACGGTGCCGTTTGATTTTAAGGTTCGTCCGATAACTGAAATGTTAGAGGTGTCGATTGCTTCAGAGTTCAGAAAATGCAGTGATGAGAGTCATGTAGGAGTTGACCAGGATGTTAGCCCTGCTGCTGCGGAAGCTACTCCCACTACTGTCGTCAGCCACTGCCCCGCAGACCCTCTCTTCTGTTGTCCTTGATGGGGCTGCGCCTGCTCGGCTTGCCAGTCAGATGCAGATCACCTGGCTGCCCCTCGAGGGGCTCGTGCTCACACGCTTCCTTTGTTGGAGGCAGTGCCAAGCCGCCAGCCATGTTGACGAGATCGGTGAGCGCTTTGCTGTGATTTTTCTCAGGCTGAAAGCATCTCATCATGACAGAGAGAAACTGGATAGAAGAGGATAAGATAGATATGAGATGTGGGCCAAGCAGGTCAACGAGAACAGCGTAGGGATCAGCTTTTTCTCCGTGTGGCAAACAGCTTCAAGGTTCAGATTGACTGGGATAGGCAAGGTCAGGGTGTCAATTTCAGGGCTTGAAAGCCTGCTTTTTCTCGGTGTGGCAAACAGCTTCAAGGTTCAGATTGACTGGGATAAGCAAGGTCAGGGTGTCAATTTCAAGGCTTGAAATCCTGAAAGGTTAGGTTTCGGTTCGGACTACTACTATAAGTTTTAAAACAATCTTTATACTCTACAAATAAGCAAAACAGAATCTGCAATAGGAGCATAAATCATTGGCGGAACACATGCAAGATAAGCAGTAAAGCATCATCAGAAGATATAGCGTACCGTGAGTGGCCAACCTTTCAGTGTCAAATTGCTTCCACCATGATTAGATCCTATTAAAAATAACATCTAATTAATATTTAGAAAACCAGCCACTAAGAACAGTAAAATCTCCTTTCAATATTCAGGATGAATAAAACTCACAGTATAATATTTCAAAGTAAGAAAATAGCATATGTTGATATATGAATAGTCAACTGAGGCAACAGCAATGCCAGGTAATAAGCTGGACAAATATTACCTTGGACACCAATGAATGATCCCTCAGAACCTGCAGTTCTTGGTGCCAAAACTGGATTCATCTCAGTTTTGATATTCTGTAAAGAATTAAATATGACTATAGATTAAAAAAATGATAGTGCCAATTATTTCCAGTCTTATTTTGGCAGTGGGTATCGTTACAAGTGAGAAGCAGTAGGAAATATATATGTAACCTGTTCTTGCACAGCCAGTTGCGGGCTTCTTGCCTGAACTTGTTGCAGAGTACCTGACAACCCACCAGCAGTACCATGCAGAATTTGCCTATGGAAGGTAAAATGTCAAATTCTATTTGAAAGCAAATGTACCACATGTTAGTTGCTATGGCATGAGCCGACATCAACATTTAATCCTTATGGCGTGAATGATTCATGAGTCATGACTCAAGACAGGTTTTGGTAATTCCACTATCCTGAACAAAATCACATACCTTCTACACAGTACAAAAAAAATGTAATTTTACCACGCTACAGACTGCAACAGTTATTAGCGTTTATTCACAACATTATGCAAAGCACTAAAATCCTAACATAACCTATAGCAGTTATGCGCAGAAAACTGTTGATGTGAACAGTTGTGTGTACTGTGGAAACGGAAGGATATGTACCCTCACAGTCAAAATATAGAGGTGCAAGCAATCGATGAAAGAAACAAATTCAGGAAAAGAGTATGGTTAAAAGTTCCAAATACTAAAGGGCGTACAGTGATCTGAACTTGAACAAAGAAAGAGATAGAAAATTTCCATAGAACAATCTAGGAAAAGGTAAATTCTTGAATGCAACGTATGGTTAATGTTTCATGTGCCTATTTGATTACAGGGTTGCCCGTTATGCTATAGAAAAATGTTAAGGCCTTGTTTACTTCTCCGGTATTTTCATCCCCGAAAGATGTGGGGATATGAGGGGATTTGGTGTTCACCCAATACCCTCAAATCCCCTCAAATACTCTTCCCAAAAATACTCTACCATGATGGAGAGTTTTTAATCTAGCCAAAAATACACTAGTGTGGAGGGGATTTGTGGGGATATCCCGGGATTATCCCCTCCAAACCCGGCCTAGTAAACAACCTATCGGGGAAATTCCGGGATACGGAATAATCCCCTCCAATCCCCTCAAATACCCTATAAGTAAACAAGGCCTAAAAGGGAAAAGGACCAGCCCAAGACATGATGCAAACCAGAGTTTTCTAACAAGAACGTCGCACCCAGAACAATTTACTATCTTCCCTCAGTTCCATGATCTACCATCGCATACAAGTTTGTTGGTGTGCATATAACTTCTTTTTTTAGATTAGTATGCATATAGCTTAGAAGTTCAGAAAATACCCTGAAGATTGTCCGCTTGCACCTGCTTTCAACAATGTTTGGTTTGGATCAAGTACTTGGCCAGCATTTTCGCCATATCTTTGCTGCACCTGGAATTGACATACTACATATAAGCATTTTACTGAATTTCACTGTTCTATAAGGTGTGCACCTAATCCACCTAGGTGGTGTCTAGGCACTAGGCACCATCCTCCTGCCTCCTAAGAGGCTGCCTAACTTAACAGGTCGGTGACTAGGCACTATGCGCCATCCTGCTGCCACTTAGTGCTTAGCCCCTTTCCAGTTACTACTCCCTCCGATCGGAAATAACTGTCGGGGACTTAGTACAAAATCACCGACAGTTATTTCCGACCGGAGGGAGTATTATTTTTGTTATGAATAACCAGAACGTAACAAATAAGATCAAGTAGGAGTGATACCTTCATTGATGCCTCATCCAGAGAATCTCGCTGAGAAGAGAGCTTTAACCTCTCCTCATACATTTTTGCTGCCATGGCATTGGCAGTAGCTGGGTTCTGTCGCATTAAAGGATCACTTCCAGAAAACCCACTTGCAGTGCCATTAAGAAGATGAGAACCATCTCTGCGCTGTTGCTGCTGTTGCTGCTGTGCAGCTCTCTGTAATAACATTTGTTGCATTTGTATTTGTTGTTGTTGTTGCTGCTGCTGTTGAGATTGTTGATGTTGTTGTTGTTGTTGTTGCTGCTGCTGCTGCTGCTGTTGATGTTGATGTTGCTGTTGCTGATGCTGATGTTGCTGCTGAGATTGTTGCTGCTGCTGCTGCTGCTGAGATTGTTGTTGTTGCTGCTGCTGCTGCTGCTGAGATTGTTGTTGTTGCTGCTGCTGCTGCTGAGATTGTTGTTGTTGCTGCTGCTGCTGAGATTGTGGTTGTTGTTGCTGCTGCTGGTGTTGATGTTCTCTTGATTTCACTAACTGAGTCTGAAAGAGTACAATAAATTAACGCTAAATTTGTTTGAACTTCCATGAATTCTTTGAGAACCTTCTTGGATTTTTGTTTCTGGTTTTATTTATTATTTCATAATTTCCCTTTCATGTTTTTATGACATTTTTGCTAAATGGGATGTTATGGTAGGACAACTGATGAAATCCACAACCTACCCTTGTGAGTTCCGCATAATGGGGTGCATTGTCTGCCCACAGCGAACAAGTCTAGTTGCATCCCCCTAGAAGAGGGGGCCTCAAAATTTCATGAAACATTAACAACAGTTGAAGCCTATTAAGAATGACCAGCCGGCATATGAAAAATAGGAAGAAAACTACAACGTTGGGGACTGAGAAGAGGAGCTGCAAGCTTGGGGAAAAGAGGAGCAACGAAAATCTTGAGAGTGAGAGAGAGAACCTGGTATGATAGCTCAGGTGGTGGAGAGGGGTTGACCAATCGACATATGAAAAACAAGAAGAAAGCTGCAAACTCGGGAATGAGAAGGGAAGCGGCAACAAGCTTGAGGGAGAGAGAACCTTGGTGTGATAGCTCAGCGCGGTGGAGAGGAGAAGAAGCAGAGCTTACATTGGTGCAGGGAAGAGAAAGCCTTGGGGGTAGAGGTTATATTCACAGGTTTAGAGCTGGCCACATTAAACTAACGGGAGATATGCAACCCTAAAATTTGGGGTATTCTGGTGGTATAGAAGTAAAACAATGTATTTAAGTGGTATTTTCCTTGAGTCATGCAACCTGATGGTATAGAACCAAGTTTTTCAAGATTCAACCATGAAAAATTTACAAAAAACGGAAAGAGCATAGATACATACCTGAATATATGATGCTGCAATATCTGAGTGCTTCTCATTTGTTCGTGCTATGAATATATCCCAAAACACTGACCACCATTCAAAAAGGAAGCCACCAGGAGCATCAATTGCTGAAAGAAAGATAACCGCATGAATTAAACAGCAGCACTAGATACAAATGGTATACTTAAATAGCTTCGTGGCAACTTGCTGGGAGGTACATACCAACTGGGTCGGGTGAGACCTTCCCTTCCGTTTGGAAGGCTTTTGCAGTTTCCTGCAAGTTTCTCTTCACAAAATAGTCATATATGTAGACATCCAGCCTGTTATATTAGTCAATCAATTATTTAGTCTTGTAAGATTGATGTTGAGACTAAGCGTCCGATTCACAAGTACAATGACATTACAAATAGAGGAATGTTACTGCATTTACTTCATTGTATTTTTTATCCTATTTTCTTGCATTCTCTGTAACAAATTGTTTTTATCCTGGTGCTTAAAAGGATAAAAATAAATTATTAATCTGCTCTACACTAGTGCTTGTAAGTTTGTGGTCTTTCATATTATATTACTATTCACAAAAAATACTTAGGTGGAGTAACCTACTATGCACATATGCAAATAATTTTTTCGAGAAACTATGGACCACAAACAATTACCACCAATTATCAGTAGTCTTGTGAAAGCGCAACCTTATATGAAATAAAATACTATTCCGTCTTTAAAACTGCAGCCCTTCTAGAAATACGACATGTACTACAAATGTGTGATTTCAAAATATATACAGTTGACTAAAATCACAAACCCATCCATCAAAACCTAAGTTCCCAAACCAAATTAAAAAATATTATCTCACTGAAATCCCTGTTACAAACTTACACGGACACTCTAATCTCAAACTGACGCCGTGAACAAGACCTAAATTGTTCCTATAATGACTCGCTAAGGTTGAGCCTACTGAACAGGAGAGCTAAAAGCAAACCATCGAAAGTGAGAGCTCCCACGAAACCATATTCCCCCTCTCAATCGCAAGTACTACCACAATGTCCCTGAATTATTATTCCCCCAAAAAATGTACAGACACGCCGCGCGCGAACAGCAGGCAGACGCCGCCCAGGAAGCAGCAGCATCGACAGGAATCAGCACATCGAATGAGAGCAATGGACCAACTATTCTACTAGAACAAATCCTTACATCTTATCCGCCTCCCAGTTGGTCTGCGACTGCGACTGCGACTGGGACTGCGACATGGCTCCGCGCGCGGCGCACCCACCGGGCCCTTCCTCGGAAATCCAGGGGTGCCCAGGAGAGAGGAGCCCGGCCAGGGCTGTGCCTCCCCCCGACACGCCGCTCCGCCTCCGCCTCTACAGCGGCCGAGGGTAGCAGCGCCCGCGGCGTTAGCTCCTCGCAGCCGCTCGGCGGCGGGCGCGGTACCTCGAGGCGAGGAGGGGGGGACGGGGAGGGAACCCTAGAGTAGAGGTGGCCGAGCGGGAGTGGGGAAAGCGGAGGCGAGGCGAGAGAAGGAGCTCGGGGAGGATGCGGCGAGAGGAGAGAGTGGAGCGTCGCAGAGAGGTGGGAGAGAAATGGAGATGGAAAACAAAACGAGAGGGAGGGAGGGGGGGGGGGGGGGATCAGGGCTGCTGCGTGCACGGGAGACTGAGAGGAGGATGCGCCTGACGCGTGGGACCGAAAAGGATTAGAATCCTACGGCGGGCCACTTGTCAGTAGTGGTACTGGGTTCGAGAAGAAAGGCGTGCGTACGCTTAGCGAGGTTTTTACCGCGCGGAGGCTGGTGGGACCTATGGGATGAGTAGTAAATCGCATAATAATGGAGATATATGCTTCCTAAATATAGTGCGTTTTACGCACATCGGCACAGGTGCGGATAAGGTTAAATTAAAATCTTCTAGTCGTACCACTGTAACGAGCAATTGATAGTTTCATATAGAACAACAATAGAAGCACAATTTCTCTACAATGGTAAATTTCAATGTTAACCTAAAAAAAGTTAGGTCATCTGTAATAGGCCACCATATTTTGGATATTAGAACCCTCTTTTTGGGTCCTTTTGGACCTGATGGACAAGCCGAAGCCCTGATTCATTTGGAAAGAGGGGTGCACCCAACAACATCAGCCTTGTCTTTTTTGCCCATTTTCTATATATACATTTGGTCATTTGCACGTGAATAATATCTATATAATTAAAACAACATGGTTAGTAACTAACTTCGGAAGTCCCACTCTTGTTCCAAGAGGCCATCATCACTCTCATCCTTAGCTATCATAGTGTGTATGATTACGCAAGCAGCCAACATCTCCTACATCGTCTCAACGATCCATGTCCTCACATGGTTACGAATAATAGCCCAACGAGATTGCAACACACCAAATGTCTGGTCCGCATCCTTCCTAGCACCCTCTTATTTTTTAGCAAAACATATTTTCTTTTTCTTCTTCTTGGGAACTGAGATTGTCTTCACAAATGTTGACAACGGAGGATAGATACCACCAATTGTTGTATTGGTGGCCACTGATCGCATAGGTGACCTCTGGAGTTTTATCTTCCGCAAAACTAGAGAGTACCGGAGAGCGCTAAAGCATTTTGATGTCATTGCGAGAACCTTTCATGCTAATGACATATTGCCAAATCCAAATATCTTACACACAACAACCTTAAGTATGACTATGCACCCACCAACGTATCCTTTGTATTGCCCCTGCTAAGAAAATGGACAATTCTTCCACTCTCGGTACATGCAGTTTATGCTTTTGAGCATCTCAGTTGAAAGGACAAGATGTCACCTAGAGGAGGTGAATAGAGGTTTTAAAAATAGTTACAGGTTTTGGTTGAAAAATGTTGAATTAAACTAATGTTTATTTTTCAAGCACAAAAACTAAATATGTTAGGCTCAACGAAGTGTATCAGCAACAACTATAAGTACTTTAAGCTCGATGAATATCACAAGGAAATAAACAAGATCTAAAGATCTCAGATAAATTCTTCATAAACATTTATAAAAAGTAACATGGCCACAACAAACTTCTTACTCCCTCCATATCGATTTATTGGGCTAACTATTTGAGGATCTATGACCAAGGCAAGCGCTAATAGAGGGGATAGTTCTAAATCTCTCAATTTTTCTATTAGTTGCGTCGAATAATTAGAGGATGCCAAAGAGTCTACATGCAAGCGCATGCATAGGCCGCTGATTTAAAAGAGAGGGGGAGTCCTATATTACCACAAAATAATTCACGTATTAACTACCAGAAAATTGTGCCTAACTGTAGGATTTTTTTCCAAAACTTCCTCGAAGCAGTAGGTTTTCGGCCCACTTTATAAATAAGCCACAACGCCCAAACCGACACAAGGAGATGAGGAGACCCTCTTAAAAGCAGATCAAAGATAAATAAAAAAGTCAATGGGTAACCAAAACTTTCCACCGAAGACACTGAAATGAGACCGAGTGAAACCAGAGCTCCACGATGACGCCTCCAAGAGGGTAACGACACACCACGCATCCGTCATCGAGACCGTGACGGTCAAGGGTTTTCACCCAGAGCCTAGCGCGGAGAAGGCTACCGCAACGATGCCCCCTAAGAGGGTTATGCCACCCGTGGGCATCACCACAGTTGGCGTCGAAGCGCAAGGCTTTTACTCAAAAAAACTTTGTACCACCCCCTGAGATTTCGGACCACCCGCCATCCCGAGTTAGGCCCCTAAAATGCGATTTGGGATCTGCCACCAACAAGATCTCTCCTCGCTCGCTCCTCATCATCCACATGACCAAAGAGAGAGATCATCACCAACCCACGTCGCTCGCCGTAGATTCACCTGTGCAGTCCATGGCCGTCGCCCGACATCCATGATCTTGAACCCCCAAAAAGACAACCACCACCATGACGGAACTGTCACCATAGAGACGGTGAGTCGACGTGAGACCGCAACACTTGGCAGCAAACGAACAACGAGCCAGGAAATAGTGGTACCTCTATGCCACCAGCAAGTCGATCAGTGCAACACCTGAGATGGTTGTGCCAAGCGGATGCCAGATCAGGGGTCACCGGCTTGGATCTGGCACCCTATCAAGCCTGGCCAGGGGCCATGCACCCTTCCTCCCATGACCAACAAAATTGAAGGGGCCAGTAGAGCTACATGACAAAGCCATGTTGACCATAGCCCGCGATGCCTAGATCGGGCCCTCACAGGCCCAAATCTAGTGTGCATCTCCCAGCCTAAGGAAGTACACCGTTGCCTACTAATGCATGCAAAATTCATGCATGAACTTTGTAGTTTATTGATGCATATTCCAACATATCTAGATGTTATGAGATGTTACAATCATGTTTTGCATTGATTTATGGGGATTTTCCATCGACCCCCTTTATTTTGGTTATAACTCTACAGAACAGGAAACCGTGTTTGGCGTATTTTGACGTTTCAGGGACCTTTCGAAACTCAAATTGATTGAGGATTTTTACAGCGTTAATATTTTATCACGAGAAGCATTTGGAGATCAAGAAGTCAAAGAGGAGGGCCACGAGGCCCAAACAAGCATAGGTGGTGCGGGCCCCTGGCCTGGCCGTGCCACCCATGCTCAAATGAGCCTCGTGCCTCTGATGTCGCCCGTCTTCATCTCTAATTGGTAAGCTTGACCTAAAAATGCCTATATAAAGACCCCCCCTGAGGCATTCTCTCGAGGAGGTAGCAGAGAAACATGAAACCACGAAACAAAGGTTGTTCCAGCGAAGATTGGAGGGGGAAATGCTGCCAGAGTCGCCCCCGATCGCTTCTTCAACCTCTCCGACATCACCAACACTGACACCATGATGAAGAGGGAGTAGTCCATATCTAGACTATGGGTTAGTGTGGCAGTATCTTGTTCTATTTATCTTTATGCTATGATGTTTAGATGCCATATGACCTGCCCAACATGATTATGGCACATATTATGTAATTCCTATGTGGTGGATCCTTATTTTATTGGATGATCTATGAGTTGTGATACTTTATTATGTTCTTGGTGTATGATTAGATGCATATTGTTACCTCATTCTTTATTACTTGTTCTGATCCAACTAGTATGCGAGAGCATGATGAGGATGGTTTGTATTAGATTGAGTAACTTGGTAGTAGTAGTAGTTAATTGTGACAGCAATTTCATGACCTGCTATGGTGTTTACTGATACGTCCAAAACGTATCTACTTTCCCGAACACTTTTGCTATTGTTTCTCCTCTAATTTGTGTGTTTTGAATACAACTAACACGGACTGACGCTGTTTTCAGCAGAATTGCTCTGGTGTCTCGTTTTTGTGCAGAAATCCAACTTTTAGTAAAAATTCGGGAAAAATCATCAAAAATCCTATTTCACCAGAAGACCCACGGAGCCAGAAGACGGGACGGCGAGGAGGCTCGAGGGGCCCTCACACACAGGTGGCGCGGCCCAGCCCTGGCCACGCCACCCTGGCGTGAGGAGGCCCCAGCCATCCTCTCGGCCTCCCCTCTCGCCTACATATACCCTCTGACGACATAATATCGGGGAGACGGCGTTTTTCTCAGATAGACTTCCGTTGCGCCGCCGCCATCAGAAACCGCGATTCGGAACCAGAAACTTCGTTCTGGCACCCTGCCGGGACGGGGATTCGGAGGAGATCTTCATCACCATCATCACCGACGCTCCTCCATCGACCATCCATGACTCCCCCATCCATGTGTGAGTAATTCCCCCGCTGTAGGTGAGGGGATGGTAGGGATTGGATGAGATCATTCATGTAATTTGATATGAGATTGTTAGGGCATAGTGCCTAGTATCTTTATTTAGTGCCTATGACATTGTTGCAACTTGTTGTGCTTAATGCTTGTCACTTTGGGCCCGAGTGCCATGATTTCAGATCTGAACATGTTATTATTTCTATGATGATACTTGTTGTTTATGGTCTTACCTACAAGTTGTATACACATATTGTTGTCCGGAACCCGAGGCCCCAAAGTGACAGAAATTGGGATAACCGGAGGGGATGGCTATGATGTGAGGATCACATGTGTTCACCGGGTGCTAATGCTTTGCTCCGGTACTCTATTAAAAGGAGTACCTTAATTACCAGTAGTTTCCCTTGAGGCCCTGCTGCAACAGGCTGGTAGGACAAAAGATGTCGTGCAAGTTTCTCCTTGTGAGCACGTACGACTATATACGGAACACATGCCTATGATTGTTTGTACTAGGATGCTTTATCATTATTTATCTGCAATGCCCATGTCTCATTGATTTAATGAATTATCTTATCCATGCAACGCCCGTAATCCATCCCTATGCCTACAGTATTTGTTCCTACTGTTTACTACTGCTACTATTACCGCTGCTATTTTACTACTGCTGTTACTGTTTCACCACTGTCACCACTATAAAACTGTTGCTACTGATAAACCACTGCGAGCAAGACTGTTTCCAAGTGCAGCTGAATTGACAACTCATCTGTTAAGGCTTACATATATTCTTTGGCTCCCCTTGTGTCGAATCAATAAATTTGGGTAATACTTCCCTCGAAGACTGTTGCGATCCCCTATACTTGTGGGTCATCAAGACTATTTTCTGGCGCTGTTGCCGGGGAGCATAGCTTTATTTGTAAGTTTACTTGGTATTCATATTGTTCACTGCAATCCTCTTCATCATGGGTAAACCTCGTGATGGAAAAGTTCCTATATTGCCATCCACTATAAGAAGAGGTACGACTCTCAACACCTCTGTTGCTCTTGATTCGCCATCTGTTATGAGTAAGTTGCTTACACCACCACACCCACACGCTACTGCTACTACTTCTGCTGAGATTGAAAATGCCACTGATAATTTAGATGATGCTTCTACTGTGCTTGATGAGAGTGGTTCACTAGGTTCCTTTTTAGATGTTACTATTGCTAGAGCTAAGTTGGGAAACACCACTGTTACACCTGTTAGTTTACCTGAGTCTAGGGAATGTTATAGTGATGATTATGATGATGATGTTTATATTGAGCTTAATGATGATTTTATTGCTGAAGCACGTGCTGCTCGTAATGCTGGTAATGTTAAAGAACTTCTTGCAAGACGTTCCTGTTAGATATAATTTGTCTCCTGATCCTAAGTTTGCTGCTTCTCCCATAAATATTAGAGACAAGGATTATGATTTCTCTTTGGATTTATCTTACATATCTATTGTTGAGAAAACTCCTTTTTGTGGTACTAAAGATGAGAGTGCTATGGGGCACATGAATGAGCTTTCTACTTTGAGTAATTTGTTTTCTAATGATATTAAGCTCTGCACTTACTTTGTTGCTAAGATTTTTCCTTTCTCGTTGAAAGATGCTGCTAAAAATTGGTTTAATAGCTTGTCTCCTGGATCTCTTACTAGTCCTATTGCTTTGGTTAATGCTTTCTTTCAGAAATATTTTCCCGCTAGTGCTCAACATGCTGCTGTGCAGAAAATCTTTGATTTTGAACAGGGAAAAGGAGAGATATTGCCTGAATCTTGGACAAGGTTTTGTTCTTTAATTAGAGCTTTGCCTAAAGAACCATTGCCTAAAAATGAACTCCTTTATATATTTTATAATGGACTAACGGATGAATCTAAGTCATATTTGGATAGTTGTGCTGGTTGTGTTTTCAGGGAAAGAACTCCGGCTGAAGCTGAAGAATTAATGGCTAAAATAAGCCGGAATCATGATGATTGGACTTTAGTTGAGCCAACACCAGCACCAACCCCCGCGCCATCTATAGAGCCTACGTCGAAGAAGAGAGGGATTATTGAATTAAATGATGAAGTTATGAGGGAAGCTAAGAAATCTCTTAAAGAGAACGGTATTAAGGCCGAAGATGTGAAGAATTTACCTCCTATAGAAGAATTATGTAAGCCAATCCCTCACTCATCTACTATTGAGGTACACTCTCTCCAACGCTTTGATGAAAGAGATATTCCTTATTCTAAACCTCCTGATCAATGCTTAGATGAGTTCGATAATTTTATTGTTAAGCAAGAAAATTTTAATAGAATGGTGCATAATCATTTGTTGGAAAATTCTAGAGCTATTAACAAGTTGCAGGATATTGTGGAGAGAACCGCCAATGATGTGAAGATACTTGTTAAACATTTTCAAATGGTTCAAACACAAATTGATCAGCTTACCAAGGTGCAAAAAGACTTGCTAGTTAATGCCGCAAGAGAGAAGCAAGCATGTGAAATACGCACAAGAAGTGGCGCTGCTACTCAAGATCCATTATATCCTGAAGGACATCCTAAGAGGGTCGAGCAAGATTCTCAACGAACTGCAAGTGATGATATTCCTTATTAGAAGAAGAAGAAGAAGCATAAAACAACTGCAGAATCCTCTAATACAGGTAAAGATCCTAACAGTGTTTCTATTTCTGATGCTGAAACTGAACCAGGAGATGCTTCCGATAAATAAGAAGTTGAAGAAGAACCAGAAAAGATTGATAAAAGTGCAAAGTACACCAAAGAAGACTTCATTGCCAACAAGCATGGTAAAGAGAGAGAACCTTGGGTACAGAAACCAATGCCTTTTCCTAGTAAGAAACACAAGTCCAAGGAAGAAGAACACTACAACAGGTTTTGTGAATGGATGAGACCTTTATTCTTGCAAATTCCTTTGACTGATGCTATTAGAATGCCTCCTTATGCAAAGTATATGAAAGATATTGTCACTAACAAAAGGAAAATTCCTAGTGAGGAAATTTCCACTCTACTTGCTAATTATTCTTTTGATGATAAAGTTCCAGAGAAGCTTGGAGATCCAGGTATACCTACTATTCCTTGCTCCATTAAAAATAACTATGTTAGAACTGCTTTATATGATTTGGGAGCTGGAGTTAGTGTCATGCCTTTTTCTCTTTATAAGAGACTTGATTTAGAAAAATTGGTATCAACTGATATATCTTTACAAATGGCTGATAAGTCTACTACTATTCCTATTGGTATATGTGAAAATGCTCCTGTTCAAGTTGCTAACAGTTGTTTAATATTAACTGATTTTGTTGTGTTGGAAATGCCTGAAGATGATAATATGTCTATTATTCTTGGGAGACCTTTTCTAAATACTGCAGGTGCTGTTATTAATTGTAATCAAGGAAAAGTCACTTTCAATGTCAATGACAAAGAGTATATGGTCTATTTTCCCAAGAAGATTGATAGGAAGAATGCTCTAAATTCTGTCAAGAATGTTGAGACCATCAAAGTTGGTCAAATTATTTGTTTACACCTTTACCTTATTGCATTAGTTACATAAAAGTTTTAGTTTACTTTATTGGATTGTTATTTATTTTATTCTATTGCATTGTTATTTTATTTTAGTTACATTCAACACCTTGTGCTTGACAACCACTCGGTGGAGTTGGGGATGCAAGACAAGTAGATTGTTTTGCAGGTCATCTGACGAGAACGAAGAGAGATTTTTTGACTATTCTTCGAGAGTTCGATATTAACCCTGAGTTATCCTTGTGGGAAAATTTTACTCTTGCTACAACACTCTACACTTGGAGTCCTAACAAACTGGCACATTGCTTAGTGTCATCACCTACCTGAAAGAGCATTTCTCGCCTAAAGTAATTTTGGTGTTTGTTAACAATACATTATCTATTAATCGTGTGTGTTGATCTTGTAGGATTTTAATTTATACATGTACAAGATATTGGGTTTCCTATATATTGCTATTTGACATAATCATTGATCAAAAGAAATCCTATGGATGGTGGTTTTTCAAGTCATGAAGGAGTGCTACTAGAAAAATTCTGGGTAGGTCTGCTTTAGCCGGCCCGAGGACCAGCTTTAGCCGGTGTCCTAGGGTCTGGGGTGTCCCAGAGGGCAAAAGACCCTCTGTTGCAACCTGGCTTTTTTATCGGCTATTTCAGAGGAAATAGTTGGACCTCTCAAGCCAGGCCGGCTTTAGCCGGCCCCTAGACCGGCTTTAGCCGGAGTTAAGTCTGGCTTTAGCCGGCCCTACCGACACAGCCAACGGTCAGATTTTGAGGGGGTATTTATACCCCCCCTCCTTCTTCCTCATGGTCTGCTCGTGCTGAACCAAGAAACCCACCATTGATGGAGCCACCAAGCTACAAGGATCTCCTCCCTCACCCACCCAAAGTCCTTGATCTTTGGGGAATCGAAAGAGGAGGCCTTGATCTTTGTCCTCACCGAAGCGATTCACTTTCCCCTCTCGTTTGCTTGAGGGATTTGTGTCTAGGGTTTCCTTGGAACCCTAGACCTTGATTTGTGTATTTGATAAACTTGATAGTTGTTATTTGACAGCATTGTGTTGTTCTTGGGATCCTCCGATTCGGTTGTGGATGCATGCCCCAAGCTTGTAAAGGTCAGTTCCGCCTCAAGGAATCCCTTAGTGGAAAGTGAGCTAGGCCTTTATGACACAAGCTCACACCGGAGAATAGGGTGAGCCTTTGTGGCGTTGATTAGGCCTTCATGGTGTTACCACACCCCTCCAATGTAGACGTACTTCTCCTTAAAAGGAAGGAACTATGGGAATTACATCCTTGTCTCTGTGTGCTCCACTCTTGGTTACCTCTATCCTTTATCACATTTACTTGGTGTATCTTGCTTAGCTTGTTAATTGTCATATAGATAAATTCACCCTAGTTGCATATCTAGAGAATTTACCTTTTGTGTCAAGCCTAAATTGAAAAGGAACTAAAATTTGAGTAGCACCTATTCACCCCACCCTCTAGGTTCCCTTACGATCTATTCAATTGCTATCAGAGCCTCGGCTCTTAATTCGAGCTTAACCGCCTAAGAGTATGGGCACCCAAACTAGTGAGACGTCAGCCACGCAAGTGACCATGGATAATTTCAAATATTTGGAATCTACCATGGCATCTCAAATGAGCGAGTTGCATGAAATGATAGCGCAACTCATGTAAGCTAAACCTCCTAGTTCTCCTCCTCTTCCGAAAATCCCCACTACTCTAAATGGAGAAAACGTGGGGTTGGGAGAAGAGGATACCGACAAAGATAAAAATAATGAGGCTAGGTCTTCCACTAAGGGCGACGGGAAAGGTGAATTCCTCATTGGTATTCCCCCGACCTGCCGATCCCTCATCCTCATATTAATAATAGAGGTGACCCTCCTAAGCTAGATGCATTAAACTTTGGTCAATGGAAATATCAAATGATCTCTCATATGCGCAGTTCTTGCACTAAGCTTTGGAGAATTGTTGAAGAAGGATTCAAGGTCATGGATCCCAACAACTTGATAAGAAGATAACTGGCTGATAGTCAACGCAATGCAACCGCTCTTCACATGATCCAAATTGTCGTTGGGTCCAAAGACTTGCCTCACATCCAATATTCTCCACCACCAAAGAAGTTTGGCAAGGCCTCTCTGATGTGTTTGTTGGCAATGAGAGCATGAAGAGAACAAGATATGTGTCCTTTTGCAATCAAGCGGAGGGATTCTTTATGAAGGATGGTGAGGACCATCAAGAGATGTACGGAAGGCTCAAGGCCATCACTACCACCTTCAAGAACCTTGGAGCTCACCAGATTGATGATGAGTGGATCAAGATGAAGTATGTGCTTGCCTACATGCCATTTGAGCCCGCGGACTTGAAGAGTGTCCAAGAAAGACACAACTACCATCTAATGACCTCCAATCAAGTTATGCAAGAGATGCAAGCCTACAAGGTTACCGCACAAAATGCGGAAAATGCTCGTGCTCGTGCCATTGGAATGCAAAAGAGTAGCAACCTTGCCTTGAAGGCAAGTGTTGTTGAGAAAGAAGTTCCTCTTCAAGCAAGTGTTGATGCAAGGCTCGAGATGTGCCCCGAAGACATAAGGTATGAGTACAATGAGCACATGGCTTTCTATGGAAGAACCTTTTGGGTTGATCCCAACAAGGCTAAAGAAGAGAATCAAAGAAGAAGCAAGTCAAGTGGATTTCAAAGGAATGAAAACAATGGTCAAAGAGTGAGGACATGCTACAATTGCAATGATAGATTTCACTTTGTTGCTGAATGTCCTTATGAGAAGAGAGAAGATCATGGTGGGAAGCTCATTCTCAAGAACAAGACCAAGTCCCCACCAAAGAAGCCATTCATGAGGAAGGGTGGAGCCAAGAAGAAGCAACCAAAGTTTGTGTTCTTGACTCAAGAAGAGTACTTCGGAAGTGGGAGTGAAGAAGAAGAAACCTCAACTAGTGAGGTTGCCGCAATTACAACCACCTCCACTCCTCCTACATCACTCTTTGAATCCCCGAATGAGGACTCTCCCATCAAGAACGTCAAATGTCTTATGGCCAAGGCTTTCGAGGTATCACCTACTCCTTCCTCCTCCATCTCTAAGACAAATGATGCTTCATTGAATGATCTTGCTAGTCTTAGAGTAAAGGAAGAAATCATGACTTTTGATGAATATGTGTCTAGTGTGCAATGTGTACACAAGTTACACTTTGAAAGTCTCATGAGTCAATATGGTCAAACTCTTGAAAAACTTGATGAACAAAGAAGACTTGAAATGAGTATGTTCATGAAGTTGTCGCATTAAAAGACTCTCTTGAAGGAGAGGAAGAGGAACGAGCTACTCTTGAAGAGAAGCTCGATTCCATTGAGGAAACTAATCTCCTAGGGGCACCAAGCTCCCTAGAATTGAGGAGTTGTGGTTGCTCCACGCGAAGGCTTTAGTTTTGTGATCCACCTATGGGAGTCTGATTTCTTAAGTCGGTTCAGTCACTAGTTTATGTGTAAAATAGGCTATTTTTGGTCAAAGAAAAAAGATAGACACGTCCGCTTCTTTTCCCTTATAGGTGCCATGATCGCCTCTGCTCCATCCGGATCGCTGCCACCGCCGCCTCTGCTCCCTCCACAAATCGCCCTTGCCATCGATGTTGCCTCTGCTACGCCCTCCACGTAATGAAGTAATCTCCAAACTCATTAAAGAGCGTGACCATGCTCGTGCCAAAGTAAAAGTGCTTAAAAGTAAAAGGTCAAATTTGGTGTTGGTCATGATAAACTTGTTAAGGATTTAGAAGATCTTGACAAGGCTCACAAGGCTTTGGAAAGTGAACACTCTATTCTTACCAAGTCACATGAACAACTTCAAAGTCAATTGACTAAAAATGATGTGCCTAGTTCTTCTACTTCTTCTTGTGATTGTGCAAATATTATTGAAGAAAATGCTAGGTTGAAAGATGAGCTTACCAAGTCCACCATTCCCATAGGTAAGAAAAACTTGAATGATCTCTTCAGCAATCAAAGGTCAAACAATGTGAAAACCGGACTTGGCTATGTCTCCAAGGCAAATAAGAAGAAGAACAACAACAAGAAGAAAAAAAAGGCCAAGCCCGCACAAGCAAAGAAGGATCCCATTGTGGGTGGCGATGCCACAAGGGGCAAAGCCACTCATGATAAACATGCGGGAATTGCTAGCCCTCACTATGTTTTATTTTGTGATTATTATGGTGATGTGTATGCAAAATATGTTGGTCCAAATGATGGATATGTTGCTTGTTCTATCTGGGTTCCAAAGACCCTTGTTACTAACAAAAGAGGACCCGTTGAGAAATGGGGACCTAAAACCAAGCATTGATCTCTTGTAGGAATATGCTTCCGGTGGATCAAAATGGATGATTGATAGTGGATGCACAAGTCATATGACCGGAAGCAAGAAGATCATGACGGAGATGAGGCCTAATATTGATAATATAACCATCACCTATGGAGATATGTCACAATCCGAGGTATTGGGTGATGTCTCAAAGGACCCATTGGGAAACCCCAAGAGGAAGGTATCATGAGCACAACATTAAGTTTTTCCTCAGTTATGAAACCAAAGTTTAATCGACCAGTAGGAGAAAGAAATCACTTCTGAAGGTTGTTGCTAGTTGGCGCCAGAAGACAGTTGATGGCGCGATGTCGGCACCAGCAGCAACGTGGAACCTACACACAACACAACCAAACTACTTTGCCCCAACTTACAGTGAGGTTGTCAATCTCACCGGTTTGCTGAAAACAAAGGATTAGACGTATAGTTTGGAAAGAGATGTTTGCTTGCAGTGAAATAAAATAGTACTTGCAGAAAGTAAACAGTGTTTGCAGTAGATGGTAATATAAATGTAAAAGAATGGACCGGGGTCCACAGTTCACTAGAGGTGTCTCTCCATAAAGATATAACATGTTGGGTGAACAAATTACAGTTGGGCAATCAACAAAATAGAGAATGCATAACAATGCATGTACATGTCATGAAGATCACTATGAGATTCATTTGGGCATTACAACATAATACATAGACCATAATCCAACTGCATCTATGACTAATAATCCACCTTCAGGATATCATCCAAACAACCTTTGGGTATTAAGTTGCAAGCAACAGATTATCGCCTTAAGCAAAGTGTGTAATGTAAACAATACAATTATCCTTGAACAAAAGATTGTTGTTTTCTCCCTAGTAGCAACAACACATCTACAACCTTAGAAGTTATTGTCACTCTCCCAGATTACTAGAGGCATGAACCCACTATCGAGCATAAATACTCCCTCTTGGAGTCACTAGCATCTACTTGGCCAAAGTATCTACTAACAATGGAGAGCATGCAAGCTCACAGATGGTGCGGTGTTGATGTAGATGACCGGCCAGTTGGGAACCCCAAGAGAAGGTGTGATGAGCACAGCAAAAAGTCTTCCCTCAGTTATGAAACCAAGGTTTATCAAACCAGTAGGAGAAAGAACCAAACTTTAGAAGGTGATGCTTGCTAGCTTCGTGACACTCCGGACAATGGTGCCAGAAATATTGTTGGTGTGTCTTCACCTAGCAGCAACGTGAAACCTGCACACAACACAACCAAGAACTTTGCTCCCAACTTACAATGAGGTTGTCAATCTCACCGGTTTGCTGTAAACAAAGGATTGAGCGTATCGAGTGGTAAAAGGATAATAGTATGCAAGAAAGTAAACAGTGCGAGTAAAAGTAAAACGGTGTAACAATGTAAATGAAATTGGACCGGGGTCCACAGTTCACTAGTGGTGTCTCTCCATAAGATAAATAATAACATGCTGGGTAAACAAATTACAGTTGGGCAATTGATAGAATGAAGATAACGTACATATGTCATGAGGATCACTATGAGATTCACTCTGGGCATTACGACAAAAAACATAGACCGTAATCCAACTGCATCTATGACTAATAATCCACTCACGGGGAGTCGTCCGAGTACCCCTTGAGTATTAAGTTGCAAACAACGAATAACTGCATTAAGCAAAGTGCATAAAATAAACAAAGCAAATATCCTTGGACACAAGAATGTTGTTTTCTCCCTAGTGGCAACATCACATCTACAACCTTAGAGGTTTCTGTCACTCCCCTAGATTAAATAGAGGCATGAACCCAACTATCGAGCATAAATACTCCCTCTTGGAGTTACTAGCATCTACTCGGCCAAGATATCTACTAGCAACAGAAAGCATGCAAGATCATAAACAACATAGAGATAACATAAGATATATGATTCAGCACATCAACTTAACATAGTACCAATACTCATCGGATCCCAACAAACACAACATGTATGATTACATAAATATGATCTTGCTCATGTAGGGCAACGCACAAGATCTAAATATGAAGCACATAGTGGAGGAGACAACTGATGTCTACGCACGCGTCTGTTCTTGTAGACAGTGTTGGGCCTCCAAGTGCAGAGGTTTGTAGAACAGCAGCAAGTTTCCCTTAAGTGGATCACCCAAGGTTTATTGAACTCAGGGAGGAAGAGGTCAAAGCTATCCCTCTCAAATAACCCTGCAATTACGATACAGAAAGTCTCTTGTGTCCCCAACACACCCAATACACTTGTCAGATGTATAGGTGCACTAGTTCGGCGAAGAGATAGTGAAATACAAGTGGTATAGATAATTATAAGTAGTAAATACAATCTGGAATAAAAATGGCAGCAAGCAAACAAGTAACAAAACAGTGAGTAAACGGTATGCAAAGCTTGGAAACAAGGCCTAGGGATCATACTTTCACTAGTGGACACACTCCCAACAAATATAACATAATTGAACCAATAGATAACTTCTCTTCACTATGGTACTCTGAATTACTCTCCTATTGAATAACACTAATCATTGCGTAGGGCTATGAAGCACTCCTCAAAGTTCATCAAGTACTTGACAAACACCACTCATAGAGATATCCAAATCAAATCACAACTCAAGATAGATATTATTGCAACTTAGACCAAGTACTAACACGGTGCACACACTGTCAACATTACACCATGAAAGGAGGAATAGATCACTTCAATACTATCATAGTGATAATTATTCTCATAATCCATAAGAGATCACAATCGTAGCCTAGACCCAGTACCACCATGATGCACGCACTGTCACCGTTACACCATGGCAGGATGAATATATTACTTTAATAACACACTAGAGTACACATAATGAAGAAGAGTAACATCTACTTATTAAACATGATACAAAGCTCACGATCACATAAAGATCACATCATGGGAGAGAGAGGTGAACCACATAGCTACCAGTAGAGCCCTCAGCCCCGGGAAAGAACTACTCCCTCCTCATCATAGGAGACAGCAAGGTTGATGGAGATGGCGGTGAGGTCGATGGAGACGGTGAAGATGGCAATGGAGACCGATGGAGATGGCTCCGAGGGCACTTCCCCGTCCCGGCAGGGTGCCGGAACAGAGACTTCTGTCCCCCAAAATTTGGCTTCGACGGCGGCGGCGCTGCGGAACTGTTCTGGAAATTTCGCCGACTCCCATAGGGTTTTTCTGTCCCGAGGCTTTATATAGGCGAAGGGGCGTTGTCAGGGGGCTGCCAGGGCAACCTCACACGTAGGGGGGCGCAGCCAGGGCCTGGGCCGTGCCGCCCTGGTGTGTGGGGCCCTCGTGGCCCTACTCCGCCTCCTCTTCGGCTCTCTGGAAGCTTCCGGGGAAAATAAGACTTCTAGAACTTGTTTCGTCCAATTCCGAGAATATTTCCTGTGTAGCTTTTCTAAAACACAAAAATAGCAAAAAATAGGGAACTGGCACTGTGGCATCTTGTCAATAGGTTAGTTCCGGAAATCGCATAAAAACGCCACGAAGTGTAACGAAACACAAGGCAAATGGTGCAAAAACAAGCATGGAGCATCAAATATTATAGATACGTTTGAGACGTATCAGCATCCCCAAGCTTAACTCCTGCTCGTCCTCAAGTAGGTAAGTGATAATAAAAGAAATAATTTTTGAGGTGACATTCACCATCACAATCTTGATCATATAGGTAAAGCATTGAGTGCTGAGATCAAAGAACTTAAAACATGGGCATGAAAGACATAATCTTGATAATAGAAACTTAGCAACCATGTTATAACATGAAGAAGAACACAAACAAAAGATCATGAATAATGAAACAATGAAAGTCAAATGTGTGTTCAGATCATATGGAAAAACATAGTAAATGGTTTTCAGCTTGTCCTTCATGGAGTGCAAAACATAAATGCATAGGACACCTTCAAGTTTAAGAGGGCGACTAGATACAAATAATTTGAGAACAAGTGAAACCAACAATATGAATCAATCAATGAAAACTTTGGGACAATGCACATTATACTAAGAATGACAACTTTGCTCTCTTATGGTGCATAAAGAAAGAAGGTGGTGACTCAACATAAAAGTAAAAGAAAGGCCCTTCGCGGAGGGAAGCAGTGATTGCAAGTTTTATAACCTTCAAAAATTATGTTACTTGCCGGCTTTGAGCTCTCATTGCCCCCATCATAAGCATCTTGAGTGGTTAGAGTTAATGCGAGAACAATTATGATGCATATGCTTGAAAATCATAAGTCGAAAACCTCGTGTCCCGTGAATACGATTACCCAAACCTCATGCTACTCAACTTAGAGTCCCAAGCAAGGCTCTTGTCATTGTAAGTATATATGTATCATCGAGAACCGCCAACGGGGTACCTTCATGCCCGATGACATGGAACAAGCCCACATCAAAATGACAGGACAAGCAGACAATGAACACCTCGACATCTTTTTTATTTACCATTTATATAGCTTTTTATTTTGAGATGCGTCGTCGAATGTCCACCATGGGTATGCTGCAAATTTCCACCATGAATTATGCATGGCTTAGATTGGCGGCCCAAGCGTTTCCCTAACACATATACAAACTCCATGATCCCCACAAGATTCCCAATTCATTTCACACCGCGGGCATCAATAAACAAAAGAGCACGATATCAACTCAAATAAGAAGTGCAATGTTGAAAGCTTGCCCCATGACAGCATGGATGGGCTAGTATCCAACTTACAACTTGCAAGCATAACAACTCAACATAAGAGACCACAATGTCAAATTTTTAAGAACAGGAAAAAGTAAAGTGTGCCTTCCGGTTCGTGAGAGCTTTACTGACTAATTTTCGCATAACACTGGTAAGAGTTTAATTTGAAGAGAAGATAAAAGCAAGTCAAATTTACTTGGAATAGCAAATTGCTAGTAGGTATGTATGGTGGACACTTTGGAAAACTTTGGATTTTAGGAGTTGGATGCACGAGTAGAGCTCATACTCAGTACAAGGCGAGGGCTAGCAAAAGACTCGGAGCGACCAACTAAGAGAGCAATAATGGCCATAATCATGCAAAGCGACAAAGCGACATTAAAAGAAGCATAAGATGGCATCAAAAGTCAAAAACTAAATGATCATAGAGGCTATTGGCAACTTTGTAAGAGTCTAACATGTGTGAGCATGCGCCAAGTCAACCCAAATAAAGCATCAAGGAGAAAACCAAAATAATGCTTCCATACAATAAAAACAACGCATGATTTTTTCAAAGGCTCATTAAGCAATCTCAGTTATTTGAGACAAGTCATGCTACAGCAAAACCACTAAGCATACTATCAAAAAGACATCAAGCACGACATGAAAAAGCCTAAGCCGCAGTCTACACAAGCTCCTTCTTGTACCACTTTTTTGCATAAAGCTTTTTCTCTTTTCCAACACCATTTGAAATTTTTAAAGACACCTCTTTTGATTAAAACCAATAAAGATCAGAGGCAAAAATGCACCTTGATAAAAAGATAAAACAAGATCTGAACAAAAATCAAGGCGAAAAACAAAGGCTAAACGCAGTAGCAGAAAAAGAGAATACTCATTGAACGATGAGAGTGAAAACTAGAGTGTTCTTGGCAATGAAAAATGAGTTCATCTCCTCCAAAAGAAACATGATGTGATCTAACCATTTATTGCAGCAAACAAAGCAAAATAAAACTGAAAATAAAAGCAACTGACGCTCCAAGAAAAATGCATAGTGCATGAAGCAATAAAAATATAGTGTCTTGAAAGGTGACCTGATTTTTTGCCGATGAAGAAGGGGTGCCTCGGGGGCATCCCCAAGCTTTGACGCTTGTACTTCTTGGATATTTATTGGGGTGATGCATGGGCATCCCCAAGCTTGTGCTCTTGTCCATTCTTCAACTCATCTCATCATTCTCCAATCCCTACACTTGAAAACTTCCTTCATACAAAACTAAACACAAATCTATTAGCAACATTAGTGTAGCAATCATATAATCAACCTCTTTTTGCTTCAGGTTTCAACCCAAAACCACCACATATAAAGTATATACTACTGTAGCAACTTCCCCAAAAGTTCCGTGATCAAAAGAACTCGAAAAGAAAGCGATAAAGCGGCAAAAATGAATAGTGGCAGAAATCTGTCAAAACAGAACAGCTGACAAAGGTCGAATTTTTAGAGGGTTTTCTGTTGCTCAAATCAAAAAGTGTTCAACTAATGAAAGTTTGGATATAACCTGGGTCATATGCACAAGAAATCTCAGGTCCAAAAGATATACAGAGAATTTTCACGAATTTTTACGGTGCAGCACCAAAAACAGTTTCAGGACAGCAACATCCCCAAATCTTACCTCACTCAAATTAGAGGCTTCTCTTGGCACAATAACAAAATAAAAAGGATAAGGAGAGGTCATTACAGTAGTAATGACTTCCAAGACTCAAATAAAAGAAAAAGTACTGAAAATAAACAATGGGTTATCTCCCAAGAGTGCTTTTCTTTAACGCCTTTGAGCTAGGCGCAGTAATTTGCAAAGATGCTCATGTAGGCGCCATATAAGAGCTTGAGGCAAAGGCGCTATATAAAAACTTAAAGCAAAAGAGAGCATCAAAAAGCAAGTATGGAACACATTTAAATCTAAACCACTTCCTATAAAAAATAGTCTTGTAAAGAGACAAGTCATAAAAGCGCAAAGCAAAAAGCATAGGAAGGCAAAACAAGTACAACTTCAAGAATTGCAACATAAAGAGGGGAAACTCAATATTGTTGAGATCCATCAAACCATGTTTCCCTCTCTCATAATAACTTTCAGTAGCATCATGAATAGAACTAACAATATAACTATCACATAAAACATCCCTATCATGAGCCACATGCATAAAAGAATTAATACTCCCCACATGAATAATCGTAGTAGGAGCAGATTCAACAGAATAATTATTCTCATCGCCATAATCATCAAAAATAGGAGGCTTATTGTAATCATAACTATTTTCTCCTCAAAAATAGGTGAACTGAAAACATTATACTCATCATTGTAACCATCATAGACTAGAGGTTCAGTATCATTGCAAGCTAGAGAACTACTATGTCGCAAAGCATACTCATCAAACATATCATCATAAGAAGGAACATGGATAGTACTAATGGTACAAAAATTATTAACCTTAGAATTTGCACCAAAAAGATTTTCAATATCAAAAGTAGAGTGCTTTTCCCAATCATGATCACTAACATAGGTAACAGGCATAGGAACATCATCCCAATCAGAATTATCATAATCTATAGCAGGATCATAATGCTTAGGGAAATATACCGTGTTCTCTCGCCTTTTACTCCTCTTCTTCTTCTTCATACTCTTCTTACTCTCTCCTTTAGGAGGGAGGGACTTGAAGGGCATCTTCTCCACATATTCTTTAGGAGGGAAAGACATCTTCTCCACATAATCTGGTTTGCTGACAGAAACAACAGAAGAAACTTTGGAGGATTCCTCCTCTCTATTAATAAGATCAAAACATCTATTAGTCCTGTCATAGCTTGGCAAAACATCATGTTTTATAAGATCTTGCAAGTAAGTATTTGCGAGGCAATCTTTAGCACAATAGAGATGACAACCACGAAGGGTGCTATTAATATCAACATCTCTCATATCAACCAAAGAAATCTTTCTAGATATCTCTTCACAATTCAAAAACAAAGTAAGCTCATCATACTGATTGAAAGTAATCTTATCATCACAATACAAATCTGTGGTACTCGTTCGATTAATTGGGCATTGAAAATTAAAGTGACCCTTTTTACCGCAAAGTTCACAAAGAAAAGGATAAAGCTCATAAACCCTTTCACCAAGCACATCTAGATCCTTGAGCCATATACTGGTTTCTTCATTTGCGTGGGTGATACAATAATCTTCCTTGTTGTAACTCTGTTCACAAGGTCTATGTATTCCACAAAAATTAACATGCTTATAAGAAATAGTACTTTTAGAAGTTTGAGCATGTTTATTGCAATCATCAATAACAATATCACTTTCTATGCAAGTGTCCTTAAAAGGTTCATGATACACGTCCCCATTTCCTTTAGGAACATTCATATGGGAAGCAAAGGCTTTAAAGCAATCAACCATAATTTGAGGATCAAGACCATATTTAGCACTAAGCTCTTGAAAATTAGCAGTTTCAGCGAAAGACTTAATGCAATCAAACTCGTAATTCATACCTGATCCTTTACCTTTGTCGCTATCCCAACCTTCAATATTGTTTTGAATTGTTTCAAGTAGATCCCACTTGGTGTCAACATCCTTGCTTGTGAAAGACCCATCAAAGCATGCATCTAGATAGTCCTTGTAATATCCTGAAAGCCTTGCATAAAAATTATTAATAACAATATTACGGGGAAGATCATGAATAGGACATTTGTGCATTAGTAACTTCAATCTTCCCCACGCTTGGGCAATGCTTTCTCCCTCATGAGGCCAAAAGTTATATATCCGATTACGATCTTTATAAATTTCACTTGGAGGATAAAACTTGGAATAAAAGAGAGGCACAATTTCCTCCCATGCAATAGATGGACCATCTTCAAGCAGCCGATACCACTCCTCAGCTCTGCCTTTCAATGATAAAGAGAATAGCTTCTTCTTAACTTGGTTCATTGAAATACCTGCACACTAGAACAACTCGCATAATTCATGTATAAAAAACAAATGATCACCAGGATAGACAGTTCCATCTCCTAAATAGCAGTTATTCTTAGCACATTCAACAATCTTTGTAGGTATTTTAAAAGGATGAGGAGCACAAGCATCATTAGAAACATCACATATGGGAGATAAAATATCATCGGAGCAAACTTTCTCCACTAAAGCTGGGAAAAAAATATCATACTTAACAAAACCAGCTTCCCCAAGCTTAGACTTTTCCATAGCATTAGCAGTAATGGTATTCAAAGCATTCGTACTAATAACATTGCTATGCAAAATAAGCTCCAAAGGTTTTTCAATTTTCTCTTCAAATCTAAACTCAGGAAAAAGACTAAAGAACTCTTTGTTTTCCATTAAGCCTAACTAGTGAAAATAAAAACAAGAAACAAAAAGATATAATTGCAGAATCTAAAGGAAATAACTTCGAGCACTCACACAGGAGGATGCGAGTACCTTTTACCTTACCTCCCCGGTGAACGGATCGTATGGGCACCTAGAGGGGGGGGGTGAATAGGTGCTACTCAAATTTTAATTCTTTTTCAATTTAGGCTTGACACAAAAGGTAAATTCTCTAGATATGCAACTAAGGTGAATTTACCTATATGACAACAAACAAGCTAAGCAAGATACAGGTAGTAAAGGCAATAAAGGATAGAGGTAACCAAGAGTGGAGCACACGGAGACACGGATGTAATTCCCGTAGTTCCTTCCTTTTTAGGGGAAGTACGTCTACGTTGGAGGGGTGTGGTTGCCACAAAGGCCTAACCAACGCCACAAAGGCTCACCCTATTCTCCGGTGCAAGCTTCCGCCACAAAGGCCTAGCTCACTTTCCACTAAGGGATTCCTCAAGGCGGAATCGGCCTTTACAAAACTTGGGGCACAACTCCACAACTGAATTGGAGGCTCCCAAGCACCACAAAGATCTCAATCAACAAGTATCAAGATTTCAATCACACAAACAAGGTCAAGGGACACAAGGGAACCCAAGACCAAGGGGCCCTCAAACAAATGAGAGGGGAAATCAAATCGCTTCGGTGAGGATGTAGATCAAGGCCTTCTCCTTCGATTCTCCAAAGATCAAGAGCTTTGGTGGGTTGAGGGAGGAGATCTTGCGAATTTGGTGGCTCCAAATATGGTGTTCTTCTTGCACAGCTCGAGCAGCTTGAGGTGGAAGAAGGGGAGGGGTATTTATAGCCCCTCCCAAAATGTAGCCGTTGCTGACTTGGAGGGGCGGATTATCCGGCCAAAGTTGGGCCGGATTATTCGGCTGGCCGGATTATCCGGCCCCTGGCCGGATTATCCGCCCCCCCTATCTGGGTGACGCCGCGTCTGGTCCTTAGCCGAATTTGGGGTCATCTTCGGGGGGGGGGGGGATTATCCAACCCCCTATACTGGGCGACGCCGCGTCAGGTCCTTAGCCGTTTTGAGCTCTCGCCTGGGGGGGCGGATTATCCGGCCACCCCTGGCCGGATAATCCGGCCTAGCAAAACTTGAGCTGACAGACCTGCACAATCTTAGCACACACTTAATATTCCTAATGTTGTTATCTAACACACAAAATCTGAGGGAAACAAAGTTTGCACTTTCAATCTCCCCCTTTTTGGTGTTAGATGACAACACTAGGATTTGCAAGAGAGATCAAATAATTCAAACAACAAATATTTGAGCAAGATATAAAGCTCCCCCTAAATGTGTGCACCTCCATAATTAAGTTTGTAGGCGGCATACCTTTTCATGGATAACTCAATCAAAATGGAATTCCGAATATGATAACGACGAGAAACCGAACAACAATTCCATAGCCATCTCACCAATAACCATGAGCTCATAAAAATATAAGTGAACAACACATAATGATCCACATGGCACATAAAGAACATATAACATAGTCTCATACACCACATAGTCTCATACACCACATGGTAGCAAATAGACGACACGAAGTTCAACCACACAAAGTTCAACTTAAGACGAATAAAATAAGAAGAAACACAAGCGCCAAAGAATGATAAGCGCGCAAGCTTGTGTTTCCACCCATGCAAATCCCGTAAGACTCCTAATAGAACTACTTCTCCCCCTTTGGCATCAAGACACCAAAAAGGGAGAAGAGCGATGCTACATGTCCCGAGGAATCAATCCTCCCAGTCACCAAAGTCGCCGGAGTCCACATCATCATAATCTCCGCCATCACCCTCATCAGCTCCAGCATCTTCATCCTCAGCCTCAAAGTCCTCCTCAGCCTCTGCATGAGCACCTCCTGCGGGAGCATCTGGAGCATCAAAGAGATGCTTCTGCATATCCACCCAGTTTTAGCGATCGGTGTTCCAAGCATCATAGGGCACAGGAGTAGTAGGAGTGGGATCGGCGGTCTGAGCACCACTGAGATGGTGAAGGATCAGCTGCTGAGTGTCATGGATGCTCTTCCTCTCAACATAGGCCTGGTAGTTCTCACGGTGGATCTCTACCTTCATGCACAGAACATTCCGCTCAAACCAACTGAGCTTCTTCACCTCCCTGGACATAGCAGATGCAGCAGTCCTCTGATCACGAGCAGTAGCACTTGTCCTCGCATCAGCCATGAAAGTGCCTGGATATGCAGCTGAAGGAGCAGAAGTCGCCTTTCTCTTGACATACATCTTCTTGACAAGGTGCTCCACACAGTCATCATGGATATCATAATCTCCAAGGGCATGCTTGATGAGTAGCATGATGTATGGAGCATATGGCACAGTGTTCCTCTGAATGATAGCATCCTTGATCTCATAGAAGATGAAATCCATCACATCAAGGGTAAAGTCCTCAGCAGGGTCAGTCGAAGTGGCACACTCATGAGCAAAGGCAAGGAGGTCAACAAGAGAGGTGCGAATGGCATCATTGTTGCCACCACTAGGAGCAATGTTCTCCCTGAAAATGCGGACCAGCTGATCATAGAGTGGATGCAGCCCATGGATGAAGCCCACAACACCTGTGGAGTCATAGAGATCATACAGCTTATCCTTGTCAGGCTTGGTCCCCGGGTTGTGAATACGGCGACCCACGGGAGTGTCTCCATTATACGCATACCCCAAGAGAGAGGCAAACGTAGTGAAGTCCGATGTACACTCATGCTCGCCGGTCATCCACTTCTCTGAGCATTTGGCAGGATCACAAGGGTAGCATAGAACTGCTTGATGAGACCGGGATTATAGTTGCACTGAATGTTGGCCAACCCCATCAAACCCAACTTCTCAACCACAGAAACTGCTTCATCAAAATAAGACTTGCTGCGAAGGTGATCAAAATCAATAGGATGCATCGGACGACAAGGGTTCTTGAATGGCTCATAAACATCACGGAAAATCCCCCACTGCTCCTCATTCCAGAAACCACGGTCCTCAATATCTTCATCTCTTGGTGAGGCGTACCAATTGTTTCGCCGCACAAGAATGTACTCGGCCTCGGGCATGCTCTTGTAGTTAGGACGTGTCGCTTTGCCTTTGCGACGGCGGGCTTGAGCCTTGGCAGCCTTCTCTTTCTCAGCTTTCCTAGCAGCCTCCCTCTGATTCCGACGGATAGCAACCTCATCCACAAGAACTCCTTCCTCATTCCGAACAAGCCGACGCTTGCGCTTCGGCAACCCCGAACCACCTGTGAAAGAGAGATGCACGGAGAGCATGGGGATAAGCGTATGCACACGAGTTACGGAAAGGATCAAAGAACCATGTAATATGAATATGCAAACTTCGCTCAAGGAATCAAATTGACAGCAGCAAATATAAAAAGAGGCAGTGAAATCCCAGGCCGGATTATCCGGCCAGGGGGGGGAGGCGGATAATCCGGCCCCTCGAAAGTTTCTTCTACAACTTGCTGCAGTAACCAATTTGATAGATCGGGGGAAGGATTCATACAACATGATTCATAAGAGAGGAAAAACAACTAGAGGGCTAAATCACCAAGAATATGCAAGGGTAAAATCACATCCTAGGAATAGAACAATACCCGCATTTATTGCGAAATCGGTTTGGTGAATGCCTTCCAGAGGAGGAGGAGAGCAACCTCCGGCGAAATCCGGCCAAGGGGTTGGCCGGAGCTCCGGCGGCGGCGACGGGAAGGAGGCGGCGGCGGCTGGAAACCTTTGGAAGGGGTGGGGAAGGAACTGCCCTAGGGCAGCCCGACCCTGCCCCTTATATACCCAGGCGCCACTTAGGCCGGATTATCCGGCCAGGAGGGGGCGGATAATCCGGCCCCCCCGGATATTCTGCCCAGGGGGGCGGATATTCCGGCCTGGGAGCCAGAAAACTGACCAACTTGAAATTTTCAAAAACAGATGTTGTTTTGATGAAAAATTTGAACTCATGTGCATAGATTAGATGTCTTGAGAGAGGATGGCTTAGGTGAGAGAGCAAACATGGTGTGGTTCTCGGCACTTAACATTGCAAGAGCAAATCGACTAAAGATCCAATGCAAGTGCCTTCCCATATCAAAAATAAGAAATAATCATCGAGAGAGAACACCAAGACCTCAAATAAGATATGCAAGGAATCAACTCTTCGCAAAGAAGAGGTCGGTGGCCGAAGCCACCATGTATGAGTGTTATGGCATTGGACCGCGAAGATGTATCTTGGGTCCATAACCACTACTCATCATTGAAGCTCATATATCACAAAAATGATATAAAGAGAATGATATGATTACTATCGGCATTATGGGGGAGGGATAGTCCAATTAATTAGGACCGCACTCCCCCTATCTCCATGCCCACACCTAAACCAAACAAGCATTGAAATATAGGTGTATTTGCAAGATGTTCAAGCCACACTCCTTGAATCGATGATATTTAGCTCATTCCTCAAATATCCAAATCTTGCTTCATCAAGAGGCTTCGTGAAAATATCGGCAAGTTGATCCTTGGTGCTAACATATGCAAGCTCAATATCACCACGGGCAACATGATCTCTAATGAAATGATTCCGGATCTCAATATGCTTGGTTCTTGAATGTTGCACCGGATTATAGGCGATCTTGATAGCACTTTCATTGTCACATAAGAGAGGCACTTTATCACAATTGACACCGTATTCCTTCAAAGTTTGCCTCATCCATAACAATTGAGTGCATCCACTTGCGGCGGCAATGTATTCGGCTTCGGCGGTGGAGAGAGATATACAATTTTGCTTCTTAGAAGACCAACACACCAAAGACCTACCAAGAAATTGGCAAGCTCCGGAGGTTGATTTCCTATCATCCTTGTCACTGGCCCAATCCGAATCCGTGAAGCCACAAAGAGAGAAATCCGAGCATTTGGGATACCAAAGGCCATAAGTTGGGGTATGAACCAAATATCGAAAGATTCTCTTAACCGCCATAAGGTGGCTTTCTTTAGGAGCTGCTTGATACCTTGCACACACACCTACACTCAACACAATATCGGGTCTAGATGAGCAAAGGTAAAGCAAAGAACCGATCATAGAACGGTATACCTTTTGATCCACATCTTTACCATTGGGATCAAGTTCAAGATGACATTTTGTGGCCATTGGTGTGGCGGCCCCATTTAGCTCCTTCATCTTGAACCTCTTGAGCATGTCTTGGACATATTTGGCTTGATTAATGAAAGTCCCTTCTTTCAATTGCTTGATTTCAAAACCAAGAAAGAACTTCATTTCGCCCATCATAGACATCTCGAACCTATCAGTCATAAGCTTTGCAAATTCATCATTAAAAGCTTTGTTAGTAGAGCCAAAGATAATATCATCAACATATAGTTGGCATACGAAAAGCTCCCCATTTACCCTCTTAGTAAAAAGAGTGGGATCGATTTGCCCAACTTCAAACCCACGGTCTAACAACAACTCCCTAAGGTGCTCATACCACGCACGTGGGGCTTGTTTAAGGCCATAGAGTGCCTTATGGAGTTTGTAGACATGGTTAGGGAAGTTGAGATCCTCAAACCCCGGGGGTTGCTTAACATACACTTCCTCTTTCAATGGACCATTAAGAAATGCACTTTTAACATCCATTTGTTGCAACTTAAAATTATGATGAGTGGCATATGCAAGAAGGATACGGATGGACTCAAGACGAGCCACGGGAGCATAAGTCTCTCCAAAGTCAATGCTTTCAACTTGAGAGAAACCTTGAGCAACCAATCTTGCCTTGTTCCTTACAACAATTCCATGCTCATCTTGTTTGTTCTTGAATATCCACTTTGTGCCAATCACATTGCGGCACTCCTTTGGCTTCTCTACTAACACCCATACATTATTGCACTTGAAGTTGTTGAGTTCTTCATGCATAGCATCCAACCAATCCGGATCTTCAAGAGCTTCAAATACTTTCTTGGGTTCAACCATGGAGATATAAGCATGATGAGTGCTAAATTGTGCCAATTGACGCCGGGTTGACACTTTGCTTCTTAAATCTCCAATAACCCTCTCAAGGGTATGACCTTTGAGTTCCAAATCCCTTTCAACTCTTCTCTTGCGACGGGCTTCGATTTCCTCATTTGACCTTGGAGGAATCACTTGATCATCTTGATCATTTTGGTCCCCGTCTTGACCATCAACTTGACCTTGATCATCATTGTCTTCATGAGTAGGTTGATCTTGGTCTTGTGAAGAATTGGGGGCGGTTGAGATAACCGGAGAGGATGGTGGTGCCCCTTGTTCTTCATGAAGGTCCTTGTCTTGTTCTTCGGTTGGTGCATTAGTTGCTTCCTTGGGAGAGGCTTGTTGAGCTTGTGAAGATGAAGGCTCCACTTGAGTAGATCATAGTCCTTCTCGGTCCGCCACAAGGTGTCCCTCAATGGGGCGGAAAAATCCCACGCCCATTCTTCCTATGGCTTCTCGAGGTATTTCATCATCTACATCACAAGAAACACCATCTCGCCCCCCCTTGGGAGCTATCATTCTCTTCGAATACCACACTACAAGATTCTTCAACACGTCCGGTGGACTTGTTGAAGACTCTATAAGTGTGGGATTCGGCACCGTAACCAACAAAAATACCTTCTATTGCTTTCGGATCAAATTTACCTAAACGAACTCCTTTTCTTTGAAAGAAACACTTACACCCGAAAACCCGGTAGTAGGAGATGTTGGGCTTGCTTCCGGTGAGTATTTCATATGGAGTCTTGTTTAGGCCTTTGCGGAGGAAGAGCCGGTTTGAAGAGTGACAAGCCGTAGAGATAGCTTCGGCCCAAAAGTTGTATGGAGACTTAAACTCCGCCAACATGGACCTAGCCATATCCATAAGAGTCCGGTTCTTCCTTTCGGCTACACCATTTTGTTGAGGGGTGTATGCAGCGGAATATTGATGACGTATCCCCTCATCACTGAGAAACCCATTCAAAGTGTAGTTCTTGAATTCCGAGCCATTGTCACTTCTAATTGCCAAAATAGTTTGCCCATGTTGACGTTCAACTTCCTTGGCAAAGTCGATGACGGTTTGTTGAGTCTCACTCTTATGCTTGAAGAAGTAGACCCAAGTATATCTTGAATAGTCATCAACAATCACCAAACAATATTTCTTCCCACCAAGACTTGCATGAGAGGGAGGACCAAAGAGATCCACATGAAGGAGCTCCAAGATCCTCTTGGAGGAAATGACAGTCTTGCTTGGGTGGGGAGAATCATGCATTTTTCCTAGAACGCAAGCCCTGCAAACACGATCTTTGGCAAAAGAAACATTCTCTTTTAGTCCGAGAATGTGGCCACCCTTGTGAAGACTTTGCAAAGTTCTCATATTGACATGGGCTAGTCGGCGATGCCAAAGCCAACCCACATCGGCCTTTCCAAATAAACACATTGCACTTGTAGTGGTTTTCCCCGAGAAGTCCACCACATACAAGTTATTTTCAATGTGCCCAACGAAAGCGACCTTTAGAGACTTGCTCCACAAGAGTACCACAATTTCATTATCAATGAAGACGGCAAAGCCCATCTTACCAAGTGCACGAACTGAAAGTAAATTGTAACCTAGGGTCTCAACAAGCATGACGTCCACAAGGGAAATATCCGGTGCGACCACCACCTTGCCAAGACCCAATACCTCGGATTGTGACATATCTCCATATGTGACGGTTATGTTGTTGTCATTAGGCCTCAACTCCGTCATAATTTCCTTGCTTCCGGTCATATGACTTGTGCATCCACTATCAAGCATCCATTTTGATCCACCGGAAGCATAGTCCTCAGAAGACTTGGCCATAAGGCACTTGACGTTCTTGACAAGAGAGTCCTCATTGGGGGATTCAAAGAGTGATGTGGAGGAAGTAGAGGTGGTTGCCATTGCGGCCATCTCACTAGTTGTGGTTTCTTCTTCATCACTCTCACTTGCGGAGTACTCTTCTTGAGTCAAGAATACAAACTTTGGCTGTTTCTTCTTTGGTCCACCCTTCTTCACAAATGGCTTCTTTGAAGGTGACTTGGTCTTGCTTTTGAGGATGAGCTTTCCACCATGGTCTTCTCTCTTCTCATAAGGGCACTCGGCAACAAAGTGGAATCTATCATTGCAATTGTAGCAAGTCCTCACCCTTTGACCATTGTTGTCATTCCTTCGATAGCCACTTGACTTGCTTCTTCTTTGATTGTCTTCTTTAGCCTTGTGTGGATCAACCCAAAAGGTTTTTCCATAGAAGGCCATGTGCTAATTGTACTCATGTCTTATGTCCTCGGGGCACATCTCAAGCCTTGCTTCAATGCTTGCTTGAAGTGGAACCTCTTTCTCAACCACACTAGCTTTTAATGCAAGATTGGAGCTTCTTTGCATTCCTATGGCACGAGCACGAGCATCTTCCGCATTTTGTGCGGAAACCTTGTAGGCTTGAATCTCTTGCATCACTTGATTGGAGGTCATCTCATTGAAGTTGTGCTTTCCTTGAACACTCTTCACATCCGCGGGCTCATATGGAGTGAGAGCAAGAATGTACTTCATCTTGATCCACTCATCATCAATATGGTGAGCACCGAGGTTCTTGAAGGTGGTAGCAATAGCCTTGAGTCTTCTATACATCTCTTGATGATCCTCACCATCCATCATGAAGAATCCCTCCGCTTGATTTGAGAAGGCGATATATCTTGTTTTCTTCATGCTCTCATTGCCAACGAAAACATCGGAGAGACCTTCCCAAGCTTCTTTGGCGGTGGAGAAGTGTTGGATGTGAGGCAAGTCCTTGGGCCCAACGGCGACTTGAATCATGTGGAGAGCGGTTGCATTGAGTTGACTATTGATCGTCTCTCTTCTTGTCATGTTGGTGGGATCCACGGCCTTGAATCCTTCTTCAACAATCCTCCAAAGCTCAATGCAAGAACTGCGCATATGAGAGATCATTTGATATTGCCATTGACCAAAGTTTAATGCATCAAGCTTAGGCGGATCACCTCTATGGTTAATATGAGGATGAGGAACCGGCGGGTCGGGTGAATACCAATGTGGGTATTCACCTTTCCCGTCGCCCTTGGTGGAAGACTTAGCATCGCCATTTTTGTCGGCACCCTCCTCATCTATCCCCACATTCTCCACTTGTGGAGTAGCGGGTTTTTCCGGAGGTGGAGAAGCATTAGTAGTTTTAGCTTGCATGAGTTGCGCTATCATTTCACGCAACTCACTTATTTGAGATGTCATGGAAGTCATGGATGATTCCAAAGATTTGAACTCATCCATAGAGACTTGACCCGAGCCCTCTTTAGGTGGAGGATCCATACTCTTAGGCGGTTAAGCCCGAATTAAGAGCCGAGGCTCTGATACCAATTGAACGGATCGTATGGGCACCTAGAGGGGGGGGGGGTGAATAGGTGCTACTCAAATTTTAATTCTTTTTCAATTTAGGCTTGACACAAAAGGTAAATTCTCTAGATATGCAACTAAGGTGAATTTACCTATATGACAACAAACAAGCTAAGCAAGATACAAGTAGTAAAGGCAATAAAGGATAGAGGTAACCGAGAGTGGAGCACACGGAGACACGGATGTAATTCCCGTAGTTCCTTCCTTTTTAGGGGAAGTACGTCTACGTTGGAGGGGTGTGGTTGCCACAAAGGCCTAACCAACGCCACAAAGGCTCACCCTATTCTCCGGTGCAAGCTTCCGCCACAAAGGCCTAGCTCACTTTCCACTAAGGGATTCCTCAAGGCGGAATCGGCCTTTACAAAACTTGGGGCACAACTCCACAACTGAATTGGAGGCTCCCAAGCACCACAAAGATCTCAATCAACAAGTATCAAGATTTCAATCACACAAACAAGGTCAAGGGACACAAGGGAACCCAAGACCAAGGGGCCCTCAAACAAATGAGAGGGGAAATCAAATCGCTTCGGTGAGGATGTAGATCAAGGCCTTCTCCTTCGATTCTCCAAAGATCAAGAGCTTTGGTGGGTTGAGGGAGGAGATCTTGCGAATTTGGTGGCTCCAAATATGGTGTTCTTCTTGCACAGCTCGAGCAGCTTGAGGTGGAAGAAGGGGATGGGTATTTATAGCCCCTCCCAAAATGTAGCCGTTGCTGACTTGGAGGGGCGGATTATCCGGCCAAAGTTGGGCCGGATTATCCGCCCCCCCTATCTGGGTGACGCCGCGTCTGGTCCTTAGCCGAATTTGGGGTCGTCTTCGGGGGGGGGGGGCGGATTATCCGGCCCCCTATACTGGGCGACGCCGTGTCAGGTCCTTAGCCGTTTTAGCACACACTTAATATTCCTAGTGTTGTTATCTAACACACAAAATCTGAGGGAAACAAAGTTTGCACTTTCACCCGGCAACGGCACCAGAAAAGAGCTTGATGTCTACGCACACGTCTGTTCTTGTAGACAGTGTTGGGCCTCCAACTGCAGAGGTTTGTAGAACAGCAGCAAGTTTCTCTTAAGTGGATCACCCAAGGTTTATCGAACTTAGGGAGGAAGAGGTCAAAGCTATCCCTCTCAAACAACCCTGCAATTATGATACAGAAAGTCTCTTGTGTCCCCAACACACCCAATACACTTGTCAGATGTATAGGTGCACTAGTTCGGCGAAGAGATAGTGAAATACAAGTGGTATAGATAATTATAAGTAGTAAATACAATCTGGAATAAAAATGGCAGCAAGCAAACAAATAACAAAACAGCGAGTAAACGGTGTGCAAAGCTTGGAAACAAGGCCTAGGGATCATACTTTCACTAGTGGACACACTCCCAACAAATATAACATAATTGAACCAATAGATAACTTCTCTTCACTATGGTACTCTGAATTACTCTCCTATTGAATAACACTAATCATTGCGTAGGGCTACGAAGCACTCCTCAAAGTTCATCAAGTACTTGACAAACACCAATCATAGAGATATCCAAATCAAATCACAACTCAAGATAGATATTATTGCAACTTAGACCAAGTACTAACACGGTGCACACACTGTCAACATTACACCATGAAAGGAGGAATAGATCACTTCAATACTATCATAGTGATAATTATTCTCATAATCCATAAGAGATCACAATCGTAGCCTAGACCAAGTACCACCATGATGCACGCACTATCACCGTTACACCATGGCAGGAGGAATAGATTACTTTAATAACACACTAGAGTACACATAATGAAGAAGAGTAACATCTACTTATTCAACATGATACAAAGCTCACGATCATATAAAGATCACATCATGGGAGAGAGAGGTGAACCACATAGCTACCGGTAGAGCCCTCAGCCCCAGTGATGAACTACTCCCTCCTCATCATAGGAGACAGCAAGGTTGATGGAGATGGCGGTGAGGTCGATGGAGACGGTGAAGACAGCGATGGAGACCGATGGAGATGGCTCCGGGGGCACTTCCCCGTCCCGGCAGGGTGCCGGAACAGAGACTTCTGTCCCCCGAAATTTGGCTTCGACGGCGGCGGCGTTGCGGAACTGTTCTGGAAATTTCGCCGACTCCCCTAGGGTTTTCCGTCCCGAGGCTTTATATAGGCGAAGGGGCGTCATCAGGGGGCTGCCAGGGCAACCTCACACATAGGGGGCGCGGCCAGGGCCTGGGCCGCGCCGCCCTGGTGTGTGGGGCCCTCGTGGCCCCACTCCGCCTCCTCTTCGGCTCTCTGGAAGCTTTCGGGAAAAATATGACTTCTGGAACTTGTTTCGTCCAATTCCGAGAATATTTCCTGTGTAGCTTTTCTGAAACATAAAAACAGCAGAAAACAAGGAACTGGCACTGTGGCATCTTGTCAATAGGTTAGTTCCAGAAATCGCATAAAAACGCCACGAAGTGTAACGAAACACAAGGCAAATGGTGCAAAAACAAGCATGGAGCATCAAAAATTATAGATACGTTTGAGACGTATCAACAACCATCTAGCTACTGCTATGGACCCGTAGTCCAAGGTAGACTACTCACACATCACTCCAGAGGCGACCATGGTGGTGGAGAAGGCCTCCAGCAGGGATTCCCTCTTCGGCAGGGTACCAGGAAGAGCTCCTGGATCCTCCCGATCTTGTTTCGACGACGACGGCGGCTTGTAGTATGTTTCGAGGAAAAGCGATCCGTCCCTTAGGTTTTTCTCGTCGAGGGGACTTTATAGGCGAAAGGGCATCGTCAGAGGTGGGGCCAGCTGGCCTCACCATGGGGTGGCGTGGCCAGGGGCTGGGCCGCGCCCCCCTGTGGTGAGCCTGGTTCCTGGTCCCGCTCCGTCTCATCTTTGGTTTTTGCGAAGCTTCGGTAAAAATAGGAGGTTCGGCTTTTGTTTTGTCCAATTCTGAGAATATTTCCTGTGTAACTTTTCTGAAACACAAAAACAGCAGAAAATAGGGAACTGGCACTGTGGCATCTTGTTAATAGGTTAGTTCCAGAAAATGCAAAAAAACGCCACAAAGTGTAACAAAACTCAAAGCAAATGGTGTATAAACAAGCATGGAGCATAAAAAATTATAGATACGTTTGAGACGTATCAATCACAAATAACATAGACATGATAAATCAACAATCAACTTGACATAGTACTCAATATTCATCGGATCCCAACAAACAGAACATGTGGAATTACATAAAGATGATCTTGATCATGTAGGCAGCTCACAAGATCTAAACATGGATTGTTTTGAAAATGGACTCACAATTGTTGATGCTCGCTCTAAACCGTAGTGAAGCTGATTCATCGTAGCTAGGAGTGCTGATCAATGACTTAAAGATTAAGCTTATAACTTCTTTTTCTACTTTTGATGTGGTTTATTGTAAGCATGAATTTAACAGGCCAGCCCATGAACTTGCGAGGATTGGGTGGTCAAGTTCTATAAACAAAGTTATGCTCTGGGATTTCTAGGTTCCAGCACCTATTGTTGGCCTTGTGTTGGGCGAAATGCCCCAATAAAGCTGTTGCTTTCTCTCAAAAAAAAGATCTAAACATGGAGGCGCAAATTGGAGAAGACAACCATCTAGCTACTGCTATGGACCCATGGTACAGGTGTGGACTACTCACGCATCACTCCGGAGGCAGGCATGGCGATGAAGAAGGCCTCCGGCGATGATTCCCCTCTCCGGCAGGGTGCCCGGAAGAGCTTCTGGACCCTCCTGAACTAGGGTCGACCACAGCGGCGGCTTACAGTACTTTTCATGGATGGAGGCTTGAGCCCTTAGGGTTTTCCCGATGAAGTGAATTTATAGGCGGAAGGACGATGTTAGAGGGCGGCCGAGGGGCCCACACTAGGGCCTAGCGCGGCCAGGGGTGGGGCCACGCCACCCTGTGGTGTGGCCGCCTCCTGACTCTTCTCTGTCTCTCCTTTGGAATCCGTCTTCGTGTCAGATAAATAGGAACTTCGGCTTTTGTTTCATCCAATTTCGAGAATATTTCTTGTATAACTTTTCTGAAATACAAAAATAGCAAAAAATAGGAACTGACACTGTGGCATCTTGTTAATAGGTTAGTTCCAGAAAATGCATAAAAATGCCACGAAGTGTAAACAAAACATAACGCAATTGGTGTAAAACAAGCATGGAGCATAAAAAATTATAGATACGTTTACAACGTATTGATGACCCACAAGTATAGGGGATCGCAACAGTCTTCGAGGGAAGTAAAACCCAAATTTATTGATTCGACACAAGGAGAGCCAAAGAATATTTATAAGCCTTCACAAATGAGTTGTCAATTTAGCTGCACGTGGAAATAGACTTGCTCGCAATAGTTTATCAGTAGCAATAGTTTTATAGTAGTGGCAGTAGTAAAATAGTAGCAGCAATAGTAAAATAAAGATAGTAGAGGTATCAATAGTAAACAGTAGGATTAAATACTGTAGGCATAGGGATGGACGAACGGGTGTTGCATGGACAAGATAATTCATGTAATAATCAAGACATGGGCAATTGCAGATAAATAATGATAAAGCATCCTAGTACTAAACAACCATAGGCATCTGTTTCGTATATAGTCGTACGTGCTCGCAATGAGAAACTTGCACGACATATTCTGTCCTACCAGCCCGTTTGCAGCGGGGCCTCAAGGGAAACTATTGGTAATTAAGGTACTCCTTTTAATAAAGTACCGGACCAAAGCATTAACACTTAGTGAACACATATGATCCTCACATCACAGCCATCCCCTTCGGTTATCCCAATTGTTGTCACTTTGGGGCCTCGGGTTCCGGACAACGATATGTGTATACAACTTGCAGGTAAGACCACAAACAACAATTATCATCATAAAACAATAACAAGTTTAGATCTGAGATCATGGCACTCAGTCCCAAAGTGACAAGCATTAAGCACAACAAGTTGCAACAATGTCATAAGCACTAACAATGGATACTAGGCACCATGCCCTATCAATCTCATAGCAATTACATGAATGATCTCATCCAATCCCTACCAAATCGGTGGTGATGATGGTGATGATCTCCTCCAAATCCCCATCCCGGCAGGGTGCCAGAACAGAGTTTCTGGTTTCGAATCGCGGTTTCTGGTGGTGGCGGCGCAGCGGAACTCTATCTGGGAAAAATGCCGAACCCCCGATGTTTTCAGGTCAGAGGGTATATGTAGGCGGAAGGAGGGGTCGAGACGACGCTTGGGGCAGCCACACCACCCCCTGGCGCGGCCTAGCCTGGCCCGCGCCACCAGGTGGTGTGTGCCCCCTGTGGCCCCTCTCCATCTTGTACTCTGGCTCCGTGTGTCTTCTGATAAAATAAGAACTTTGCGGTATTTTTTGGGATTTTCTTGAAAGTCGAATTTCTGCACCAAAACAAGACACCAGGGCAATTCTGCTGAAAATAGCGTTAGTCCGTGTTAGTTATATTCAAAACACATAAATTAGAGGAGAAACAATAGCAAAAGTGTTCAGGAAAGTAGATATGTTTTGGACGTATCAACTCCCCCCAAGCATGTGGTGTGGTGGCATGGTGGGTCCGCCTGGGGTGTCCCAGGTGCCTCTCTGCCCCAAATTTGACATAAAAATTTAAAAACAATTTTCTGGAATTTTTTGAGAAACTATATTTTCGAGGATTTTCAGAAATTGACAAAAGATTAAAAGCTCGGGAAAATGAATATGGAACGATGGAAAACAAATTCAAACCAAGTCTACAGCAACTCTAAGATACTCTAATATGAAACTAAACAGTGGAAACAAAACTGAACAAGATGAAAACATGAGTAAACAAAAGTAATTGCGGTGAAAACATAGTTTCATTCATTCAAAAACCGCTTTGTTAACAAGGTTGATCAAGTCTTGTTATCAAAACAATTTTCTCTGAAACAAAACTTTGCATTTCACTAAATGATTATGTTACCTCGATCTTGATAGGCATAGTCCCAACCATAACAATTTCATATTCTTCCTTGGGCTTTAGCCTTGAACAGTAAATTTCTCCAACTTTGATGGTCTCAATATTTTTGATTGAATTTAAACCATATTTTCTATCAATCTTCTTGGGGTAATAAACCATGTGCTACTTATCATTAACAATAAAAGTTACTTTCCCTTGGTTGCAATCAATAACAGCACCTGCAGTGTTAAGAAAAGGTCTCCCAAGAATAATAGACATATTATCATCTTCAAGCATTTCCAACACAACAAAGTCAGTTAATATCAAACAATTATTAGCCACTTGAATAGGAACATCCTCACATATACCAATAGGAATAGTAGTAGACTTATCAACCATTTGCAAAGATATATCAGTCGATATCAATTTTTCTAGATCAAGTCTCTTATAGAGAGAAAAAGGCATGACACTAACTCCGGCTCCCTAATCACACAAAACAGTTCTAACATAGTTATTTTTAATAGATCAAGGAATAGTTGGTATACCTGGATCTCCAAGCTTCTCTGGAACCTTGCCATTGAAAGAATAATTAGCAAGCAAAGTGGAAATTTCCTCACTAGGAATCTTCCTTTTGTTAGAAACAATATCCTTCATATACTTTGAATAAGGAGGCATTTTAATAGCTTCAGTCAAAGGAATTTGCAAAAACAAAGGTTTCATCCATTCACAAAACCTGTTATAGTGTTCTTCTTCCTTGGATTTGTGTTTCTTACCAGGAAAAGGCATTGGTTTTTGCACCCAAGGTTCTCTCTCACTACCATGTTTATTGGCAATGAAATCCTCCTTGGTGTACTTTGCATTCTTAGCAAGCTTTTCTGGTTCCTCCTCAACTTCTTCTTTATCAGAAGCATTACCGCTTTTGGTTCCAGCATCAGAAATAGAAACACTATTAGGATCCTTACCTATTTCAGAAGATTCTGCAACCGTTTTATGCTTCTTCTTCTTTTTCTTGGAAGGAGTACCATTACCTACAGCACGTTGAGAATCCTTGACGAGGGGTTAACTCAACAAATGTCCTAGATGAAGGACTTAGGATCGGGGGGAATAGGGCGTCGGATGAACTCAAAGGTAAAATCAGTCAAACAAGGCGTGTATCGAGAATAAACGTGGTGCTCAACTTGGCTTACTCTCAATCTGTCCCTGACTGTCCTCTCCTAGCCCCTATATATAGGTGGCCAGGTCTCAAGGAACTTGTCGGGTTTGACACATATTACAATATCGGTATACGACATGAAGTCGTATTTCGACTATGATTATTCTTGGGCCTAGCTTAATGGGCCTCAGGGGTACACAAGTAATGGGCACTATTATCTATACCCTTGTTAGTAGCCCCTGAGATTTGATACGTCTCAAACGTATCTATAATTTTTGATGCTCCATGCTTGTTCTTACACCATTTGCTTTGAGTTTTGTTACACTTCGTGGCATTTTTATGCCTTTTTTGGAACTAACCTATTAACAAGATGCCATAGTGCCAGTTCCCTATTTTCTGCTGTTTTTGTGTTTCAGAAAAGTTACACAGGAAATATTCTCGGAATTGGAAAAAACAAAAGCCGAACCTCCTATTTTTACCGAAGCTTCGTGAAGACCGAAGATGAGACTGCAGCTTAGACTTTTTCATGCCATGCTTGATGTCATTTTGGTAGTATGCTTAGTGATTTTTGCTGTAGCATGACTGGTCTCAAATGACTGAGATTGCTTAATGAGCATTTGAAAAAATCATGCGTTGTTTTTATTTTATGAAAGCATTAATTTGGTGTTTTTCTTGATGCTTTATTTGGGTTGACTTGGCGCATGCTTTCAACATGTTTGACTCATACAAAGTCGCCATAAGCCTCTATGATCATTTAGTTTTTGACTTTTGATGCCATTTTATGCTTCTCTTAATGATGTTTTGTCACTATGCATGATTATGGCCGTTATTGCTCTCTTAGTTGGTCGCTCCCAGTCTTTTGCTAGCCCTCATTTTGTACTGAGTATGAGCTCTACTCGTGCATCCAACTCCCAAAAACTAAGTTATTCCAATGTGTCCACCATACATACCTATTAGCAATTTGCTATTCCAAAGTACATTTGACTTGCTTTTATCTATCCTTCAAATTAAACTCTTTTGGTGTTATGTGAAAATTAGTCAGCAAAGTTCTCATGAACCTGATGGCACACTTTACTTTTCTTGCTTTTAAAATTTTGACATTGTGGCTCTTTTATGTTGATGTTATGCTTGCAAGTTGTAAGTTGGAAATTAGCCAAACCATGCCATCATGGGGTAAGCTTTCAACATTGCACTTCTCTTATTTGAGTTGATATCGTGATCTTTTGTTTATGGATTGCGGGATCATGGAGTTTGTATACGTGTTAGAGAAATACCTGGGCCGCTAATCTAAGCCATGCATCATTCATGGTGGAAATTTACAGCATGCCCATAGTGGACATTCGACGACGCATCTCAAAATAAAAAGCTATACCAATGGTAAATAAAAGAGATGCCGAGGCGTTCATTGTTTGTTTGTCCTATCATTTTGATGTGGGCTTGTTCCATGTGATCAGGCAAGGAGGTACCCCGTTGGCGGTTCTCGATGATACGTGTATACTTACAATGACAAGAGCTTGCTTGGGACTCTAAGTCGAGTAGCATGAGGTTTAGGTATTGGTACTTCACGGGACACGAGGTTTTCAACTTATGATTTGTCAAGCATATGCTCATAAACGTTCTTGCATTTACTTTAACCATTCAAGATGCCTATGATGGGGGCAATGAGAGCTCAAAGCTAGTAAGTACCATAATTTTTGAAGGTTTATAAAACTTGCAATCACTGCTTCCCTCTGCGAAGGGCCTTCCTTTTACTTTTATGTTGAGTCTCCACCTTCTACCTTTATGCACCGTCTAAGAGAGCATAGTTGCCATTTTGAGTTTAATGTGCATTGTCCCAAAGTTATCATTGATTGATTCATGACTATGGTTTCACTTGTTCTTAAATTATTTGTTTCTAGTCGCCCTTTTAAACTTGAAGGTGTCCTATGCATTTATGTTTTGCTCTTACATGAAGGACAAGCTGAAAACCATTTGCTATGTTTTTCCATATGATTTGAACACACGTTTGACTTTCCTTGTTTCATTATTCATGATCCTTTGTTTGTGTTTCTTTTCATGTTATAACATGGTTGCTAAGTTTCTATTGTCAAGATTATGTCTTTTATGTCCATGTTTTAAGTTCTTTGATCCCAGCACTCAATGCTTACTTTGATGATCAAGATTGTGATGGTGCATGTCACCTCAAAAATTATTCTTTTGTTATCACTTACCTACTCGAGGACGAGCAGGAGTTAAGCTTGGGGATGCTTGATACGTCTCAAACGTATCTATAAATTTTGATGCTCCATGCTTGTTTATACACCATTTGCTTTGAGTTTTATTACACTTCCTGGCGTTTTATGCATTTTTTGGAACTAACCTATTAACAAGATGCCACAGTGCCAGTTCCCTATTTTCTGCTGTTTTTGTGTTTTGAAAAAGTTACACAGGAAATATTCTCGGAATTGGACAAAACAAAAGCTGAACCTCCTATTTTTACCGAAGCTTCACGAAGAACAAAGATGAGGCGGAGGGGGGCTAGAGGCCAGCCACACCATGGTACACCTCCTAACGATGCCCCTTCGCCTATAAAGTCCCCTCGACGAGAAAAGCCTAGGGGATGGATCGCTTTTCCTCGAAACATACTGCAAGCCACCGCCGTCGTCGAAACGAGATCGGGAGGATCCAGGAGCTCTTCCTGGCACCCTGCCGGAGAGGGGAAACCCTGCCGGAGGCCTTCTCCACCACCATGGTCGCCTCCGGAGTGATGTGTGAGTATTCTACCTTGGACTACGGGTCTATAGCAGTAGCTAGATGGTTGTCTTCTCCACCATGTGCTTCATGTTTAGATCTTGTGAGCTGCCCTACATGATCAAGATCATCTTTATGTAATCATACATGTTGTGTTTGTTGGGATTCGATGAGTATTGGTACTATGTCAAGTTGATGTGCTGGATTATATGTTATGTTATCTCTATGTTGTTTATGATCTTGCATGCTTTCCATTGCTAGTAGCTATCTTGGCCGAGTAGATGGTAGTGACTCCAAGAGGGAGTATTTATGCTCGATAGTTGGATTCATGCCTCTATTTAATCTGGGGAGTGACAGACACCTCTAAGGTTGTAGATGTGCTATTGCCACTAGGGAGAAAACAACATTATTGTGTCCAAGGACATTTGCTTTGTTTACATTACGCACTTTGCTTAATGCAATTATCTGTTGTTCGCAACTTAATACTCAAGGGTTCCTCGGACGATTCCTCGTGAGTGGATTTTTAGTCATAGATGCAGTTGGATGGCGGTCTATGTATTTTGTCGTAATGCCCAGAGTAAGCCTCATAGTGATCCTCGTGATGTATGTACGTTATCTTCATTCTATCAATTGCCCAACTGTAATTTGTTTACCCAGCATGCTTTATTTATCTTATGGAGAGACACCACTAGTAAACTATGGACCCCGGTCCAATTTCCTTTACATTGTTACACCGTTTACTTTAATCGCACTATTTACTTTACTTGCATTACTATTTACCACTCGATACGCTCAATCCTTTGTTTACAGCAAACCGGTGAGATTGACAACCTCATCGTAAGCTGGGAGCAAAGTACTTGTTTGTGTTGTGTGCAGGTTTCACGTTGCTGCTAGGGAAAGACACGCCGACAAGCAGTTATCTGGCGCCCTTGTCCGGAGTGTCGTGAAGCTAGCAAGCATCACCTTCTTAAGTTTGGCTTTCTCCTACTGGATTAATTACCTTGGTTTCATAACTGAGGGAAAACTTGCTGCTATGCTCATCACACCTTCTCTTGGGGTTCCCAACTGGTCGGTCATCTACATCATCAACACTGCACCATCAAGATTCTACCAGAATTGTAGATTCGGGTTGAATCTCAAATCTTCATATCTTCGACTTGATTAATCTTTCGACTTATTCTGTTTCTTGTATTCAAAATAAACAACTTTCATTATGTTGTCTCGTAAGGGGTTTTGGTTAACAAGCCTGACAGCTCTGATGGATCAAGAGGTCAGTTAACTACCGGAGCAGATACTTGTTACCTACTTCAAACTCAATCCCCTTGGACTTGAATCTGGGAAACTGGTCAAACCCATTCTTTTGCCGCATTTAGGACTTACAAAGAACGAATTCCAGTGGTTCTCAGGGTACCCAGTGTGTCCACCGAGATTTTCTTCGCGTCGTAGACACGGAAAGTTGCTAGCAGAGCGTGTCCAGGTGCATATACTAGGCCACACAGGATGGATCCTGGGGTCTTACCTTCATGATATATTTCAATCATGGTATTCGAATCTGTGGGGACCCCGGTTTACCATCCGGAATTCCCGTTATGCATATAATTCATGATCCCAGGAAGACCGTCATGAATCCACATAACAGAGTTGGCATTACAGAGTACATCATCCATTACATAAATAAGTCGCAAAGTCTTACATGGCCACTTGGCCGAATTCAAATGCCACGCAGGGCAAGTTCACTAAGCAGTGTAGCGGATACAAAGGTAGCGTAGATAGCCCGTGTCATGCCTCTACACTACAGGCGACTGACCGGGAGATGGATCCTAGTTCGCACCGGCGTCGTCGAACTCCTCACCATCATCTTCGTAGTCTTCAAAATCTGGCCAAGTTAATAGCCAGGGACAAAGCCGTGAGTACATTTTGGAATTGTACTCGCAAACCACCTAAGAGGGGAACAAGATTGCATGCTATTTGGCTGTAGCAAGATAAGTTGGTTTTTTAGGCTAGTGTTCAATCCTAACTATAGTTTCTCGTGTCGATATAGCATGTCATACGACATCTCTACATCCTTATTAAAGAAGAGTTTTTGGTAAAGCATCTTTAGAAAAGCTCTAGGAAAGGGGGAACTCATTTTCGAGAGAAGAGCCAGGGTCAATCAAACATGACCACCATTCTTATTAATCTCGGTCAATCGCACATGACCACCTCCGTGCCACGGCAGTACCTTCCGAGTACTCCGATCCGGCATCAATTCCCTTCTTTTTCCGAAAACACTTTTTATAAAACCAAAACTTGACATTGGGTTAGGCAACAGCCAGTTCAACCGTCCATATCCGAGGACTCGGCTATTCGAATAGTTTTACACTCTGCATATGTTGTACACTTTACCCACACCATCCGATAAATCCACCGGGATACCACCACAGACCGTCATACACAAGTATGCGGGGTTCGGATAATCGATCATAGCCTTCCATCTATCCACCTTAAGACGGGCGCCTACCCTGTGGAGTATACATCCCCGGCAAACCCTGGCCGTCTACCTCTGCCGAGCGTAGTTCCAGTGCCACGGCGGGAGAAACCCAAGTGTCTTCCGGCCGGATAAATCCCAATGGATCCCGATTTACTATTGCCCATAATCTGGCGGCAATCCGGATTCCAGGGTCCTACAAACCCTTATATAGTGCGAGGCTCCCCGCACTAAGGCAGATAAACTTCGAACTAAGCCCCGTCCCATACCGGGGTAATGTGGTTGCATGGATTAAATTGCCCCGGGTGAATACATAATCACCAATGTCCTTTCTTTATAAAACCACCAACTTCTTTCCCTTCATAACCCATTTTCCACTTGTCCCAAAAATCCTTTAGAAAACATTTCAGTGGAGTAGATACCACTCCAAGGTTTTCGAAATCATTTTCGAAACTTTTTCTGAGAGTTTCCCATCCTAGAGTTTTTGGCTCCACTAGAAGTTTCCCAACGGCATTGCTGCTAATCAACAAGCCACTAATTGCAAGGATAAAGAATAGGTGTTCAAAGGGGGTCATCTCGAAGGATGATAATAAGTGGCTTGTGGAGCTTGAGCCGACAACAATTGCTACAAGGGATATAGCAATCTAAAAACATGCACTTTAATAAAACAGTAAGAGACATGCAGCAGGTATAATTAGGATTCAGATATGCATCAAGTTAGGTGGCTTGCCTTGAGTGGCTTGTCCCTGGTCCTTTTCTTCCTGATACTCAAAGTCTTCTCCCTCCTCGGTACACTCCTCGTTCGATTCTATCGCCGGAAAAATGAAAGCACACAATAAGCATACATGCATACACAAGTCATAAGCATTTCAGCACTCATACCACACCAGCATAGAGTATCAGAAACAAACATGTTTAGAAAGTAAGTCAAGATTTTATAGGTTTTTAATTAGTAAGAATCCCTATTAGAAACTAAGGTTTCTTATTTGAAGTGATCACAACAACTTAGCAAGCCAAATCAAGCATGCAGGCAATCAAATGGATCAAACAGCATACCCAGCATACTTGCAGGTTGACAACAATCTTAAGAACCTAACAAAGTTGGATTTACTGAAAAACAATTTAGGGTTGATTTCCTATGAATAAATCTATAGGAAACAATACTAGCACACCAAAGTAATCCTCAGATATTCTCTGAGTTTCAGAAAAACATGAGGTAAAATGTTCTGGAAACCTCTTCCAGAACACAATCCAACAAAGTTGGATTCAACACAAAATTCTACTCCTACAGCAAATGGTGATTTTTCTAAGATTAATTACACACAATGCCATTTCAATTACTACTGCAAGAATAAAATTCCTAAAAAGGGTAAAACTAGTGAGTTAAGCAAGGTATCAATATAAGCTAACTCTAGAAATTGGATTCACTCATAAATTCCTATCCTACTACAAGTGAGAATTTAAACCATACTAATTAAACTATTTGCCAAATTAAATACTACTGTAGGTATATGTGTCCTAAAATACCAAACTTAGTTTGGCATGCAAGTTAACATCTAAGAGCACCTTTGAAAATTGGGAACACAGCATTTCAATATATAAAACTCTAGGTTTGCAATTTTGACTAAAAGGGTGCTTATTTTACAAGATTTAATTCAAGTAATTCTACAGGAATTAAAATGACATGCAACCAGTACCACTGGATAGATAATAATCTAAGGAGTTCACAGAAATTTGAATCAGGTCAAACGGAGATATATTCGATTTTTGGTGGATTTTACAAGTTGCAGGTAAGAGGAAAAAGGATTAAACAGATTTCTTTAAAAAAAATCGAAACGGGCCAGATCTGCCTTGCCGACGCAGGCCAGTGCCGGGCCAGCCCAACTGGCGAGGACACGCGCAGGAGCCGGCGGTTCAAACCGCCTAACGAGCGGGGCCCGCCGGTCAGCCGCTGGGGAGGGCCGAACCGGTATCGAGCGCCCTGGGCCGTCCGATCAAGTTTAGATCGACGGCCCCGGGTCGTCTTCTTCCCGCCGCCGCTGGGAAAGGATCCCGAAACCCTAGCTGGGTCGGGAGGACACGGAGGCTCACCTGGGGGCCTTCCCCGGCCATGGCGACGGGTTGGGGCGACGCGGCGGAGGACGACGACCTCGGCGAGGTGCGGAACGGCCGGCTGGGACCCCAGGATGAGGATCTGCGCGGCGGCAGTGGCGGAGCTAGATCGGGGCTTGCAGGGAACTCGACTCCGGTGTCCCTGCGTCAAGGTGAGGGGTAGGGTTAGGTAGCTGAAGGTTAGGGGAGTGCAAGCAAGCCGAAAGAGAGGGAGGAGAGCGTCTGGTTTAGTGGCTTGCATCCCTTCTTCCTTCCATACAACATTAGGGTTTCCCTCCATTTCTTCTCTGCTATCGACCATGGGAGTGGTTCTGGTGCTTTGGGAGGATAATGTGTTGGGGTGGGAACCGAATGGGGGCGATAGAGAGGGCTGAGAGGGGCTGTGCCCTTTTATTTCAGAGAGGTTTGTGAGGTGAGTGGTTAGGTCAGTTTGGCATGGTGGGGCCCATGGAGAGGCTCTGATTGGGCATGAGAGGTGGTGGAGAAGATAAGAGGGGGTCAGGGAATGGCTGGCTTGCCCAAGAAGAGTGGCTGCAGCAAGTTTTTAAATTGGCACCAAAGTTGCATGTATCTTCTCTCCCTCCTACTTCCAACCACTAAAGGACAAGAGGGAGAGGAGCTGCTACAGTACATTTCGTCCATAGGGGTGTCCAAGTGCTGGAGAGGTCAAAGTGGTGGTTTGGTGAAGGTTTCAAGTAATTTTGAATTAGTGAGGTATAGATATGATGATGAATACATGCATGATGCAAAGTGTTGAATTTTGGGTTAGTCCCACATTGCTCCAATCAAAGGCATGCATAGGTGGATTAGATGGGTGTGATTTGATGAGTTTAACAATATTGCCAAATTGGGAGAGTTTATTTGATGTTAGGCAAGATCACCAAAATTTGAAAAGTGAGGATTTGCCCCATTCTACTTGAGACAAGATTTTGGAAAAATTTGGAGATGAACCACTAGGGTTTTTGGGTCCATAGGGTCCTATAGGAATAGGATAACATGGTAGGAGATTATAAAATGTTTGATGAGAATAAAAGGTGCATGAAATAACATAGGTACCATTCATATGCATTTTATTAAGCAAGAAAGATGAAATAGAGAAATAGGTATTTTTGATGGAAGGAAAAGTGATATGGTGCATGAATAGCATTTCCAATGCCAGCAGAGAGGAGATGGATTTATGGAGAGAGTTTATGATGAGTGCTAACAAGTTAACAAGAGGATCAAGGAAAACTAGAAAGTGAAATCAGTTTTGACTAGGGTTCAAAACCTAGTCACATAGATAGGTGGCATGCTTCAAAATGCACATGCAAGTGCATAGATAGTTAGAGTAGATCAAAAAGAAGGGGAATAGGTCAAAGAATGGTCTCTGAACAATTTATTTCGAAATTTAAAGGTGAGGGCAAAAGTGCATCTGATAATAGTCAAATGGTCAGTGATTTGATTAGGGTCAGAAACAGGATTAGAACAAGTAGCAGATGACCTCAAATGTCCAAGTGATAATGGAGAGAATGGAAGAATACATGCCAAATATGAGTTCTAGGAAGGTACATTGCCATGGATAGAATAGATGAGCTTAATATAAGTGTCAGAAAACTGAATCTGTTAACAGACACTAAGATAGTCTGCACACTAGGTGTTTGATAAAATGACTGCAAGAAATGATTTCCTGAATCTGAGTGAAACCCTTTTTATGGTTGAATGAAGATGATTCTAATAACACCATGGGTGCCTTCCTTGGGCTAGTTTGATAAATTTTAAGATTCCTCAAAATGGAGCTCCTAATGTCTCATGATAAGGCTAAGACATTAGAGTTAGGGATTCAGGATTGAGAGGAAAATATCCAGATAGGTTTCATTTGAGAGGTAGGATGAAAATAACCTACATAGGACAAGATAGTAACTAATAGGTTTTGCATAGGTTAGGTCACAGGCCTACCTGAGGATCATATCTACACTCAAGCAATTCATCAAAGTCAAATAAAGTCACACACAGTCAACTCACCACACAAGGTCAATCATTTGCAGCTAATCTAGCATCACCAGAAACAATGATTGAACAAGTGCTCAATGATGATCATGCCATGGTCAAGTTTGAAAAGAGTTTCAAATAAAGGAGTGAAGCTTTTGTAGATTTTTCAGAAACTAGTGGGGACATAGTATCTCTTTTAGAAAGTTTTTCTTAAAAGTGTTTGAATTCCTTTTATAAATATCAACGAAATATAAGTTTGTAAAATAGTGGGACCACCCTACTTTGTAGGTCCAGTTAATTTTGTAAATTCTTAGTTTTGATAAAAGCTTTGTCTCAAAGATAAATCTTGGCTCTTGTTTTGGACAATTAGAATAATTTTGAAAAAGGAGAGGTTGCCAAGATATTGGTGTTGGAAGAATAGCTAGAAGCATAAATAAAGGCATGACCACAAGGGCACTAGGTTTGTGTTGGTTCACAATAGTGTTCAACAAGCAACTCAAACAGACATCATTAACATAACAACCAATTTAATCAAGCAAGAATAGTATTTCTGGAGGCTTGCTCAAAAAGTTTTTGTTGGCCCTCATTTTTGGCTCACTAAACACTACTTAAACAGGGTTACAAAAAGTGGGGTGTTACAGCTCTTCCCCCCTTAAACAGAATCTCGTCCCGAGATTCCTAAGCGTAGTAGTAAGAGGTGCTGAGACTAAGTTAGAGTTAGGCCTCAACGGTTGCTCTTCCAACTCACCGGTGATACTTTGAGTTGCATCAAAGACTTTCTTTTGCCGAGGGTGTAGATCGCCTTCATTTGCTGAAGTTGATGGCTGATGAGTTGATGTTGCCAAAAGTATCATGTCGAAACCTTGTCAAGATGTTTTTAAGGTTAGCGAGGCAAGGCTATCTAATATGGCCAAAAAGATTCTTCGAGAGTTAGAAGGTTTTCGGCTCGCAAATTGAGGTCTTGAAGAATCGAGGCTTCTCGGGTAACTTTTGTTGGCTTGGAGTCATCGCTTCCCTCATGTATATTGGTGGAGTCTTCAATCCTTGGTGTTGCGTCTTGAAGCTTGATGTTGGTGTAGACTTTTAATCTCGATCTTGCAGTCCTCTGAGGATGGTAGACAAGAGCTTTTATTCTTTGATCTGGGCAGGCACGTCAAATTTGTTGACTTAGTCCTCTACGCTTCCTAACAACCAAGGAGCAGGTTAGTCCTAATAGGAACCATTCTTCTGGGTTGTCTTGTGATTAAGCCGAAAACTCTTCAGGTGGCGGCGCACCACCAAGGGTGTGTCTTCCAGTAGTCCATGATCTAATTCTTCTTGTCTTTGGGTTGGTGGAGACCATCGAAAATCTTCTTGCTCCTCCATCTTTTTGCAGCCTTGACAATCTTAAGGTATATTGGGATACCTTGAGTCGACTTCATCTTCCGAGAAATCTTCAGGTGGATTTATACTCGTGGCATAAGTTAGTTTTGGCTTCGAACTCGTCAGAACTTGAACGAGCGGGTGAGTTAGTTAGAAAAGTCTTCACTTCCTCTCGTTGCTACCTTCATTGATGTCTCCTAAAGGTGGAGTCAACATTGACCGCCTGGTTTTTGGAGGGCCTTCATCCTTCTATTTGCTCCATGGAGATCAAGCACGTTGGTCTTCGGGCTTCAAGTGACGATAACAGGTTGATCTTCGAAAGTTAGGATTGGGTTTGATACTTCTATGCTCAATGTTAGTTGTTTGGTTAGAAGATTAGCAAGTGTTGGGGTGTTAAGAGAGTATCATCAATGTTAGGGAACTCTAGATTTAAGGTTAGGCTATCCGGTTTAGTGAAGTCTTTGTCTTCTAGAAGTCCCCTGTAGTCCAGTCGGGTATATCTTCTGCTTCCCGAATGTTGTAGAGAAGTCTTGGTGCAGCTTCGTGCACGTAGCCAAAATTGTCACGTTGGATCTTGGGTATGTGTTGCGAGAAAGGTTATAACCCACTATTATCAAGGTTAGAGTTAGTGTTTTTCCTAATACCTTACGTATGCTACTCGAGCTGACATAAATAGGTGAGAGGGAAAGCACATTTTAGTGAGGTTACCTAATTGGGTTTTACAAACCAGAGGGTTTTTAAGGCCGAGAGGCCAAAACAAGCACGAGCACGAAGTACCAACACACATTCAGGAAACACACATGACAACTGCAAACACTATCAAGAACACACAAGACAAACAACAAACAATTGCAGAAATCACACGAGGTACTTCAAGTACCAATGATGCCTATCAACTCGCGATATTCGGGGTTAGTCCTATACATCCTAGGGGCAGGTTGGTCGTAGTCGTTGACTCCTTTATTTTCTGGTTTCTAGCGTCAGCTGAAATTTGATGACGGTTGTTGGTGAAGCTGTAGTGGTGTTGAACTGTCGATGTAGAGTTGGGAAGTGCAGATTTGCAGGTCTTCTTGTCTCGCATCACATGGATGTGAGGTCTTCGGAAGGGTTATTGAAGTTCTCCATATGTGGCAATGCCTCGTGACAGGCCTAAAAATTTCTAGTCAAACAATTAAGTACTTGGTCCTTGGCGACTGCAAAAGTGCGAGTCCAAGGAGGAACAAGGTCAACTTCTTGATGGAGCCGTTGGTGTCAACCAAAGGCAAAATACTTGTCTACAATCTTCTTCTTTTGCAGCTAGAGAGGTTTGAATATGTCCTTCTGAAGTTTGCTCCATATTGTGCTGCTAAGCACCAGGTCTATTTGGGGACATCGTCCAACAGGTAGTTTTGAAGAAGATGAGACAGATGGAGTAATAAACTTCAAACATCTTTGGAAACTAGAGAGATAAGATTTAGAAATTTTGAAGAGGTGAGAAAGGTATAAGCCATACTATTGGCTACTTAGAAGAAATAAACTTTGCAAATAGTTTTAGCAAACTATTACTTTCCTATCTAACGCCCATGCTAACTAAGGTCTCCTACAGTCAGGATGGCTCTGATACCAACTCTGTGGGGACCCCGGTTTACCATCCGGAATTCCCGTTATGCATACAATTCATGATCCCAGGAAGACCGTCATGAATCCACATAACAGAGTTGGCATTACAGAGTACATCATCCATTACATAAATAAGTCGCAAAGTCTTACATGGCCACTTGGCCGAATTCAAATGCCACGCAGGGCAAGTTCCCTAAGCAGTGCAGCGGATACAAAGGTAGCGTAGATAGCCCGTGTCATGCCTCTACCCTATAGGCGACTGACCGGGAGACGGATCCTAGTTCGCACCGGCATCGTCAAACTCCTCACCATCATCTTCGTAGTCTTCAAAATCTGGCCAAGTTAATAGCCAGGGACAAAGCCGTGAGTACATTTTGGAATTGTACTCGCAAACCACCTAAGAGGGGAACAAGATTGCATGCTATTTGGCTGTAGCAAGATAAGTTGGTTTTTAGACTAGTGTTCAATCCTAACTATAGTTTCTCGTGTCGATATAGCATGTCATACGACATCTCTATATCCTTATTAAAGAAGAGTTTTTGGTAAAGCATCTTTAGAAAAGCTCTAGGAAAGGGGGAACTCATTTTCGAGAGAAGAGCTGAGGTCAATCAAACATGACCACCATTCTTATTAATCTTGGTCAATCGCACATGACCACCTCCGTGCCACGGCAGTACCCTCCGAGTACTCCGATCCGACACCAATTCCCTTCTTTTTCTGAAAACACTTTTTATAAAACCAAAACTTGCCATTGGGTTAGGCAACAACCAGTTCAACCGTCCATATCCGAGGACTCGGCTATTCGAATAGTTTTACACTCTGCAGAGGTTGTACACTTTACCCACACCATCCGATAAATCCGCCGGGATACCACCACGGACCGTCATACACAAGTATGCGGGGTTCGGATAATCGATCATAGCCTTCCATCTATCCACCTTAAGACGGGCGCCTACCCTGTGGAGTATACATCCCCGGCAAACCCTGGCCATCTACCTCTGCCGAGCGTAGTTCCAGTGCCACGGCGGGAGAAACCCAAGTGTCTTCCGGCCAGATAAATCCCAATGGATCCCGATTTACTATTGCCCATAATCTGGCGGCAATCCGGATTCCAGGGTCCTACAAACCCTTATATAGTGCGAGGCTCCCCGCACTAAGGCAGATAAACTTCGAACTAAGCCCCGTCCCATACCGGGGTAATGTGGTTGCATGGATTAAATTGCCCCGGGTGAATACATAATCACCAATGTCCTTTCTTTAGAAAACCACCAACTTCTTTCCCTTCATAACCCATTTTCCACTTGTCCCAAAAATCCTTTAGAAAACATTTCAGTGGAGTAGATACCACTCCAAGGTTTTTGAAATCATTTTCGAAACTTTTTCCGAGAGTTCCCTATCCTAGAGTTTTTGGCTCCACTAGAAGTTTCCCAACGGCATTGCTGCTAATCAATAAGCCACTAATTGCAAGGATAAAGAATAGGTGTTCAAAGGGGGTCATCTCGAAGGATGATAATAAGTGGCTTGTGGAGCTTGAGCCGACAACAATTGCTACAAGGGATATAGCAATCTAAAAACATGCACTTTAAGAAAACAGTAAGAGACATGCAGTAGGTATAATTAGGATTCAGATATGCATCAAGTTAGGTGGCTTGTCCCTGGTCCTTTTCTTCCTGATACTCAAAGTATTCTCCCTCCTCGGTACACTCCTCGTTCGATTCTATCACCGGAAAAATAAAAGCACACAATAAGCATACATGCATATACAAGTCATAAGCATTTCAGCACTCATACCACACCAGCATAGAGTATCAGAAACAGACATGTTTAGAAAGTAAGTCAAGATTTTATAGGTTTTAAATTAGTATGAATCCCTATTAGAAACTAAGGTTTCTTATTTGAAGTGATCACAACAACTTAGCAAGCCAAAGCAAGCATGCAGGCAATCAAATGGATCAAACAGCATACCCAGCATACTTGCAGGTTGACAACAATCTTAAGAACCTAACAAAGTTGGATTTACTGAAAAACAATTTAGGGTTGATTTCCTATGAATAAATCTATAGGAAACATCCTCAGATATTCTCTGAGTTTCAGAAAAACATGAGGTAAAATGTTCTGGAAACCTCTTCCAGAACAAAATCCAACAAAGTTGGATTCAACATAAAATTCTACTCCTACAGCAAATGGTGATTTTTCTAAGATTAATTACACACAATGCCATTTCAATTACTACTGTAAGAATAAAAGTCCTAAAAAGGGTAAAACCAGTGAGTTAAGCAAGGTATCAATATAAGCTAACTCTAGAAATTGGTTTCACTCATAAATTCCTATCCTATTGCAAGTGAGAATTTAAACCATACTAATTAAACTATTTGCCAAATTAAATACTACTGCAGGTATATGTGTCCTAAAATACCAAACTTAGTTTGGCATGCAAGTTAACACCTAAGAGCACCTCTGAAAATAGGGAACACATCATTTCAATATATAAAACTCTAGATTTGCAATTTTGACTAAAAGGGTGCTTATTTTACAAGATTTAATTCAAGTAATTCTACAGGAATTAAAATGACATGCAACCAGTACCACTGGATAGATAATAATCTAAGGAGTTCACAGAAATTTGAATCAGGTCAAACAGAGACATATTCGATTTTTGGTGGATTTTACAAGTTGCAGGTAAGAGGAAAAAGGATTAAACAGATTTCTTTTTAAAAAAAATCGAAACGGGCCAGATCTGCCCGGCCGACGTAGGCCAGTGCCAGGCCGGCCCAACTGGCGAGGACGCGCGCGGGAGCCAGCGGTTCAAACCGCCTGACGAGCGGGGCCCACCGGTCAGCCGCTGGGGAGGGCCGAACCGGTATCGAGCGCCCTGGGCCATCCGATCAAGTTTAGATCAACGGCCCCGGGTCGTCTTCTTCCTGCCACCACCGAGAAAGGATCCTGAAACCCTAGCTGGGTCAGGAGGACACGGAGGCTCACCTGGGGGCCTTCCCCGGCCATGGCGACAGGTCGGGGCGACGCGGCGGAGGACGGCGACCTCGGCGAGGTGCGGAACGGCCGGCTGGGAACCCAGGACGAGGATCTGCGCGGCGGCAGTGGCGGAGCTCGATCGGGGCTTGCAGGGAACTTGACTTTGGCGTCCCTGGGTCAAGGTGAGGGGTAGGGTTAGGTAGCTAAAGGTTAGGGGAGTGCAAACAAGCCGAAAGAGAGGGAGGAGAGCGTCTGGTTCAGTGGCTTGCGTCCCTTCTTCCTTGCATACAACATTAGGGTTTCCCTCCATTTCTTCTCTGCTATCGACCATGGGAGTGGTTCTGGTGCTTTGGGAGGATAATGTGTTGGGGTGGGAACCAAATGGGGGCGATAGGGAGGGCTGAGAGGGGCTGTGCCCTTTTATTTCAGAGAGGTTTGTGAGGTGAGTGGTTAGGTCGGTTTGGCATGGTGGGGCCCATGGAGAGGCTCTGATTGGGCATGAGAGGTGGTGGAGAAGATAAGAGGGGGTCAGGGAATGGCTGGCTTGCCCAAGAAGAGTGGCTACATCAAGTTTTTAAATTGGCACCAAAGTTGCATGTATCTTCTCTCCCTCCTACTTCCAACCACTAAAGGACAAGAGGGAGAGGGGCTGCTACAGTACATTTCGTCCATAGGGGTGTCCAAGTGCTGGAGAGGTCAAAGTGGTGGTTTGGTGAAGGTTTCAAGTAATTTTGAATTAGTGAGGTATATATATGATGATGAATACATGCATGATGCAAAGTGTTGAATTTTGGGTTAGTCCCACATTGCTCCAATCAAAGGCATGCATAGGTGGATTAGATGGGTGTGATTTGATGAGTTTAACAATATTGCCAAATTGGGAGAGTTTATTTGATGTTAGGCAAGATCACCAAAATTTGAAAAGTGAGGATTTGCCCCATTCTACTTGAGACAAGATTTTGGAAAAATTTGGAGATGAACCACTAGGGTTTTTGGGTCCATAGGGTCCTATAGGAATAGGATAACATGGTAGGACATTATAAAATGTTTGATGAGAATAAAAGGTGCATGAAATAACATAGGTACCATTCATATGCATTTTATTAAGCAAGAAAGATGAAATAGAGAAATAGGTATTTTTGATGGAAGGAAAAGTGATATGGTGCATGAATAGCATTTCCAATGCCAGCAGAGAGGAGATGGATTTATGGAGAGAGTTTATGATGAGTGCTAACAAGTTAACAAGAGGATCAAGGAAAACTAGAAAGTGATATCAGTTTTGACTAGGGTTCAAAACCTAGTCACATAGATAGGTGGCATGCTTCAAAATGCACATGCAAGTGCATAGATAGTTAGAGTGGATCAAAAAGAAGGGGAATAGGTCAAATAATGGTCTCTGAACAATTTATTTCGAAATTTAAAGGTGAGGGCAAAAGTGCATCTGATAATAGTCAAATGGTCAGTGATTTGATTAGGATCAGAAACAGGATTAGAACAAGTAGCAGATGACCTCAAATGTCCAAGTGGTAATGGAGAGAATGGAAGAATACATGCCAAATATGAGTTCTAGGAAGGTACATTGCCATGGATAGAATAGATGAGCTTAATATAAGTGTCAGAAAACTGAATCTGTTAACAGACACTAAGATAGTCTGCACACTAGGTGTTTGATAAAATGACTGCAAGAAATGATTTCCTGAATCTGAGTGAAACCCTTTTTATGGTTGAATGAAGATGATTCTAATAACACCATGGGTGCCTTCCTTGGGCTAGTTTGATAAATTTTAAGATTCCTCAAAATGGAGCTCCTAATGTCTCATGATAAGGCTAAGACATTAGAGTTAGGGATTCAGGATTGAGAGGAAAATATCCAGATAGGTTTCATTTGAGAGGTAGGATGAAAATAACCTACATAGGACAAGATAGTAACTGATGGGTTTTGCATAGGTTAGGTCACAGGCCTACCTGAGGATCATATCTACACTCAAGCAATTCATCAAAGTCAAATAAAGTCACACACAGTCAACTCACCACACAAGGTCAATCATTTGCAGCTAATCTAGCATCACCAGAAACAATGATTGAACAAGTGCTCAATGATGATCATGCCATGGTCAAGTTTGAAAAGAGTTTCAAATAAAGGAGTGAAGCTTTTGTAGATTTTTCAGAAACTAGTGGGGACATAGTATCTCTTTCAGAAAGTTTTTCTTAAAAGTGTTTGAATTCCTTTTATAAATATCAACAAAATATAAGTTTGTAAAATAGTGGGACCACCCTACTTTGTAGGTCCAGTTAATTTTGTAAATAATTAGTTTTGATAAAAGCTTTGTCTCAAAGATAAATCTTGGCTCTTGTTTTGGACAATTAGAATAATTTTGAAAAAGGAGAGGTTACCAAGATATTGGTGTTGGAAGAATAGCTAGAAGCATAAATAAAGGCATGACCACAAGGGCACTAGGTTTGTGTTGGTTCACAATAGTGTTCAACAAGCAACTCAAACAGACATCATTAACATAACAACCAATTTAATCAAGCAAGAATAGTATTTCTGGAGGCTTGCTCAAAAAGTTTTTGTTGGCCCTCATTTTTGGCTCACTAAACACTACTTAAACAGGGTTACAAAAAGTGGGGTGTTACAGAATCTTGTCGTGGCGATGTAACTCGAGAATCATATCTTGTAGTCGTTTTAGCCTTGTTTGACTATTTCAATTCTAAAAAATTTCGGGTTGTCCAACCTTGACTAATATGCATTCCCTCCCGATGGGAGTAGTTTCACTTCACAAGTTTTCTCTCGCCTTCTTTTCTTTCTTTGAAGAATGAAATTTCATCGGGTGCGCGCCCAGCGCTCCCGATGGGAGTAGCCCCCGAGGCTATAGTTGAAGATTTTTTGGGTATAGAGTCAAACACACGTGTCCTTTCACTGGTGCCCTGCACTTCTTGTTGGACTTCTGTCGGGTACTTTAATTCGCACCGATTAGTAGAGTAGTACTCGCGTCTGCTGCTAAATTTTCTATTAATTCCCATAATCACCTAGTCTTGTCTGATTCCCGGTTTTTCATCAATGCATCGATTGTGACGTCAGTGATGGAGTCACTCTGTATGTGATTTGACTGGACGCTGACCATTGTGTGTGGGCATCATAGTAATTTTACAATTTTCCTGCCTGTTAGTGGGCTTACCGCTTCCGCTTCTTGTGCCACGTCGCAGCCCACGTTCCTTCCTCAGGATGCTTTATAAGGGGGGAGACTGCAGTTTTCACTGTTTACCAGTTCCTTGTTCTTCAGCTGCCACCATTGCTGCATCTTCCTCAAGCTCGTGAGCTTTCTCGCAGCCCTCGAGCATAGTTCTTGTAGATGCCCGTCAAGAAAGTCGCGCACAAGGACCCGATGGCGAAGAAGAAGAGTACTAATGCGGCGACCAGCTGGGTGCCCTCAAAGTTCGAACAGGCCGATCTGACCAAGGCCTAGACAAAAGGATTCCTCGTCAAAAGGGATCAGGTCATCTTCCCCAGCTCTGAGCGCATCCCCAAGCCCCCGAGCGGCTATCGGGTGATGTTCCTTGCTTTCCTCCTTCGCGGTCTTTCTCTCCCTGCCCACGAATTTCTTCGTGGGCTTCTCTTTGTCTATGGCGTGCAGCTTCACTAGCTCACACCAAACTCTATTCTGCACATTGCCTGCTTCATTACGCTTTGTGAATCTTTTCTTGGGGTCAAACCCCATTGGACTCTGTGGAAATTTCTTTTCCGCCTTCGCCCAGTGTATCTTTATCGAAGAACCCTGAACTGGGCGGGGCTATTGTTTTTGTCCGCGCCGAGGCGCATTATTTAGAGTTTAGTATGGCTGGATCGGTCCAAGGTTGGAGGAAGAAATGGTTTTACATCAAGGACCAGAAAACTGCTTCCTCTGATCAGTTTGGGATTTCCCCTTTTGATGCCAACAAAAGTCTGCAGAAGCTAGCGTCGTGGGATTCCCCTCCCACGGAAGCTGAATTTGAAGACCTCAAGCCTTTGCTATCTCACATTCAAAGTTTGAAGAGCGCAGCTGGAGGCGCATTGACAGGGACGCAGCTCATGGCTTTCTTCCTGCAGAGGCACATTCAGCCTCTCCAAGCTCGTGCTTCAAGGTTTTGGACTTACTCTGGCTCAGAAGATCCTTCTCGGGTATGCAAGGAGGATTTAGACAAAAAAGGTCTCGATAAACGAGTGAGAGCTTTGACTACTCTCACAAAGGAGAACGAGATCCTGATGTCTACGCACGTGTCTGTTCTTGTAGACAGTGTTGGGCCTCCAAGTGCAGAGGTTTGTAGAGCAGCAGCAAGTTTCCCTTAAGTGGATCACCCAAGGTTTATCGAACTCAGGGAGGAAGAGGTCAAAGCTATCCCTCTCAAGCAACCATGCAATTACGATACAGAAAGTCTCTTGTGTCCCCAACACACCCAATACACTTGTCAGATGTATAGGTGCACTAGTTCGACGAAGAGATAGTGAAATACAAGCGGTAGTGATGATTATAAGTAGTAACTGTGATATGAAATAAGTATCGCTGCGAGCAAACATGTAACAAAACAGGAAGTAAACGGTGTGCAATGCTTGGAAACAAGGCCTAGGGATCATACTTTCACTAGTGGACACACTCCCAACAAATATAACATAATTGAACAAATAAACAACTTCTCTTCACTATGGTACTCTGAATTACTCTCCTATTGAATAACACTAATCATTGCGTAGGGCTACGAAGCACTCCTTAAAGTTCATCAAGTACTTGACAAACACCACTCATAGAGATATCCAAATCAAAGCACAACTCAAGATAGATATTATTGCAACTTAGACCAAGTACTAACGCGGTGCACACACTGTCAACATTACACCATGAAAGGAGGAATAGATCACTTCAATACTATCATAGCGACAATTATTCTCATAATCCATAAGATATCACAATCGTAGCCTAGACCAAGTACCACCATGATGCACGCACTGTCACCGTTACACCATGGCAGGAGGAATAGATTACTTTAATAACATCACTAGAGTACACATAATATCTGAATAATAACATCTACTTGTTCAACATGATACAAAGCTCACGATCACATAAAGATCACATCATGGGAGAGAGAGGTGAACCACATAGCTACCGGTAGAGCCCTCAGCCCCGGGGATGAACTACTCCCTCCTCATCATAGGAGACAGCAAGGTTAATGGAGATGGCGGTGAGGTCGATGGAGACAGCGGAGACGGCGATAGAGACCGATGGAGATGGCTCCGGGGGCACTTCCCCGTCCCGGCAGGGTGCCGGAACAGAGACTTCTGTCCCCCGAAATTTGGCTTCGACGGCGGCAGAGCTGTGGAACTGTTCTGGGAAAAATGTCGACTCCCCTAGGGTTTTCCGTCCCGAGGCTTTATATAGGCAAAGGGGCGGCGTCAAGGGGCTGCCAGGGCCTCCTCACACCTAGGTGGAACGGGCCAGGGGCAGGCCGCGCGAGCCTAGTGTGAGGGTGGCCTGTGGCCCCTCTCCTTCACCTCTTCGGATCTCTGGAAGCTTCCGGGAAAAATAAGACTTCAGGAACTTGTTTCATCCAATTCTGAGAATATTTCCTGTGTATCACTTCTGAAATACAAAAATAGCAGAAAATAGGGAACTGGCACTGTGGCATCTTGTCAATAGGTTAGTTCCGAAAATCGCATAAAAGTGCCACAAAGTGTAACAAAACATTGGGCAAATGGTGTAAAAACAAGCATGGAACATCAAAAATTATAGATACGTTGGAGACGTATCAGCATCCCCAAGCTTAACTCCTGCTCGTCCTCGAGTAGGTAAGTGATAACAAAAGAATAATTTTTGAGGTGACATGCACCTACACAATCTTGATCATATATGTAAGCGTTGTGAGATGGGATCAAAAGAACTTAAAACATGGGCATGAAAGACATAATCTTGACAATAAGAACTTAGCAACCATGTTATAAACATGCAAATGAACACAAACAAAAGATCATGAAAATGAAACAATGAAAGTCAAACGTGTGTTCAAATCATAAGGAAAACATACAAATGGTTTTCAGCTTGTCCTTCAAAGATAGCAAAACATAAATGCATAGGACACCTTCAAGTTTAAGAGGGCGACTAGATACAAATAATTTAAGAACAAGTGAAACCAACAATATGAATCAATCAATGAAAACTTTGGGACAATGCACATTATACTAAGAATGACAACTATGCTCTCTTATGGTGCATAAAGATAGAAGGTGGTGACTCGACATAAAAGTAGAAGAAAGGCCCTTCGCGGAGGGAAGCATTGATTAAACATGTGCTAGAGCTTTTCATTTGTAAAACAGAGAGATAAAAATTGGTTTTGAGAGGTGGTTGTCTTTGTCAACGACTGGCAATGGGGTTCTTACTATCTTCCATACAAAAAGTAAGCAAGTTTTTGAGAGAGAGATTGGCACTTTTGTGCTCTTTTATAAAGCTTGGCACTCCTCCCCACCTTTTTTCCTTTCACAAACCTTGGCTAACCGATTCCATCGGGTGCCCACCAACATTCACATTCCATGGAGGAGTGCCTTTTTTTCTTTTCTTTTTTTCTTTTTTTTTCTTTTTGGAATAAGCAATATGGAAGATAGCAAATCCGACCACTACGTCCCCATGAGCTGAAAATAGTGTCACAAAACGGGAAGTAGTTGAAAGTTTTGAAAGGTAGCACATGAAAATTTACTTTGGAATGGCTTACAAATACCATGCATAGGAATTTATAGTGGACACAATGGCAAACTTGATTTTTAGGAGTTGGATGCACGAGTAGAGCTCATACTCAGTACAAAGTGAGGGCTAGCAAAAGACTGGGAGCGACCAACTAAGAGAGCAATAATGGCCATAATCATGCAAAGTGACAAAGCAACATTAAAAGAAGCATAAGATGGCATCAAAAGTCAAAAACTAAATGATCACATAGGCTATTGGCGACTTTGTAAGAGTCTAACATGTGTGAGCATGTGCCAAGTCAACCCAAATAAAGCATCAAGGAGAAAACCAAAATAATGCTTCCAAATAATTAAAACAACGCATGATTTTTTCAAAGGATCATTAAGCAATCTCAGTTATTTGAGACAAGTCATGCTACAGCAAAACCACTAAGCATACTATCAAAAAGACATCAAGCACGACATGCAAAAGCCTAAGCCGCAGTCTACATAAGCTCCTTCTTGTACCACTTTTTGCATGAAACTTTTTCTCTTTTCCAACACCATTCAAACTTTTTTTATAAACACCTCTTTTGATGAAAACCAATAAAGACCAGAGGCAAAAATACACCTTGATGAAAAGATATAACAAGATCTGAACAAAAATCAAGGCGAAAAATGCAAGCTAAACGCAGTAGCAGAAAAAGAGAACACTCATTGAATGATAAGAGTGAAAACTGGACTGTTCTTGGCAAATGAAAAGCGAGTTCATCTCCTCCAAAAGAAACATGATGTGATCTAATCATTTATTGCATCAAACAAAGCAAAAGAAAACTAAAAACAAAAACAACTGACGCTCCAAGAAAAACGCATAGTGCATGAAGCAATAAAAATATAGTGTTTTGAAAGTTGACCTAATTTTTGCCGATGAAGAAGGGGTGCCTCGAGGGCATCCCCAAGCTTTGACGCTTGTACTTCTTGGATATTTCTTGGGGTGATGCATGGGCATCCCCAAGCTGGAGCTTTTGTCCATTCTTCATCTCATCTCATCATTCTCCAATCCCTACACTTGAAAACTTCCTTCATACAAAACTAAACACAATTCTATTAGCAACATTAGTGTAAGCATAGTAATGAATTAACCCTTTTTGCTTCAGGTTTCAACCTAAAACCACCACATATTAAGCATATACTACTGTAGCAACTTCCCCAAAAGTTCCATGATCAAAAGAACTCAAAAGAAAGCGATAAAGCGGCAAACACAAATATTGGCAGAAATCTGTCAAAACAGAACAGCTGACAAAGGTCGCATTTTTGAGGGGTTTTCTGTTGCTGAAATCAAAAAGTGTTCAACTAATGAAAGTTTGTATATAACCTGGGGCATATGCACAAGAAATATCAGGTCTAAAAGATATACAGAGAATTTTCACGAATTTTTACGGTGCAGCACCGAAAACTGTTTCAGGACAGCAACATCCCCAAATCTTACCTCACTCAAATTAGAGGCTTCTCTTGGCACAAAAACGAAATAAAAAGGATAAGGAGAGGTCATTACAGTAGTAATAACTTCCAAGACTCAAATAAAATAAAAAGTACTGAAAAATAAACAATGGGTTATCTCCCAAGAGTGCTTTTCTTTAACGCCTTTGAGCTAGGCGCAGTAATTTGCAAAGATGCTCATGTGGGCGCCATATAAGAGCTTGAGGCAAAGGCGCCATATAGGAAATTAAAGCAATAGAGAGCATCAAAAAGCAAGTATGGAACACATTTAAATCTAAACCACTTCCTATAAAAAATAGTCTTGTAAAGAGACAAGTCATGAAAGCGCAAAGCGAAAAGCATAGGAAGGCAAAACAAGTACAACTTCAAGAATTGCAACATAAAGAGGGGAAACTCAATATTATTAAGATCCTTCAAAACATATTTCCCTCTCTCATAATAACTTTCAGTAGCATCATGAATATAATTAATAACATAACCATCACATAAAGCATCCCTATCCTGAGCCACATGCATAAAAGGATTAATACTCCCCACATGAACAATAGTAGTAGGAGCAGATTCAACAGAATAATTATTCTCATCACCATAATCATCATAAATAGGAGGCATATTGTAATCATAACTAATTTTCTCCTCAAAAGTAGGTGGACTGAAAATAACATAATCATCATTGTAATCATCATAAATTGGAGGTAAAGTATCATCAAAGTAAATTTTCTCCTCCAAAGCTAGGGGACTAAAAAGATCATTTTCATCAAAACTAGCTTCCCCAAGCTTAGACTTTTCCATAGCATTAGCAATAATGGTGTTCAAAGAGTTCATACTAATAACATTGCCATTAGCATGCAAATAAAGTTCCATAGGTTTTTTAATTTTCTCTTCAAACACTTCATGTCCTAACTCAAGATAAATACTATAAAGCTCTCTAATTTTGTTGTTGTTTTCCATTAAGCCTAACTAGTGAAAATAAAAACAAGAAACAAAAAGATGTAATTGCAGAATCTAAAGGAAATAACTTCGAGCACTCACCAGCAACTAAAAGACTTAGTAGCCAAAGGATGTGAGTACCTTTTACCTTACCTCCCCGGCAATGGCGCCAGAAAAGAGCTTGATGTCTACGCACGCGTCTGTTCTTGTAGACAGTGTTGGGCCTCCAAGTGCAGAGGTTTGTAGAGCAGCAGCAAGTTTCCCTTAAGTGGATCACCCAAGGTTTATCGAACTCAGGGAGGAAGAGGTCAAAGTTATCCCTCTCAAGCAACCCTGCAATTACGATACAGAAAGTCTCTTGTGTCCCCAACACACCCAATACACTTGTCAGATGTATAGGTGCACTAGTTCGGCGAAGAGATAGTGAAATACAAGCGGTAGTGATGATTATAAGTAGTAACTGTGATATGAAATAAGTATCGCTGCGAGCAAACATGTAACAAAACAGGAAGTAAACGGTGTGCAATGCTTGGAAACAAGGCCTAGGGATCATACTTTCACTAGTGGACACACTCCCAACAAATATAACATAATTGAACAAATAAACAACTTCTCTTCACTATGGTACTCTGAATTACTCTCCTATTGAATAACACTAATCATTGCGTAGGGCTACGAAGCACTCCTTAAAGTTCATCAAGTACTTGACAAACACCACTCATAGAGATATCCAAATCAAAGCACAACTCAAGATAGATATTATTGCAACTTAGACCAAGTACTAACACGGTGCACACACTGTCAACATTACACCATGAAAGGAGGAATAGATCACTTCAATACTATCATAGCGAAAATTATTCTCATAATCCATAAGAGATCACAATCGTAGCCTAGACCAAGTACCACCATGATGCACGCACTGTCACCGTTACACCATGGCAGGAGGAATAGATTACTTTAATAACATCACTAGAGTACACATAATATCTGAATAATAACATCTACTTGTTCAACATGATACAAAGCTCACGATCACATAAAGATCACATCATGGGAGAGAGAGGTGAACCACATAGCTACCGGTAGAGCCCTCAGCCCCGGGGATGAACTACTCCCTCCTCATCATAGAAGACAGCAAGGTTGATGGAGATGGTGGTGAGGTCGATGGAGACGGCGGAGACGGCGATGGAGACCGATGGAGATGGCTCCGGGGGCACTTCCCCGTCCTAGCAGGGTGCCGGAACAGAGACTTCTGTCCCCCGAAATTTGGCTTCGACGGCGGCGGAGCTGTGGAACTGTTCTGGGAAAAACGTCGACTCCCCTAGGGTTTTCCGTCCCGAGGCTTTATATAGGCGAAGGGGCGGCGTCAGGGGGCTGCCAGGGCCTCCTCACACCTAGGTGGCGCGGGCCAGGGGCAGGCCGCGCGAGCCTAGTGTGAGGGCGGCCTGTGGCCCCTCTCCTTCGCCTCTTCGGATCTCTGGAAGCTTTCGGGAAAAATAAGACTTCAGGAACTTGTTTCGTCCAATTCCGAGAATATTTCCTGTGTATCACTTCTGAAATACAAAAACAGCAGAAAACAGGGAACTGGCACTGTGGCATCTTGTCAATAGGTTAGTTCCGGAAATCGCATAAAAGTGCCACGAAGTGTAACGAAATATTGGGCAAATGGTGTAAAAACAAGCATGGAGCATCAAAAATTATAGATACGTTGGAGACGTATCAAATCCCCGCTTTGGCTGCTGAATACTTTGACTTTGCTTATCCAGTACCCGCGGTATGTGTTTTGTTTCAACTTTCTTTATGTCGACTCCTTTTTCCTTCGCCTTCTTATGGTTCGTTGTTGTCAACTAATAGTTTGCGACTTTCTCTTCCATAGGGCCACCAATTCTTGGTTTCCCATCCTCCTCTTCCAGAGGAGGGGCCCATACAAGCGGATCCTGCCTCTGCTGCTTCTGAAGCCCCCGAGGCTGATGACGGTCAGGATGGAGATGATGCCGACACTTCCCGAGAAGAAAGCGGGTCTACTTTGTCGCCTCCCCCAGCTTTTCCGAGGAGCCAAGCCTAGACAAGAAGAGGAAACGTCTTGACAAATTAATTTCTTCGAGTACCTCTGCTCCGAAGGATGCGCCAGGGGAGACTTCTTCTGACAAGGCTCCTGTTATTGAGATATTTGACGCGCTTGACTCGTGAGTTGTGCTAATTTTTCGTGTCCATACTTATTACTATCTCGGAATTTTTATCCCTCTCCTTTTGTTTTTGCTGACAACAAATTTGCTCTTCTCAGAGACGATGATGCACCGAAAAAGACGCTGCAGCTGCTCCTATTCTTGATGCTCCGACTAGTTCTAAGGAACTTCCTCAAGAGGAGACTATGGTGACCAAATCGTTGACAGTTCCTCCTGCAAAAGGTACTCCTCCTCGTGCTTCCAAACGTTTGAAAAAAGCAGCGACGGTGAGCGCTTCTCTTGAGGCCCATCAACCAACATCTTCTTCTAAAAACGTGAGTACAGCTCTGTTTAGTTGATTTTTTCATTGCTTGAACTTTCCTCTTATACTTTTGTTTTGCAGAGTTTGATGCAAAAATTTCTTTCTCTTGGCACTGAAGCGTCGGGTTCCAGGAGGCTGCTCAGGCTTCTCAGGGTATGCTTTTTGTGTTGTAGCTTCTGCTCATTCATTCGTCTTCTCGTTGTTTCTTACTCTCTTTTTCTATTCCTGTTTTGTATTGTAGATGCTTTGAAGGCGGCCAATGCTCGCATAGCGGCTCTAGAAGCTGAACTTAAAGCCTCTAGAGAAGCTTGGGACATTGCTACTGCTGCCAAGGTCGCTGATGAGAAGTCAGCTAAGTCAGCAGAAAACAAGGCGAAGAAAGCTAAAAAAGCTCTTGCCGATGCTGATCAAAAGCGTGTCCGGAGAGAGCAAACGATAGCCAAGCGTCTCGACAAGATTTCATCTCTTGTTGGTGGTAAGTATCGTGCTGCTCCCTCTTTGTTTACTTGCTCATGCTTCTGCTTTGTTGATATTTGATCGCTTTCTTCTTATCTTTGTCTTTTGTGTTTCAGCGGAGAAAGTTGGGGTATCTTTGGAGCCTCTATTGCCAGATAATGAAGATCCTCTGACGGTCGCGGTGGATTTGCTAGAGTCGAACTGGAAATTAGTCCAGGAAGTTCTTCAGCTGACTCGCCGCGTGCTAATGCGGATGTTTGTCGGGTTGTGGCTGAAGAAGAGGGCGGAGATGCCAGTCGACGACCTCAAGAAACTTGCTGCAGCTTTCGACACCGTTGAAGATCCTGTTCTTACGATGAAGAACCGATCGGTGAAGAGGGGTGTTGAAGGGGCGATTGCGCTTACTCAGTCGCACGGCGAGGAGGTGGACTGGGAGAAGGTTAGCTCTTCTCGTGCTCGTCCTCTTTCGGAGCTGCTGGGTTTCTTTGAGAAGGCGAAAAAGTATGCGCCTGGTATTGTATCGATCATCACTCCTTCGGCGGCTTCTTTGACTTTTGCACCTATCTCTTTGACTCCTGTGGCGAGTGCTTCGATGCCTCCGCCAAGCGCCGCTGCTGATTCGTCCGCGCCTTATGCTGCCACGGAGCCTTCTGCTGAGGTGGCGTAGAATTAGCCTTGTCTTGTAATTTTTCTTTCTTTTGTGTTAATGTAGCAGAGTCGTGATATCCCACAAGTATAGGGGATCGTGTGTAGCCTTTTCGATAAGTAAGAGTGTTGAACCCAACGAGGAGCTAAAGGTAGGATAAATGTTCTCTCAAGTTCTATCAACCACTGATACAACTCTACGCACACTAAACGTTTGCATTATCTAGGAAATAAAACTAGTGCAACAATACGGGTATGAGAGATAGTTTTGCAAGATAATAAATACAAGAAAGTAAATGTTAGTGCTGCAGTGTAATATCCCAGGATTAGAGGTCATAAAATAGAGACAACAGATGTGTGCATTGCATTTCATGCATAGAAAATCCGGGTAATTTTCGCGCATTTGAATAAAACATGTCAAAGTGATTGGAGTTTCACTTAAGTTGATGGAATTGAAGTAGCTCATCAACTAGAGCGCGATAAACTTCAACATGACCTTTGCTAAAACCTTGTTTTGGGTAGAGAGAGCAATATAAGTTATAAGAGAGTTAAGTGTGGTAAAACTAAAATTGCTTGACACACCATTTGAGGATCATATATCTATTCACTCAAGGATCACCATGGTATTCTTTAAACCCTACTTCTTTCATGCTAAAGAAGTCAAAACAAATCTTATTCTTAAATCATGAACTATTCTATATTCTTAGGTCCTAACCTAGTGAGTCCAAATATGAGAAGTGGAAAGGTTAACTCAAGGCCAGTTTGATTATTAGATTTGCCTTAGCTCTAGGTGAGATAACTTAAGAATATTAGAGCCATTCCTATAAAGACCAACTAGGAGACTTTAGACATTACTCCAAGTCTAATTAGGACAAGTCATTTGGTATAGGGGAGATCACATCATAAACCCTAATTCTGGTCTAGACTAGAACCATTCCTAGGAAGTATAACCAATACCTAGACTTTTGAAGTTGTGAAGTGGAGTAGATCCTATATGAATCACACAATGGGGAGATTATATCTTTAATCTCAGAACGTTGATACAACCTAGATTAAATCCTTGATAGAGGGAGTTGATGAAGGAAATAAAATGGATTTATTATGGGAGTTGATGAAGGAGATAGTATGATCATGTCAAGTACATGATTATGCTTGCTGATGAAGCTAATTAGGTTAGTATGAAACCTTGTCTGATAAGCAGATATCATCCTAAGACCAATTGGGGAGTAGGAGTCCAACTTAAACTCATCTCACTTAGGAGATAACCATCTTGTTAAAGTTATATTAGAAACCTTGACTTGTGTACAAGTTTCCTTTAAGTGAATCATCTGATATAGGTTGAGCAGATCATAAGCCCTGACCTAGAAACTTAGTTAGTCTATAGAACCTTTGTTGCATTAATCACATCTTAGAGGGAACACTAATTTCTTGATGAGTGAAACAGCATTCCAAAGTATGCATCACTAGTGATCATAAGCAAACCCTACATTCTTAACATACCTTTAACCAAACAATTGTTTCCTAGTAACAACCCTACTAATAGAAGTCCAGTCCATTACCACTAAACCACTTACCTCTTGTTATGTATGTGGACCTCAGATAAGGAGATCTTCATTGTAAAAGAGGGGTAGTTTATATTTTCAAGTTAAGTATATAGTAAATAATTAATGCCATTGGTATAACTCCATATAACAATTCCATGACATTAAGTAGCAGAATAGTAATAAGCATAGAATCATGCCTTTCACATTTCATTAATAGGAAAGCAAATTGTGGTTAAACCCCGTTTCTTTGTTTCCTTATAAGTTAAGATGAAAGATAATCTTGATATATCTTGTTATCTGTTGAATCAAACCTAGCAAAGTATTTCAAATACTCCACAAAGGCTAATTGGAAATATCTCATCAAGATGCATAACAAAATCCCAATGATGTGTATATTTTCTCATGTGCAAGTGCACTTATAAAATTTATTTCAGATTATGTTTTGGATTAGTAGTGTCCTATTCATATTTGATAAGAAGTTTCAAACTCAAAAACCTGCAAAACATAATAGCAAATTCGAGTTATAAATTAAAGCTGAAACAGAAAAATTGAAAGGAAAACTAAACAGTAAAAAAAATAGGGGAGAAGAATTTACCTAGTCGAAGCCCATCCATTCGGCCCAGGAGCCATCCTGGCCCGACTTACCGTTTCGGAGAAAGGTCGTCGTCTTCCCCGAGCTGCAAGCAGCTCGGTGGAGCTTCTCCAGTCACCCGATCCACCGCCGCCTCCTGGACGCGGGAGATGAAGGCCACCGCCCCAGGTCGGCTATAAAAAGACTTTCCGCCACCGGGGAAACCCTAGAAACCGCACCCTCCTCTCTCTCTCTCGAGTTTACTTGCAGGAACCCAAAACCCTAGCTCCGGTCGAGCTCGTTCGTCGGCGATGGAGGTCACCCCGGTGACCATGGAGTAGTCCTGGAGCTCCGCCATGCTTCCAGGACCATGTGTGTTGAAGGAATCGAGCAGTGAGGGCCGGAGCTGGGCGAATTTGGCCGTTCCCTTCCGCAGTATCTCGCCGGAATCGGCGAAACCGAGCTCGATTCCGTCGGCTTTCGTCGCCGTCGACCCTACAGGAAGAACTCTGGTGAGCTTGTGCATCTCTGGGCATCCTCCTTTGATCTTGGTATCATCTATAGCTCGCCGTCACCGTCGACCACCATGCACCGCCGCAGACGAGCTCACCGGAGCAAGCTCCGGTGACCAAAAAGTGGCGGCGCTCGCACCATAGTGATCGTCTTGCTCCTCCGAACCTGATGCACCAATCCATTTCACTCAATTCGTTTTAAATCATCGGATTCGCAATCCATCTGTAAGTTCCAGAGGTGATGACGTCATGGATTGCCACGTCATCCAATTTGACCGGGTCAAATGCCTATGTGGCAGTTGACCAGGCTTCGGTCCCACTGGTCAGTCTCTGTGGGTAAACTTAGTCTAGGTACAAAATGTTCTGTAGTTATTTCAAAATTCCAGAAAATAACCAATACTTTACAAATTCATAACTAATTCAAATAAAATCAGAAAAATGCAAATAATATACCAAAATGACCACAAAAATATAACTTATCTGTTTAACTTATAATCTTGAATCCTTATTTGAAATAATTTTGAAACAAATTTGTAAACATGCCTAAGTAGTACTTTGAATTTAAATTCAAAACCAAATTTAAATAACTCAAACCATTTTCCAATTATCACATCAATGTTTAAAATCTAAATGATATTATTGTAATTAGCATTTCCTTATTCCAAGTATAAATTTAAAAACTTTTCTACTAGCAAAATTAAAATCTTAAATCTATTCTCCTAAATTATTTTAAGTACTAAACTTTAGGAAACATCTTGCATATATAAAAACATGTGTGTTAGAGTTATTACTTTATTCTAAGTTATTTTCATCCATTGTTTCATTAAGAGGTAAGTAAAAATCATTAATCACTTAAAACTTGGATTCCAACCTTGAAAACCTAGGAGCATAAATAACCAGGCTTTCTTAATTATTTTTGAGTAAGAATTGAAACTTTAAATAAAATTCTAATACCACTTATCATCAAGTTACATGTTCTTCAAAAGTTACTCTTTTGAAGTATATATAACTTAACCACCTACCATTTCTTTTAGTACTAAAACAAATAACTACCCTGATAAGCTAGCCTTGTTATGCATTCTAATTCAACCATAAGTGGCTAGTTTGTTATTCTATTTCAACATGGTATACCTTAATCAACTAACTATTTGCAACACCTTTGCTGCAACTTAAAAACTGTTACCTTCCTGACATTATTTAATCACCATTCCTTTAAGTAATAACAATATGTCCATTAAGGCTTGTGTTCTTCAAAAGTAATTCTTTTTAAGAACATATCAAGCAAGCATCACCTCAATTCCTATGTCCTAGAAATAGCAATGACTTATACATGTTAAGATTATTAACAACCCTGGAATCAACCATGAATGGTTTACTTTAACACCACTTGCTCATGACCAACTATTTGAGTGTCTATGCTAGTTTAGATTGTTATCAATTATGGAAATAACTATTTTTGGTAACAACATTCTAAACTACCTTGAATGTCCATGCTTTACTAAAACCCTCTTAACAGTGAATGAAACCTAGCTTGTGACCTTGGTATGCTCAACTATTATCTACTCTCTGGTTATGATGGAATCATGCTAAACCCTAGAACACTAAACCTTAGGTGTAGTGCTTCTAATCAATAATAAACATGTTCTTCAAATGTTATTCTTTTAAAAGACATTGAAAGTAAGTAACAAACTATTTCATTAAGTTTGAACTTATATAACCCTATTTGGTATTAAGATTGTTGTCAACCCGTATACTAACGGGGTATTCTTATCAAATAAGAATTACTTCAGCTTTGCTTGTCCATAACCAACTACTTGATTGCTAATAATATGATACCACTTAAAAGTGTTACTTTCAAGTTTTCACTTATTGCTATACTAGTCTTTTGCAATAACTATTGTATGAAGCTTTATTCTATTACCTTAAAAGTTAGTCAGTCAATCAAAAATCCTTAACAACCTTGTTGTGGAGTGAATCTAAAAGTGCAACTCATATAAAGAAGTCATCACAAACCTATGTACTAAACCATCGGGGTTAGATTACGCTTAGAGCGATGCATAGCATATAATTTGCATATCATGCTGCAGTTCTTTTAACATCATCTCTACCAGATGATGGTGCTATTCCAATATTTGGATTTCCTACGTATCGAAGACCTTGACTTGCATAATCTTACAGTCAAAAAGGCAAGTTTATCTTGCTCATATCTTTTGATTGCACTAACTTTGAAACTTCTTGCAAAGTATTGACTTCAAACTCTAACATTTCAAAAGGGATGGAAAACCTATTTTCATAAATGAACATGACTAGAGGTTATCGACCAGTGGTGATAACCTAGGAAGGCTGGCAGGTGGAACCACGGTAAGATTGTGGTGGTGGAGGTTCCACTTGCACGGGAAAGTAAACCTAGGATTAACTACCAATGCCACAGTTATTCTAGCGCCATAAAAACCGTGTCATCCAAGAGACTTGGAATGGGACGGGAAAGTCAGTTGTATCTTCTCTCGTTCGCATGTCAACGGACACTCAGCTACCGTTCGCCGTATATCTCGAAAGAATACGTGCACATGGGTGGGACCCCTTAGTGCCCACGGCCACTGGTGTCTATGATGGTCCGCAAGGGGCGCCTAGGTACTTCATCGTTGGGGGTGAATATCAGGGGCATAACCTGCTATGCGTGAATTGGGTGGGCATGCGTTGTGCGGAGAAGGCAGTGATTGGCTTGGATCAATGACTGGGCCCCACACCAAGGAAGTGTGGACAAGCATGCAACTCGGTTGTGCAACAAGGCTTTGATCTCTTTTGGAAGGACACACCTCTGCAGAGTGTAAAAGGATGTGACATGTTACCCCTTGTTCTGGGAAGGAGCTGCGAACGCCGCAGGAAAGGTGCTCTCAAGGCACTACTACCTGTGTTGGCTGTTGGGCATAGTTTTCTAAAGTAAAAGCAATCTTTCAAGAAACCCTTGATAAAACCTTGCATTGGCCTACGACTCTTTTGGGTCCATGGCTTTAGTTAGTGCATATCACACAACTTCTTTCTAAAGAAACTTGCTGGGTAACGCTCGTTACTCACCCCAATCTCTTAAACCCTTGCTAGACTATGAAGAATTAGATTGAAGGCAACCCAAGGAGACAACCTCAAGACATTGAGGATGAAGATGAAGCACTCTACCAACATCATGATTATCAGCGGAGCCTACAATTGTATGAAGCTTGGAGAAAAACTAGAATAGGGTTAGAAATGAACCAGTTTCCTAATCCTAGAACCTAAGTAGTTAGAGAAACTCTCTATTTGAGTAGCAAGCCAAATGCATTAGTTGTAGTTTAGTTTAGTCTTCCTTGATTCTTTCTCGTTTGTAGTCGCCAGGACTAAACCTCTACCTGTTGAGGAGGTTCTGAAGATCTTCTGTATGCTAAAAATTATAATCCTATAGACATATCGTGGACCTGCGATGTTTCTGTTGTACCACTCTGATGGATGTAATACTAGTGAGACAGTGTTTCATTAGTGTTATGTCAACGACTTGCATACTACACATGCAGTGGTATGCTGGGTCACCACAGCTGGTATCAGAGCAAACGCTTTGACCCTAGGATTAAAACCCTTTAATAGGAGACCTGTAGGTTTGGTAGTGATTATAGGAAGCTATCTTAGCTAAACCAACTCTTCTTATGACTTGGGATGGATATTCAACAAAAGAATAATCCTGACACACTCGAGTCAAAATTCTTACCTATTTTTCCTAAGTGAAGTTAGACATCTTGTTCCACACCTAGTTGTATGACATCATTAGAGCCTTATATAAAGGATGGAAGTGGATTATATTTGGTATACAATACATGGTAGTCCAAAGAGAGGATACAACCGGAATGGGAACTATCCTATTGGAAGAAGTATACCAAGGGCAATTTGTTAAACTTAAGTCATCTGAAATTGTAGTAGGATGATGTTAAGTGATGAAGTGAGACTATAGGAGGTAGTAGGCCTCAGGTTTTAGTCTTGTATATGGATACTTAAGAATGCCATATACAAGTAAGATGTATTGGCAGTATAAAAACCTCAATCATGTTGGATTCACTTGAGAATCTTCACATGAAGTAGTAGAACTTGGTAGTAGACCAGCAATTTCAAGCTGAGGAGGTAGATGCTCAAGAAGATTGGTGAATGAAGTATTCTCAACAATGGTAACTAGGTCAAGTGTACCAAAAAACCCAGACTTTAGTCATAGAAGACCTATATAAGTCAGGGAGTAGTGTGAACCATGTCTGGTGAAGAAGTACAATGCTCATGAATACATGAAGTTCTGAGAGATCATGTGAGATTCGTCTTCAATAGGACGGAAGGTAAGCTAGAAGTTGTAGTCTTAAAGGAATCTGGATCCGTTAGAATGGTTTCCAAACCCATTGCTCAAATTATTTGATTGCAAGTGGGCAATTGAGGTAAGTTTTGAGACAAAGAGTAGCAGTCCACCACTATGTGCAATATAGCACAATATAAACCTATATTATTTGGTGCTATAAGGTACACATCTAAGCCTAAATTCTAGAGATGTTTTACTCACGGGCTTATGATGATGTATGTTGCCAGCACAATTTTGGATTTTCTTGGATTTTATTGTGTGACTAGACCTATGTATGAAGTTTGACTTTGATATGCAAGTGCATGTTGCATTATCAAGTCCTTACTTGATGTTATAGTTCTAGAGGGTTAAGGGATTCGTGTGAAGGAGAGATGAATTCCGAAGGCAATCAAGCTAGAAGATGAAGAATCACCAGATAAACGAAGCCAAAAGAAGGAAGCTCTAGTGATACTTCGAAGAAAGATTAGAAGGATCCACAGCTAGTTTAGTAAAACAACAGAAAAGTTGGAATTTATTAACACTCTAGTTCTTAAAACACTAGAGGTAACCCTAGATTACTGAATAGAACCACTAATTAGGTAACCGCAATTGAGTTTAAGGTATTTGAGATCGTTGTTATGTAGCCTTGGTTATGCTTAGTACATCACAGGTTGATTGAGGTGTTGTAATACCGATGATCCATTCCGGTATTGCCTGCTGCTTTATTCAGCCTGGGAGTGGTAACCCCAGTAACCCTCGTTGATAGCGTGACTAAGACACATAACATTTCTGTATAACATTGATCCCTAGTCCCGAGATCTTGAATTGTTGATTGGTGGTTAAGACGTTAGCAAGACATTTCCTTATCAAAGAGATGTAGTCTTTGTCTACGGACTAAGACTTGTGAGGATTTGTGTCAACAATGAGCCGTTGAGACCATTGGATCGTTTATAGCCTTGTTACGTCATATTTTATTCAACTTATACAATTGCCTATCATGGATGTCCTCCGGTACAAGAGAAACTCTGCCGGATTTCTCCCGTGGCTTTGTATCTAACCTACCATCTGAATTAGGGTAGATATCAATGGGAAAACCCAATTCTCATCAACTTTTAGAACTTTGTGTGAATAAATACATCCAAAAGTGGAATAGAACACCCTACTTAAATGATTAACCAAAGAATTCGTACCAGTTCTCCACAATTGTGTGGGTACACCACAGATTTCTTCGAGAAACCCTTAGAAAGACGTAGTAGTAAGACCGATCAAGACTTATAGTTTAACCCTGGAACCCAAATGGTTAGAGGACAATAAGTTCATAGACCATTAGAAAATTTTAAGGGGGAGAGTTAAGCAATAAGTCAGAAGTAGTAAACTCATGGAGTTGGATTAACATTTGTTGAGAGGGTTGAAACTGTGATGACATTAGCCTTATATTTATAAGGTTTTTCGAGGTGCAATTTTAATGTAGTTGTGGGGACCCCGGATTACCCATCCGGAATACCCGATATGGATCCAATTCACGATCCCATGATCAGTGTGTCGTGAATCCACATATCCGAGTTGATAACAGAATTACATCATCTTTTACAGTACCGAATGATATACTTACAATTGGTCACATGACCAAGTATGCCATTGCCACGCAGGGCAAGTCTGCAATTAAGCAGCGGATACCAAGCAGCGTTGATGACCCACGTCATGCCTACTACCCTACAGGCAATCTGACTGGGAGACGTTCCTAGTTCACACCGGCGTCATCGTAACCATCGTCACCTTCCTCGTAGTCTTCTTCATAGTCTGACCAAGTTAATAGCCAGGGACAAAGCCGTGAGTACATTTTGGAATTGTACTCACAAACCATCTAAGAAGAAGTGTTGTCATGCAGTTTGGCTGTAGCAAGGAGAAAGGCTCTATCTAGTTTATCCTATCTAGTCAATTTCTCGTGTTGATATAGCATGTCTTACAACATTTCTATATCCTTATTAAATAAAACATTAAAAAAACCTTTTTAGTAAAATCTCTAGGAAAGGGGGAAACTCGTTTGGTTTTCAAGAGAGAGTCGGTGGTCAATCAAACATGACCACCTTCCTTTATAAACCCAGGTCAATCACATATGACCATCTCCATTCCCTCGGCAGTACCCTGCAAGTACTCCGAACCATAACCGTGCCATGGCAGTACCCTTCGAGTACTCCGTCCAGCACCTTTCTCCATTTTTCCGAAAACATTCTTGTAAAACAAAACATGACATTGGGTTAGGCAACAGCCAGTTCAACCGTCCATGACCGAGGACTCGGCTATTCGAATAGATTTACACTCTGCAGAGGTTGTACACTTTACCCACAATCATCCGGGTACTCATCGTGTGAGCATCTCCCCCGCATAACATCATATGCCACGACAAGCACCCGATCAAAGCCTTTCGCTTATCTACCTTAGTACGGGAATCTACCCTATGGAGTATGTACCTCCCCGGCACACCCTGGCAGTCTACCTCCACGTTCGAGCGTAACTCCAGTGCCACGTCAGGAGACCCATAGTGTCTTCCGGGCGGGTAGCCTATTGGTGGGCCCGCTACACTGTTGCCCACCACTTGCGACAAGCCGGATTCCAGGGTACCGCGTACCCTTATATAGTTATGAGACTCCCGTACTAAAATAAACAAACTATGAGCTAAGCCCCGTCCCATACCAGGGTAATCGTGGTTGCACGGGTTAATTGCCCCGGGTGAGTACATAATCACCAATGTCTTTTCTTTTAAAACCACCACTCCTTTTTCCTCCATGATCAACCACCTTTGTTCAAAGCATTTTTGAAAAAAATTCAGTGGAGTAGATACTACTCCAAGGTTTTCGAAAACATTTTCGAAACTTTCTTTGAGTGTTCCCATCCTAGAGTTTTTGGCTCCACTAGAAGTTTCCCAAAGGCTTTGCTGTTAATCAACAAGCCACTACTACAAGGGTAATGAATAGGTGTTCAAAGGGGTCATCTCAAAGGATGATAACACTTGGCTTGTGGAGCTTGAGCCAACAAATAATTGCTACAAGAACTATAGCAATATAGAAATAAACATGCAAGTTGATAAATCTTTATGAAACATGTAAAGTAAGTAAATAGGATCAGATATGCATCAAGTATAGATGGCTTGCCTTGAGTGGCTTGTCCCTGGTCCTTTTCTTCCTGATACTCAAAGTCTTCTCCCTCCTCGGTACACTCCTCGTTCGATTCTATCGCCGGAAAAATAAAAGCACACAATAAGCATACATGCATACACAAGTCACAAGCATTTCAGCACTCATACCACACCAGCATAGAGTATCAGAAGCAAACAAGTTTAGAAAGCAAACAAAACATCATAATGAACATTTCCAGGTGGTTTCACATTATTTGGATAATTAAAACCGTAGTTATGTAGTTTGAGATAATACTATACAAATCTAAGTTGAAAATTAAATAATCATCCTAACCAAGTAATATGAGAGTAACCAGAGGATCAAGGTTCAGAGTGTTGGTCTAAACAGTTCTATAAACAGGCTATAAACGTTTTCAAACTATTTTGATTAATTTGGAAAAAAAATTGAAGTGGTGAGAGTTGTTTTTAAGTAATAGAACTTATATACAAATAGGAGCATCAAACTGCAGTGACCAAACAGTAACTAATAAGAGATGCTGCAGTAGAACATTGAGAATACAAAATTATTAACTTGCTTTTTCAGAGAAAAGACTTTTTTTTTAAAAAGAAACTATAACTAGATTAGAGTCTAAACAACACATTGAACAAGAATAAATATCCATTTATTATAGAAACATTCTACAGATATGAGACCAGTGGCGATGGATAGAAAATAGAATTTCTGATCTACTACAAGTTGTTTCATTAGATTTGGATCTACGGTTTGGAATTTATTAGCATTTGAAGTTTCAGATATGAATGATTCAAACGAAATTTCTGGATAAATAATATTACGTACGGTGCATTTCAGGCCAAAATCAACAGTATTGGGCTCTATAGAGCCAGGCCGGCCACTAAGCTATGCGCTGACCAGAACCTTGACTAAAAAAAATAGCAAGATGATGCTCTAAAATTCGTGCTCCAGGCAAAGACATGCACGAGCGGCTGCTAGCTGCCTGCACTTCGACAGAGACAATGGGGAGATCACCGCGGGGCTCGATGACGACGGGGAAACGCTGCGGGGGCGGCGTGGAGGCGAGGGAGCCTCGGCTGGGTGGTAGCAGAGCTAGAGAAGAACAGCTCTGGCGACTTGGACGGGCTGGCAGGTTCCCGTTTCGCCGGCGCGGTCGAGGTCGTCGCACTCGACGTCGGCAACTTCTGGGACAACACCTCGTCGACTGCGGACTCCCAGTGGAATACTGGGCACGGAAATGAGTGTGTTAGGTTGATTATAAGATGCAGAGATGGGAGAAACAGAGCGAGGGCAGAGAAGGGCGGCGGCCTCGTCTACGACGAGCGGCAGCCGGCATGACATGAGCACCGGCTCGGCTTCTTCTTTGGCGGGGAAAGAAACGAGCATGTATCCCTTGTCTGCTCTTCAGAGAGATGATAGGAGAGGAAGTGAGGCACGGGGAGGCGGAGGAGGCTGAGGTTCAAGTTAAAGAGGGCGAGGGGCTGTGCACGGCCGGACGCGGGGCACGGCTCGAGTGCGACGCGTGTACGGACGCAATTGAGCGGAAAGGCGGTGGCAACACGCACGGTATGGAGTGTAGAGCTCGGTGCAATGCACCGTGAAGAAATACGCAGTCTGGAATGGCCCGGCCTTGTCGTGCTTTGCGATAGAACGCAGGTGTTCGATAGATGGGGCGCAGCTGTACATGCACGAGAGTGGCTCTTATGGGCTTCACCGTGGTTCATGTTCGATGCCGTATGCATCTGGAGTTTGGAAAGCTTTGAGATGGATGGTAAGAATGGGAACGGATCGGCAGCCATGGTCGTGGTGACCACGGTTATATCGAGCACGGACCAGTTGGTTTGGAGCTGAGTCTTGCCTCGGGAGCGTGCGCGTCACAGCTTGGAGGGAGAGGGTAGGGCTATGGCGCAGCCTAAGGAGCAGCTGAGCAGGAGAGGTCGCATCCTTGCTGACCAAGGCTTAGGTGCCCACTGGCGGGAGAAAAGGAGGAGGGGGATGGAGGCGCCCCGGGCCAGCTATTGGGCGATGGTGGAGGTGCTGGAGCGTGCCCAGGCATGCGAGAGAGGGTACCAGTCGACAGGGGCAGCAGGAGGATAAAAGAAAAGAGGAAGCAAGGATCTGAAAAAGATTGGCATCGGCCTCCTCTTCCTCCCTCCAAGCAAAACACGCCAAGAAGTCTACAGTGAGAGAGGTCTCGGTGCTGGTGGTGCTGGAGAGAGAAGTGAGGTGATGTTGATTGCGTTCAAATCTAGAAATGGGTATCAACAAGTGATAATCAAAGTTTTATTTGAGTTTGATTGCAAAATTTTCCAAGCACTAGCATGATATAAGTATTAGAGAGGAGAGAGGGATGTAGTTAAGATGACATCCGAGATTGGCATGACGCGTTCGGGCGACCGTTCGGGCGATCGCGGTGGCGATGCCTTCGGCGACGTCTCCGGCGATGCATCGCCGTGTGCCGTCCAGGGTAAGTTCTGGTGTCTCTCTGATGAGGTCGACACAGTTGAGTCGCCGTCCTTCGCCGGTGGATCCTCGCCGGATGTCTACCTGTGCCAATCGCCGGGTGAGGCCACTGATTCCTCAAGGTATGTGAAACGTATGCGTCGTCGTGCAGCTCAAAGATTGAATGCCGTTTCTCTGTCTATCTCTACGACCTGCTCGCCTGAGAAGTTTGTGCCGGTGATCCGTTCATCGCCGGAATCTGCTTTGAAGCTGCCTGTCCTAGAGCCGACAGTGTTTGCTCTCTCTGAATTCAATCCGAATGAGTGGGTTACTGTAATTCGCAAGCGGAATGTGAGGCGTGCATCTATGAGAAATTCTGCTCGCATCAATGGCCTAGAGCGCCGGCGATCAGCACGACGTCCCCATCGACGAATTTGGCACAATGATCGATCCAGATCTGTGGAATTTCAAAATCATGGGCCTCTGCGGCAAAAGGCCATGTCAAAAAGGCCTAGTTTCTATCACTGTCGAGAGCCTGTTTCCCTGGCCAAAGGTTTAAGGGGCGCTGCGATCCACAGGGGTCTACCAGTGCCAATTCCTCGTTCCTCCACTCTCCATCCTGTGTCGTCTCGTCTGGAGGCGGCTAGGGTTCCTATGGCTGGGAGGGAACCTTCGCGGGGTGCCATGCCGTCCCCTGCCAACCCTCCTCTCCGCCAACCTGTCCTTCCTCGGAGCACGCCGGCTCGTGCTAGGGTGGAGGGTGGTGGTGCTATCGGAGACGTGGCTGTCGGACCTGAATCTGGTCGATCCGATCCTAGTGGCAGCCAGGGAGGTCGGCATGATGGGGCAAACTTTGATGGTCAGAATTTTGGTGATTTCCAGGAGGGGTTTTTTGAGGGGAATTATGGCTATGGTAATAATTATGGGGCTATGAATCGAGGCAATTTCAGACCTCGGCCGTACAACAATTATAGGCAATGGAACAGAGGGTATAACAATTACAGGGGAGGTAATAATCGCTTCAATGGAGGTGGTAACAATAGATACCAGAGGCGTTTCAACTCTGATCAAAATTCCAATGTTAATCGTGAGAATGATTCTCAACGTGGTGGGTCAGATGCTGAAGGTTCAGAGGCAAATCGTGCAATTCAAGGTACGGAGTCAGGATCTGATGTGGTAATATCTTCCTCTAGCCGTATTCAAAAGAAGTTAGATAAAGTTCAATGTTTAAGGTGTGATGACTTTGGCCATTTTGCGGATGCATGTTCTGCCGCTCTTTGCCTGTATTGTGAGAAGACCTCACATGTGTCAGCGGAGTGTCCTTTACTTTCTATGCCTAAGCCAGTAGTTATATCATACGGTGTGTGTCGCAATGAGTTAATTTTTCATGAGATTCCTGCTTCTTCGGATGTGACCTTTAAACATGATAGTGGCAAGCTTGGGAAGATCTCGGTTACTGGAGGAAGTCTCCAACCACATGAGATAATCAAGGAGTTAGAATGGATTATCCCAGGTAATCACCAATGGGATCTCAGACCCACTGATGATGGGGCTTTTAAGGTTTTATTTCCATCCAAGGCGGATCTTGCTAGAATGACGAAAATAATTAATGTGCCAGTTCCGGGACAATCTGCTATGTTTCTGCGCTTTGAGGAGTGGGCAGCTGCTGATGTTGATAAGTTTTATCTCACTGAGATTTGGGTCAGGGTTCATGGCTGTTGCTATAAGGAGAGGTGTGATTATTTGGCTCTTTTTGCTGTTGGATCTTTGATAGGGAAAACAAAGGAGGTGGACATGGCTTTCACTAGAGCAAATTCAGTAGTGCGATTGAAAGTGGAAGTTACTCATGTGGAATATTTACCTACCACAACAGTTGATCACACATATGATGGCGAAGGTTATGGATTGTTGTTCAAGCTTGAGGAACCGTTAGCTAAAGATAAACCTGATGTTAACATGCAGGAGGCCAATTCTGAGGATGATCCTAAGGGATCAGAGGAAAAAGGTGAAGATAAGCCTAAAATAATGATTCCTCTTCACAGGGGGCCACGGCCAAAGAGGCTACGGCAGCCCCTGACAACCCCTCTAAGCATAACACGGCTCCCACAAAGCATGCGATAATGATGGTGGGTTCTTTTGACTGCTCAAGGTTGGCTCGGTCGAAGTTTGTGACGTGGTCTGAGAGCAAGGTTGGTTTGGTTCAGCCGCGAAAACTTTGGGGTGATTGTGATGATGAAGAGGATGGTGACTTACCCTCGCCGTTGCCCTCGATTTCAGCAAGCTTTTCTCACCATATGGTGGATCAGGTACCAGAAGCGGCATCGGTTTCCACTAATAATGCTGATTTTAGTGCTGACCTGGGGGACCTGGTAACCACGCCAGTGCAGACTGCTGTTGTGGATACTTGCGTCGATACTCAGCCGGCTGTTACAGCCTTCCCTGCATCGCCAAAAAACCAAGGGGTTTCCTCTGTCGAAGGTTCTGGGACAGCCGCGGAGCAGCACCATGAGATCCCTGCTATCGTCGGTGAGGTTTCGCCGGTTCTGTTTGGTGGATCGCAGGGATCTCCTCCTAAAGGTACTTCTAATTCGTTGTTCAAGGAGCTAGAGCCTCCTCCTATTTTTAATGGTTTGCTAAGTGCTGATTCTTCTTGTCCAGATGTTATCTCTCCAAGGCAAGACATGCCGGCTAGTATGCATGGGCGTGGCATTTGCTCGTTGTTCAAAGGTAGTGTTTCTGATGCTCCAAATGAGCTAGAGTCTCAAATTTTGGATGTTCCTCAGTTTTCCTTTTTGCAAACAGGTAGTAATCTCAGTGATAATATGGCAACTCAGCCGAAGTCTCCCATTGCTAAAAAAGCTCACGTAACAGGTTCGTATATGTCCATGTGTTTGGAGAAACAGCTTTCCTTTAATGACTCTGGGCTATGCAATGGTGTGCATAAAGTGCATAAAGTGGATAGCGACGCTTGCATATCTAACATATTACCTTCTTCTTCTTTTCAAGAAGGTTTTGCTGATGGTTCAAAAAGATCTGGAACCGGGTTTTTTTTGGGTAATCGTTCATTGATGGACGATGTGGTGTCATTTGGTGGTTTGGCACCTCCTTCACTGGACTTCCGCTCTAGTGACCGAATCAAACATCAAGGAAATGCAGATGCTACTCAAATGGAGCGTGCTCAACAATTGGCAAAGGCCAAAGAGAATGCTTTATATTCAGGTACAAAGTCAATCTCAAAATATTCTTTGTCGTCTATCCCTGATAATGTTTTTGCACACCGAGCTAAAAAACTTGGGGTTACTTTTGGAGCGACTAGCAGCCAAGTAGATGAAACAATTGCCAACATGAAAAGTATAGATAACAAGAGAACACTGATTGTGCTTAACAAAAATTTAGAAGAAAAGAAAACAGAGAGTTTTAATCAAACTTCAGAGGCATTTGAAAAGGCTGCGGATTTATCTGCAGACCTCTGTGTTGAAGAAAACCAGGCTGAGGAAGAGAAAGATATTTTAAAAGAGAAGAAATTTAAAAAAGTAAATAAACGAATAGAGAAAGCAGTACCAACAGTGGTACGCCGAAGTGTCAGACTTCGTAAAAACCGTGTCTACTAATTTTTCTCATGAAAGGGTGCTTTTGGAATGGTGACGGGTTTAAAGATCCAGCAAAACATAACTTTGTCCGCGAAACAATTCGGGAACATAAACTTGATTTCTTAGCCATATTAGAGACTGGAAGAGACAACTTTTCAACTCCTTTTTTGAATAATATATCTGGGGGTCAAGATCTCCAATGGTACTGTGTTCCTCCTATGGGGAGGTCTGGAGGTATTCTTGTCGGCATCAATGCGGTTTCATTATCCGTTCAGCAGGTTGTAACGGGTGATAGATGCGTCAAATTTTATGTCACGTCTAAAGCAGATAATTTCAAATGGGTGTTGGTGGCTGTTTATGGGGCTGCTCAAGATGAGCAAAAACCAGATTTTTTAGCAGAGCTAGTGCGCATTTGTGAGGATGAGCCTTTGCCTTTACTAGTTGGGGGAGATTTTAATATTGTTCAGCGTAAAGAAGAGAAAAATAATAATAATTTTAATGCACGATGGCCTTTTATCTTCAATGCGATTATTGAAAGTCTTAATTTAAGAGAAATAGCTCTGTCAGGTAGACAATATACTTGGGCCAATAGACGCGAGACTCCTACTTATGAAAAGTTAGATAGAATATTGTCCAGTATTAGTTGGGAGCAGAAATTCCCTCTAGTGTCGGTGAGAGCTCTTCCTCGCTCCGGTTCTGATCACACTCCGCTGTTACTAGATTCAGGTGAACAATCGTTTTTAGGAAATAAATTCCACTTCTCCTTTGAGTTAGCTTGGTTGAAGCAAGAGGGTTTTGTGGAGATGGTCACTAAAGAATGGAATTCGGTTAGGGAGGGGGACACTCCGATTAAAGTTTGGCAAAACAAAATTCGGCATGTTAGACAATTTTTACGAGGTTGGGCAAAAAATATGAGTGGAAAATATAAAATTGAACATGAAAAATTGCTAGCTACTATTGATGCGCTTGATTGCAAAGCTGAACTAACTCCTTTAGATGAGGAGAGGAAATCTTTGCGTAGTGCTATGGATGAGATTGCAAAATTGCGTCGAGATGAAGAGTCTAAATGGGCTCAAAGGGCTAAGGTTAAATATGTTCAAGAGGGAGGGGACAACACGAAATATTTTCACCTCATTGCTAACGGAAAACATAGATGCAAGAAATTTTTTCAGTTAGAACAAGATGAAGGGACAATTATAGGTCAAGAGAACCTTAAAACATACATTTCAGAATACTACAAACAGTTGTTCGGTCCGTCGGCAGTCTCTTCGTGTGTCCTAGATGAATCTGTAACACAAGATATTTCAAAAATTTCAGAGGAGGAAAACATCATTTTAACCGCTGATTTTACTGAAAAGGAGGTATTTGATGCGGTTTCTCAAATGGAGAAAAATAAAGCGCCTGGTCCGGATGGCTTTCCGGCAGAATTTTATCAGCGTTTTTGGGAAGTTATCAAAGACGATCTGATGGCGATGTTTGGTAGTTTCCAAAGAGGGGAACTCCCTCTATTTCATCTGAATTTTGGAACGATCATATTGCTGCCCAAAAAAGAAAATGCGATACAAATTCAACAATATAGACCAATTTGTCTTCTAAATGTTAGCTTCAAAGTTTTCACAAAGGTGGGAACCAATAGAGTAATGAGCATTGCGGAAAATGTGATCAAGCCAACTCAAACAGCGTTTATGCCTGGGCGCAATATTTTAGAAGGAGTAGTTATTTTGCACGAGACCATTCATGAACTCCATAGAAAGAAAATGGATGGGATAATTTTTAAAATCGACTTTGAAAAAGCTTATGATAAAGTGAATTGGTCTTTCCTCCAACAAGTCATGCGTATCAAGGGTTTTCATCCCAAATGGTGTGAGTGGGTTCAAAGTTATATACAAAAAGGTAGTGTTGGAATACGCGTTAATGATGACATAGGTCACTATTTTCAAACAAAAAAAGGATTGAGACAGGGAGATCCTTTATCTCCTATTCTTTTTAATATTGTGGCAGATATGCTCGCTATACTCATAGAAAGAGCAAAGGAGGATGGTCAAGTTAGTGGAATGATTCCTCATCTAGTGGATGGGGGTATCTCTATATTGCAATATGCGGACGATACTATACTTTTCTTGGAAAATGATTTTGATAAGGCACTTAACATGAAGTTGGTTTTGTGTATTTTCGAGCAGCTTTCAGGATTAAAAATAAACTTTCACAAGAGTGAATTATTTTGTTTTGGTAAAGCTAAAGAGATTGAGGAAGAGTATAAAATTCTATTTGGATGTGATTTAGGTGAACTGCCGTTTAGATATCTTGGGATCCCTATTCACTATCGTAAACTTAAAAATGGTGAGTGGAAGCCGATTGAAGATAGATTTGAGAAGAATCTTGGCTGTTGGGCAGGAAAGCTGTTGTCCTACGGTGATAGACTTATTCTAATAAATTCAGTGCTCACTAGCTTGCCGATGTTTATGCTATCTTTTTTAGAGATACCCATAGGGGTCAGAAAAAGGTTAGACTACTTCAGATCTCGATTCTTTTGGCAAAGTGATGGTCATAAGAAGAAATATAGATTAACCAAATGGGATATTATTTGTAGACCTAAGGATGAGGGAGGTCTTGGTGTGGAAGTGTTAGAGTTAAAAAATAAGAGTTTACTTAGCAAGTGGCTATATAAACTTCTGAATGAAGAAGGGGTTTGGCAAGAGTTAATCCAAAACAAATATCTAAAACATAAAACTTTATCCCAGGTTTCAGCTAAGCCAACAGATTCATCTTTTTGGAAAGGTTTAATGAAAGTTAAGAATGAATTTTTTAGTAGAGGCTCTTTTAACATTGGCAATGGACAAAATGCTAGATTTTGGGAAGACACTTGGCTAGGAGATGCGCCTCTCAAGGATCAGTATCCTTCCTTATATAATGTTGTTAATCACACAAATGTTACTGTGGCAGCTGTTTTCAGCTCGGCTCCTTTGAATATAGGTTTTAGAAGGACTTTGTCGGGTAATAGATGGGATAGATGGGTACACCTAGTCACACGTCTAATGAGAGTCCACATAACTGATCAAGTGGATACTTTTAAATGGGGTCTAACTACATCGGGAATTTTTTTCTATGAAATCAATGTACAATGATTTAATAAATGGGCACACGGTATATCTTAAAAAATACATTTGGAAGATCAAGGCTCCACTGAAAATTAGAATTTTTTTGTGGTTCCTTCATAAGGAAGTGATTTTAACCAAGGATAATCTTTGCAAACGAGGTTGGCATGGTTCCTCTAAGTGTTGTTTTTGTGATCAAGATGAGACAATACAACATCTTTTTTTCTCATGTCCTTTTGTCAAAATTATTTGGAGAATCATTCATATGACTTTTAACATCCCCCCTCCTTCGAATATTACAAACTTGTTTGGGAATTGGTTAAATGGAGTTGCAAAAAAGGATAAAGAACACATTAGAGTTGGTGTGTGTGCTTTATTATGGGCAATCTGGAATGTTCGGAATGATTTTACCTTTAACAAACGAAGCTATCCATCATTTTTGCAGGTTATTCCTTTGGTTACCCATTGGATCCATATGTGGTCCTATTTGCAGCCGGAGGAGCAACGCCGGGATATGGATATTGGGTGCAACCGGTTGGAGACGGTAGCACGGGATTTCTACAGCCGGTGCGGCTAGCATACTGAGAGACGGATAACTTCATGATCTTCTGGCGTTGCACTTTGTTAGGCACTTTTATATGGCTGGTTCATGTGGAGACTTTGTGTGATCCGTGATCTGTAATAATTTGTAATACTATTTTCAGACTGAGTTTTAATAAATGCCGTATGCATCAATTGATGCAGAGGCCGGGGTCACCCCATTTCGAAAAAAAAGTTAAGATGACATTCAAATGTGAATTAGATTGTGATGGTTTTGGTCACCGGACTAAGTCACACTTTTGAATGAAATTTATATGAGATAATATTTATTTATTTATAAAAAAAGGATGATATTTGAGCTCAAAATGTTCTACTTGCATAACTCCACATAGTAGATTTTTGAACGATTAAAAAAAAGAAAAACAAGAAAATGGCAATATAACATTGCATGCAATTTAAGGAAAAGAAGATAGAGAAGATAATTTGATGAAAAAGGATTGGGAATATGAATGGTATGATAAACCATATCAGCCACATTTCCTATTTTTATGTGAGAAAAGTTTTTGAAAATAGTTTGGCAAAACTAGAAGTATTTTGGTAGGCAAAAATAGGGAGACTTAGGGGTTTAGGTCTATTTGGAGGGAAAATCATATTTTGAAATTTTGAAAATTTGCCAAAGGTCATTTGAGTATTTTTTTTAAGGGACTTGGTTTATTGAGATTACCAAGAGAATTATCAAAGTGGAGGCCGCTTAGAGCCTCACTTGTATTCATAAGAAAACACACATATTGTTTGTCAACCAAAGTCTACTCGGATAAGGAACTAGACATAAATAAGAAAAGCGATCCAAAGATTAAAGGTGGATCTTGTAAAGATGATAGAAGTGATACAAGAGATGGATACTGGATAGGGAAACTTTAAGATAGATCTTGAGATTGAGATAATCACACATACACATATCCAGATATTCCTTTCGGGTTGTTTGATTTGAAAAGTTGTTCATAGCCAAGTGGGGTTTATGAAAGAAAAAAAGCCACAATTACTTTTATAAACCTTGGGAAGTATTCCCATAATTTTCAAAGAAAAGAATAATACCAAAGAGGTATTCTTCCTATTTCTGCTATTCTGAAAATCGAAAGAGTAGTTGGGAAAATACTTCTATAAAATACATTTGTAAAATCAAATGGGTTCTCATATAAGAGTGAACCCCATTTATAATTTTTGATAAACTTGTGTTTTGAAAATAAATACTCCTTTCATAAGAAATAGACTTTTTAGAGTAAACGAAGGAAGAAAATATTTGAAAAGGGTTTTATTTGGAAAATAATTCAAAAATATTTTGTAAGCATATCCCCATGGGACATTATAGAATTTGATGTATTTTAGATAAGTTGGGCCACAAGCCTACTTGCCGATCAAACAGACATAAGAAGTCACACAAGTCAATTCATCACACATGGTTCAAGCAAGGTCAATGCAAACAACATTCTAGCATTTCTAGTGACATGATCTCAAGAGCACAGTAATTGTGTTGGTTCACAATCTTGTTCATCAAACAACTCCTACATACATGAATCACACAACAATCAAGGCAAACATGCATGAAACTTTATTATATTTACCTTGTTGCAAAAATTATATTGTTGGCCCTCATTTTTGCATTACCAAACTCTGCTTAAACATGGCTACAAAAGTTGGGGTGTTACAGATCTTCCCCCCTTAAAAGAATCTCGTCCCGAGATTCCTAAGTGTAGGACTAGAGAGGTGTAGAGACTAGGTTAGAGTTAGACTTTAAAAGGTTGCTCCTCCAACTTCTCGGTGATACTTTGAGTTGTGTCGAAGACTTGCTTTTTGCTGAGGATGTAGATTGTCTTCATTTGTAGAAGTTGATGGCTGAAGAGTTGATGTTGCCAAAAGGATCTTGTTGAAACCTCTTCGAGACACTTCTAAGGTTAGCAGGGGTCAAGCTATCTAGTATGCCCAAAATATTCTACAAGAGTTAGAGGGTTTTTAGTCGCAATTGGGGTCCTGAAGAGTCGAGGCTTCTCAGGTAGCTCTTGTTAGCTTGGGGTCATCGCTTCCTTCGCGTTGCCTGATGGAATCTTCAGATCTTGGTGTCGTGTCTTGAAGCTTGATGTTGGTGTAGATCCTTCTGTCTTGAGCTTGGAGTGCTCTAGAGGTTGTAGATAAGGGTGATTAAGCTTCGGTCTTTCTAGGTACGTCAGATCTATAGACTTAATTCTCTACGCTTCCTAACTATCAGAGTGCATGTTAGTCCTAATTACAAGCATTCTTCTAAGTCGTTTCGGGCTTGAGCTGAAGTTGCTTCATGTGTTGGTGCATCACCAACGGTGTGTCTTCAAGTAGTCGATAATCTATTTCTTCTTATCTTCGGGTTGGTGAAGGGCATTCAATTTCTTCTTGCGTCTTCATCTTTTTGCAGCCTCGAGGATCTTGGGGTAGGTTGGGGTATGTAGATCTGACATTGTCTTGCGGGCAAGTTAGTCTAGGTCTAAAATTCGTCTAATTACCCATAAGTTAAAGATTAAGTTAGATATGCCTTCACTTCTTGTCGCTGCTACTTCCCTTGGTAGCGGATGCTGATTTGGGGTCTCGGTCATGGAGAGGCTTTTATGCTTCTGTTGCTTGGTCAAGATCAAACTCGGCTTCATGTGGCGAGATCTTTTTGAACTTAATGTTAGTGAAACTCTAGATTTAAGGTTAGGCGACCCAGGTTAGTGAAGTCTTTGTCTTCTAAAAATCCTTTGTAGTCCAGGCGGGTCTATCTTCTGCTTCCTTGACGTTGTAGAGAGGTATTGATGAAGCTTGAAGCACATAGCAAAAATTGTCGTGTCGGATCCTGGGTACGTGCTGCAAGAGGAGTTATGATGCACTGTTATCCAGTTTAGAGTTAGCGCTTTAGTTTCAACTCATCTAGGCTACTTTAGCTGCCATAAATAGATGAGAGGGAAACACATCCTAGAGAGGTTTCTTATTCGGGGTGTTGTATGCCAGACGGGTTTTGAGGCCGAGAGGCCAAAAACAAGCACAAGCACAAGCGTAAGCACAAGGCAATAACACACAGTCAAGAAACACACAAGGCAACTACAAACAATCAACAAGAACACACGAGGTACTACGAGTACCAAGGACACCTAACAACTCGCGATGTTTGGGGTTAGCTCAATCAAGGCAATTGAGCAGATCCTATTAATCCTAGGGGTCAGGTTGGTCATAGTCATTGACTCCTTCATTTTCTTGCTTCTGGCTTCAGTCAAAACTTGATGGCAGTCGTTGTCGAGCCGTTGATGTTGATTTGGGAAGTGCAGATTTGTGGGTCTCCTTGAATCTCATCACATGGCTGTGAGGTCTTCAAAGGGATTGTTGAAGTTCTCGATATATGACAGCGCCTCATGCCAGGCCTAAAAACCTCTAGTCAAGCAACTGAGTACTTGGTCCTTGGCGACTACAAAAGTGCAAGTCCAGGGAGGAACAAGGTCAACTTCTCGACAGAGCCGTTGGTGTCAACCAAAGGCAAAATACTTGTCTACAATCTTCTTTCTTTGTAGTTGGCGAGGTTTGGAGACGTCCTTCTGAATATCTGCTCCATCTTGTGCTGCTAAGCTTGAGGTCTATTTGGGGTATAACGTCCAGTAATTTAATTTGAAGTGGAGGAGTCCAAAGAGTAAAATCTTAAAAAAAAACATTTAGAAATCAGAGAGGTAAGATTAGAAGTTTTGAAGAGGTAAGAAAGGTATAAGCCATACTATTGGCTACTTAGAAGAAATAACCTCCGCAAATAGTTTTAGCAAAATATTTCTTTCCTATTTAACGCCCATGCTAACTAAGGTCTCCTACAGTCAGGATGGCTCTGATACCAACTCTGTGGGGACCCCGGATTACCCATCCGGAATACCCGATATGGATCCAATTCACGATCCCATGATCAGTGTGTCGTGAATCCACATATCCGAGTTGATAACAGAATTACATCATCTTTTACAGTACCGAATGATATACTTACAATTGGTCACATGACCAAGTATGCCATTGCCACGCAGGGCAAGTCTGCAATTAAGCAGCGGATACCAAGCAGCGTTGATGACCCACGTCATGCCTACTACCCTACATGCAATCTGACTGGGAGACGTTCCTAGTTCACACCGGCGTCATCGTAACCATCGTCACCTTCCTCGTAGTCTTCTTCATAGTCTGACCAAGTTAATAGCCAGGGACAAAGCCGTGAGTACATTTTGGAATTGTACTCACAAACCATCTAAGAAGAAGTGTTGTCATGCAGTTTGGCTGTAGCAAGGAGAAAGGCTCTATCTAGTTTATCCTATCTAGTCAATTTCTCGTGTTGATATAGCATGTCTTACAACATTTCTATATCCTTATTAAATAAAACATTAAAAAAAACCTTTTTAGTAAAATCTCTAGGAAAGGGGGAAACTCGTTTGGTTTTCAAGAGAGAGTCGGTGGTCAATCAAACATGACCACCTTCCTTTATAAACCCAGGTCAATCACATATGACCATCTCCATTCCCTCGGCAGTACCCTGCAAGTACTCCGAACCATAACCGTGCCAAGGTAGTACCCTTCGAGTACTCCGTCCAGCACCTTTCTCCATTTTTCCGAAAACATTCTTGTAAAACAAAAACATGACATTGGGTTAGGCAACAGCCAGTTCAACCGTCCATGACCGAGGACTCGGCTATTCGAATAGATTTACACTCTGCAGAGGTTGTACACTTTACCCACAATCATCCGGGTACTCATCGTGTGAGCATCTCCCCCGCATAACATCATATGCCACGACAAGCACCCGATCAAAGCCTTTCGCTTATCTACCTTAGTACGGGAATCTACCCTATGGAGTATGTACCTCCCCGGCACACCCTGGCAGTCTACCTCCACGTTCGAGCGTAACTCCAGTGCCACGTCAGGAGACCCATAGTGTCTTCCGGGCGGGTAGCCTATTGGCGGGCCCGCTACACTGTTGCCCACCACTTGCGACAAGCCGGATTCCAGGGTACCGCGTACCCTTATATAGTTATGAGACTCCCGTACTAAAATAAACAAACTATGAGCTAAGCCCCGTCCCATACCAGGGTAATCGTGGTTGCACGGGTTAATTGCCCCGGGTGAGTACATAATCACCAATGTCTTTTCTTTTAAAACCACCACTCCTTTTTCCTCCATGATCAACCACCTTTGTTCAAAGCATTTTTGAAAAAAATTCAGTGGAGTAGATACTACTCCAAGGTTTTCGAAAACATTTTCGAAACTTTCTTTGAGTGTTCCCATCCTAGAGTTTTTGGCTCCACTAGAAGTTTTCCAAAGGCTTTGCTGTTAATCAACAAGCCACTACTACAAGGGTAATGAATAGGTGTTCAAAGGGGTCATCTCAAAGGATGATAACACTTGGCTTGTGGAGCTTGAGCCAACAAATAATTGCTACAAGAACTATAGCAATATAGAAATAAACATGCAAGTTGATAAATCTTTATGAAACATGTAAAGTAAGTAAATAGGATCAGATATGCATCAAGTATAGATGGCTTGCCTTGAGTGGCTTGTCCCTGGTGAAAGAGCATTTCCCGCCTAATTGATTTTGGCGTTTGTTAATACATTATCTATTAATGTGTGATTATGCTTTGCAGGATTTAATTATGTTCTTGCACAAGATATTGGGTTTCCTATATTATACTTGATATTTATCATTATCCAAAGGAAATTATTGAGGAAATGGTGAAAATAAGCTCTGGGAGAAGTTTCATATAAAGCTGGGCCAGGAAGGCCGGCTTTAGCCAGTCCCAGACCGGCTATAGCCGGACTGCTCGTTTTCGAGAGGGGCTCTGCGCCTCTGGACTCAACCGGCTATTTGTCCAGCTATTTCCGGCTGGGCCGGATATTTCAGGCCGGCTATAGCCGGTCTGAAGCCGGCTTTAGCCGGTGTGGCCGGCTTTAGCCGGACTTATCTCCGGCTATAGCCGGACTTCCTGGCTGGCAACGGTCAGATATTTTGGGGGGGGGGTATAAATACCCCCCTCTTCTTCTCCAACGGGCAGCTCATCCAAATAGAAGAAGACCACCATTGTTGAGCCACCAATTCAACTAGATCTCCTCCCTCAACCCACCAAAGCTCTTGATCTTTGGAGAATCGAAGGAGAAGACCATCATCTACATCCTCACCGAAGCGATTTGATTTCCCCTCTCATTTGCTTGAGGGCCCTTGTGTCTTGGGTTCCCTTGTGTCCCAAGACCTTGTTTGTGTATTTGATATATTGCTACTTATTGTTTGACAGCATTGTGTTGTGCTTGGGAGCCTCCAATTCGGTTGTGGATGCGTGCCCCAAGATTGTAAAGGCCGGTTCCGCCTTGAGGAATTCCTTAGTGGAAAGTGAGCTAGGCCTTTGTGGCGGAAGCTTGCACCGGAGAATAGGGTGAGCCTTTCTGGCATTGGTTAGGCCTTTGTGGCAACCACACCCCTCCAACGTAGACGTACTTCCCCTAAAAAGGAAGGAACTACGGGAATTACATCCGTGTCTCCGCGTGCTCCACTCTCGGTTACCTCTATCCTTTATTGCCTTTATATTTTGTATCTTGGTTAGCTTGCTAGTTGACATATAGGTAAATTCACCTTAGTTGCATATCTAGAGAACTTACCTTTGTGTCAAGCCTAAATTGAAAAAGAACTAAAATTTGAGTAGCACCTATTCACCCCCCCTCTAGGTGCCCATACGATCCGTTCAATTGGTATCAGAGCCTCGGCTCTTATTTCGGGCTTAACCGCCTAAGAGTATGGAAACATCACCTAGTGAGGGCTCGGGTCAAGTTTCCATGGGTGAGTTCAAATCTTTGGAATCATCCATGGCTTCCATGACATCTCAAATAAGTGAGTTGCGTGAAATGATGGCGCAACTCATGCAAGCTAAAACTGCTAATGCTTCTCCACCTCCGGAAAAACCCGCTACTCCACAAGTGGAGAATGTGGGGATAGATGAGGAGGGTGCCGACAAAAATGGCGATGCTAAGTCTTCCACCAAGGCCGACGGGAAAGGTGAATACCCGCATTGGTATTCACCCGACCCGCCGGTTCCTCATCCTCATATTAACCATAGAGGTGATCCGCCTAAGCTTGATGCATTAAACTTTGGTCAATGGCAATATCAAATGATCTCTCATATGCGCAGTTCTTGCATCGAGCTTTGGAGGATCGTTGAGGAAGGATTCAAGGCCGTGGATCCCCACAACATGACAAGAAGAGAGACGGTCGATAGCCAACTCAATGCTACCGCTCTTCACATGATTCAAGTCGCCGTGGGATCCAAGGACTTGCCTCACATCCAACACTTCTCCACCGCCAAAGAAGCTTGGCAAGGACTCTCCGACGTCTTTGTTGGCAACGAGAGCATGAAGAAAACAAGATATATTGCCTTCTCAAATCAAGCGGAGGGTTTCTTCATGATGGATGGTGAGGATCATCAAGAGATGTATAGAAAACTCAAGGCTATTGCTACCACCTTCAAGAACCTCGGTGCTCACCATATTGATGATGAGTGGATCAAGATGAAGTACATTCTTGCTCTCACTCCATATGAGCCCGCGGATGTGAAGAGTGTTCAAGGAAAGCACAACTTCAATGAGATGACCTCCAATCAAGTGATGCAAGAGATTCAAGCCTACAAGGTTTCCGCACAAAATGCGGAAGATGCCCGTGCCCGTGCCATAGGAATGCAAAGAAGCTCTAATCTTGCATTGAAAGCAAGTGTGGTTGAGAAAGAGGTTCCTCTTCAAGCGAATATTGAAGCAAGACTAGAGATGTGTCCCGAGGACATAAGGCATGAGTACAATGAGCACATGGCCTTCTATGGAAAAACCTTTTGGGTTGATCCACACAAGGCTAAAGAAGACAATCAAAGAAGAAGCAAGTCAAGTGGCTATCAAAGGAATGACAACAATGGTCAAAGGGTGAGGACTTGCTACAATTGCAATGATAGATTTCACTTTGTTGCCGAGTGCCCTTATGAGAAGAGAGAAGACCATGGTGGAAAGCTCATCTTCAAAAGCAAGACCAAGTCACCATCCAAGAAGCCATTTGTGAAGAAGGGTGGACCAAAGAAGAAGCAACCAAAGTTTGTGTTCTTGACTCAAGAAGAGTACTCCGCAAGTGAGAGTGAAGAAGAAGAAACTACAACTAGTGAGATGGCCGCAATGGCAACCACCTCAACTTCCTCCACATCACTCTTTGAATCCCCCAATGAGGACTCTCTTGTCAAGAACGTCAAGTGCCTTATGGCCAAGTCTTCCGAGGTATCACCCACATCTTTCTCTTCCTCTAAGACAAATGATGCTTCCTTGAATGATCTTGCTAGTCTTAGAGTAAAGGAAGAAATTGTTGCTTCTGATGATTATGTGTCTAGTGTAGATGGTGTTCATAAGATTCACTTTGAACGTCTATTGAGCCAATATGGTAAAACTCTTGAAAAACAAGATGAACAAATGAGGCTTGAAAGAGAATATGCTCAAGATATTGCCTCACTAACCGAGTCTCTTGAAGAAGAGCAAGAGGAACGAGCAACTCTTGAAGAGAAGCTCGATTCCATTGAGGAATCTAATAATGAAGTTGTTTCCAAACTCACTAAAGAGCGTGATCATGCTCGTGCTAAAGTAAAAATGCTCAAAAAGGAAAAGGTTGAATTTGGTGTTGGTCATGATATACTTGTTAAGGATTTAGAAGATCTTGACAAGGCTCACAAGGCCTTGAAAAGTGAACACTCTATTCTTACCAAGTCACATGAACAACTTCAAATTCAATTGACTAAGAATAATGTGCCTAGTTCTTCTACTTCTACTTGTGATCATGCAAATGTTATTGAAGAAAATGCTAGGTTGAAAGATGAGCTTGCCAAGTCCTCCATTCCCATAGGTGAGAAAAACTTGAATGACCTTTTGAGTAAGCAAAAGGCATTTGGTGATTATTATGGTGATGTTTATGCAAAATATGTTGGTCCAAATGATGGTTATGTTGCTTGGTCTATTTGGGTTCCAAAGACCCTTGTTGCTAACAAAAGAGGACCCATTGAAAAATGGGGACCTAAAACCAAGCAATGATCTCTTGTAGGACTATGCTTCCGGTGGATCAAAATGGGTGCTTGATAGTGGATGCACAAGTCATATGACCGGAAGCAAGAAGATTATGACGGAGATAAGGCCTAATGACAATCATATAACCGTCACTTATGGAGACATGTCACAATCCGAGGTATTGGGTCTTGGCAAGGTGGTGGTCGCACCGGATATTTCCCTTGTGGACGTCATGCTTGTTGAGACCCTAGGTTACAATTTACTTTCAGTTCGTGCACTTGGTAAGATGGGCTTTGCCGTCTTCATTGATAATGACATTGTGGTACTCTTGTGGAGCAAGTCTCTAAAGGTCGCTTTCGTTGGACACATTGAAAATAACTTGTATGTGGTGGACTTTTCGGGGAAAACCACTACAAGTGCAATGTGTTTATTTGGAAAGGCCGATGTGGGTTGGCTTTGGCATCGCCGACTAGCCCATGTCAATATGAGAACTTTGCAAAGCCTTCACAAGGGTGGCCACATACTCGGACTAAAAGAGAATGTTTCTTTTGCCAAAGATCGTGTTTGCAGGGCTTGCGTTCTAGGAAAAATGCATGATTCTCCCCACCCAAGCAAGACTATCATTTCTTCCAAGAGGATCTTGGAGCTCCTTCATGTGGATCTTTTTGGTCCTCCCTCTCATGCAAGTCTTGGTGGGAAGAAATATTGTTTGGTGATTGTTGATGACTATTCAAGATATACTTGGGTTTACTTCTTCAAGCATAAGAGTGAGACTCAACAAACCGTCATCGACTTTGCCAAGGAAGTTGAACGTCAACATGGGCAAACTATTTTGGCAATTAGAAGTGACAATGGCTCGGAGTTCAAGAACTACACCTTAAATGGATTTCTTAGTGATGAGGGGATTCGTCATCAATATTCCGCTGCATACACCCCTCAACAAAATGGTGTAGCCGAAAGGAAGAACCGGACTCTTATGGATATGGCTAGGTCCATGTTGGCGGAGTTTAAGTCTCCATACAACTTTTGGGCCGAAGCTATCTCTACGGCTTGTCATTCTTCAAACCGACTCTTCCTCCGCAAAGGCCTAAACAAGACTCCATATGAAATGCTCACCGGAAGCAAGCCCAACATCTCCTACTACCGGGTTTTCGGGTGTAAGTGTTTCTTTAAAAGAAAAGGAGTTCGTTTAGGTAAATTTGATCCAAAAGCAATAGAAGGTATTTTTGTTGGTTATGGTGCCGAATCCCACACTTATAGAGTCTTCAACAAGTCCACCGGACGTGTTGAAGAATCTTGTAGTGTGGTATTCGAAGAGAATGACGGCTCCCAAGGGGGGCGAGATGTTGTTTCTTGTGATGTAGATGATGAAATACCTCGAGAAGCCATAGGAAGAATGGGCGTGGGATTTTTCCGCCCCATTGAGGGACACCTTGTGGCCGACCGGGAAGGACTATGCTCTACTCAAGTGGAGCCTTCATCTTCACAAGCACAACAAGCCTCTCCCAAGGAAGCAACTAATACACCAACCGAAGAACAAGACAAGGACCTTCATGAAGAAGAAGGGGCACCACCATCCTCTCCGGTTATCTCAACCGCCCCCAATTCTTCACAAGACCAAGATCAACCTACTCATGAAGATAATGATGATCAAGGTCAATTTGATGGTCAAGACGGGGACCAAAATGATCAAGATGATCAAGTGACTCCTCCAAGGTCTAATGAGGAGATCGAAGCCCGTCGCAAGAAAAGAGTTGAAAGGGATTTGGAACTTAAAGGTCATACCCTTGAGAAGGTTATTGGAGATTTAAGAAGCAAAGTGTCAACCCGGCGTCAATTGGCACAATTTAGCTCTCATCATGCGTATATCTCCATGGTTGAACCCAAGAAAGTTTTTGAAGCACTTGAAGATCCGGATTGGTTGGATGCTATGCATGAAGAACTCAACAACTTCAAGCGCAATAATGTATGGGTGTTAGTGGAGAAGCCGAAGGAGTGCCGCAATGTGATTGGCACAAAGTGGATATTCAAGAACAAGCAAGATGAGCATGGAATTGTTGTGAGGAACAAGGCAAGATTGGTTGCTCAAGGTTTCTCTCAAGTTGAAGGAATTGACTTTGGAGAGACTTATGCTCCCGTGGCTCGTCTTGAGTCCATCCGTATCCTTCTTGCATATGCCACTCATCATAATTTTAAGTTGCAACAAATGGATGTTAAGAGTGCATTTCTTAATGGTCCATTGAAAGAGGAAGTGTATGTTAAGCAACCCCCGGGGTTTGAGGATCTAAACTTTCCTAACCATGTCTACAAACTCCATAAGGCACTCTATGGCCTTAAACAAGCCCCACGTGCGTGGTATGAGCACCTTAGGGAGTTGTTGGTAGACCGTGGGTTTGAAGTTGGGCAAATCGATCCTACTCTTTTTACTAAGAGGGTCAATCGGGAGCTTTTCGTATGCCAACTATATGTTGATGATATTATCTTTGGATCTACTAACAAAGCTTTTAATGATGAATTTTCAAAGCTTATGACCGATAGGTTCGAGATGTCTATGATGGGCGAAATGAAGTTCTTTCTTGGTTTTGAAATCAAGCAATTGAAAGAAGGGACTTTCATTTATCAAGCCAAATATGTCCAAGACATGCTCAAGAGGTTCAAGATGAAGGAACTAAATGGGGCCGCCACACCAATGGCCACAAAATGTCATCTTGAGCTTGATCCCAATGGTAAAGATGTGGATCAAAAGGTATACCGTTCTATGATCGGTTCTTTGCTTTACCTTTGCGCATCTAGACCCGATATTGTGTTGAGTGTAGGTGTGTGTGCAAGGTATCAAGCCGCTCCTAAAGAAAGCCACCTTATGGCGGTTAAGAGAATCTTTCGATATTTGGTTCATACCCCAACTTATGGGCTTTGGTATCCCAAAGGCTCGGATTTCTCTCTTTGTGGCTTCACGGATTCGGATTGGGCCGGTGACAAGGATGATAGGAAATCAACCTCCGGAGCTTGCCAATTTCTTGGTAGGTCTTTGGTGTGTTGGTCTTCTAAGAAGCAAAATTGTATATCTCTCTCCACCGCCGAAGCCGAATATATTGCCGCCGCAAGTGGATGCACTCAATTGTTATGGATGAGGCAAACTTTAAAGGAATATGGTGTCAATTGTGACAAAGTGCCTCTTTTATGTGACAATGAGAGTGCTATCAAGATAGCCTATAATCCGGTGCAACATTCAAGAACCAAGCATATTGAGATCCGGAATCATTTTATTAGAGATCATGTTGCCCGTGGTGATATTGAGCTTGCATATGTAAGCACCAAGGATCAACTTGCCGACATATTCACGAAGCCCCTTGATGAAGCAAGATTTGGATATTTGAGGAATGAGCTAAATATCATTGATTCAAGGAGTGTGGCTTGAGCATCTTGCAAATACACCTATTTTTCAATACTTGTTTGGTTTAGGTGTAGGCATGGAGATAGGGGGAGTGCGGTCCTAATTAATTGGGCTATCCCTCCCCCCATAATGCCAATAGTGACAAAATTGTTCTCTTTCTATCATTTTGTGATATATGAGTTTCAATGACGAGTATTGGTTATGGACCCAAGATATATCTTCGCGGTCCAATGCCATAACACTCATACATGGTGGCCTCGGCCACCGACCTCTTCTTTTCGAAGAGTTGATTCCTTGCAAATCTTATTTTAGTTTTATTGAGCTTGTTCGTCATTATCTCTATCCGTGAAATGGGAAGGCACTCGCATTGGATTTTCAAAGTTTTCTTGTGTTTTGCAATGCCAAGTGCCGAGAACCACTCCATGCTTGTTTTCTGTCCTAAGCCCACTTATCTAAAGCCAAATCATCCTCTCTTGCATGCCCAGAATTTCTAGAAATCAGTGTCATTAGTTTGTGCCATCTAGACCGGCTATAGCCGGTCCTCCACCGGAAATAGCCGGGGTGCGGCTTTAGCCGGCCCACCCGGCTATAGCCGGCCTGGGGATTTCGAGCCCATCACTTTAGGCCGTGGGGGTGAGGGTTTCCTCAGTTACCCCCCACGCCTATCTCCCTCGCTCGAGCCCCTCCCTTGGAGCCGCCGCCGCCGCCGTCATTCCTCTCCTCCGGCCGCCGGAGCCCCCTCCTCGGCCGGTCATCCTCTCCGGCGCCCAGCCCATGGACCAGGGTACCCCCTTCTCCTTCACCTCTCTCTCTCTCCCTAGTTCTCTCTAGGGTTAGGGTTAGTTGAATTTGTGGGTACCTTGTTCATTTGAGAATGTTTGGTCTCGTGATTCCCTTCTGCATTGCATAGCTTGAAAATGTTTGACTAGTTTTGGTGGCCTACGGCTGAGATCTCGAATTCATCCATCTGGTCCGGCTAAAGCCGGTGTCAGACCGGCTATTGCCGGCCTGACCGGCTAAAGCCGGCCTGAGGCCGGAAATAGCCGGTGTAGATCACCTACTACTGTCATGCTTTTTCCTTTTATGCTATTGCTCCTTGATCCTCTGGCATGCATGCTTATCCTATATGCTCTCTTCATATGTGCTGTATGCAGGTGGTTCTCGACCCAAGCGGTCACGCTATGTTGATCCCTCGCTTGCCCGCCGTCAAGAGCATCAAGATGCTCGTGTGACCGCCGCTATGAAGAAGAAAAGACTGGAAGAACAGAAGAAGAAATCTCTGTTTGCCAACGTGAGTGATCTCATGTTGTGGTCTCCCTTTTTGGCGTCTTGATGCCAAAGGGGGAGAAAGTCCCATTTGCATGTGTTTCCATTTGGATTTGGTTTTCCATTTGGATTTGGTTGGGTCACAAGCCCTTATGTCGAGTGCTTGCTCGCTTGTGTCCCATGGTTGAACTTATCGTTATCTACTATGTGTTGAACTATATGCTTATTGTGTAGTAGAACTTATGTTTATCGTAACTTATGTTTATCGTTATTAATCCTACTTGCTATATCTTGTCATATTATATGTTTGTTGATTATGTGCTATTGAATTATGATATATATCTTGTGCATATATGGATCACATTATAAAATCTAGGGGGAGTTCTTATTGTTGATGTGTCTTTGTATTCAAATACAAATTTAAAATAAGGCACATAGCAAGGGGGAGCTCCGTCTATATTTTATATAGTTTGAAACATGCAAAATTATGTATTGTCATCAAACACCAAAAAGGGGGAGATTGAAAGAGCATTTCCCGCCTAATTGATTTTGGCGTTTGTTAACAATACATTATCTATTAATGTGTGATTATGCTTTGCAGGATTTAATTATGTTCTTGCACAAGATATTGGGTTTCCTATATTATACTTGATATTTATCATTATCCAAAGGAAATTATTGAGGAAATGGTGAAAATAAGCTCTGGGAGAAGTTTCATATAAAGCTGGGCCAGGAAGGCCGGCTTTAGCCGGTCCCAGACCGGCTATAGCCGGACTGCTCGTTTTTGAGAGGGGCTCTGTGCCTCTGGACTCAACCGGCTATTTCCGGCTGGGCCGGATATTTCAGGCCGGCTATAGCCGGTCTGAGGCCGGCTTTAGCCGGTGTGGCCGGCTTTAGCCGGACTTATCTCCGGCTATAGCCGGACTTCCTGGCTGGCAACGGTTAGATATTTTGGGGGGGGGGGGTATAAATACCCCCCTCTTCTTCTCCAACGGGCAGCTCATCCAAATAGAAGAAGACCACCATTGTTGAGCCACCAATTCAACTAGATCTCCTCCCTCAACCCACCAAAGCTCTTGATCTTTGGAGAATCGAAGGAGAAGACCATCATCTACATCCTCACCGAAGCGATTTGATTTCCCCTCTCATTTGCTTGAGGGCCCTTGTGTCTTGGGTTCCCTTGTGTCCCAAGACCTTGTTTGTGTATTTGATATATTGCTACTTGTTGTTTGACAACATTGTGTTGTGCTTGGGAGCCTCCAATTCGGTTGTGGATCCGTGCCCCAAGATTGTAAAGGCCGGTTCCGCCTTGAGGAATCCCTTAGTGGAAAGTGAGCTAGGCCTTTGTGGCGGAAGCTTGCACCGGAGAATAGGGTGAGCCTTTGTGGCGTTGGTTAGGCCTTTGTGGCAACCACACCCCTCCAACGTAGACGTACTTCCCCTAAAAAGGAAGGAACTACGGGAATTACATCCGTGTCTCCGCGTGCTCCACTCTCGATTACCTCTATCCTTTATTGCCTTTATATTTTATATCTTGGTTAGCTTGCTAGTTGACATATAGGTAAATTCACCTTAGTTGCATATCTAGAGAACTTACCTTTGTGTCAAGCCTAAATTGAAAAAGAACTAAAATTTGAGTAGCACCTATTCACCCCCCCTCTAGGTGCCCATACGATCCGTTCACCTGGTCCTTTTCTTCCTGATACTCAAAGTCTTCTCCCTCCTCGGTACACTCCTCGTTCGATTCTATCGCCGGAAAAATAAAAGCACACAATAAGCATACATGCATACACAAGTCACAAGCATTTCAGCACTCATACCACACCAGCATAGAGTATCAGAAGCAAACAAGTTTAGAAAGCAAACAAAACATCATAATGAACATTTCCAGGTGGTTTCACATTATTTGGATAATTAAAACCGTAGTTATGTAGTTTGAGATAATACTATACAAATCTAAGTTGAAAATTAAATAATCATCCTAACCAAGTAATATGAGAGTAACCAGAGGATCAAGGTTCAGAGTGTTGGTCTAAACAGTTCTATAAACAGGCTATAAACGTTTTCAAACTATTTTGATTAATTTGGAAAAAAAATTGAAGTGGTGAGAGTTGTTTTTAAGTAATAGAACTTATATACAAATAGGAGCATCAAACTGCAGTGACCAAACAGTAACTAATAAGAGATGCTGCAGTAGAACATTGAGAATACAAAATTATTAACTTGCTTTTTCAGAGAAAAGAGTTTTTTTAAAAAAGAAACTATAACTAGATTAGAGTCTAAACAACACATTGAACAAGAATAAATATCCATTTATTATAGAAACATTCTACAGATATGAGACCAGTGGCGATGGATAGAAAATAGAATTTCTGATCTACTACAAGTTGTTTCATTAGATTTGGATCTACGGTTTGGAATTTATTAGCATTTGAAGTTTCAGATATGAATGATTCAAACGAAATTTCTGGATAAATAATATTACGTACGGTGCATTTCAGGCCAAAATCAACAGTATTGGGCTCTATAGAGCCAGGCCGGCCACTAAGCTATGCGCTGACCAGAACCTTGACTAAAAAAAATAGCAAGATGATGCTCTAAAATTCGTGCTCCAGGCAAAGACATGCACGAGCGGCTGCTAGCTGCCTGCACTTCGACAGAGACAATGGGGAGATCACCGCGGGGCTCGATGACGACGGGGAAACGCTGCGGGGGCGGCGTGGAGGCGAGGGAGCCTCGGCTGGGTGGTAGCAGAGCTAGAGAAGAACAGCTCTGGCGACTTGGACGGGCTGGCAGGTTCCCGTTTCGCCGGCGCGGTCGAGGTCGTCGCACTCGACGTCGGCAACTTCTGGGACAACACCTCGTCGACTGCGGACTCCCAGTGGAATACTGGGCACGGAAATGAGTGTGTTAGGTTGATTATAAGATGCAGAGATGGGAGAAACAGAGCGAGGGCAGAGAAGGGCGGCGGCCTCGTCTACGACGAGCGGCAGCCGGCATGACATGAGCACCGGCTCGGCTTCTTCTTTGGCGGGGAAAGAAACGAGCATGTATCCCTTGTCTGCTCTTCAGAGAGATGATAGGAGAGGAAGTGAGGCACGGGGAGGCGGAGGAGGCTGAGGTTCAAGTTAAAGAGGGCGAGGGGCTGTGCACGGCCGGACGCGGGGCACGGCTCGAGTGCGACGCGTGTACGGACGCGATTGAGCGGAAAGGCGGTGGCAACACGCACGGTATGGAGTGTAGAGCTCGGTGCAATGCACCGTGAAGAAATACGCAGTCTGGAATGGCCCGGCCTTGTCGTGCTTTGCGATAGAACGCAGGTGTTCGATAGATGGGGCGCAGCTGTACATGCACGAGAGTGGCTCTTATGGGCTTCACCGTGGTTCATGTTCGATGCCGTATGCATCTGGAGTTTGGAAAGCTTTGAGATGGATGGTAAGAATGGGAACGGATCGGCAGCCATGGTCGTGGTGACCACGGTTATATCGAGCACGGACCAGTTGGTTTGGAGCTGAGTCTTGCCTCGGGAGCGTGCGCGTCACAGCTTGGAGGGAGAGGGTAGGGCTATGGCGCAGCCTAAGGAGCAGCTGAGCAGGAGAGGTCGCATCCTTGCTGACCAAGGCTTAGGTGCCCACTGGCGGGAGAAAAGGAGGAGGGGGATGGAGGCGCCCCGGGCCAGCTATTGGGCGATGGTGGAGGTGCTGGAGCGTGCCCAGGCATGCGAGAGAGGGTACCAGTCGACAGGGGCAGCAGGAGGATAAAAGAAAAGAGGAAGCAAGGATCTGAAAAAGATTGGCATCGGCCTCCTCTTCCTCCCTCCAAGCAAAACACGCCAAGAAGTCTACAGTGAGAGAGGTCTCGGTGCTGGTGGTGCTGGAGAGAGAAGTGAGGTGATGTTAATTGCGTTCAAATCTAGAAATGGGTATCAACAAGTGATAATCAAAGTTTTATTTGAGTTTGATTGCAAAATTTTCCAAGCACTAGCATGATATAAGTATTAGAGAGGAGAGAGGGATGTAGTTAAGATGACATCCAAATGTGAATTAGATTGTGATGGTTTTGGTCACCGGACTAAGTCACACTTTTGAATGAAATTTATATGAGATAATATTTATTTATTTATAAAAAAAGGATGATATTTGAGCTCAAAATGTTCTACTTGCATAACTCCACATAGTAGATTTTTGAACGATTAAAAAAAGAAAAACAAGAAAATGGCAATATAACATTGCATGCAATTTAAGGAAAAGAAGATAGAGAAGATAATTTGATGAAAAAGGATTGGGAATATGAATGGTATGATAAACCATATCAGCCACATTTCCTATTTTTATGTGAGAAAAGTTTTTGAAAATAGTTTGGCAAAACTAGAAGTATTTTGGTAGGCAAAAATAGGGAGACTTAGGGGTTTAGGTCTATTTGGAGGGAAAATCATATTTTGAAATTTTGAAAATTTGCCAAAGGTCATTTGAGTATTTTTTTTAAGGGACTTGGTTTATTGAGATTACCAAGAGAATTATCAAAGTGGAGGCCGCTTAGAGCCTCACTTGTATTCATAAGAAAACACACATATTGTTTGTCAACCAAAGTCTACTCGGATAAGGAACTAGACATAAATAAGAAAAGCGATCCAAAGATTAAAGGTGGATCTTGTAAAGATGATAGAAGTGATACAAGAGATGGATACTGGATAGGGAAACTTTAAGATAGATCTTGAGATTGAGATAATCACACATACACATATCCAGATATTCCTTTCGGGTTGTTTGATTTGAAAAGTTGTTCATAGCCAAGTGGGGTTTATGAAAGAAAAAAAAAGCCACAATTACTTTTATAAACCTTGGGAAGTATTCCCATAATTTTCAAAGAAAAGAATAATACCAAAGAGGTATTCTTCCTATTTCTGCTATTCTGAAAATCGAAAGAGTAGTTGGGAAAATACTTCTATAAAATACATTTGTAAAATCAAATGGGTTCTCATATAAGAGTGAACCCCATTTATAATTTTTGATAAACTTGTGTTTCGAAAATAAATACTCCTTTCATAAGAAATAGACTTTTTAGAGTAAACGAAGGAAGAAAATATTTGAAAAGGGTTTTATTTGGAAAATAATTCAAAAATATTTTGTAAGCATATCCCCATGGGACATTATAGAATTTGATGTATTTTAGATAAGTTGGGCCACAAGCCTACTTGCCGATCAAACAGACATAAGAAGTCACACAAGTCAATTCATCACACATGGTTCAAGCAAGGTCAATGCAAACAACATTCTAGCATTTCTAGTGACATGATCTCAAGAGCACAGTAATTGTGTTGGTTCACAATCTTGTTCATCAAACAACTCCTACATACATGAATCACACAACAATCAAGGCAAACATGCATGAAACTTTATTATATTTACCTTGTTGCAAAAATTATATTGTTGGCCCTCATTTTTGCATTACCAAACTCTGCTTAAACATGGCTACAAAAGTTGGGGTGTTACAGTAGTCTCGGAAGTCCATCACACCTGAAGTCGAGGTTTTTACCTCGAGGAAGCGAGTTAGACCTTAAATTGAGAAAGTGGAGTATTCAATACTCCTAAGGGGAAGAGTTCAGGAAAGCCAAAAGTGTTGAAAGTTAGAGGAAGTACGTGAGAAGTAAATTCTTTTGAGGATTTGTCGTAACCTTACAGAGTTCGGCAAAGGAGTGAGATGATTTGACCCTAATCACACCAAGTATGACCACAGCTGGTATATGAGCCACAGCTGGTATATCATGAACCGCAGCCGGAGAAGTTTGAGATTAGAGTTAACCATAATCTTGAACCTAGAAGACCTATTAAAACCTATAGAATTGGATCAAAAACCTTGGAATGAACACACCAAATGTGTTTAATCCATTCTTAGGTGGTAAAACCAAGAGCCAATTAGGAAGATTCGTTGGAACAATTAGTAGGACCCTATGATCCATAGAAAGTATTGCAAACATGGATAATCCAAGAGAATGACCAAGAAGAGACCAAGATGAATGGAATTCAAGCGTAACTGTTGTTCGGAGTTTGATAACAGAAGGTTCGAGGATCACTCTGGACAAAGGAAACCATCTATATCCCAATTAGTTGGTGAAGTAACATCAAGACACATGATACCAACAACAAGTTCGTCCAACAACATACGAGAGCGAAAACTTTGGGACGAAGTTTAGTTTAAGGAGGGGAGACTGTAATATCCCAGGATTAGAGGTCATAAAATAGAGACAACAGATGTGTGCATTGCATTTCATGCATAGAAAATCCGGGTAATTTTCGCGCATTTGAATAAAACATGTCAAAGTGATTGGAGTTTCACTTAAGTTGATGGAATTGAAGTAGCTCATCAACTAGAGCGCGATAAACTTCAACATGACCTTTGCTAAAACCTTGTTTTGGGTAGAGAGAGCAATATAAGTTATAAGAGAGTTAAGTGTGGTAAAACTAAAATTGCTTGACACACCATTTGAGGATCATATATCTATTCACTCAAGGATCACCATGGTATTCTTTAAACCCTACTTCTTTCATGCTAAAGAAGTCAAAACAAATCTTATTCTTAAATCATGAACTATTCTATATTCTTAGGTCCTAACCTAGTGAGTCCAAATATGAGAAGTGGAAAGGTTAACTCAAGGCCAGTTTGATTATTAGATTTGCCTTAGCTCTAGGTGAGATAACTTAAGAATATTAGAGCCATTCCTATAAAGACCAACTAGGAGACTTTAGACATTACTCCAAGTCTAATTAGGACAAGTCATTTGGTATAGGGGAGATCACATCATAAACCCTAATTCTGGTCTAGACTAGAACCATTCCTAGGAAGTATAACCAATACCTAGACTTTTGAAGTTGTGAAGTGGAGTAGATCCTATATGAATCACACAATGGGGAGATTATATCTTTAATCTCAGAACGTTGATACAACCTAGATTAAATCCTTGATAGAGGGAGTTGATGAAGGAAATAAAATGGATTTATTATGGGAGTTGATGAAGGAGATAGTATGATCATGTCAAGTACATGATTATGCTTGCTGATGAAGCTAATTAGGTTAGTATGAAACCTTGTCTGATAAGCAGATATCATCCTAAGACCAATTGGGGAGTAAGAGTCCAACTTAAACTCATCTCACTTAGGAGATAACCATCTTGTTAAAGTTATATTAGAAACCTTGACTTGTGTACAAGTTTCCTTTAAGTGAATCATCTGATATAGGTTGAGCAGATCATAAGCCCTGACCTAGAAACTTAGTTAGTCTATAGAACCTTTGTTGCATTAATCACATCTTAGAGGGAACACTAATTTCTTGATGAGTGAAACAGCATTCCAAAGTATGCATCACTAGTGATCATAAGCAAACCCTACATTCTTAACATACCTTTAACCAAACAATTGTTTCCTAGTAACAACCCTACTAATAGAAGTCCAGTCCATTACCACTAAACCACTTACCTCTTGTTATGTATGTGGACCTCAGATAAGGAGATCTTCATTGTAAAAGAGGGGTAGTTTATATTTTCAAGTTAAGTATATAGTAAATAATTAATGCCATTGGTATAACTCCATATAACAATTCCATGACATTAAGTAGCAGAATAGTAATAAGCATAGAATCATGCCTTTCACATTTCATTAATAGGAAAGCAAATTGTGGTTAAACCCCGTTTCTTTGTTTCCTTATAAGTTAAGATGAAAGATAATCTTGATATATCTTGTTATCTGTTGAATCAAACCTAGCAAAGTATTTCAAATACTCCACAAAGGCTAATTGGAAATATCTCATCAAGATGCATAACAAAATCCCAATGATGTGTATATTTTCTCATGTGCAAGTGCACTTATAAAATTTATTTCAGATTATGTTTTGGATTAGTAGTGTCCTATTCATATTTGATAAGAAGTTTCAAACTCAAAAACCTGCAAAACATAATAGCAAATTCGAGTTATAAATTAAAGCTGAAACAGAAAAATTGAAAGGAAAACTAAACAGTAAAAAAATAGGGGAGAAGAATTTACCTAGTCGAAGCCCATCCATTCGGCCCAGGAGCCATCCTGGCCCGACTTACCGTTTCGGAGAAAGGTCGTCGTCTTCCCCGAGCTGCAAGCAGCTCGGTGGAGCTTCTCCAGTCACCCGATCCACCGCCGCCTCCTGGACGCGGGAGATGAAGGCCACCGCCCCAGGTCGGCTATAAAAAGACTTTCCGCCACCGGGGAAACCCTAGAAACCGCACCCTCCTCTCTCTCTCGAGTTTACTTGCAGGAACCCAAAACCCTAGCTCCGGTCGAGCTCGTTCGTCGGCGATGGAGGTCACCCCGGTGACCATGGAGTAGTCCTGGAGCTCCGCCATGCTTCCAGGACCATGTGTGTTGAAGGAATCGAGCAGTGAGGGCCGGAGCTGGGCGAATTTGGCCGTTCCCTTCCGCAGTATCTCGCCGGAATCGGCGAAACCGAGCTCGATTCCGTCGGCTTTCGTCGCCGTCGACCCTACAGGAAGAACTCTGGTGAGCTTGTGCATCTCTGGGCATCCTCCTTTGATCTTGGTATCATCTATAGCTCGCCGTCACCGTCGACCACCATGCACCGCCGCAGACGAGCTCACCGGAGCAAGCTCCGGTGACCAAAAAGTGGCGGCGCTCGCACCATAGTGATCGTCTTGCTCCTCCGAACCTGATGCACCAATCCATTTCACTCAATTCGTTTTAAATCATCGGATTCGCAATCCATCTGTAAGTTCCAGAGGTGATGACGTCATGGATTGCCACGTCATCCAATTTGACCGGGTCAAATGCCTATGTGGCAGTTGACCAGGCTTCGGTCCCACTGGTCAGTCTCTGTGGGTAAACTTAGTCTAGGTACAAAATGTTCTGTAGTTATTTCAAAATTCCAGAAAATAACCAATACTTTACAAATTCATAACTAATTCAAATAAAATCAGAAAAATGCAAATAATATACCAAAATGACCACAAAAATATAACTTATCTGTTTAACTTATAATCTTGAATCCTTATTTGAAATAATTTTGAAACAAATTTGTAAACATGCCTAAGTAGTACTTTGAATTTAAATTCAAAACCAAATTTAAATAACTCAAACCATTTTCCAATTATCACATCAATGTTTAAAATCTAAATGATATTATTGTAATTAGCATTTCCTTATTCCAAGTATAAATTTAAAAACTTTTCTACTAGCAAAATTAAAATCTTAAATCTATTCTCCTAAATTATTTTAAGTACTAAACTTTAGGAAACATCTTGCATATATAAAAACATGTGTGTTAGAGTTATTACTTTATTCTAAGTTATTTTCATCCATTGTTTCATTAAGAGGTAAGTAAAAATCATTAATCACTTAAAACTTGGATTCCAACCTTGAAAACCTAGGAGCATAAATAACCAGGCTTTCTTAATTATTTCTGAGTAAGAATTGAAACTTTAAATAAAATTCTAATACCACTTATCATCAAGTTACATGTTCTTCAAAAGTTACTCTTTTGAAGTATATATAACTTAACCACCTACCATTTCTTTTAGTACTAAAACAAATAACTACCCTGATAAGCTAGCCTTGTTATGCATTCTAATTCAACCATAAGTGGCTAGTTTGTTATTCTATTTCAACATGGTATACCTTAATCAACTAACTATTTGCAACACCTTTGCTGCAACTTAAAAACTGTTACCTTCCTGACATTATTTAATCACCATTCCTTTAAGTAATAACAATATGTCCATTAAGGCTTGTGTTCTTCAAAAGTAATTCTTTTTAAGAACATATCAAGCAAGCATCACCTCAATTCCTATGTCCTAGAAATAGAAATGACTTATACATGTTAAGATTATTAACAACCCTGGAATCAACCATGAATGGTTTACTTTAACACCACTTGCTCATGACCAACTATTTGAGTGTCTATGCTAGTTTAGATTGTTATCAATTATGGAAATAACTATTTTTGGTAACAACATTCTAAACTACCTTGAATGTCCATGCTTTACTAAAACCCTCTTAACAGTGAATGAAACCTAGCTTGTTACCTTGGTATGCTCAACTATTATCTACTCTCTGGTTATGATGGAATCATGCTAAACCCTAGAACACTAAACCTTAGGTGTAGTGCTTCTAATCAATAATAAACATGTTCTTCAAATGTTATTCTTTTAAAAGACATTGAAAGTAAGTAACAAACTATTTCATTAAGTTTGAACTTATATAACCCTATTTGGTATTAAGATTGTTGTCAACCCGTATACTAACGGGGTATTCTTATCAAATAAGAATTACTTCAGCTTTGCTTGTCCATAACCAACTACTTGATTGCTAATAATATGATACCACTTAAAAGTGTTACTTTCAAGTTTTCACTTATTGCTATACTAGTCTTTTGCAATAACTATTGTATGAAGCTTTATTCTATTACCTTAAAAGTTAGTCAGTCAATCAAAAATCCTTAACAACCTTGTTGTGGAGTGAATCTAAAAGTGCAACTCATATAAAGAAATCATCACAAACCTATGTACTAAACCATCGGGGTTAGATTACGCTTAGAGCGATGCATAGCATATAATTTGCATATCATGCTGCAGTTCTTTTAACATCATCTCTACCAGATGATGGTGCTATTCCAATATTTGGATTTCCTACGTATCGAAGACCTTGACTTGCATAATCTTGCAGTCAAAAAGGCAAGTTTATCTTGCTCATATCTTTTGATTGCACTGATTTTGAAACTTCTTGCAAAGTATTGACTTCAAACTCTAACATTTCAAAAGGGATGGAAAACCTATTTTCATAAATGAACATGACAAGAGGTTATCGACCAGTGGTGATAACCTAGGAAGGCTGGCAGGTGGAACCACGGTAAGATTGTGGTGGTGGAGGTTCCACTTGCACGGGAAAGTAAACCTAGGATTAACTACCAATGCCACAGTTATTCTAGCGCCGTAAAAACCGTGTCATCCAAGAGACTTGGAATGGTACGGGAAAGTCAGCTGTATCTTCTCTCGTTCGCATGTCAACGGACACTCAGCTACCGTTCGCCGTATATCTCGAAAGAATACGTGCACATGGGTGGGACCCCTTAGTGCCCACGGCCACTGGTGTCTATGATGGTCCGCAAGGGGCGCCTAGGTACTTCATCGTTGGGGGTGAATATCAGGGGCATAACCTGCTATGCGTGAATTGGGTGGGCATGCATTGTGCGGAGAAGGCAGTGATTGGCTTGGATCAATGACTGGGCCCCACACCAAGGAAGTGTGGAGGAGCATGCAACTCGGTTGTGCAACAAGGCTTTGATCTCTTTTGGAAGGACACACCTCTGCAGAGTATAAAAGGATGTGACATGTTACCCCTTGTTCTGGGAAGGAGCTGCGAACGCCGCAGGAAAGGTGCTATCAAGGCACTACTACCTGTGTTGGCTGTTGGGCATAGTTTTCTAAAGTAAAAGCAATCTTTCAAGAAACCCTTGATAAAACCTTGCATTGGCCTACGACTCTTTTGGGTCCATGGCTTTAGTTAGTGCATATCACACAACTTCTTTCTAAAGAAACTTGCTGGGTAACGCTCGTTACTCACCCCAATCTCTTAAACCCTTGCTAGACTATAAAGAATTAGATTGAAGGCAACCCAAGGAGACAACCTCAAGATATTGAAGATGAAGATGAAGCACTCTACCAACATCATGATTATCAGCGGAGCCTACAATTGTATGAAGCTTGGAGAAAAACTAGAATAGGGTTAGAAAGGAACCAGTTTCCTAATACTAAAACCTAAGTAGTTAGAGAAACTCTCTATTTGAGTAGCAAGCCAAATGCATTAGTTGTAGTTTAGTTTAGTCTTCCTTGATTCTTTCTCGTTTGTAGTCGCCAGGACTAAACCTCTACCTGTTGAGGAGGTTCTGAAGATCTTCTGTATGCTAAAAATTGTAATCCTATAGACATATCATGGACCTACGATGTTTCTGTTGTACCACTCTGATGGATGTAATACTAGTGAGACAATGTTTCATTAGTGTTATGTCAACGACTTGCATACTACACATGCAGTGGTATGCTGGGTCACCACATGCAGCAATAAAGTATACTAAGCAAACATAAAATAACATTACCATGAGTGTGGAATAGTGGTGGTAATTGTGGTGGCTTTGTCCAAGATTAACTAGTGAAGAAATCGAGTTCATTGTCTTTGATGCAGTTTTCTATGTGGGAGAGGCTAAATCTACATGCACTCCGCTACTTGGGATTACAAGTACTTATGATTGGATTGTTAGCAAATATCCGTAACTACTAACAATGCATTAAGGTTTCCCCAACCATAGCCTTAAGCTAATGGTCCTCTTACTCCCATACGTGCAACGTTCCGGTTCGCGTCCTCAGGTTTCTGTCACTCCGGCAGAACTACCCCCTTCCTTTTGCACATACTACTAACCCTAAGATGTTTAATCCATGCGCGCATAAATATAATGGACACCAAAGGATAGTACCATATCAACATACAACTCTAATGAACCAAAAACATTCAACAAATTAATCTAAGAACAAATAAACTATGGAAACATGACATAGATCATAGGATAAATATTATAGCATCAAATACCATGTTTACATAGAATGGTACAGAGGTGTGTAGGAGGATGAACCACTGCATATGTGATGAAGATAGCGGTGAAGATGGTGGAGAGGAGCAGCGAGGGCGCGGGCGGCGGCGACACGGGAGACGGCGCGGGGGACTCCTTCCCCACCGCCGGCATCATGGGGGAGCGCCGCCCCTTAGCCCCCTTCCTTCATGGATTCATGGGAACCCTCCCCCATGGAGATGGGATCCATGGGGGAGGCAAAAACGTGGCTCTGGTGGCTGCAAATTCATGGGTGGAGGTGTCTCCCACGAGCTAGGGTTCCTCCCTTTATATAGTCTCTCGGATTCCCGTCTCCCCATCTTGGGCCGCAATTGAGCAGGCTTATCTCGGCCGTCCGCACTTGGAATCAGGTGAATTTTATGTCCAGAACGTTCGCCGTGAAATTCCCTACAACTTTGTAATTGAAGAGTTTTCCATTTGACGCTGTCTTCGACCCGTAACGTGACCATCTTCGAAAACAGTTCTGGCACAGATTTCTGGAAAGTCCCAATTTGACTGCAACAAGGTTTCTACTTGTATTTTTGGTAATTCCTACACATCAAAGTGTAAAACAAGAATATTGTGCACTTTTGCAACAATTAGTAGGTTAGTCCAAATAAATCATAAAAGTGCCACAAAGTGTAGACAAAATATATAGTAATTGGTGTAAAACAAGCATGGAACATCAAAAATTATAGATACGTTTGCAACGTATCAACATCCCCAAGCTTAACTCCTGCTCGTCCTCGAGTAGGTAAGTGATAACAAAAGAATAATTTTTGAGGTGACATGCACCATCACAATCTTGATCATCTAAGTAAAGCATTGTAACAACCCAAATATTCCTATAAATTAAAGTGCCAAATTTTGGACCAAATAAAACTTTTTCATTCATATTGCATGTGTGCATGTATCTTCTATTATATGTCTTCTATGATTTTATGTGTGTTATAAATTGTTGTGCAATAGTTAGTTAATTCTAACTTAACCTACAGAAGCATTAGAGAAGAATTATAAGAGCTAAAGAAACCAGAAACAAAAGAGAGAAAGAAAAAGAGAAGAAAAAGTGGATCTAAAAATTGTTATTGACTACCCTACTTTGGACACTTAGAATAAGAAATCTGTAACTTAAGTAAGGGTGTGGTCAGTTAGTTGAGCTTGTACAAGCTGCATACTAACTTGACCAAGAAGTTTCAAACCAAAATTCAAAACAGAACCTAACTCAAACATCAGCCAAAGTTTGAATCTGAAACAGTGACCATACCCTAAAATTCAAATGTGATTTCTGCAAAACATGATATTTTCTCCAAACAAAAATAGTTCTAGAACCCTTGTCCAATATCTTGACAAACCACAGTGGCCGCTTTCAAAAATTCGAATTCAAATTTCTTGCAGGCATTGTGTCGAGCACCTGGAGGGCAAAAATCCGGGAAAATCGGTTTCACTGTGAACGTCGCTGTTCACCTTCGCTCGAGCCCTGTAGCCATGTCTGGGGAGTCTCCGCGGTCGAGCCCAGCCTCCTCTGCCCCGACCCGAGCCGTGAGAAATGGAGGAGAAGAGGAAGAACACGCCCAGGACCCGCTCTCTTCTCCCTCTGCTCTCTGCACGTTGCCGACCATCGTGACCTCGCCAGCACCGACCCACAGTGCCCCGTCGCCGCGACCAAGCCCCGCCAGCACGCGCCCACAGCCGCAGCGCCCGGCTTTGCTCGCGCACGTCGCCAGGACCCCTGCGCCGGCCACCTACTGGACGCCATTGCCCCCGCTCTCCCGTGCCTATAAAACCCCCCCCGTCGACACCCAGAAGAAGCACACACCCACCGCTACCGATCCCCACTCTTCTCTCTTCCTCTCTCCCTCGGAGTCGTCCAATCTCTGTGAGAGTGCGCCGCCGCATTCCTGGAGACTCCGGCCGCCGTTGGAGCTTCTGCTGGTGCAAGGTGGAGGAGCGGAGCAGTCGCCGCCAATCTGCTACCTCGCCGTCAAGCCCTGCTTCCTCTCCGTCAAGCCCCCGCCGTCGAACACTCGTCTCTGCACGCCGGTGAGCCCCCAGCCCTAGCCGAGGTAGACGACGGACGTGCGCCGTTGGATTCTGATCCTGCGGCAGCGTACCGATTCGGGTCACTTAAGTGACCTGACGAGTAGGACCCACCTGTCAGGTTCAAATTCGAAACGTATCCCGCCCCGGGCGAAGCGGTACTGGGCCGGCCCGTTCGGGTTCTTTAGGAAATCGGCCCAGTTCATTTAGAATCGGTCCGAATCGTTTTTAATTATTTCCCGCTCTTTTGAATTATTTCAAATATGTTTCAGATATGATTTTCAAACTTTAATTCCAAGAGATTTAGAAATCCATTTTTAGCAAATAAATATGCGTTGGAAAGCTTAGGAAATTACCTAGCCTTTGAAACTGGTTAGAATCCAATTTGAGTTAGGGATTTAATTCAATAAGATTACTTTGACCATAGCCCTATTAATCTTAGGAAAATTCTAGAAAATTATTTAAACCTCCTAAAATCTTGAAACTTGGTTTATGAACTCGCTAATTAACTTACTTACTGTTTAGTTCCACCTTATTCATTTAACACTTTGTTAGTACCATCAATTAAGCCAAATCCAACACTAGTGTGTAGCATAAAATAATAGCTCTCTAATATACACTTAGTTTAATTTTTCCCTCCATACCAAATCACTTAGTTAATCCCTCCCCACTTGAACTAGTCCTAATACCCTTAGTTTAATACCAATGCTTAGAAAGTAAACAACATATGGCACATGGTAGAAAAATCTCACTTACACACTTGATGAACACTTGGAAGAAACCTTGCAACCCCACTCAATAAAATCCAACTTGAATGCTATTGTTTGAAAACAAGTATGTGTGCTTGGTGTGCTGTTAGCATTGTGTAGTGATTGTGTGCCTTGTGTTATTTCGTTATTAGACGCTAGTGTTGCTGAGGAGGATATTGAGGGGGAATTTTATCAAGAAGAAGAAGACTACCCCGGACACTTTGCCAACCAAGGCAAGCCATCTTTTGAATCATACTCCAAATGCCTAGTTTTACTATTGCATTCTACTGGTTTTAAGTAAATTGCATGATTGAATTGCTAGAGTAGAATGTTAGATGTATAGTGATATCTTGCTTAGCAAGAGCATCAAGCTGAGTTTATCCAACCTTATTTAGTGGTATCATTACTCAATGTAGTTGCTTAGTCGCTAATAAAATTGAGGCCGTCTAAGAAGGGGAACCCTATTTGAAATTGGTGACTCGAACTTGAAAACTTGAATTGGAGATTTCTCCTACATAATGGTTTTATGAAGGAAACTAATCTTGACTAAGGACTATGGAATGTATTTGCTAAATGATACTAAGTGATGTACCATGTGAGCCAACCATACCGTACGACCACATTACCCCTAAATGGGAAGGGGCTTAGTCTGTAGCTTGTTTATTTTAGTATGGGAGATCTTGTATCATCTTTTATAGAAGTAAGCCATGCGTGGGTGCTTCCGAACCGAGTGGAAAATTTCCATTCATGCAGCACTCTACAGCGGGCAAAACTAGGAGTGCCAAAATGGACTCTTAGGGAAGAATCCTATACTAGAGTAGACAAGTGAAGGAGTTTGCTTGATTATCTGAACCTCGCATACTTTGTGTATGACGATCCGTGGATTTCTCCCGGCAGATGTATCGAATCTTGTGGGTAAAGTGTACCCCTCTGCAGAGGTTTTCAAACTATTCGAATAGCCGCGTCCGCGGTCATGGACAGTTGGCAAGCTGTACTTGACTTTTGTCGAGAATGTTAACAACTTATGGTGAACTTGGTGAATGACTTGACTTGACATTGATGTTGACACACTTGAAGTTCCTCTTTAGATTGAACTTAGAGAATTAAATCTTCTTCTCTACTAATGAACATTCTTGGGAAATCAAAACTAGCTTTTGCAAATAAACTTAGTGCTTAGTCCACCATATCAACCTTGCATATCTACTTCATCATTTTGTTTATAAGATGGTTTGCGAGTGCATCCAATATACTCATGGCTGTGTCCCTGGCTATCAACTTGGCCAGACTATGGGGAAGAATATCCGGAGGAAGGTTATGAGGAAGAGTATCAGAACTAAGATCGTCTCCTGAGTCGCCATTGCCTGTAGGGTGAAGGCATGGACCCGAAGACGTTATTTCCACTGCTATGTTGTGTTGTATTATGAACTTGGTCACTATGACCATCGTATTTGAACCATCGTATTGTAATGTCTATGGAACTGGTTACCAACTACGTTATGTGTATCACAACAATGATTCTGGGATTGTGGTGGAATGCATAACGGGCACTTCGAATTTGTTGTAAATTCTGGGGTGTCACAAGCATTGAGTGCTGGGATCAAAGAACTTAAAATATGGACATAAGAGACATAATCTTGACAATAAAAACTTAGCAACCATGTTATAACATGAAAAGAAACACAAACGAAAGATCATAAATAATAAAACAATGAAAGTCAAACGTGTGTTCAAATCATATGGAAAAACATAACAAGTAGTTTTCAGCTTGTCCTTCATGGAATAGCAAAACATAAATGCACAGGACACCTTCAAGTTTAAAAGGGTGACTAGATACAAATAATTTAAGAACAAGCAAAACCATAATCATGAATCAATCAATGATAAACTTTGGGACTATCATATTATACTCAGAATGACAACTATGCTCTCTTAGACAGTGCATAAAGGTAGAAGGTGGAGACTCAACATAAAAGTAAAAGAAAGACCCTTCGCAGAGGGAAGCAGTGATTAAACATGTGCTAGAGCTTTTCATTTGTAAAACAGAGAGGTAAAAATTTGGTTTTGAGAGGTGGTTGTCTTTGTCAATGACTGGCAATGGGGTTCTTACTATCTTCCATACAAAAATGAAGCAAGTTTTGAGAGAGAGATTGGCACTTTTGTGCTCTTTTATAAAGCTTGGCACTCCTCCCCGCCTTTTTTCCTTTCACAAACCATGGCTAACCGATTCCTTCGGGTGCCCACCAACATTCACATACCATGGAGGAGTGTCTTTTTTTCTCTTTTTTTTTGGAATTTAGCAATATGGAAGTTAGCAAATCCGACCACTACGTCCCCATGAGCTGAAAACAGTGTCACGAAACGAGAAGTGTTTTGAAGGTTTTTTGAAAGGTAGCACATGAAAATTTACTTAGAATGGCTTGCAAATACCATGCATAGGAATTTATAGTAGACACAATGGCAAACTTGGTTTTTAGGAGTTGGATGCACGAGTAGAGTTCATACTCATTACAAAATGAGGGCTAGCAAAGACTGGGAGCAACCAACTAAGAGAGCAATAACGGCCATAATCATGCATAGCGACAAAACATCATTAAGAGAAGCATAAAATGGCATCACAAGTCAAAAACCAAATGATCATAGAGGCTAATGGCAACTTTGTAAGAGCCAAACATGTTGTAAGCATGCGCCAAGTCAACCCAAATAAAGCATCAAAGGAGAAAACCAAATAAATGCTTCCACATAATAAAAACAACGCATGATTTTTTCAAAGACTCATTAAGCAATCTCAGTCATTTGAGACAAGTCATGCTACAGCAAAAATCACTAAGCATACTATCAAAATGACATCAAGCATGGCATGCAAAAGTCTAAGCCACAGTCTAAACAAGCTCCTTTTTGTACCACTTTTTGCATGAAACTTTTTCTCTTTTCCAACACCATTCAAACCTTTTTGAAATAACTCTTTTGATGAATACCAACATAGACCAGAGGTCCAAATACACCTTGATGCAAAGATATAACAAGATCTGAACAAAAATCAAGGCGGAAAACGAAAGCTAAATGCAGTTCTAGAAAAAGAGAACACTCGTTGAATGATAAGAGTGAAAACTAGAGTGTTCTTGGCAAATGAAAAGCGAGTACATCTCCTCCAAAATAAATTTGTTGGGGTCCAACCATTTATTGCAGCAAACAAAACAAAAGAAAACTGAAAGCTAAAGTAAAGACGCTCTAAGAAAAATGCATAGTGCATGAAGCAATAAAAATATAGTGTTTTGAAAGGTGACCTGATTTTTGCCGATGAAGAAGGGGTGCCTCGGGGGCATCCCCAAGCTTTGACGCTTGTAACTTTTGGATATTTCTTGGGGTGCGTGGGCATCCCCAAGCTTGAGCTTTTGTCCATTCTTCAACTCATCTCATCATTCTCCAATCCCTACACTTGAAAACTTCCTTCATACAAAACTCAACACAATTCTATTAGCAACATTAGTGTAAGCATAACAATGAATCAACCTCTTTTGCTTCAGGTTTCAACTCAAAATCACCACATATAAAGCATATACTACTATAGCAACTTCCCCAAAAGTTCCGTGATCGAAAGAACTTAAAAAGAAAGCGTTCAAGAGGCAACAACGAATAGTGGCAGAAATCTGTCAAAACAGAACAGCTGACAAAGGTCGATTTTTAAGGGGTTTTCTGTTGCTCAAATCAAAAAGTGTTTAACTAACTAAAGTTTGGATATAACCTGAGGAATAAGCACAAGAAATCGCAGGTCCTAAAGATTTTCAGAGATTTTTCACGAATTTTTACATTATAGTACGAAAATCTGTTTCAGGACAGCAACATCCCCAAATCTTACCTCACTCGAATTAGAGGCTTCTCTTGGCACAACAACGGAATAAAAAGGATAAGGAGCGGTTATTACAGTAGTAATAACTTCCAAGACTCAAATAAAATAAAAAGTACTGAAAATAAAACAATAGGTTATCTCCCACGAGTGCTTTTCTTTAACGCCTTTGAGCTAGGCACAAAATAGAGAACCAAACAAAGAAGCAAAACAAAAGGAACTATTTTTGTTATTTTCAATTTATAAGTTAAAGTAAAGAAGCAATAAAAACAAAATAAAGAGCCTGATAAAATTAAAGAAGATAAAACCAAGACATATAAAAATAATTATAATACAAGTTAACACAATACATATCATGTGGATGCGTAATATAGAGTATGAAGGAGACAACCTCATGTTAGTTGATGAATAGGGGGATGACTCGAGCATCCCCAAGCTTAGATGATTGTATCTTCTTGGACATGTTCTTAGGATGCACCTAAACATCCCCAAGCTTGAGCTTTTGTGTCTTCTTGTTCATCTCATATCATCATATTGATTAGAACTTATAAGCTACATCCACATAAAACTTCACAAAACTCATTAGTAGGGTTAGTACTCATTAAGTAAAATCCACTCATGTTCAAGCATTGACAAGTTTCATAATCTAAACTCAACATTAGCCACTATATATACTAAGGTATTCATGATTTCCCTCGTCCGTCGAAAAACTAATGAAACTAATAACACCAAGTACAATATTGAATAAACTAAGAAATCCGTCAAAACTAAACAGTCTGTAAAGATGACACTCGACGAGATAGTTAAGTAGCTCAAATCGAAAAACTCCAAACTAAAGAAAGACAGATCATAATATCAGGTTCATGCACAATTTTTTTTAGATCAAAACACTATTCTGAGATTTTTCACGAATTTTTATAGTGAAGCATAGAAATCTGTCTAAACAGAATAGTCGGTGAAAATCGAATTTTTTTGAGACAGCTACGTAACTCAAATCAGAAAAAGTTAGTCTAATGAAAGAAAGATAATAAGCATTACTTTGCACTCAAGAAATTTCAGGTCAATATCACGTTCAGGTGATTTTAAACATTTTATACGGTGAAGCACAAAAAATCTGTTTTTGGACAACAAAGCAAAACTATCAACTTCCAAGTAACTAGAAACTACAATTATCACTTTAGTTTTATGGTACAGAGGAATATGTACAATATATACAATATACACAATATGTACAAGTTTTTAACTGAAAAGCTTCCATGGAAAGATTTGTTTCGGTTTCATAGGCATGAACACAAGTGTTCAAGGTCGACCCCCACTTAACCATTACTCATCTTTCCAATCACTTTCCTTTTTGAAAATGTTTTTAGGTAACAAGTACAACTAATTTTTTTGTAATTCGCATTCCCTATCTATACAAAGATAGAGAACAACTTAAAACTGAAAGTAAACAACTACTTAGAGATAAAGCAAACAAGTGCACACAAGAATATTCACTCACACGCTATTGCTCCCCGGCAACGGCGCCAGAAAAGGTCTTGATATCCCACAAGTATAGGGGATCGTGTGTAGCCTTTTCGATAAGTAAGAGTGTCGAACCCAACGAGGAGCTAAAGGTAGGATAAATGTTCTCTCAAGTTCTATCAACCACTGATACAACTCTACGCACACTAAACGTTTGCATTATCTAGGAAATAAAGCTAGTGCAACAATATGGGTATGAGAGATAGTTTTGCAAGATAATAAATACAAGAAAGTAAATGTTAGTGCTGCAGCAATAAAGTATACTAAGCAAACATAAAATAACAGTACCATGAGTGTGGAATAGTGGTGGTAATTGTGGTGGCTTTGTCCAAGATTAACTAGTAAAGAAATCGAGTTCATTGTCTTCGATGCAGTTTTCTATGTAGGAGAGGCTAAATCTACATGCGCTCCGCTACTTGGGATTACAAGTACTTATGATTGGATTGTTAGCAAACATCAGTAACTACTAACAATACATTAAGGTTTTCCCAACCATAGCCTTAAGCTAATGGTCCTCTTACTCCCATACGTGCAACGTTCCGGTTCGTGTCCTCAGGTTTCTGTCACTCCGGCAGAACTACCCCCTTCCTTTTGCACATACTACTAACCCTAAGATGTTTAATCCATATGCGCATAAATATAATGGACACCAAAGGACAGTACCATATCAACATACAACTCTAATGAACCAAAGACATTCAACAAATTAATCTAAGAACAAATAAACTATGGAAACATGACATAGATCATAGGATAAATATTATAGCATCAAACACCATGTTTACATAGGACGGTACAGAGGTGTGTGGGAGGATGAACCACTGCATATGTGATGGAGATAGCGGTAAAGATGGTGGAGAGGAGCAGCGAGGGCGCGGGCGGCGGCGGCGGCGCGGGGGACTCCTTCCCTGCCGCCGGCATCATGGGGGAGCGCCGCCCCTTAGCCCCCTTTCTTCATGGCTTCATGGGAGCCCTCCCCCATGGAGATGGGATCCATGGGGGAGGCGAAAACGTGGCTCTGGTGGCTACAAATTCGTGGGTGGAGGTGTCTCCCATGAGCTAGGGTTCCTCCCTTTATATAGTCTCTCGGATTCCCGTCTTCCCATCTTGGGCCGCAATGGAGCGGGCTTATCTCGGCCGTCCGGACTCGGAATCAGGTGAATTTTATGTCCAGAACGTTCGCCGTGAAATTCCCTACAACTTTGTAATAGAAGAGTTTTCCATTTGACGCCGTCTTCGACCCGTAACGTGACCATCTTCGAAAACAGTTCTGGCACAGATTTCTGGAAAGTCCCAATTTGACTGCAACAAGGTTTCCACTTGTATTTTTGGTAATTCCTACACATCAAAGTGTAAAACAAGAATATTGTGCACTTTTGCAACTATTAGTAGGTTAGTCCAAATAAATCATAAAAGTGCCACAAAGTGTAGATAAAACATATAGTAATTGGTGTAAAACAAGCATAGAGCATCAAAAATTATAGATACGTTTGCAACGTATCAAGTCGTTCTTATTTTGCCTGAGAATCAGTCAGGGAATTCTTTACTTCTTGTTAATACTTCTCTTTATGAAATGTTGCGCTCTATTGTGTTTCTGAGTTGTTTTCTCTTTTCTTCTTTTGCCTTCCAGCCTGTATGTGTTGGTGGGTCAATGAGTCGTGGTCGTGATTTGCCGCCCGCTGATGCGTTTCACTCTAGGGCTCCTTCACCTCCTTAATCTCCTTGCTGATGCACTGAGTACTTGTCTAGGATTTCGGACCTTGAAGGTCGTTTATCCTTGATGAAGCATCAAGAAAAAACTGCCATGGACCAAGCCGGCAAATCTTATGGCTTGATGAGGCAGGTATCCGCACTTGAGGATAAAGTGTCGGGTTTGGTGGCCCAAGTTATGCACCTGAAGGAGTGTGATTCCTTTCTTATTGATTTTATCGAGTCAGCTTGTGAACAGTTTTCTGCAGATCCTCTTGGATTATTTGCTGCTTCTCTTGGATTTGTATTTTGATGAATTTGCGTCTTCCACGTACTTGTTTACATCCTGCTGATGAAGACCGTCGAGTTGCCGAGCGAATCGCGGCGTTGGAGAAGGTATAGTAGGATACGAATTCTTTATGGGCTGACCCATGGCGCCGCAGCGCTGTTGTTCTTCTATAGGATTGATATGTCTCAAACGTATCTATAATTTTTGATGCTCCATGCTTGTTCTTACACCATTTGCTTAGTGTTTTGTTACACTTCGTGGCGTTTTTATGCATTTTCCAGGACTAACCTATTAACAAGATGCCACAGTGCCAGTTCCCTATTTTTTGCTGTTTTTGTGGTTCAGAAAAGTTACACAGGAAATATTCTCGGAATTGGACGAAACAAAAGCCAAACCTCCTAATATTTACCGAAGCTTCCAGAAGTCTGAAGAGGAGACGGAGGGGGGCCACAGGGCGGCCACACCATAGGGCGGCGCGGCCTGCCCCTGGCCCGCGCCCCTGGTGGTGAGGCCACGCTGGCCCACCTCTGACGCTGCCTCTTCGCCTATAAAGACCCCTCGACGGGAAAAACCTAAGGACCCAATCAATTTTCCAAAAACACATCGCGATCTGCCGCCGTCGTCGACCCGAGATCGGGAGGGTCCAGAAGCTCTTCCCGGCACCCTGCCGGAGAGGGGAATTGCCACTGGAGGTCTTCTTCATCGCCATGCTTGCCTCCGATGCGATGAGTGAGTAGTCTACCTTAGACTATGGGTCCATAGCAGTAGCTAGATGGTTGTATTCTCCACCATGTGCTTCATGTTTAGATCTCGTGAGCTGCCTTACATGATCGAGATCATCTTTGTGTAATTCTACATGTTGTGTTTGTTGGGATCCGATGAATATTGGTGTTATGTTAAGTTGATATGCTGAATATTATCTTATGTTATCTCTATGTTGTTTATGATCTTGCATGCTCTCCGTTGTTAGTAGCTATCTTGGCCAAGTAGATACTAGTGACTCCAAGAGGGAGTATTTATGCTCGATAGTTGGGTTCATGCCTCTATTTAATCTGGGGTAGTGACAGAAACCTCTAAGGTTGTAGATGTGCTGTTGCCACTAGGGAGAAAACAACATTCTTGTGTCCAAGGACATTCGTTTTGTTTACATTACACACTTTGCTTAATGCAGTTATCTGTTGTTCGCAACTTAATACTCGTGGGGTGTTCAGACGATATCCCCGTGAGTGGATTATTAGTCATAGATGCAGTTGGATGGCGGTCTATGTATTTTGTTGTAATGCCCAGAGTAAATCTCATAGTGATCCTCGTGACATATGCACGTTATCTTTATTCTATCAATTGCCCAACTATAATTTGTTTACCCAGCATGTTGTTATTTATCTTATGGAGAGACACCACTAGTGAACTGTGGAACCCAGTCCAATTTCCTTTATATTGCTATTACTGTTTACTTTTACTTGCACTGTTTACTTTCTCGCATACTACTAGTGTTTTCCACTCGATACACTCAATCCTTTGTTTACAGCAAACCGGTGAGATTGACAACCTCATCGTAAGTTGGGAGCAAAGTTCTTGGTTGTGTTGTGTGCAGGTTCCACGTTGTTGCTGGTGCAAAGAAAATCCATGGACGAGGCGCCTTATAAATTGTCCGGAGCTGTCGCGAAGCTAGCAGGCATCACCTTCTGAAGTTTGGATTTTTCCTACTGGTTCGATAAACCTTGGTTTCTTACTGAGGGAAAACTTGCTGCTGTGCTCATCATACCTTCCTCTTGGGGTTCATCTACATCAACAACGCACCGCAATCAAGGATCATGCTCAACACATTGGGGAAGCTGTCCATGGTTGTCAAAGATCATTGACAACCATGTACTCCATTATGCTTCCTCGCAATCCTCCACCGGAAAATTTTAAGCAGCTGCTTGATGCTTTTAGGTCTAGTCAACGAATTCATCATCTGATAGAGCTCAATTTGGTGGTTGGTGCCAATTTTGCTCTTGGATGGATACGCAAGTGGCATCCAAGACTTAACTACAGTTCCATGTCTCCGAGTTTTCCTCTAGGGCGCGTGAAGCTGCAAGTCCATATGGATGCTACCCTTCAACCAGCGAGGAGGATCATAGCTAGGTTGCTTCGAGAAGATGCTGGATTTTTCCGCGAGTATCATCATTTGAATCCTCTTGCGGTGGATGATTCAGATCAGCCAATGTTGTAATGCTCTATTGTATATACGTTTTGTGTATGAAACGCAAGAGTTCTCATTTTCTGGGGCTGTTTGCCAAAACAAAATTGTTCTCAAGGCGCTTTATGTTTAGTGTGTTTGCCGCAATGTCATTCGGGATTTGTTTCGTTGAGACTTGTAAACTTGAAAAGAGGAACTTTGTCTTTATTTATGCTTGAATATAAGATACATGGGGTGTCCCAAGAGACCCGGCCAATGACCTGTGTTCTGGGTCTAGAGAGCATTACCCTAGGGTAACTCGTGGCTTAATAGCCTTATTTTGTCTACTCTACTTTTATATACTTGCTGTCTACGTTGCCGAAGTCTTTTCCTCTTCTCCTGTAACTTCCTTTGGCTGCGATGGCTGTACCCATAGCTTCTTCGCCTCTGGCTCTGCTGGGTTTTCTTTGAGTTGCTTTGTGACGCCTGCAGTCGTGCTTGGCGCCTTGCCCTTGGGTTCTCCGTAGTTGGCTATCATGCCAAAGTTTTGTGCCATTTTGTGGAATTCCTTGTCGCATAGATCTAAAAGTTCGAAACTTCCCTTTACTGTAATAATTCCGTTTGGTCCTGGCATTTTGATTACCAGGTACGTATAGTGAGGTACTGCCATAAATCGCAAAAATGCGGGTCGCCCGAGGATCGCGTGATATTGAGATGGCCAGTCCATGACTTTGAAGTCGAGCTTTTCTCTTCTGTAGTTTTGGCGATTACCGAAGCAAACGTTGAGTGCTATTCATCCCAGTGGATAGTTGGCGCTCCCTTGTACGATCCCATGGAAGGAATAATCTGTTGGCTTCAGGAACTCCAATGATATGTGCATTGCCCAGAGTGTCTTTGCGTATATTAGGTTGATTCCACTTCCTGCGTCCATGAATACTCTATCAACGTCGTATGTCCCGATTTGGGCCTTGAGTACCAAAGGCGCGTTTCCCAGCTGAGGTACTGTTATAGGGTGGTCATCCCTGCTGAATTCTATGGGTTGTTCAGACCAATGCAGATATTTTGTGGTTGCTGGAGGTGATGTGACTGCTAGGTTTACTTGTCGAGTTATACTCTTTTCCTCCTTGTTCAACTTTGGGACTGGTTGTATCATTGCTGTGATGTGTCCTTTGGATGGGATATATCCTCCGTCATTGTTGTGTCCTTGGGTTGACTGGTTTTGACCTTTTGAAGCTCCATTGTTTGCTTGTTGAGTTGTTATAGGTGCATTGCTTGTGTTCCCTTCATACCCTTGCCTCTTTGCTTTGGCTTGTTTGTTGACTGCTGCCTCCTGTAATTTCAATAATGTTTTGCAGTCTTTCATTGCGTGTCTAGATACTCTTTTCCCATCGACAAACGCGGAGTGTATATGGCACGGTCCATTTAGCATATCATCTGGTGATGGGTTGTATTCTCGAGGTTCCCTTGACTGAAACCTTTTGTTGTTCCCGTAGTCGTCTCTTCCGTAGCTGCGGTAACCTGAATTTCTCCGGTCATCTCCTTGATAATTATTGTCTTTATATCCCGCGGCTACTTGGCTGTGAGAACCGTAGTTGACGTAATTGCGGGATCTCCTCCTTTGGCCGCCGTATCTATTTCCCCTGTTGTCTTCTGGTGATCGTGTTCTTTTGTTGTTGCACGCATCTTCGCCATCTGCAAATCTGTTCGCTATGTCCATTAGATCAGATACTGTCTTTGGCTTGATTCTCCCCATCTCTTCGACTAGGTTTCCTTGTCGCAACCCCAATGTGAAGGCATCTATTGCTCTTTCATCTGAAACTTCGACTGCGGAGTTTTTGATAATGCTCCACCTTTGAATATACGACCTTAGCGTCTCATTGCGTTGCTGTACACAAGATTTGACTTCTTCTATCGACGCTGGCCGCTTATATGTTGACTTGAAGTTACTCGTGAATTGCTTTGTGAGTTCCTCCCAGCTTCCAATTGTTCCTCTTTCTAATTTGCTCAACCATGACCTTGCTGCGTCGGTGAGGTGTAGCTGCAAACTTTGCATTGCTGTTTCCTTTGTTCCTCCTAGTAGTTTTACTGCTTGTAAGTAGTCTGAGAGCTATGATTGTGGCTCCTGAGATCCATCATACTTTTGCTGGTCGTGGGGTATTTTGAAACCCTTGGGTACTGGTGTAGTGTGAACTCTGTGAGTAAAGCACGACGCCCCCATCTCTTTTTCGTCATCTTCATAGTCGTATGCTCTTGTGGGAGTCCTGGACCTTTGGGTTCCTGCATGCTTCGCGCTTTTATGTCGCCTTGGTGATGGTGATCTAGATCGTCGACTACCACTCATGTGCCGAGGACTGTTGTGATGGTGTGGTGACCTAGGTTTATGTGTTCCTTTATTGCAATGTGCCTCCTCTTCTTTTGCTATCAATTTGTTGCCTACCATCCTCAATCCTTGTAGTGTGATTGCGGGCAGATAACCACCCAGTTGGGAACCCCAAGAGGAAGGTATAATGAGCACAGCAGCAAGTTTTCCCTCAGTAAGAAACCGAGGTTTATCGAACCAGTAGGAAAAAGCAAAACTTCAGAAGGTGATGCCTGCTAGCTTCGCGACAGCTCCGAACAATTTATAAGGCGCCTCGTCCAGGGCTTTGCTTTGCACCAGCAGCAACATGGAACCTGCACACAACATAACCAAGTACTTTGCTCCCAACTTACGATGAGGTTGTCAATCTCACCGGTTTGCTGTAAACAAAGGTATGATTGTATCGAGTGGAAAGCAATAGTAGTATGCGAGAAAGTAAACAGTGCGAGTAAAAGTAAACAGTAATAGCAATGTAAAGGAAATTGGACCAGGGTCCACAGTTCACTAGTGGTGTCTCTCCATAAGATAAATAACAACATGCTGGGTAAACAAATTACAGTTGGGCAATTGATAGAATAAAGATAACGTGCATATGTCACGAGGATCACTATGAGATTTACTCTGGGCATTACAACAAAATACACAGACCGCCATCCAATTGCATCTATGACTAATAATCCACTCGCGGGGATATCGTCCGAACACCCCTCAAATATTAAGTTGCGAACAACAGATAACTGCATTAAGCAAAGTGTGTAATGTAAACAAAACGAATGTCCTTGGACACAAGAATGTTGTTTTCTCCCTAGTGGCAACAGCACATCTACAACCTTAGACGTTTCTGTCACTCCCCCGGATTAAATAGAGGCATGAACCCAACTATCGAGCATAAATACCCCCTCTTGGAGTCACTAGTATCTACTTGGCCAAGATAGCTACTAACAACGGAGAGCATGCAAGATCATAAACAACATAGAGATAACATAAGATAATATTCAGCACATCAACTTAACATAACACCAATATTCATCGGATCCCAACAAACACAACATGTAGAATTACACAAAAATGATCTCGATCATGTAAGGCAGCTCACGAGATCTAAACATGAAGCACATGGTGGAGAAGACAACCATCTAGCTACTGCTATGGACCCATAGTCCAATATAGACTACTCACTCATCGCGCCGGAGGCAAGCATGGCGATAAAGAAGACCTCCAGTGGTGATTCCCCTCTCTAGCAGGGTGCCGGGAAGAGCTTCTAGACCCTCCCAATCTCGGGTCGACGACGGCGGCAGATCGCGACGTGTTTCTAGAAAATTGATCGGGGCTTTAGATTTTTCCCGTCGGGGGCTCTTTATAGGCGAAGGGGCAGTGTCAGAGGTGGGCTAGGGTGGCCTCACCCATAGGGGGCGCGGGCCAGGGGCTAGCCGCGCCGCCCTATGGTGTGGCCAGCCCGTGGCCCCCCTCCGTCTCCTGTTCGAGCTTCTGGAAGCGTCGGTAAATATTAGGAGGTTTGGCTTTTGTTTCGTCCAATTCCGAGAATATTTCCTATGTAACTTTTCTGAAATACAAAAATAGCAGAAAACAGGGAACTGGCACTGTGGCATCTTGTTAATAGGTTAGTTCCGGAAAATGCATAAAAACGCCACGAAGTGTAACAAAACACTAAGCAAATGGTGTAAGAACAAGCATGGATCATCAAAAATTATAGATGTGTTTGAGACGTATCAAGCATCCCCAAGCTTAACTCCTGCTCGTCCTCGAGTAGGTAAGTGATAACAAAAGAATAATTTTTGAGGTGACATGCACCAACACAATCTTGATCATCTATGTAAGCATTGAGTGCTGGGATCAAAAGAACTTAAAACATGGGCATGAAAGACATAATTTTGATTGAAGAAACTTAGCAACCATGTTATAACATGAAAAGAAACACAAACGAAAGATCATGAAAAATGAAACAATGAAAGTCAAACGTGTGTTCAAATCATATGGAAAAAACATAGCAAATGGTTTTCAGCTTGTCCTTCATAGAATGGCAAAACATAAATGCATAGGACACCTTCAAGTTTAAGAGGGCGACTAGATACAAATAATTTAAGAACAAGTGAAACCAAAATCATGAATCAATCAATGATAAACTTTGGGACTATGCACATTAAACTCAGAATGACAACTATGCTCTCTTAGACGGTGCATAAAGGTAGAAGGTGGTGACTCAACATAAAAGTAAAAGAAAGGCCTTTCGCAGAGGGAAGCAGTGATTGCAAGTTTTATAAACCTTCAAAAATTATGGTACTTACTAGCTTTGAGCTCTCATTGCCCCCATCATAGGCATCTTGAATGGTTAAAGTTAATGCGAGTACAATTATGAAGCATATTCTTGACAAATCATAAGTTGAAAACCTCGTGTCCCGTGAAGTACGAATACCCAAACCTCATGCTACTCGACTTAGAGTCCCAAGAAAGCTCTTGTCATTGTAAGTATACATGTATCATTGAGAACCGCCAACGGGGTACCTCCGTGCCCGATGACATGGAACAAGCCCACATCAAAATGATAGGACAAATAGACAATGAACACCTCGACTTCTCTTTTATTTACCATTGGTATAGCTTTTTATTTTGAGATGCGTCGTCGAATGTTCACTATGGGCATGCTGTAAATTTCCACCATGAATTATGCATGGCTTAGATTAGCGGCCCAGGCGTTTCTCTAACACGTATACAAACTCCATGATCCCGCAAGATTCCCAACTTATTTCACATCGCGAGTATCCATAAACAAAAGATCACGATATCAACTCAAATAAGAAGTGCAATGTTGAAAGCTTGCCCCATGACGGCATGGCTGGGCTAATTTCCAACTTACAACTTGCAAGCATAACAACTCAACATAAGAGAGCCACAATGTCAAATTTTTAAGAATGAGAAAAGAAAGTGTGCCATCAGGTTCGTGAGAGCTTTACTGACCAATTTTTGCATAACACCAAAAGAGTTTAATTTGAAGGATAGATAAAAGCAAGTCAAATGTACTTTGTAATAGCAAATTGCTAATTGGTATGTATGGTGGACACATTGGAATAACTTGGTTTTTGGGAGTTGGATGCACGAGTAGAGCTCATACTTAGTACAAAATGAGGGCTAGCAAAAGACTGGGAACGACCAACTAAGAGAGCAATAACGGCCATAATCATGCATAGCGATAAAACATCATTAAGAGAAGCATAAAATGGCATCAAAAGTCAAAAACTAAATAATCATAGAGGCTTATGGCAACTTTGTATGAGTCAAACATGTTGTAAGCATGCGCCAAGTCAACCCAAATAAAGCATCAAAGGAGAAAACCAAATTAATGCTTCCAAATAATAAAACAATGCATGATTTTTTTCAAAGGCTCATTAAGCAATCTCAGTCATTTGAGACAAGTCATGCTACAGAAAAAATCACTAAGCATACTATCAAAACGACATCAAGCATGACATGCAAAAGTCTAAGCCGCAGTCTAAACAAGCTCCTTTTTGTACCACTTTTGTTGCATGAAACTTTTTCTCTTTTCCAACACCATTCAAACCTTTTTGAAACAACTCTTTTGATGAAAACCAACATGGACCAGAGGTGAAAATACACCTTGATATAAATATAAAACAACATCTGAACAAAAATCAAGGAGAAAAACGAAAGCTAAACGCGGTTCTAGAAAAAGAGAACACTTGTTGAACGATAAGAGTGAAAAACGGAGTGTTCTTAGCAAATAAAAAGCAAGGCAACTTCTCCAAAAGAAATTTGTTGGGGTCCAACCATTTATTGCAGAAAACAAAACAAAAGAAAACTAAAAACTAAAGTAAAGACGCTCCAAGAAAAACGCATAGTGCATGAAGCAATAAAAATATAGTGTGTTGAAAGGTGACCTGATTTTTGCCGATGAAGAAGGGGTGCCTCGGGGGCATCCCCAAGCTTTGACGCTTGTACCTCTTGGATATTTCTTGGGGTGCGTGGGCATCCCCAAGCTTGAGCTTTTGTCCATTCTTCAACTCATCTCATCATTCTCCAATCCCTACACTTGAAAACTTCCTTCATACAAAACTCAACACAATTTTATTAGCAACATTAGTGTAAGCATAATAATGAATCAACCCCTTTTGGTCCAGATTTCAACTCAAAACCACCACATATAAAGCATATACTACTGTAGCAACTTCCCCAAAAGTTCCGTGATAAAAAAAACTCAAAAAGAAAGCGATCGAGAGGCAAACACAAATAGTGACAAAAATCTGTCAAAACAGAACAGCTGACAAAGGTCGATTTTTTTGTGGGTTTTCTGTTGCTCAAATCAAAAAGTGTAAAACTAATGAAAGTTTGGATATAACCTGGGGCATATGAACAGGAAATCACAGGTCAAAAAGATATTCTGAGAATTTTCATGAATTTTTACGGTGCAGCACCGAAATCTGTTTCAGGACAGCAACATCCCCAAATCTTACCTCACTCAAATTAGAGGTTTCTGTTGGCACAATAACAAAATAAAAAGGATAAGGAGCGGTTATTACAGTAGTAATAACTTCCAAGACTCAAATAAAAGAAAAAGAACTGAAAGTAAAACATTGGGTTATCTCCCAAGAGTACTTTTCTTTAACGCCTTTGAGCTAGGCTCAGTAATTTGAGAAGATGCTCACATAAGAAATATGAATGGAAGCCAAAAAGAGCATCAAGGAGCAAATATAAAACACATTTAAGACTAACCCAGTTCCTATGCATAGGAATCTTGTAAGAAAATAAATCAAAGAAGCACATAGTCATAAGTATGGGTAGATAAAACAAGAGCAACTTTAGAACTTTCAATATAAAGAGAGGTGTTTTAGTAACATGAAAATTCCAACACCCATATTTTCCTCTCTCATAATAATTTTCAGTAGCATCATGAACAAACTCAACAATATAAATATCACACTCACCCTCCTTTGTTAAGCATGGAGGGCGATCAAATAAGGTATTAGTTAAAGAGTTACTCTTATTGGGAGGTAGACATGGGTGACTCCATTCTTCCTCCTCTTGATCATCACTCTCCTCCTCTTTTTCATCTAATGAGCTTCCAGTTTCAGCAATTTCTTCTTCTATAGGCTCCTTCAAGGCATTAGTCTCTTCCGTTGGAGAGCATCTATTAAGATATTTAAGAATATAGTCATTTTCTTCCTTGTAATTATCAAAGCAAAATTTAAGTATATCATAAACCTCATATTTATAAGGTGCATCATCAGTATTTTCAAGCAAATAAGCAAGTTCTAATGCACCCTTCCAAGCAATAAATTCTTCAATTTGTTCCACATCATAAAAGTCATAATTTCCATTAATATAAGAAGATATGGTAACATCATTGTTATACTCACATTGAAAAGGGAGGTGTTTATACCTCCTATAGCAACAAGATATATCAAAACAATAAGTAACATTATAAGTAGAGCACGTGTTTCTAGCAATGATATACAATCTATTAATTTGTTCTTATAAGTGTTTCCCTTTTTGTGACAAGCGGTGTTTCTCATAATATTTCTGCTGTTCTTCCATGAACCCACCTTGCCAAAAAGATTTAGTTTCAAAGAAACCAACCATTGATAGAAAGCATGATAAAGCAAGACAATAATAGACCAACAATAATAACAACTATAAAAGGAACTATTTTTTTGTATTTTTGATAACACGATGCAAGAAAAAGTAAAGTAAAGCAAAACAATAAACAAAGTAAAGGATGTGCATGCAAAACTCCCCTTGCAGAAATCTTCTTTTTCCCCGGCAACGGCGCCAGAAAAATAGCTTGATTGCGGGCAGATAACCACCCAGTTGGGAACCCCAAGAGGAAGGTATGATGAGCACAGCAACAAGTTTTCCCTGAGTAAGAAACCGAGGTTTATCAAACCAGTAGGAAAAAGCCAAACTTCAGAAGGTGATGCCTGCTAGCTTCGCGACAGCTCCGGACAATTTATAAGGCGCCTCGTCCAGGGCTTTGCTTTGCACCAGCAGCAACGTGGAACCTGCATACAACACAACCAAGTACTTTGCTCCCAACTTACGATAAGGTTGTCAATCTCACCGGTTTGCTGTAAACAAAGGTATGAGCGTATCGAGTGGAAAGCAATAGTAGTATGTGAGAAAGTAAACAGTGCGAGTAAAAGTAAACAGTAATAGCAATGTAAAGGAAATTAGACCGGGGTCCACAATTCACTAGTGGTGTCTCTCCATAAGATAAATAACAACATGCTGGGTAAACAAATTACAGTTGGGCAATTGATAGAATAAAGATAACGTGCATATGTCACGAGGATCACTATGAGATTTACTCTGGGCATTACAACAAAATACACAGACCGCCATCCAACTGCATCTATGACTAATAATCCACTCGCGGGGATATCGTCTGAACACCCCTCGAGTATTAAGTTCCAAACAACAGATAACTGCATTAAGCAAAGTGTGTAATGTAAACAAAACGAATGTCCTTGGACACAAGAATGTTGTTTTCTCCCTAGTGGCAACAGCACATCTACAACCTTAGAGGTTTCTGTCACTCCCCCAGATTAAATAGAGGCATGAACCCAACTATCGAGCATAAATACCCCCTCTTGGAGTCACTAGTATCTACTTGGCCAAGATAGCTACTAACAACAGAGAGCATGCAAGATGATAAACAACATAGAGATAACATAAGATAATATTCAGCACATCAACTTAACATAACACCAATATTCATCGGATCCCAACAAACACAACATGTAGAATTACACAAAGATGATCTCGATCATCTAAGGCAGCTCACGAGATCTAAACATGAAGCACATGGTGGAGAAGACAACCATCTAGCTACTGCTATGGACCCATAGTCCAAGGTAGAGTACTCACTCATCGCGCCGGAGGCAAGCATGGCGATGAAGAAGACCTCCGGTGGCGATTCTCCTCTCCGGCAGGGTGCCAGGAAGAGCTTCTGGACCCTCCCGATCTCGGGTCGATGACGGCGGCGGATCGCGATGTGTTTCTGGAAAATTGATCGGGGTTTTAGGTTTTTCCCGTCGGAGGGTCTTTATAGGCAAAGGGGCAGCGTCAGAGGTGGGCCAGGGTGGCCTCACCCATAGGGGGCGCGGGCCAGGGGCTGGCCGCGCCGCCCTATGGTGTGGCCAGCCCGTGGCCCCCCTCCGTCTCCTCTTTGGACTTCTGGAAGCTTCGGTAAATATTAGGAGGTTCGGCTTTTGTTTGGTCCAATTCCGAGAATATTTCCTATGTAACTTTTCTGAAACACAAAAGCAGCAGAAAATAGGGAACTGGCATAGTGGCATCTTGTTAATAGGTTAGTTCCAAAAAATGCATAAAACGCCACGAAGTGTAACAAAACACTAAGCAAATGGTGTAAGAACAAGCATGGAGCATAAAAAATTATAGATATGTTTGAGACGTATCATAGCGCTGCTCGGTGCATATGTTCCCTTGGGTCCCCTGGGCTTGGCCGTGTTGTGTATAGATATGTTTGTGCTGCTACGAGTGCTACTTCTGGTATTTTTGGTATGATGTTGCCTTGCTCATCGACCGATAGGAAGGGCGAGTCAAGGTTTTTGGAGAGGCTTCATCTTTCTGAGTATTCTAGGTTTTCCATCCTCGATCCATGTCGACGATGCCTTTTGCTATTCGTGTGTGACGCATCGCTGCGTGCTTTATGAAAAGCTGCGCTTGCTGCTATGGCTGAATCTTTCCTTTTTTGTATTTCGACTTTTTCTTTTGCTAGTTGTTTTGCTTGCTATCTTTGGGCATAATGATACCCTAAAAGCATATTTTTGCTTGCATCTGCTGGTATGGGCACGCCGTGTTCTACGGCTGTCTTGATTGTCTTCCATTCATCGGCTGATAGTGGAACTTTTTCCCTGTTTGCCAGAGAATCTGCAATTTCTCCTTCTGCCAAATGATTTGCTCCTCTGTTTATATTTGCTGGGTTGAGTACTAGATTGTTGTTTTCGTCGTATTATTCTGAGTTGTCTCCTACAATTGCGAGTACTTGATATTGGTTGTCGAACTTGCTGTTAAAGCTTGAGAAGATTGTTTCATCATCCTCATGAAGCTCTAGTCCTGTCTTCCAGGTGTCTGTTGATTTGTCTGAAGCATTATCATGGGAGATCATGAAGTCTTCTAGTTGATCCTCTAAGTCGAGATTCTCCATGGTCTCGTTGAGTTCTGCGATTTTTTCTCCTGTAATTTCTGCTATTGCAAGGCTGACCGGCGAGTTTGTCTCGCTGGAAGATCCCACCGATGATTTGATCATTGTAATTATCTTGGCTTCGCTTGCCAACGGATCCGGTTTCGCCGGATCTGAAAGGCGAATTGAACCTAAAGATCCAACGCAAAAGTTTAGGCTTCCGATCATCAGGTCCATATCTTGATCCATGCTCTCGGATATTGGAGTGGAGTTTGACGGATGTGGCTGAAAATTGATGGTTCCGAAGGATATCTGGTTTTCGTCGACTTCTGGACTACTGTTGGCTAAAAATGAAAACGTCGTCGAATTCATGATTCCAATGCCCAGAGTCCCCACGGTGAGCGCCAATTGACGAGGGGTTAACTTGACAAATGTCCTAGATGAAGGACTTAGGATCGGGGGAATAGGGCGTCGGATGAACTCGAAGGTAAAATCAGTCAAACAAGGCGTATATCGAGAATAAACGTGGTGCTCAACTTGGCTTACTCTCAATCTGTTCCTGACCATCCTCTCCTGGCCCCTATATATAGGTGGCCAGGTCTCAAGGAACCGGTCGGGTTCGACACATATTACAATATCGGTATACGATATGAACTCGTATTTCGACTATGATTATTCTTAGGCCTAGCTTAACAGGTCTCAGTGGTACACAAGTAATGGGCTCTATTATCTATACCCTTGTCAATCATGTTCGATCCTCTTAGGATGTCCTTCAGGATTTAAAGGATCCTGAGTAGAAGCACCACTTCTTGTGCTTATTTCACAAGCATGTTTTTCTCTAGAGGCATTAACTAGCAAATCTTTGTGCACCTTAGTAAGCTGATCAATTTGAGTCTGAACCATTTGGAAATGTTTAACAAGCATCTTAACATCATTGGAGGTTCTTTCCACAATATCCTGCAACTTATTAATAGCTCTAGAGTTCTCCAAGAAATGATTCTGCACCCTCTTATTAAAGTTATCTTGCTTAACAATAAAATGATCAAACTCATCTAAGCATTGATCAGGAGGTTTAGAGTAAGGAATATCTCTATTATTAAAGCGTTGGAGAGAGTGTACCTCAATAGTGGAGGAGCGAGGGATTGGCTTACATAATTCTTCTATAGGTGGTAGATTCTTCACATTTTCAGATTTAATACCCTTCTCCTTAAGAGATTTCTTGGCTTCTCTCATCACTTCTTCATTTAATTAAATCATTCCTCTCTTCTTTGGTGTTGGCGCTGGGGTTGGCTCAGATATATTCCAATCATCATAATTCCGGCTTATTTTAGCCATCAATTCTTCAGCTTCAGCAAGAGTTCTTTTCCTAAAAACACAACCAACACAACTATCCAGGTATGTCTTAGATTCAACAGTTAGTCCATTATAAAATATATCAAGGATTTCATTTTTAGGTAATAGCTCTCCAGGCAGTGCTCTAATTAAAGACAATACCTTGCCCCTGATTTAGGCAATTTTCCTGTAACATCCTAATATTTTATCAAATTTTGGGGGAATTTTTTTGCTTTTGTTTTGAGTGCATTGATTGAAAATTCATAGGAATTTGAATTTTTTTAGTTTGTTTGAAAGCTTTATTAGAAAACCTATTTCAAACTTTCTACCACTTCATGAAGAACTTCCTTGAGAAAGCAATTATCAAAAATATTATTTTCCTTCTTTCTTAATTCAAGCTTATGCAAGTTTGCTTGCAAAGGAATGAAATTTCAAAAGGATTTATAAAGATTGTATTTCAGAATTAAGATTGAGAGTAATTCTCAACTATTGTTTCACCAAATATTATTTTCTCCATTTTCAAAGAAGTGTTTCTCAAACCCTAATTCTATTATTTTATGCATTCAAGTCCTCCTTGCTATGCACATAAAGAGTTATTGAAAAAAATCTTTTATTTGAAAACTTGTTTCATTACTGATTTAGAACATTGCTTGGATTATTAGAGGAGCTTAGGAATTTTGTTTGAATTGAATTGAAACAATTTGCAAAAGATTTGATTCAAATCAGAAATCAGAAAAAGAGAAAAGAGAAAAGAAAACAGAAAAGGACTAAAAGGCCGTCGGGGAGCCATTCGGCCCAGTCCCTGATACAGCCCACGGCCCACCCGGGTTAAAACCCGAAAGGGTACTCTCCCCCTCACCTCCGCCCGCTGACATCCGGGCCCCGCTCGTCAGTACTCCCTCTCCCTCTGACCGCCCTGGCCCACTAGTCATCCCCTTCCTCTGGCCCATGTCCTCCTCCCGCACGGCGCCTCTGCTGGCCGTCGATCTTGGCGCCGCCCACGTCCAAACCCTAACCCCCTCTGCAAGGCACGTGCGGCTATAAATAGCCCAGCCTTTCCTCCTTTGACCCCCTTTGCTCCTTCTCGAATTCATCAATGAGTCGCTGCGGTATCGCTCATCGGAGTGCGACGCGCCTGTGGACTTCCTCGGTCAAATCCGACGACGACGGTGAGCCGGAGTCTCTCTCTCCTCTCCTATCCTCTCTTTTTCTCACCGACGCACACTCCTGATCCCTTTCCCTCGGCTTAATCGCAGCAGATTGACGTACTCGCCGACGACCGAAGCATCACCGCCACTCGATCTGCTCCAGCCGACCCCCTCTCCTTCCCTGGGAAGCAATTGAGGTCGTCGTCGCCACCATAGGGTTCGCCTTGCCCTCTTGAAGCTCGTCGTAGCCTCGCCGTGGTCTAGATCCTGCTGCATCATCACCGGAGACCATCACCTGCATGCCTCGCCGGATTCTCACCGGAACCCTAACCTAGCCGGTGAGCTCTCTCTCTCTCTTTTAATCTGAACCATCCGATCGAGATCCAGTGGGTCCGATAGATCCACTTAACCGAAGGGGTATCTTTCAATCTGGGACCTCAGATCTTCTTCTAATCCTACGGCCCCTAACCGTGATCCATCCAAACTGGTACGCACCAGTTAGAACATGCCACGTGGCCTGTTCTGATTCAAACTCGAATTGAAATAGAATTTCAAATCTGAATTAGATCCAATCTTGTAAAATTCATATCTTTTGATCTGTAACTCGAAAAATAGCAAATAATATATCAATGGAATCCTTAGAACATGTAGAATCCCATAGTGTACTAATAATTTATAGTTTCAGTATTCTAATAGAAATCATTTTCAAATAGAATCAAACCCTTCTGTTAGCTTAATTAATTCATATCTTTAGTTCTATCCATCCAAAAATTACAAATTTGTAGTATTTGGAATCCTCTCAACATGTAGAACATCATAGGATAAAGAAAATTTAAATTTGATACGTGCACACACTTTGTGCATTCAAATCTATTCAAATCACTAATTTGATCATAAATTGAATTCTAAAATTGATTTTTGAGTGATTCCAATTGCAGTGGCTTTGTTTTACTGCAAGCTATCCAATAGTATCACTTTCATATTTTAATTGAATCACTTCACAATTATTCAAATTCTAATATGAGAATTTGAGTATTTCCTATATAGATTAATTCTACTTCTTTTTCAATTAATGGTTCCTTCTACTTTAGAAAACCCTATGTTCATTAATAGCTATCAAATATCATCTTGACAACATCTTGATCCATATCATATTTATCTAAACCTATCTTGTCTAATTCACACATATTCAATTGCAAATGAGTAATTTGAGTAAAGTGTGAATTAATTCAACCCTAGGTTCTAATTTGTTATTGTAGGGTTGATTCAAATTCTACTACCATAGCTCATGATCATACTTCATATTGTACAATGAACTTTGAGCTATGTTCTCAAATGCCAATCATTCATACCCAATCCTATGTCCACTTAATCCTAATTTCATGTGTTGAACTATTCAGTTTGCAAATGAGTTAATTGAGTACTTCAATGCTTCATGAATCTTTACCCAAAGCCTATTTGAAATGTATGATATTTAAGAATAATTGTTGTCACACTTATTCGATAGTATTGTTATTGTACTATTTGACACTTGTGTGGTTTATTTCACATGAGATATTCCAAGGTTCATTCATGCTTAAATAAAGCATAAAGACTTCATCAATTATATCTTGCCTAGTCCAAACCTCTATCAATCATTTGACCTTTCCCAACTAGCATTCAAACCCATGTCCATCTATCCATAATTCCTTTGCCATATCTTTCTAACATCTCAACAAATCTAAATTGTTAAACAAACACTTTTCAATTGTTTGATTTGTTTGAATTGTGTTTGTATGGTATGTTTATGTTATGTTATTTTGTGCTATAGTTTGTGCGAAGAGCTACGTGCTTAGTAGAGAGAAGTGAAAGATCGTATTCTTCAAAAAGGCAAGTGACACACATATATTCTACCCACTTTATTATGCATTAGTGATTTTCAGTAGTATGCATGATAGGTGAATATGCAAATGTTTATAAAGTGCTAGATCCTAGTAGTGAGTAGCTATCCCTCAAACACCACCTGGTAGGATGCTAAATACTTTGAAAAATATGATGCTATGCTATGATTCACCTTGTCAAAGTTGTTTTGTGAATAAATTAACAACTTCAACTAAAATGAACTACCTGGGTGGAATGGTATGTGATGGAAGTGAAGTAGGTGGGTCCTGGGGCACATGCTAGTATAGATGTGTAGCTTAGGATGCTGCTCGGGACGGCCACTCAGGATTCAAGAGATTAATATGGCTTCCATGATTAAAGTACTTCCAGTGCAGCCTTATGACAATATGGGCTCTGTCAAGAATGAGTAGGATTAAGGGTTCATCCATAGGGTACTGACAGCAGGTGGTAGCATAATATAGGGGGTACGGTCAGATCCAGATGGTTGAATGCTTTTTCTGAAAGGTCTTGTTTTATTTTATGTATGGGCGTAAAATAAATCTTAAGGTGAAAGTGCACAATCCTTGCAAGGTGTTAAAATCTAATCGATTAGCCGAGTCCTCGGAATGGACAATTGAGTCTCTAGCCATGGAATGATCAGAAGAATCTCATCATCTTTTCTGAATGCTTTAAAACTTGACTAGCAACTAACAGGAGAAGACTCAGGGCCATACACTCCGAGGAGTGATGGTATTTGTACTTCAAAAACTATGTTGAGTTTCGCCCAGAAACTACATGCCTAGCTAGTATGTAATGTATAGGAGTTATTTCAACCCTTCATAAATAAAAGGGATTTCTATTTTTGTGCCCCTGGTTCCTTAGTTGTACTCAGTTTTCCCCAACCGCTTAACTTTTCCTCAGTTTTCCCCTCCCTCTAGTTTGAAACCCCTCGCAGACACTTGGATGGGAGGGTTGCCGTCTGGTCGGAGGCCTTGACCGTTACCGGTGACGGCTAGGGAGCTGCGGTGGTTGTGAATTGACCGTTGCTTTTGAATGGTATTGACTATTGACCCAATGAGACACGTCGGACTGGAGGTCTCTCACTCACCCAAAGCTTTCCCCTCTGGCCGAGACTGGAAGAGCTCACACACTGCCCCTCTGCCGCCACGCCGTCCTGCCCTCCGACCTTATGGTGTCGTCCGCCCCCGAGCCGCCCCCGCCCCCACCACCACCCCCGGGAGGCGGAGAGGGCTCCGCCTCCACTAGATCTACCCCTATCGCGGTAGAGTTTGTACAGCCGTCTGGTGTGCCGATTATGCCCCTCAATGGCGGAGAAGATTGGGAATCGGAGGGATCTAACGCATGGATTCCATCTAGGTAAGCATCGTCTGCTTATGTGAATTAACAGTAGGCAGTTTTTGAGCGCGAATCATTGTTGCTCAACTAACTGCATTGCTTTTCAAATAGGATTGATCCAGCGCTGGCTTTTCGGCTGGTGGTTAGGCTGGATACTAGCTTTTTGCGTGATTCTGAATGCAATGTGAGCGGATTTTACATCCCAGCGGTGGTTGCAACCACCATCTCGTTGAGGGATTTAAAAGATAACATCTGCGCTAAGTACCCCTGGGGCGCTGGTGATTCAGTTGATTTCCAATATTTCAACAGCACGGAGAGAAGATATGTTCCACTAATTTCCGATGAGGATCTGGGAATTCTTTTTGCTTTAAATGATTCTTGCCGTGTCGGTAAAATTCGTATCCATGTGGACAGGGTCCAGGCATCATCTGGTGTTGGGGCATCATCAGGTGGTCGGGCATCATGTCTCTCTACTGTTGCTGCCTCTGCTAATCATGTGCACCGCCCCGCTCCTTGTAGGTCCACAGCAGCACCATCTGTCCCCAGTGCTAGTGGTAGCCAGATCGTTCTTGCGGTCGATGTGGAGGACGATGCAGAGATTGAGGATCCATCTCCTCAAGATGATGAGGATGAGTTGATGTTTCTTGAATTGGTAGACCGATGCAGTAAGTAGGCAATGGAGGATCAATACATGGAAGATATTGCACAAGGTGCTAGATTTGATGACACTGATGATGAAGAGAAGGATGAGAACAATGACAGCCTCGTTTTAGCCGATTACGAAGGTGATGACTTGCCAACAATTGAGTGGAACAGGGAGGATCCTCAGCTTGCAGAAGGCACTGTATTTCAAACGATGATGGACTGCCGTAATGCAATTACTACATATTGCATTCTCACCAAGAATGATTATGAGGTTATTAAAAGTGAGCCAGGTAGGTTCACAGTTAAGTGCCCATACAAGAGGTGTAGGTGGAGGCTGCATGCATCCACAATGCTGTAACGCCCCACCTTTGAATTAAGGTGGAACACCTGTGTTAAGTGCTATTCCCTGGATCACTGATAGCACCACAGAACAAAATAAAGTATTCATTGCATAGTATCAAGATTACAACGTGGATCCAGATACATAAGTCTTCAAAACTTACAAGCCAGCTTAGTCACATGGACTAGCTCAAGGGACAGAGTTCAACACATCACAAACACAGCAGAAACTAAGGTAGCAGTGAGCCTCCATCTTCACCATGCACCACAGGCAGTCATGTTGGAATGTAGACTCGAGATCCTATCAACTTACTCTTCCTCTGAAAATCTGCACATTTGAATATGCAGCCCCACGAATGGGGGTCAGTACAATGATGTACTGGCAAATGACACTTATTTGGTGGCTGTTGTGAAAGAACTATCTACATGATATTTGGCTGGTGGAGCTTATGGCTGATTTTCTCAAAGCAAATTTTATCCTATCATTTTCAAATCAATTTTTTTTAATCATTGAAAACTTTTAAGGTTAAGATAACCCCCAGGCGAAGATAACCACACACTTGCAGGGTATGTGGCCCTGAGTATTTACTCAACAAAACCAGAATAACCCTCAGGTGAAAACCACCATACAAGTCCTGGGTTGATAGCCAGGTGTGCAGCCCTGAGTAGTTACTCAACAAAACCAGGATAACCCTCAGGTGAAAACCACCACACAAGTCCTGGGTTGATAGCCAGGTGTGTAGCCTTGAGTAGTCCCTGTCCTGAGTGTTTCTAAACAATTTTATTTTATTTAGAAATGATGATGAGACTCTTCCATACATCCATGTCTAGGAACTCAAATCTTATATTTACTAATTGGAGGCACCATACGAGGCTCCACGTTAACTCTCACGTTGTAAAGAATACCCTCCGTGCAATCAGCTAATGATTTATCTATAACCGTCAGATTACTAATGAGTTGTGGCACATATGGACTCCACCATCATTGCCAAAAAAATACTCTCCATCCCGTGCCCTAAACCTTATAGAGTCCCAAAGATTACGGCTCCTCCGCCGCCTGCACTTCGACCAAGGCCACCTTCGCCAATGGTCATCAACGCCCTTGCTGCAAGTTTCCTCCTTCGCTTCTCCGTCGTTCCATGCCTGCCGTCTACGCGTGTTGCCGGACCATTGCTCCTGCTATCTCTGTCCTGAGGACGCCTGCACGTTCTTCTCGCTCCAGTTCCATACGAGCATCAAAGAATATGCATGGTGATGCTTCACAAGGGTGATAGCGTAAGGTGTGACTGATGCTCATTCATACTACCTAGCATGCAATAGGCTATGCGTATTTGACATCTTCTGTCCCACATCTGTATTCTCTCACTTTAACTCCTTAAGATGGCTTGCTGTCTCTCCCGTGATGCTGCCTCAGAGATTCAGCGTACCATATAGAATCCTCCCCGAACCCCTGGACATGCGTAAGAATTAAACCTCTTTCCTTCACCCCTTTTAATTTAATTATTCTGCAGTTTATGTTATTCTTCTAAACATCAGCAATTTCATCTGAATGAATTTAGTTTGTTCTTCCTCGGGTCAGCAATGATTGTACCTAATCCCAAGAAACCAGTGCCTTCTAATTATATTTTTCCTCAGTTTACTATTTTTCTTTTCTGGCGAGCAGATTCTACAGTTAATATATAACCTCCAGTTTTACTCTATCTGTTTTGTTAATAATGGTATATAGCTGAACTACTGGACTGGATTGTTCTTGCCGAGAGGGAAAGAGGATAAAGGCCATAGTGCAGAAGTTACACAAACACGAGTATGTTAAGTTCATGCATATGCTTCCTTTTAATTGTAGCACAGTACAATATTATTCCTACTTCTTCAAGATTGGGCTCTCTGTATTATCTAGCAAACTATTTCTTTAAAGGGGAAGCACCGGCCTCTGTATATATCTAGCAAATTGTTGTTTGTAATAATATATATATGCAAAATTGTGAGCTACCACCGGTGGTAACTGTGTATCCAAGGTTACTTCTATACTTTTTACTGCAATTTGGCTGCATAGTTTCAAATTTTTCTACTATTTCGATTTTATAATGTCGCATTTAAAGAATATTTCGTAAATTGCTACATGGTTGTCAAATCAATACTTTGTAGCAATACCCATAATTTTTCCACCAAATTTCTTAGCTAAATGCATGTTAAATTATTAATGGGTTATATATAGGCTGTGTCGCCAGTACTTCTTATACAAACACATGAAGCTAACTTAGTTGCAAGTGCATTGCCCTCAAGAGTGGTGTTTTGGTAATTGTCCGGAGTTCTTCCATGAATTTTGTCAACCTTCACAGATAATATGCCCTCATTCTATCTGGTGCACAATCTAGGAGCTTAATGGCTCAAGTTTGATGTCAATATGGTCTTTTTTAAGATTGATGACAGTTACAAAACTAATGGAGTGATCAAATGAGTTCTGCAAACCATAGTGTTATTTTGTTTGATCCTGATCTATTTGGCTATGTTGCAAGTATTCTCTTTGTCCTTCACATGCATAGGTAGTCTCCGGACTCGGCCATTTTATATGTCCATTGATGGTACGAGGTGATGGATCCGCCATCCTGGTCCCTCCCTCTTAAATCAACTCCACATAATAATACCACATGCTCTCCCCTTTCCATTTCTTTTTTCATGGTGGCAATGTGTTCGGTGGATTGAGAAAATGCTCCAATTTAAATTTTCTCTCTGTTTTGTTGTGTTATTGTGATCCCTCTTAGCCTTGAAGCCAATCAATAATTACTTTAGCTTTCTTGGATAACGGATTACTATTTGTCACCTTTCATGCTATTTCATGCTGTTTATTAGTAAGCATGTAGCCACGTTTGACATAATTCTAGAGAGATATATGCGTTTTGGGTAGTAGCATATTCATTAATGTGACAGTATGACAACGGTGCTTAGTACGTATATTACATAAAGTTTGACTCTTAAGTGTTGACGAATAAAACAACATTCGATGCCAAGCTTTGATGGTGCAGCCTAACTTGAAAATGAGTGTGTCCTTTGTTCGTGAAGTTCGAAAGGATCTGATTTTCACTATGCCACTACAGAAATTAATACATGATTCAATTAATAATCCATAAGTTCACTAGAATGCCATGTATAGTGTTTATAATCGCCCCCCTTGAAACATGCAAGTGTCATGGCTTTATCTTTTTACTATTGTTTACGACCATTAAAGTATTATATACTACCTACAAATTTCATGTGAACAAAAAGCCAAGTACTTAATTTTCATAATCACTAGCTAATTGAAGGCACCAAAGGAGGCACCACGTTAATCCTAGAAGAAAAGGATTTTCATCCATCCGATTAATTTAAGATGCGACTATCACCGTTGGATGAAGCATGAGCTTCCGCCTCGCACGCGAGTCTTATGCTATTTGGTCTCTTCCCCCGTTTCCAACTATGCATCGAAAAAAAACAGGGCATCGCCTTCTCCTAGGTTTGACGAGATGTGAATCAATCTAACTCCGTGGCCTGCCTCTGATTGACTCAGAAATTGCATGGTCGACTAGCCGAATCTGCCTTCCAAGATGTCTCTTGCCGTAAAAGTTGGAGTTTGCGTGATTTGGGAAAGCTATCTTCCATAGCGCTGCCTGTAACCGGCTCCAAAATAAGTTCCACTGATATCTTAGATAAGCAATCGTGGTGTTATCCTCCATGTATACTATGATCCATGTCTTGATTTGATTTGGAAGAGCTAAAATACCTGGCATCCTAAAATTAATTTGCATCGTCCAAAGGCGTTCGTGTGAGATTGAAGGGGCGTTGTTCTTGATTGATTGTTTCTTTATGCAAGGCGGGATCATGCCTGCACATGCTCTCGACCAAGTTTCTGCGGCTTAACCTGCAGCGTCTGACCAACGGCGGTCATGTCCGAGCTCCACGAGGAGATGGAGAGCTCTGTTCTTGATCGTTCAATGTTGATGCAGGACGATGAAATCGATTTCCACAGATTTATTGCACTGTATGCATTACCAGTTACTTCTTTCCATTAGATATCACAAGATTTCAGCAGTTATGCCAGATATATCAAGGTATTTGTAGCTTCCAGTTTTGCTTTAATCAGTACACAACTAACTAGAATAGCAGCACTGTTGAAGAGTTGATCTATTAGTAGTTTTGTACACTCCGTATATGCTATGGATTTTGTAAACAATAGATAAAGCCAAATGATATCCATGAGATCAATAGATGAAGTAGTATTTTTTCCATTATTAATCATTAGAACGGGATCTCTTCCACCATGGTTAGGAGAAAAATAAGAATTATAAAAACCATATTTAGTCTATGAAGTTTCTTTTTCACATGTTTTTCTTACTTAACAATGATGAAATTACAGACGTGCATTTTGTATCCTGACATATTTAATTTATTCCCTGATGAAGATGTTGGTCAGCTATAACTATTGGTCACTCGATCTGAAGATACAAAGTATTATTTGTTGATGTACTGAGAAAAGGTAAGCAATGAGAAGAATCTCCACACTCTGATGTTGCACAATAATTTATCGGAACTGCAAAGAGACCCTATAATTATAATTCTGTAAGTTCCATTCCGGTGCACATTCAATCGGAGATATTTGTATCATTCCATCTGATAAGATATAATTATTATTTGTCTATTTTTCCTTCAATCGGAATGGAATCAACAAGAAGCAATGATCAGGAGTTAATCCAATGTTGGAAAATAAAAAGAAAAAATTCAGAATCGCCATATTTGGTGGCGTATTACATATCATTGTATATATGGTTGTGGTTCTCTACTTCTCTTGGTGGTGGAAGAATGAACATATTTACTTGGAAAATCTACGGGCGACCACCAGATTAATTCTATAAGTTCCATTCCGGTGCACATTCATTTCTTTCTTTCTCCTCTTTAGCTGACATGAATGGCTTAATGCAGTTTTTCAGATTTCGCTTGATCAGGATGCGTTCAAGAAAATAAGATGCTAATGGTGCTGGATGGCTTTGTGGGTAATTAACATCCCTCTAATCCCATCTAAAGTAGATGCTTTCAGTTTGTATATATATATATATATATTTCTTTCTTTGAATTTCATAATGTCGCATGCTTGGATTCGTGGTACATAAATTAGCATCATTAACCTGCGGATTAATATAGAAGTAGATGAATGGACAGAAGTTGCAAGTATATAACTTAAAAGTGGTGTTTATTCCACCTTGCAACTATCTTTTTCTTATAAACGACCAAAGAAAATTAGGTCTTTAATCTTGAAATGGATAGTTGGAGTTCCAAACAGTGTACTATTGCCCCTAAACTACTTATCCTGGAGAAGAAAATGCTTGCGCCGAATTATGCTTGGTTCCTCTAGATCTCCACTCCGCTGCTTCACTGGAGTCGAAAATTTGTTCGGGCTGTAAAAGGCTAATATGAGAGTTTCATATCACATGGTGGTATCCAGTGTTTCTAGGATTAGTCAGTTTTCTTATATTATTTGTCCTTTGGTCTTATTATTTTGAACTAACTGTTCGACGAGTAAGCTGGACATATGGAGGTGCCCTAAGTTCTGCTATTTTTCAAAATTATTATTTTCTTTCTAGATTTATTATGGGGCCATATATAGCATCGAGTTGGTCATTGAGAGATATATCGAGGAAAAAGGTATAGAAGAAATTATTGTTACTATATAGATCATAATTTACTGCATTAGTATTTCTCTACTAGATGTACTTTCCATAGGCTCCATGGCACGGCTGCTCATTTCATTGATTAGCTAACTTCAGATTTCTTTTTTGTTATTTATAAATAAATATTTATATTTTCTTATGTGTTTATATCTTTATTCTCCATGTTCCCTAAATAACAGAGATACATTCAAATATATGATCCTCCCAATTGTTTTGCTACCATTATTGGTGGATTTCAATTGGATTCTTCTTATTTAGAAAACTTTCCAGGGGTGTTGGTGGGCAAATATGGGATTCGTATATCATGTGTTAACATTTAACTATGCGCCTATAAATCAAGTTTTCATTCGTTAGCTTCTTTTAACATTTATGTCATACAAATATTATTAGTTTGCTTAGCATTCATTTCAATTTTCTATTGCAAGGCCATGCAGTGCGATGGTTGCCAACTATGGTCTAAGACACATTCAAATAATCTCATCCTAGAGCCACCAGAAAATTATTCTGCAATACTCTTTAATTAGTTGGAATCTCACAAACTAACATGCGTAATTCTAATAAAAGTTTGAATTAATATTGCTCTACCACCTACATGTTCTTCAGATTTCTAGACCGTGCAGCGACACGGGTTATGAATATACTTTTAATTGAATGAGTTTTCCCTATCTTCAAAAATAGGACTTTCTTCTTATTTTAACCGTAGGAGCTTCCACGTTAATCCTAGAGAAAACCACATACAGAACCATAGAATTTAATTTGCGTGGTTAGGATCAGAGAAGGGTCTAAAGATTCTACCCGCTAGCCGGAGAGGGCACATACGTCTCCTCGGCAGACTCTTCCGCTAGGGAAATAAACTCCCTCAAAGCTACTGATCTCACCGAGGCGGCGAGGCCCCAGCAGCCTCCTTTTCTTCGCCGCCTCTCCTTGCTGGCACATCGTCTAGCGACCCCTGCAGTAGGTGTCTTCTCCCAATGCGGAACATGTCGTCCTCAGCTACAAGGTTCCATCGATTTGATCTTAAAAAAGGTACAGCCCAATCTAGCATGTACGGGGTCTCCCTAATCCCATTAGTCTCCTAGCTATAGTCTCCTTAACTTCCATGTGCTGACCAAGCTGCAACGCATGCAGATTCTATTTCAGCCATGTGGATGAAACTATCTCACGACGGGGATTAATGCAGTGGAGGTGAACTTCTGTCAAGATGAAAGACTGAAAGTGGCAGCTGCCGTCCATGAGCTTGCCGACAGAATCAATTACAACAGACAAGTGAGGCAGCTGTTCACATCCTTGAGATTTAACCTTAGGACACTCCATGGTAATCCTAGAGAAGTCGACATGTTTAATCCGTCCGATCATCAGTTTATAATACCGGATAGTATCCTCACCAATTGTTCTTGCTCTCTGTCCTGGAAGTGCGCAATCCGTAATCTGCAAATAATTCTGTTGACCAATATGTCTTCCTGCATGCGTCGCCGCCGTTTAGGATTGGGATTTCCATGGCTCCATCGCGCCTCCATGATCCAGTTAATCTCACGAGGGTTATTGCAGCAGAGGAAGACGTCTATCAACGACAGTTTCAAATAGATCGGGCAATGAAGGCTTAAGTAATTGGTTATAGCAGTTGTTCCCGCAACAATTTTTGCGATTGTCGGCTGTTACTCCTGCCCCACGCCGCTAAGTAATGAGTTACAACTAAATTTTCTGCTAAAATCTCTAGATCGTTGAATACTCAACAATAAAAACCCCCCAAAAAACTGGTTTGATCTGGATTTTTACAAAAAATAAATCAGCTTTGTATATTTCTTTCCGTGAGTACTGCTCTTTACCCGATTATTTCCCTGTAGGCAGCCGAGAAGACCAAGCTGGGTGGTCTGGGTCGCCTCCAGAAGCACCAGATGATTTTCCATGCTACACCATGTTAGTCAATTGGTAATTGATGCTTACAATGTAGTGGATTCAGGTGTTGCATGCGGTCTTTTAAATACACACTAAATATCATGTTAGTTGCATGGTATATCTCATAATTATTTTATTTTATTTTGCATCGGAAGAAGGAATATGATGTCGAGACATTCAGTAGCGTGCGGTTGGGAAGCAGATCTTATTATTTTACAATGGCTTTTCCTGCATACAATATAGTTCATTTCTTGATTTATCATGCTTAAGGGTTTTGAAAAATATATTGACTTACCAGCTGTATTCTTCTACTCAAATGATGCACCCTACTTAAATAATTTTCTATGACATACCTTGGTCATTGATATTGTTACCCTACATTTTGTACATATTCGGAGAATTTTGAGCATATCTCTCTGCCAATTCTTAGAATTTTGCAGATTCGGTCTTCTTTTTAGCTGTCTACATTACATAGCAGCCATTTTGTCGGGACTAACTTCTTTTTTCCAACCACAAAGTCACATGTTTGCGTATTATGATAAATCACTTAGACGTTTTACTAAGCATCCTATGTAGGTTAATGTCTAAATTATGCTTATGAGTACAAGGTCTTTGCATGGACCAGTAAGAGAAGGGATATGGGTGAATACACTATCCTCTCCAAACGACTTTTATGAACTTCATGATGTAAGGAATCCGTCAAACAGTAAAAGAAATCACTAAACAGGGGATATGTATGCAGTAATTTATGCCCTACATCAAATATTGTATTCTTGGCTCATATAATTTAAGACTGCAACTTGAACGCCCTATAAAACTGCTAATAAAACTTTTGTTGAAGGGTCAGAGATTAGCTTGAGATAAGTTACCAATGTATTTTATTATGCTAATATTAGATACTGAAGGGTCGGTAGTTTTTGCTCTACATGTCTAATTCATTTTTTTATCATTTAAATCTACAATCTACTAGACCGTGCGGCCGCACGGGTTAATGACTAGTTGTCCATAACCGGGGACACGGCTAATCGATTAGTTTTACACCCTGCAGGGGTTGTGCACTTTCACCTTAAGACTCATTTTACGCCCATACATAAAATGAGACAAGACCTTTCAGAAGGAGCATTCAGCCATCCGGATCTGACCGTGCCCAAAATACCACCCTCTGTCAGTACCCATGGATGAACCCTCACATCATACTCAATCAAGACAGAGCCCATATTGTCATAAGGCTGCACTGGAAGCTCACTAAGCAAGGAAGACATGGTAGTCTCTTTGTTCCTGGGTGGACGTCCACAACTGTACCCCCAGGCGACGACAACCACACAAATCCTGGGTTGATAGCCAGGTGTGTAGTCCTGGGTAGCCACTCAACATAAACCAAGCAATGCCATTTCCACCCAGGTATTTCATTGGGGTTGTAGTTTAATTTTCATAACAATTTGAAAACAAGGCATGGCATCATTTTCCATAGTATGTTTGCAATCCTAACAAGTGGGGTTTAAGGGATAGCTACCACTACTAGGAGCTAAGCATTTCATAACCACTTTAAAAATTTCATATCATGCACAGTATTGAAACCACTAATGCATATAATAAAAGATAGGTGGAAGTATGTGTGTCACTTGCCTTTTTGAAGTTCAAATTCAAACCCTTTCACTTCTCTCAACAAGACACGATTCTCTCCTTTCAATCTATAGCAATAGAAGTACACAACATAAACACACTGGTCCAAGACAAACAAGATCAAACAATGCAAACAATTGAAATGGGTTGGTTCAACATTTTTAAATTTCTTATGATTTTTGTGATGAGAGAGATATGTCATGAACCTTGGCTTACATGATAGGGATTAAGAATTTGGATGGGAAGGTCAAGTGATTGGAAATGATTGATCCTCCAAGATTACAATGTAAAGAATCTTAATACTTTACATAGGCATGGATAGAACGTAGAAATGGCTCATGTGAATAGATTCACATAAGTATAGAATAGTGCAACTAGAACACTACTGAATAAAGTGTGACAACACTTACTCAAATTTGTGTAAGTTACACCTAGGCTTGGGTATAAATATGTATAAGAGTTATTTTAGAGTGATGGTGGCTTCTTGGCCACAAGATTTCCTTAGACAAGAGATTTACATTAAACTAGGGTTAACTTTTGAAGGTATGGCTAAGTCAGAGTTTTAAATTCTTCTTTGAAGGACTCAAACTAATTTTGATTATAGTTCAAGAATAGTATTTGATTTGAATGGTTTATGATATGTGTGGCATGGGGTAAAGTATATCACCCTAATATCAAAGGAAAGCCTAAATAAGATGCATCACAACTTATTCAATTTACTCAAGTGTAAATTTGAATGTTATGAACTAGGTCCACAAGAATAGGATGGCATGAAGTTGGGTGATGTTCCAGAGTCAACATGATAGGGTCAGGAGGGTATGATCATATTATTCACTTTTATAGAAGGAATTATATTGATAAGAATTATAGAATTAATCTTATGATGAAAATACCCAAATTCTCATATTTGAATTTGAATATTTACAAATGATTTCAAATATTTTGGACAGTGATGCTAATGGATAGAATACTGAAATAAAAAGTTACTGCAATTGGATTCATCTCAAAATCATTTTTAGAAATCAAATTATGATCAAAATGGTGATTTGGATAGATTTGAATGTACCAAGTTTGTGCACGTATCATCTTTGGTGTTTCTTGATTCTAAAATGTTCTACATATTCTAAGGAATCCATAGACTATAAATTTGTAATTTTTGAACAACCAGAACAAAAAATATTAATTTTACACGATTAAACATTTTGCGGTTAAATTTTAATGACTTCCGAAAAGTCGTCTGAAAAAGTTGCTCGGATGGAAAAACTTTCTACACGAAAGTTGTAGAGGATTTAATTACAAACTTAATGCAAGAAAAACCATCGAGAACCAATCTCTAAATTGAGGGATATGAAATTTACAAATTTTATTACGTGAACAAGTTAGCACCAAATCGCACCGATCGATCGGAAGAACATAGTAGGACACGCCTGCCTGATATTGATTCAGTTATTTTGGCCTAACGTGGACATTCGGATTCCAATCAAACGGCCTACAATGTCCTGTCTAATTTATTCCAAGCTGAACCAAAACATTTATGGACAAGTGCGCCGGTGGCTTACTGTGCGAGACCGTGCGCGACGCTGCGCGGTAATAGTGAAGGGCGACGGCGATGATGTAGGCATGTACGATTACGTCCGTCTGGTGGTCTTGTAGACGCGCGGAGGTGTCGTCGAGGTGCAGCGCGGCAGGGATAATACGGTGGAGACTGCTTCCATGAGTTTTGCTTCCTGGAACGGACAGGAGTGGCCAGAGTTGAGCTTGGCGGCGGTGGTCATATGGAGTGGTGGCGGACATCATTTAGCTGCGAATCGCAGAATATTTGAGTCAAGAAGGTGCGCATCGGACATCAGCAAACAAATAGGAGAAGAATAATAGGGTCTGGACTGTTTTACCAAAGGTATGCGCTCACGGTGTCATGGCGTCCGGCATGCGGATGGACGACGACGACGTGACCAACAGCGAATTAGTCACGCAAGAACACGTCATAGAGGTAGGCTAAGATTAGAATAGTCTACTGTTAAAAGGAATGAAGATGAGGATCAACGGAAACATCATATCGTCGCGATGAACTCGGCAAGATCTGAAAATAAACGTCGATGGCACGGGAGATGTAGTCATCCTTTCGAGAAAGTTTGTGAATAAAAATGGAGGAGATGAACAAGGGGCACACGGTGCTCGCCTCGATTTGTCTTATAATGAACTGAGGAGGGAGATCGAAGAACGTATGCCGACGGATGGCATTCGGTGCACTGGACGGTTTTAGAGATTAAAGAGACTAAATGGGGTTTTAATTCCCTGAATAGGACCGTGATTTGCGGAGGATTAATTCTCGTGTTTAAGTCGACAATAAACGATGGCTAGAATTAGAAGGAATCAAAAGGGAAGGTTGACTCCATGTTTCTGTAACCTGCAGAACACGTACGTGATTGTGGACGAAGGAAGAAGACGACCGGTTCACCTAATGGGCCTTGAAAAATATTAAGCCCATAAAAAGGAGAAAAAAAATAGAGACAGGCAAAGGGAGGCCACTGATGGGCTGACTAGATTGGACCGAACAGGGCCATTTTATTCGATCCGTTTTTTTGTTTTTTTTCTTCTTCTTTCTTTTATTCTTTTCTATTTCTTATTTCTTTTATAACTTTTGTATTTGAGTTCCAATTTGATTCAAATCAATTTCTAAAATTCAAAGCAACAATTTAGGATAGCAAGAAACATGTTTTCATAATTTAAACTAGATTTTTAAGAAAACTTTATAAATTTGACCTAAGGGGCTTTATTGCATAAGGTCAAATAAAATTAGGGCTTTCAAAATAATTCCTTTTAAAATCAGAGAATAAACTCTAATAATAATATTTGAACTTTATTTTAAACATACCTTTGGAAATTCAAACTATATTTGATATAAATCCTTTTGTAAGTATTTCCTTTGCAAATGAGTTTGCATAGGTTTTGGGTAAATGCAAATTAATATTTTGAGATTCTATTTTCTCAGAATAGTTATTCAAGGAATAAAAGAAGGTTTGAAATAGTTTTCCTAATAAAGCTTTTAAATAAATCAAAAAGTTTTAATTCACTGTGAAATTTAAATCAAGACAAGTAAACATGGTTCCTATTTTATTTATTTTCACATTCCAAAATTGTGGGATGTGACAAATGCTCAGAAGCACCATGGTTTAGGTACTATGCCAACCAGTTGTGTATTTTAGATCACAGTGTAAAATTTGTCAACTGTTACTGACATTCCTTATCATTATGTTTCAGATAAAGAAGAACTCGATCGACCATTCTTGTCCACCTCGAGCGGGAGCGCCAGAGGAGAAATCAAAGCTAGCAAAGACTAGGTGGTTGGCAGATGCAATCATAGATTGGCTGAGAGAAACTCCATCACTTGGTCCAACATCACTCATAACCAAGATATCTGATAAGTTTAATATAAAAATACCTTACATGAGGATGTTCTATGCAAAGGAAATGGCTCTTGACAGGATCAATGGTCCATGGAATGAAAGCTTTCAGTTGCTTTACACTTTCAAAGCTGAAGTGGAGATGGCTAGTCCAGGCACTGTTGTAGCGATAGACAAGCATACAGTTCCCTACAAATTGAAAAGCGGGAGGATAATGCAGAAGGATTGTTTTAGAAGGGCTTTTGTTTGTTTCAAAGCTTGCTGGAAAGGCTTTCTGGACGGTTGCAGACCTTATTTGGCCGTGGATGCAACAACTTTTCATGGCAGGTTTAAAGGACAGCTAGTTGCTGCTACTGTAGTTGATGGACACAATTGGATGTTCCCTGTTGCTTATGGAGTTTTGGAGGTTGAGTCAGAGGAAAGTTGGACTTGGTTTCTGCAGAATTTGCGCGACCTTGTAGGTCATCCACCAGGACTTACTATCCACACAGACGCTTGCAAAGGTTTGGAGAGTGCAGTAGAAGCAGTATTCCCTGGAGTGGAGCATAGGGAATGTATGCGACACTTGGTACAGAATTTTACAAAGAAATTCAAGGGTAAAGTTTATACTGATAACCTATGGCCAGCTGCATACACATGCAGCACTAGGAAGCATCTGTTTCATTTGGATGTGTTGTATAAACAAAAACCTGGGGTGAAGGAGTACTTGGATGAACATCATGGTAGGGTGTGACGACCTCAAATTCGATAACAAATTTGAAGTGCCCGTTACGTATTCCACTGCAATCCCAGAACCATTGTTGCGATATACATAACGTAGTTGGTAACCAGTTCCATAGACATTACAATACGCTAGTTCAAATACAATGGTCATATAGACCAAGTCATATTACAACACAATATAGCAGCGGAAATAACGTCTTCGGGTCCGTGCCTTCACCCTACAGGCAATGGCGACTCATGGAGACGAGCTTAGTTCTGGTACTCTTCTTCATACCCTTCCTCCTGGTAGTCTTCCCCATAGTCTGGCCAAGTTGATAGCCAGGGACACAGCCATGAGTACATTGGATGCACTCGCAAACCATCTTATAAAGGAAATGATGAAGTAGAAATGCAAGGTTGATATGGTGGACTAAGCACTAAGTTGTTTTGCAAAAGCTAGTTTTATTTCCCAAGAATGTTCATTGGTAGAAAAGAAGTTTAGTTCTCTAAGCTCAATCTAAAGGAACTTCAAGTGTGTCAACATCATGGTTAAGCCAAGTCATTCACCATGTTCACCATTGTGATTTTTATCTTTGACAAAAGTCAAGTAGAGCTAGCCAACTGTCCATGACCGCGGACGCGGCTATTCGAATAGTTTGAAAACCTCTGCAAAGGGGTACACTTTACCCATAAGATTCGATACATCTGCCGGGAGAAATCCACGGATCGTCATACACAAGTATGCGGGGTTCAGATAATCAAACAAACTCTTTCACTTGCTCACCCTAGTATAGGATCCTTTCCTAGAGCCCGGGATACGGAATCCCCGCTCCGGTGCTTCTAGTTCTGGCCATCTCGGGATGTCGGGTTAGTGGAAATCCACCTGGTTCAGAAGTAGCCGCGCACGGTGTCCTTCCATAATTATTTGATACAAGGCCTCCCATACTAAGATAAACAAGCTACGGACTAAGCCCCTTCCCATATAGGGGTAATGTGGTCGTACGGTATGGTTGGCTCCCATGTACATCACTCGTTGTCATTTGAGAAATATATTTCATAGTTCTTAGTCAAGATTAATTTCTTTCATAAAGCCATTATGTAGGAGCAATCTCCAATTCAAGTTTCAAGTTCCAGTCACCACTCTTCAAATAGAGTTCCCCCTTTTGATGGCCTCAATATTATTAGCAACTAAGCAACTACATTGAGTGATGATACCACTAAATATGACTGGATAAACTCAGCTTGATGCTCTTGTTAAGCAAGATATCACTATACTTCTATCATTCTACTCTAGCAATTCAATCATGCAATTTACTTACAACAAGTAGAATGAGATATAAAAACTAGGTATTGGGAGTATGAATCAAAAGATGGCTTGCCTTGGTTGGCAAAGTGTCCGGGGTATTCTTCTTCTTCTTGATAATAATCCCCTCCAATATCCTCCTCGGCAACACTAGCGTCTAATAACGAATAAACACAAAGCACACCATCACTACACAAGGCTAACAACACACCAAGCACACATCTTTGTTTGCTAACAATAGCATTCATGTTGCATTTTAGGGGGTTGGATTGTAGGTTTTGCTTCTAAGTTTTCATCAAGTGTGCAAGTTAAAGTTTCTACTAAGGGTCATATGTTGTCCACTTTCTAAACATTGGTATTGGTTTAGGGGTATTAAGACTAGTTCAAGTGGGATGGATCCACTAAGTGAATTGGTAAAGAGGGCAACTTAATTCTAAGTGTGCAATAGTGATCTATCATTTTATGTCACTACTAGAGTTGGGTTAGGGTCTAATTGGTAACACTAATAGGGTTTGGAGTTGATTAGAGTTGACTAACAGTAAGGTATGTCCTTGGTGAGGTCACATTTTAATTTTCATGATTTTTGATGGCTTAAATAATTTTCTAGAAATATTCTAGGGTTAATAAAGCTATGGTCACACTATTCATATCTAATTAAATTCCTAACTTATTTTGAATTCTAACCAGTTCTACCGTGTAGAGTATTTTATAAGCTTTCCAACGCATATTTATTTGCTGCAAAAGGATTTGTAAAACTCTTGGAATTTAAATTTGAAAATCATATCTGAAACAGTTTTGAATTAATTCGAAAACGAGCGGGAATTAAATAAAATCGAACGGACCGAATCTTCACTAGCTGGGCCCAATTCAAACCAAACCCGAACGGGCCAGCCCAGAAAACGGTTCGCTTCGGCGGGAAAGAATAAAAACGAATCCTGACAGCTGGGGTCCACGCGTCAGATCTAATTAGAATCCCGAATCGGTATGCTAGCGTTGGATCAAGATCGAACGGCTGCTACGCGTCGTCTTCCTCAGTCAGGGCGGAGCTCACCGGCGTTGCAGTGAAGAGTGTTCGACGGCGAGGGAGGGACGTAGAGGATGCAGAACTCGACGGCGACGTGCGGGATCGGCTGCGGCTTGACTCCTCCTCCGATTCCCAGCGGCGGCTTGCTCCAGGGTGGTCGAACGCGGCGGCGCGCTTCGCGTCCAGTACCTCGCCGGCGTGGCGAGCGTCGACGAACCAGAGCGAGAGGGAGGGAGAGAGGGTGTCTGGGAGGTAGCTGGGAGTGAGGCGAGTGTCTCCGTTTGATCGGCGGGGGTATTTATAGGTCGGAGCGTCGGGGGAGAGAGCGTCCAGTACCTCGCCGGAGCGGGGGCCCTGGCAACGCTCGAAGGTCGCTCCGGGCACGGCGGTCTCGGGGGCGTGCTGGGAGGGTTCTTGCTTGGCCGCGGGGTGCTGTGGGTCTGCTCTGGCGAGGGCAGGGCGGTCGGCATTGTGCAGAGAAGAAGATGACTGGGAGGGGGCCCTGGGCGCGTTTCTCCTCCTCCCTCCACTTCTCACGGCTTGGGTCGGGGCTGGGGGCGCTGGGCTCGACCGCGGCTTCTCCCAGGAGCATGGCTACAGCGCTTGGGCGAGCAAGCACAGTGATCATCACAGTGAACTCAGATTTGGTTTGATTTTCTCTGCCAGTGTTCGACGAAATGCCCGCAAGAACTTGAATTTTGAATTTTTGAAATTTTCCGGTTTGAGTGATCAACATATTGGCCAAGGTGTACTGTCATATTTTTGTTTTGGAGAAATAGCAGGTTTTGCACAAATCTTAATTCAAATTTTTGGTATAGCCACTGTTTCAGATTCAAACTTTGGTTCAAGTTTGAGTGATGCTCTAGTTTGAATTTTGAGAAGATTTTTGTTGGTTGAGTTAGTATGTAACTTGGTTAAGCTCAACTAACTGGTCAAACATGAAGGTGGGTTACAGATTTCTTAATCCAAGGGTTCAAAGTAGGGTAGTCAAACAGATTTCCTAGATCATCTTATTCTTCTCTTTTTCTTTCTTTCCTTTGTTTCTTCTCTCTTTGGTTCTTATAATCTTTCTCATTTGCTTCTGTTAGTTAACTTAGAATTAACTAACTATTGCACAACCAAAAGAAACACACATGAAATCATAAAAGACATAGAATAGTAAATACATGTATGCATGAAATAATAGATAAAAAGTTTTATCTGGGTCCAGAATTTGGTCTTTTAATTAATAAGAAGTGGATTACAATTTCTGAGTTGTTACAATCTTCCCCCCTTAAAAAGAATCTCGTCCCCGAGATTCACTACTTAAGAACTGAAAAGATTGGGAAACTCTTTCTGTAGGTAATCTTCTCGTTCCCACGTAGCTTCATCTTCGGTGTGATTACTCCACTGAACTTTCAGAAACTTGATGCTTCGGGTTCGAGTGGTTCTATAAGCTTCCTCGAGGATACGGGTAGGTACTTCATGATAGGTCAAATCCTTGTTGATGTCCACAGAACGGTGATCAATATTCTTGAAGATTTCGGGCTTCTCCGGAACTTCAAGACATTTCCGAAGTAAAGACACGTGAAAGACATCGTGCACTTCAGACAATTCAGGGGGCATTTCCAATTGATAAGACACTTCTCCTCTGCGGTCTAGTATCTTGAAGGGTCCAATATATCTTGGTGCAAGCTTTCCTTTTACTTGGAATCTTTGCATTCCCTTGAGGGGTGATACTCTGAGATAAACAAAATCTCCAATCTGGAAGGTCAGTTCTCTTCGTCTCTTGTCGGCATAACTCTTCTTTCTCGACTGGGCTGCCTTGAGGTAATCACGAATCATGCGAACTTTCTCCTCGGCTTCTTGCAGAATGTCAGGCCCAAATATCTGACTGTCTCCGGTTTCTGACCAATTCAAAGGGGTACGACACTTTCTTCCATACAAAGCTTCAAATGGGGCCATTTGCAAACTGGCTTGATAGCTGTTGTTGTAGGAAAACTCCGCGAAGGGCAGACAATCTTCCCACTTAGCTCCATAGGCTAGAACACAGGCTCTCAACATATCTTCAAGTATTTGATTCACTCTTTCAGTCTGTCCATCAGTCTGAGGGTGGTAAGCGGTGCTAAAGGCTAATTTTGTTCCCAAGGCTTGGTGTAAGCTTTTCCAAAATCTCGAGGTGAACTGGGTTCCTCGATCGGAAACTATGGTTTTAGGGACTCCGTGCAAACTAACAATTCTGGATAGATACAGATCGGCTAGCTGTCCCGAGCGATAAGTGGTCTTGACAGGGATAAAGTGGGCAACTTTGGTCAGTCTATCCACAATGACCCAAATAGAGTCATTGCCACGGCTAGACCTTGGAAATCCAGTGATGAAATCCATTCCAACAGATTCCCACTTCCATTCCGGCACTTGCAAAGGTTGTAGCAATCCCGCAGGACGTTGATGTTCAGCCTTGACTCTTTGGCAGATATCACACTTGGATATAAACGATGCAATCTCACGCTTCATTCCATGCCACCAAAATTGTTCCTTCAAATCTTGATACATCTTAGTTCCACCGGGGTGGATGGAGTAAGGTGTCTCATGTGCTTCCTTCATAATCATCTCTTTCAATTCTGAATCAGCAGGCACACAAATACGTCCTTTATACCAAAGAACTCCTTGATCATCTTCTTCAAATCCTGGCACCTTGCCGGAACTAATTCGGCGCTTAATTCCGTCAATACTCTCATTTCCCTTCTGGGCTTCTTTGATTTGGCTCATCAAGGTGGGTTGAAACTCAAGGTTGGCTAGGAATCCTTGACTGACTAGTTCCAATCCAAATTTTTCAAACTCTTGGTGTAACATGGGTTGCTCCTCTTTGATCGCCATATTCAACGAGCACGGCTTTCTACTCAATGCATCAGCCACCACATTGGCCTTACCGGGGTGATAGTGAATTTCCAGATCATAATCCTTGATCAACTCTATCCATCTTCTTTGCCTCATGTTCAACTCCTTCTGGGTGAAGATATACTTCAAACTCTTGTGATCCGTGTAAATCTCGCGACGGTTGCCCATCAGATAGTGCCTCCAGGTCTTCAAAGCTAGGACCACGGCTGCTAACTCCAGATCGTGGGTTGGATAATTTTCTTCATGAGGTCGAAGCTGCCGAGAGAGGTAAGCTATGACCTTGCCTTCTTGCATCAATACACAACCAAGTCCAAGTTTGGAAGCGTCGCAATAGACATCAAAGTTTTTGGTGATATCGGGCATGGTTAGGACGGGGGCGGTTACTAATCGCTTCTTGAGCTCTTGAAAACTTTCTTCACACTTAGGGGTCCATTCAAACTTCTTGTCTTTCTTCAACAATTGGGTCATTGGCCGGGCAATGCTTGAAAACCCTTCAACAAATTTGCGGTAATATCCGGCTAATCCGAGAAAACCCCTAACTTCAGTTTGAGTGGTAGGGGCTTCCCATTCCATGACCGATTTGATCTTCTTGGGGTCTACGGATATTCCTCCCGCTGATAATACATGGCCTAAGAATCCAACTTCCTTCAACCAGAACTCACATTTACTGAACTTGGCATACAGCTGATGCTCCCTTAAGGTTTCTAAGATTAATCTCAGATGGGTTGCATGCTCTTCTTCGGATTTGGAGTAGATAAGAATGTCATCAATGAAGACAACAACAAACTTATCCAAGAACTCCATAAAAACCTTATTCATGAGGTTCATGAAATAAGCAGGGGCATTGGTTAATCCAAACGACATTACGGTGTACTCATACAATCCATATCGGGTAGTGAAGGCTGTTTTGGGGATATCCGATGCACGGATCTTCAGTTGGAGGTATCTGGTTCTAAGATCTATCTTCGAGAAGACTCTGGCTCCAGTCAATTGGTCAAACAAATCTTCAATCTTTGGGAGAGGATACTTGTTCTTGATGGTCACATCGTTTAGCTTGCGGTAGTCCGTGCACAGTCGGCTAGAACCGTCACTTTTATCCACAAACAGAACGGGTGATCTCCAAGCAGAAGAACTTGGCTGTATCAATCCTTTACTCAAAAGGTCATCCAATTGCTTCTTCAACTCCACTAGTTCAGCTGGGTTCATACGATAGGGTCGTTGGGCTATAGATCCAGTTCCGGGGATAAGCTCAATGATAAACTCAATATCCCGATCCGGTGGCATTCCGGGTAGCTCATCGGGAAAAACATCCGGGTATTCATAGACGATGGAAACTTGCTCTAAAGTTGGTCCTGAGATACTCTTATGACATCTGGGGATTTGGATGGGTTTGACTGACACATGCTTCACTAAAACTCCATGGCTACTCCTCATGGTGATGGTATTTTTGGCACAATCTATAATTCCTTGGTGTTGGGACATCCAATCCATACCTAGGACCACTTCCAATCCTTTGGTTCCTAACACAATCAAACTGGCTAAAAATGAGACCCCATGGATTTCTATGGGCACTGCCAAGCAGGAACAACTGGCTTTGGTTACTGACCCGGGAATTTGCACATACATGACATCTTTCAAGGGTGTGGGTTGAAGTCCACTTTTATCAACGAATAATTGGGTAACAAATGAGTGTGAAGCTCCAGAATCAAACAGAACTCTTGCAAGAACTGAGTTAACAGGGAACATACCAAGCACAACGTCGGTTGCTTCCTGAGCTTCTTCAACATTCATATGATTCAGACGGCCTCGAGAGTGAGGCTGGTTCCTTGGTGGATAGTTCTTGCCATTTCCCACACGGCGCTGTTGCTGAACAGGAGCAGTGGTCTTGGATGCATCATTCAGCTTCTTGGGGCACTCATTGGAGTAGTGCCCTTTGAGTCCGCACTCATAACAAGTAACTCCAGACTTGTCACCAGGCTTGGGTAACACAGGGGCGCCATTTGGCCTTGGAGTATTGGTGTTGAAGTTGTTGCCACTAGGTCTTGGGGGTGCACGGTTGAAGTTGTTGCCGGGTGGACGGTTGGGATATTTGGGACGGGGAGCAGGTGCAGATGGCCTCATAGGTCTAGGGGCGAAACCCATAGGTGCATTTCCCCTTGGCTTCTGCGAGTTGCTCGAGTTACCTTGATACATCATACGGCGCTTGCGGTTCTCGGTAGCTTGCTTGAGCTTGCCTTCCATCTGAATGGCAGAGTCCACCAGTGACTCCAGGTCGGCAAAGTGGATGCTGACCAGGACACATTGCATCTCATCATGAAGTCCATCCAGAAACCTTTCTTGCTTCTTCTCCGTGGTGTTGGTGTCATCTGGGGCATACCTAGACAAGGTAAGGAACTTGTCACGGTAATCCACCACAGATAGGGAACCTTGCTTTAGATTTCTGAACTCATCTCTCATCCTTTTAACCAATCCCAAAGGAACATGGGCCTTGCTAAACTTGCTCTTGAACTCCTCCCAAGGCATCACATACCCTGGGGCTTGCATTGCACGGGTGCTATCCCACCAAGCTCTTGCTGCTCCAGCAAGATAGTGGGTGGTGTACAGCACCTTCTCATTTTCACCAACTTCGGCGACTGCCAAATTGTTCTCCATGGTGCGAAGCCAGTCATCGGCATCTAAGGGCTCTTCAGATTTAGTGAACATAGGAGGGTTGGTGTTTTGAAAATTCCTTAACTTGGATCGGTGATCACCATTGCCATTGTTTTCTCCTTCACCATTGCCATTGCCATTGCCATTGTTGTGGTTCATTGCCATCTGGGTTAGCTGCTGAAGAGTGGCCAAGTTAGCTTGGCGCTCAGCTCGGGCTGCTTCCCGGTCTTCCATGATCAACCTTAGCAGTTCGGCCATTTCGGGTTCGGGGGTGGGGGTGCTCGCGGCATCTGAAGATAAGGTGTGTAAGACAAGAGGGAAAAGCTAATTTTTGCTAAGATTTAAAGGTAATATGGATGATGCAATTTGTGTTTTACTAAGGCCTTAAGGGCCAAATTCATATTTCATTCAACACTCATCAAACATATCATACATATGAGTTCACACATTACAAATGGTTTACATCAAACCATTGCGACTCGTCTACTAGAGAGGGGGATACAACTCACACCTACACGAAGTGAAAATAAAGTGGAACTCATAACTAGATAACACGGAAGTCTCCAATCTAAACACCAGGCTCCTCGGGGTCTTCCTCCTCATCACTCACAATGAATCCATTGTGCCCACCATCTTCCGGATCATCAAGGTCCTCCATGAAGTCATCCTCATCACTAATGAGGGCATTATCCTCCTTGCGGAGATCAATGCCTTCCTCCTCACCAAGGTGATCCTCAAGACTCTCAATGTACTCAGTCAGCTCAGCCACATTGGCCTTCAACTCCTCAATGTCCTGATCCTTCTCATCGCGCTGGCGACGAAGGCTCTTGCGCTCCTTCGCAAGAATCCTGATAGTACTCCTCGCCTCCACCAGTGCGAAGTGCTCAAGGTTGGCCTTGGTACGGGCACGATCGGCCTCCTGCTGAGTGGAGTACAGCAAGAAGTCCATGTGATCGATGTAGGTACTCGGCTCATTCTGCCCGGGCATGTTTGCGGGACGCCCGTCCGCATCACGCCGAGCAAAGTTCCTAAAGTGCTCTCCCTGAACCTCCTCAACATGCAGTCCGCACAAGCGGGCGTGCATCTCCTGCATCGCTCGGACCAAACCATCGGCCCAAGTGTTCTCCACAAGCTCGAACTTGACCCTTGGAGAACTCAAGTTTCCCTTCTTGCCACGGCAACTGGCCCTGATAAGCCACCGTAGCTCTCCATCCGGGTGCTCATTGAGCACGGCTCCCTTGAACTCCGGATACAAACGATCCAGGAACAAGGTCAGGGTGGTGAGGTCGCGCTCGAAACAAAGACTGCCACCATGGCCCAACTGGTAGTGCTCAACGAATACCGGGGCCATCTACAAAATTTTAGATTAGATTAAGTTAGTGATCAACTCAAGTGTGCAAAATTTTAAGTAGGCAAAAACTGAAGGATGTACAAAACTTTGCAAGTAGAGAGGAAAGACTAAGCAATTTTGCAACCCTTACTTATATCTTTGTTTTGTTAAAGGTTTGATTTAACACCCATTCTAACTAAGGTCTCCTATGGTCAGCCTAGGCTCTGATACCAACTTGTGACGACCTCAAATTCGATAACAAATTTGAAGTGCCCGTTACGTATTCCACCGCAATCCCAGAACCATTGTTGCGATATACATAACTTAGTTGGTAACCAGTTCCATAGACATTACAATACGCTAGTTCAAATACAATGGTCATATAGACCAAGTCATATTACAACACAATATAGCAGCGGAAATAACGTCATCGGGTCCGTGCCTTCACCCTACAGGCAATGGTGACTCATGGAGACGAGCTTAGTTCTGGTACTCTTCTTCATACCCTTCCTCCTGGTAGTCTTCCCCATAGTCTGGCCAAGTTGATAGCCAGGGACACAGCCATGAGTACATTGGATGCACTCGCAAACCATCTTATAAAGGAAATGATGAAGTAGAAATGCAAGGTTGATATGGTGGACTAAGCACTAAGTTGTTTTGCAAAAGCTAGTTTTATTTCCCAAGAATGTTCATTGGTAGAAAAGAAGTTTAGTTCTCTAAGCTCAATCTAAAGGAACTTCAAGTGTGTCAACATCATGGTTAAGCCAAGTCATTCACCATGTTCACCATTGTGATTTTTATCTTTGACAAAAGTCAAGTAGAGCTAGCCAACTGTCCATGACCGCGGACGCGGCTATTCGAATAGTTTGAAAACCTCTGCAGAGGGGTACACTTTACCCACAAGATTCGATACATCTGCCGGGAGAAATCCACGGATCGTCATACACAAGTATGCGGGGTTCAGATAATCAAACAAACTCTTTCACTTGCTCACCCTAGTATAGGATCCTTTCCTAGAGCCCGGGATACGGAATCCCCGCTCCGGTGCTTCTAGTTCTGGCCATCCCGGGATGCCGGGTTAGTGGAAATCCACCTGGTTCAGAAGTAGCCGCGCACGGTGTCCTTCCATAATTATTTGATACAAGGCCTCCCATACTAAGATAAACAAGCTACGGACTAAGCCCCTTCCCATATAGGGGTAATGTGGTCGTACGGTATGGTTGGCTCCCATGTACATCACTCGTTGTCATTTGAGAAATATATTTCATAGTTCTTAGTCAAGATTAATTTCTTTCATAAAGCCATTATGTAGGAGCAATCTCCAATTCAAGTTTCAAGTTCCAGTCACCACTCTTCAAATAGAGTTCCCCCTTTTGATGGCCTCAATATTATTAGCAACTAAGCAACTACATTGAGTAATGATACCACTAAATATGACTGGATAAACTCAGCTTGATGCTCTTGTTAAGCAAGATATCACTATACTTCTATCATTCTACTCTAGCAATTCAATCATGCAATTTACTTACAACAAGTAGAATGAGATATAAAAACTAGGTATTGGGAGTATGAATCAAAAGATGGCTTGCCTTGGTTGGCAAAGTGTCCGGGGTATTCTTCTTCTTCTTGATAATAATCCCCTCCAATATCCTCCTCGGCAACACTAGCGTCTAATAACGAATAAACACAAAGCACACCATCACTACACAAGGCTAACAACACACCAAGCACACATCTTTGTTTGCTAACAATAGCATTCATGTTGCATTTTAGGGGGTTGGATTGTAGGTTTTGCTTCTAAGTTTTCATCAAGTGTGCAAGTCAAAGTTTCTACTAAGGGTCATATGTTGTCCACTTTCTAAACATTGGTATTGGTTTAGGGGTATTAAGACTAGTTCAAGTGGGATGGATCCACTAAGTGAATTGGTAAAGAGGGCAACTTAATTCTAAGTGTGCAATAGTGATCTATCATTTTATGTCACTACTAGAGTTGGGTTTGGGTCTAATTGGTAACACTAATAGGGTTTGGAGTTGATTAGAGTTGACTAACAGTAAGGTATGTCCTTGGTGAGGTCACATTTTAATTTTCATGATTTTTGATGGCTTAAATAATTTTCTAGAAATATTCTAGGGTTAATAAAGCTATGGTCACACTATTCATATCTAATTAAATTCCTAACTTATTTTGAATTCTAACTAGTTCTACTGTGTAGAGTATTTTATAAGCTTTCCAACGCATATTTATTTGCTGCAAAAGGATTTGTAAAACTCTTGGAATTTAAATTTGAAAATCATATCTGAAACAGTTTTGAATTAATTCGAAAACGAGCGGGAATTAAATAAAATCGAACGGACCGAATCTTCACTAGCTGGGCCCAATTCAAACCAAACCCGAACGGGCCGGCCCAGAAAACGGTTCGCTTCGGCGGGAAAGAATAAAAACGAATCCTGACAGCTGGGGTCCACGCGTCAGATCTAATTAGAATCCCGAATCGGTATGCTAGCGTTGGATCAAGATCGAACGGCTGCTACACGTCGTCTTCCTCAGTCAGGGCGGAGCTCACCGGCGTTGCAGTGAAGAGTGTTCGACGGTGAGGGAGGGACGTAGAGGATGCAGAACTCGACGGCGACGTGCGGGATCGGCTGCGGCTCGACTCCTCCTCCGATTCCCAGCGGCGGCTTGCTCCGGGGTGGTCGAACGCGGCGGCGCGCTTCGCGTCCAGTACCTCGCCGGCGTGGCGAGCGTCGACGAACCAGAGCGAGGGGGAGGGAGAGAGGGTGTCTGGGAGGTAGCTGGGAGTGAGGCGAGTGTCTCCGTTTGATCGGCGGGGGTATTTATAGGTCGGAGCGTCGGGGGAGAGAGCGTCCAGTACCTCGCCGGAGCGGGGGCCCTGGCAACGCTCGAAGGTCGCTCCAGGCACGGCGGTCTCGGGGGCGTGCTGGGAGGGTTCTTGCTTGGCCGCGGGGTGCTGTGGGTCTGCTCTGGCGAGGGCAGGGCGGTCGGCATTGTGCAGAGAAGAAGATGACTGGGAGGGGGCCCTGGGCGCGTTTCTCCTCCTCCCTCCACTTCTCACGGCTTGGGTCGGGGCTGGGGGCGCTGGGCTCGACCGCGGCTTCTCCCAGGAGCATGGCTACAGCGCTTGGGCGAGCAAGCACAGTGATCATCACAGTGAACTCAGATTTGGTTTGATTTTCTCTGCCAGTGTTCGACGAAATGCCCGCAAGAACTTGAATTTTGAATTTTTGAAATTTTCCGGTTTGAGTGATCAACATATTGGCCAAGGTGTCCTGTCATATTTTTGTTTTGGAGAAATAGCAGTTTTTGCACAAATCTTAATTCAAATTTTTGGTATAGCCACTGTTTCAGATTCAAACTTTGGTTCAAGTTTGAGTGAGGCTCTAGTTTGAATTTTGAGAAGATTTTTGTTGGTTGAGTTAGTATGTAACTTGGTTAAGCTCAACTAACTGGTCAAACATGAAGGTGGGTTACAGATTTCTTAATCCAAGGGTTCAAAGTAGGGTAGTCAAACAGATTTCCTAGATCATCTTATTCTTCTCTTTTTCTTTCTTTCCTTTGTTTCTTCTCTCTTTGGTTCTTATAATCTTTCTCATTTGCTTCTGTTAGTTAACTTAGAATTAACTAACTATTGCACAACCAAAAGAAACACACATGAAATCATAAAAGACATAGAATAGTAAATACATGTATGCATGAAATAATAGATAAAAAGTTTTATCTGGGTCCAGAATTTGGTCTTTTAATTAATAAGAAGTGGATTACAATTTCTGAGTTGTTACATAGGGTGTGGTCAAGAAGCCAATTTAATGAAATTTGCAAGGTAGACTATATAACAAGTAACCTTGCGGAGAGTTTCAATGCAAAGGTCAAGTCATTGAAAGGGCTTATGCTGTGGCAAATATTTGATAAGATTAGGCAGATGATCATCATAAAGATCGATCTGCGTCAAAGAATTGCAGCCACAAAATATCTTGGCCATCTCATGCTCCCATCTTTGATTAAGTCTTTGCATGCCAGGGCAAAACAATTGAAGATGAAATGCATCAGAAAAGTAATGGAGGCTGAGGTAACCTACACTGACAATAAAAACAGGAAGTGGAGGTATCCAGTGAGTTTGGTTGATAGGACATGCCATTGTAGGCGATGGCAGATCCGTGGGATACCCTACATACACGTATTGTTTTTCATTAGTGTTATAGGGGGGTGCAGAAGGTGAAGTTGATTAGTATGTGTCAGAGTATTTCTCTGTTGCCAAATTTAGGGCTGCATATGCTATGAATGTTCCTACCTTGTTGGGAAAAGACCAATGGATGAAAGTCGATCCAGGCTTCAAACTGTACTCTCCAGTTTTGACTAGACCGGCAGGTAAGTCGAGGAAGAATAGGATCAGAGCTAGTGCAGAGGGTGGTGCACCGATTCGACGACGTAAGTGCAAACATTGTGGAACCCCTGGACACATTGCTAGGCTTTGTAAAAATCCAGTTGACCCAGCTTTTGGAATGGAAGATCAGGCGGGAGCAGCAAATGTAGAGGAGAATGAAGCAGCAATTCAACATGAGGAGATTGAAGCAATGAATCGAGAGCTGCTTGAACCGATGGATCGAGAGCTGCTTGAACCGATGGATCGAGTGCAGATTGAACAGATGAATGGAGAGCTGCTTGAACCGATGGATCAAGAGCTGCTTGAACCAATGGATCGAGAGTAGATTGAACAGATGAATTGAGAGCTGCTTGAACCGATGGATCGAGAGCAGAGGAAACAGATGGATCGAGAGGCCGTTGAAGCAATGCATAGACAGCTGACTGAAGCAATTGATCGAGAGCTGGGTAAACCGATGGATCAAGAGAAGATTGTAGAAGCAAGGGAAGAAAATGCATTAGAAGAAAGAGCACAAGCTTCGTATGATATGGTTGTCTCGGTCTTGGCACAACCCGAAGAGAAGAAGAAGAACAAGAAAGAGGGCAAAAGGAAGGTAGACACCGGTAATATCCCTGGTAGGGTTACCCGGAGTAAGGTGGTGGACCCAGCGAGTCACACCAGGAACAAGAGAAAGATTTTATTTTGAACAATTAATTTGAATTTGTATGAACAATTTGTATTGGGGATCCCTTTGTATTGAATTCGAACTAGTGTGACGTTCCCAAGTTTGTATGTTGAATAATCACAATAATGTATGTGTTATTTCAAGTTTTCTATGGTCATGCATCTCGAATAAGTTCATCGCTTAAGCCACATTTATCATTTTCTAAGTGACTAAACTCAAAAAATATAGTTTTGGGTTTAGTTTAATTCAAAATAATTCAAAACAAGGTGGAACCTTCCCATGGACTCTTGTTATGTTAGCTACAACCTAGAGAAATAATAATGGAAAAGGAAATATAGAGATATGAAGTTTTTCCCAAAACCACTTCCTAGTCCATGAGCTACTAGCTATGAAGATGCAGGGCTTTCTACTCAACACACCTCCCAGATACCCACTATGCTTACAAACTTTGTCCAAATGAGTCCAAATTCGTCACACTTATGTATCTTTGAATTGCAAACAATATCACGTCGGCCAAAATGTACTATATTGTTCAAATAACACAATCTAACAATTTTTATGCCAAAAGCTTCAATTTCCCTTACTCTCTTTATTATTTGGGTGCCCCTATTTTACTTAGTTTTACTCAGTTTTCCCCCTCCGGGTCCACTTGTTTTACTCAGTCCTACTCAGTTTTGCCCTTCCGATAAACATTTCCTCAGTTTTCCTCACTTGTACTCACTGGCTGATCTCTGATTGGTCGAGATATATGTCACACGGATCTTGGTTGGTTGATAGCTCAACGTACGCTTGCACCGTTGGATCATTTATGATCGGACGGCCTCTATATCTCTCTCTACCTCGATGGACGCATACGGAGAGAAGAGCAGAGCACATACCTACCAACCCTGGCAGTCGCATATTCCAGTCGCATCTTCCTCTCTCCTATTTCCTCTCTTACTCTGGCGGTCACGGCGGCGCGGAACTGCAGCGTGCGTGCGGCAGCGCGGATCTAACCGTGCGTGCGGCGGCGCGGATCTAACCGTGCGTGCGGCCGTGTGAAACTGCAGCGTGCGTGCGGCGGCGCGGACCTAACCGTGCGTGCGGCGGCGCGGATCTAACCATGCATGCAGCGACGCGGATCTAACCGTGCGTGCGGCGGCGCGGATCTAACCGTGCGGCGGCGTGGATCTAAGAGTGCCGGTGAGGATCTAACCCTCAGAAATAGTTGAAATATCTCTCTCTATCTCACTTTCGTTTCTCTTCTCAGATCTGTTGATGATGAAGAACACCAAGACGGCGGCCGTGCCGACAGTGGTCATCGATGCCAAGATCATTAAAGCCATCGCCTACAACATCGCTGCGACGGCGCAGATCCAGCCTTCAATGTCGGAGCCTGCCGATGTCTCACTTCTGTTGCCCTCCTCACATCCGTTGCTGATGAAGGACACCAAGACGGCGGCCGTGCCGATAGTGGTCATCGATGCCAAGATCATTGAAGCCATCGCCTATAACATCGCTGCGACGGCGCAGATCCAGCCTTCAATGTCGAAGCCTGCCGATGTCTCACTTCCGTTGCCCTCCTCAGATCCGTTGCTGATGAAGGACACCAAGACGGCGGCGGTGCCGAGAGTGCGAATCGATGCCAAGACGATTGAAGCCATCGTCTACAACCGCGCTGCGAAGCCGCCAATCCAGCCCTCCTCAGATCTGTCGCTGATGAAGTACACCAAGACGGCTGGGGTGCCAAGAGTGGTTGCGAAGCCGCAGATCCAGCCCTCCTCCATGTTCGAGTTTGCAGATGGCGCAGATGACCACCCCTCAGCCGCCCGTCGTCCCGGCCCTTCTAGCCCATCGCTGCGCGGCCGTGTTCGACGCCGCAAATTGGGATAAATTATGATAAATTTGTATTTTTCCATTTCAAATTGGGATAAAATTGTTCGAACTACTACCTCCATCTCAAAAAAAGCTTCTCCACTTTCTCGATGTGTCCATGTACATCCGTATGTATGATTTGAATTCTATCCCAACTTGATTGGGAAGATTGATATGTATTTGATCCGAGAGGCTGGTACATGCTTTCACTTTTGGAATCCCTTCACTTTTATAAGATGTTCATGCAGGCTAAAATTATCGTGCGCATTACTTAGCACAACTAGGAAATTGTACGCCAAAATATAGTGGTTAGAGCCACACCAAAGTACAGTGGTTAGAGCCATCTACTGAATAACAATTCTATACTATCTAAATCATCTACCACAACCACATAACTGTTAGGACAGGGAAGACACCTAATAAAACTGCCCAGATAAATCTACTTTTCTCCTCTCCCATCACTTGAAGTTCATATTCTAGATTTTCTACCACTTCATCAAATACGGCAAGATCTGTCTCAAGTATCAACTTCTCCTTGCGAATAAGCTCTGAATTCTTCTTTTCTTCCTCCACAGTACGCTTTAGCTCGAATATCATCAGGTTTTTATGGGCCAATTCATCACCTAAATTGGCCACCTTCTCCTCCAAATCCATCCTCTGGCTACACCACTGGGTTGATTCATCTTGGTATGCAATGTACCATAGATCATCGGCTTGCCTGGCAAACTGAAGGGTTTCGCAGCATAGTAAATCAAAAAAAAATCCTACGGATGCGAACAAGAAAGCCAAGATCTAATCTAGGAGATGTAATCAACGAGAGAGATAGATGAGATCTTCATACCCTTGAAGAAATCGCACAGCGGAAACGTTCAACAGAACATGGATGATGTAGTCGTACTAGCCGTCTCCTCCTCGCGATCCGATCTGATCCAATGCCGCAAGTGGCGACGCCTCTGAGAGATGCACACGTACAGTGCACCAACGACTCCGCCTTCCCGGTCCAGCGAGATATGGTGGAGTGGTAGATGGGATCAACAACACGACGGTGTGGTGTCTATGGTGGAGAGTATGCGCCGACAGGGCTTCGCCTGTTTGCGTGGTGGAGAAAGAACGGAGAAAGGAGGCTTCAGAAACCGGGCAGCGGCTTCGTGCAGATTAGGTCATCTGAGATGCCGGCGCCGTAGTCTTTTTATAAGCGGATTGCTTGGACGAGGAGCTAGGTCAAAACCCAAACGTACTTGTTACGTTACGTGAAGCTAGCTTCCGGCGGCGCCGATCGATCGAAGATCGATTCCTGGAGCAGCCCCTCGTGCACGTCATACGCACATGGGCTGGTCCCTGTGCATCGGCCAAGGCCATGAGCCAAAGCCCAAACGGGCCGGCCTCATCCCGCGAGCGTACCATGCATAGCATGCAATAGCAAGCCAACGGCCAGCGCCTGGCCGCTCTGATCATTTCAGATCGAGCGAGCCAGGTCGCTGCCTCCCTTTTTTTTCTTCTTTTTTTTCTTTATTTATTTCTTTCAAATAAATATTGCTTAATATCTAATAATTCATATAATTAATAAATACTAATATTTTCCACCCGGAACAATTCCGTAACTTCCGAAACGCTTTCATATAAATCCCGAAACTACCCTAGCGTTGATTTGCGTTAAGTGTGTGACCCTACGGGTTCGAGAATGCGCGGACATGATCTCCATCAATAATCAATAGCGGGATCTAGAAATCCATATTGACTTCCACGCACTCAACGATGATCATATCGGATGAACCACGATGTCAGGATTCAAGCAATCCCGTATTTGTATTCCCTTCGTCTCGTGATATTTTACTCGCCCGAGATTCGATCGTCGGTATCGGCATACCTAGTTCAATCTCGTTCACAGCAAGTACTTTACTCATTCCGTAATCCAATATCACTTTGTGATTAACTCCTTAACTATGTGCTTGCAAGCGGTGTTGATATCGATTACCGAGTGGGCCCAAAGTATATCTCTCCGACTCGGGAGGGACAAATTTCATCTCGATACATACAACCCAACAAGTACTTTCTGATCACCTGAGAGACACCTTTATGATCACCCTTTCATAGGATGACGTTTGATGACCTCAAAGCTCTCTTCCGGCACTAGGGAGTTGCATTATCTCATAGTCTAAGGAATACAATACTTGACATAGGAAAAAGCTTCGCAAAGATGAACACAATGACACGATCTAATTGCTGTGCTTTATTTGGGTCTGTCCATCACATCATTCTCCTAATGACATGATCTCATTATTAATTGACAACTCATGTCTATGGTTAGGAAACCTTAACCATCATTAATCAATGAGCTAGTCCATAGAGGCGTACTAGGGACATGGTGTTGTTCATAAACCACACAAGTATTAAAGTTTCCGCTTAATACAATTCTAGCATGGAATATAAACATTATCATAAACAAGAATTATAATAATAACATCTTTATTATTGCCTCTAGGGCATAATTCTAACAGTCTCCCACTTGCACTAGAGTCAATAATCTAGTTTACATCTGGTAACAATCTAACACCCATGGCATTAAGGTGCTGATCATGTTTTGCTCGTGGAAGAAGTTTAGTCAACGGATCTGCGACATTCAGATCTATATGTACTTTGCTAATCTTCAGATCTCCATCTGCTATATAATCTCGAATTATATGGAAACGTCGGTTGATCTGCTTGGTCTTTGGATGATATCTTGGTTCCTTAGCCAGTGCTATGGCGCCAGTGTTGTCGCACAATATCTCCAGTGGGTCCAAGGCATTTGGAACCACACCAAGCTCAGTGATGAAGTTCCTGATCCAAACTCCTTCACTTGACACTTCCGAAGCAGCCATGTATTCCGCTTCGGTTGTAGATCCCGCGATCACGCTTTGCTTGTAGCTTCTCCAGCTCACAGCTCCACCATTCAAAATATAAACGTATCCTGTCTGAGATTTAGAATCATCCGGGTCAGTGTCGAAACTAGCATCGACGTAACCTTTTACGACGAGCTGCTCATCACCTCCATAGACCAAGAACATTTCTTTAGTCCTATTTAAATACTTTAGGGTGTTCTTTACGGCTGTCCAGTGTTTCACTCCTGGATAACTTTGGTATCTGCTCGTCAAACTAAGAGTATTGGATACATCCGGTCTAGTACATAGCATGGCATACATGATAGAACCTATGGCCGAGCCATATGGCACTTTGCTCATAGTTTCTCTATCTTTTACCGTAGCTGGACACTGAGCCTTTCTCAATATCTTACCTGACAACATGGGCAATGAACCTTTCTTTGCTTTATCCATTCTGAACCTTTTCAGAACTTTGTCCAGGTATGTGCTTTGGCTTAAACCTATTAGGCGTCTTTGTCTATCTCTATAGATTTTGATGCCTAATATATAAGTAGCTTCTCATAGGTCTTTCATTGAAACACTTTTATTCAAATAACTCTTCACATCGTTAAGCATACCAATGTCATTTCCAATAATCAAGATGTCATCCACATATAGTACTAGAAATGTCACCGAGCTCCCACTCACTTTCTTGTAGATACAAGCTTCGTAGCAATTTGGAACAAATCCAAAACTCTTGATCACTTGATCAAAACAAAGGTTCCAACTCCGGGATGCTTGCTTCAGCCCATAAATGGAACGCTGAAGTTTGCACACTTTATCAGCATCCTTAGGATCGACAAAACCTTCGGGCTACATCATATACAACTCTTCATCAATGTTGCCATTGAGGAACGCAGTCTTGACATCCATCTGCCAAATTTCATAATCATGAAATGCAGCAATTACTAATAAAATCCGAATGGACTTAAACATCGCAACGGGAGAGAAAGTCTCATCATAGTCAACACCTTGAACTTGCCAAAAACCTTTTGCGACAAGCCGAGCCTTATAGACAGTAACATTACCATCCACGTCCGTTTTCTTCTTGAAAATCCATTTGCACTCAACGGCCTTATGGTCGCTAGGAGGGTCCACCAAAGTCCATACTTGGTTTTCGCTCATGGATCCCAATTCGGATTTCATGGCCTCTAGCCATTTCTCAGAGTCTGGGCTCATCATTGCTTCCTCATAGTTCGCAGGTTCATTGTTGTCTAACAACATGACGGTTAAGATAGGGTTGCCATACCACTCAGGAGTGGCACGCGACCTTGTTGACCTGCGAAGTTCAGTAGCAGCATCGTTCGAAGTTTCATGATCCTCGTCATTAGCTTCCTCTCCTGTTGGTGCAGGCGGCACCGGAACAACTTCGGGTGCTGCTCTACTCTCCAATTCGAGAGAAGGTTCAATAACCTCGTCTAGCTCTACCTTCCTCCCACTCACTTCTTTCGAGAGAAACTCCTTCTCAAGAAAGGATCCGTTCTTAGCAACAAACACTTTGCCTTCGGATCTGTTGTAGAAGGTATACCCAATCGTTTCCTTAGGGTATCCTATGAAGACGCATTTCTCCGCTTTGGGTTTGAGCTTGTCCGGCATCAACCTCTTGACGTAAGCTTCGCATCCCCAAACTTTAAGAAATGACAGCTTAGGTTTAGCACCAAACCATAGTTCATATGGTGTCATCTCAACGGATTTAGATGGTGCCCTATTTAAAGTGAATGTAGCGGTTTCTAATGCATAACCCCAAAATGATAACGACAAATCTGTAAGAGACATCATCGATCGCACCATATCTAATAGAGTTCGATTCCGGTGTTCAGACACACCATTGCGCCGTGGTGTTCCAGGTGGCGTGAGTTGCGAAACGATTCCGCTCGCTTTAAGATGCATGAGAAAATCATAACTCAAATATTCACCTCCACGATCGAATCGTAGAAATTTAATTTTCCTATTACGATGGTTTTCTACTTTGTTCTGAAATTCTTTGAACTTTTCAAACGTTTCAGATTTATGTTTCATTAAATAGACATACCCATATCTACTTAAGTCATCAGTAAAAGTGAGAAAATAGCGATATCCACCACGCGTCGAAATACTCATTGGTCCGCACACATCGGTATGTATGATTTCCAATAAGTCCGTTGCTCGCTCCATTATTCCGGAAAACGGGGTTTTGGTCATCTTGCCCATGAGGCACGGCTCGCATGTGTCAAACGATTCAAAATCAAGAGACTCCAAAAGTCCATCAGAATGGAGTTTCTTCATGCGTTTTACACCAATATGACCTAGACGGCAGTGCCACAAATAAGTTAGATTATCACTATCTACTTTGCATCTTTTAGCCTCAATGTTATGGATGTGTGTTTCATTGCTTTCGAGATTCAGAAGAAATAAACCATTCATGACAGGTGCATGACCATAAAAGATGTTATTCATATAAATAGAACAACCATTATTCTCTGACTTAAATGAATAACCGTCTTGCAATAAACACGATCCAGATATAATGTTCATGCTCAACAAAGGCACATAATAACACTTATTAAGGTTTAAAACTAATCCCGAAGGTAAAACTAAGGAGAGTGTGCCGACGGCCATCACGTCAACTTTTGATCCATTGCCGACGCGCATCGTTACCTCATCCCTTGCTAGCCGCCATCTATTCTATAGCTCCTATTTCGAGTTACAAATATTAGCAACTGAACCAGTATCATATACCTAGGCACTACAACAATCGCTAGTAAGGTAAACATCAATAACATGTATATCAAATATACCTTTAATGGTGCCAGCCTTCTTGTTCGCTAAGTACTTTGGACAGTTGCGTTTCCAGTGACTCTTGTCCTTGCAATAGAAGCACTCAGTGTCTGGCTTAGGTCCAGACTTGAGCTTCTTCTCAGTAGGGGCAACGCGCTTGCCGCTGCCTTTCTTGAAGGATTTCTTTGCACCCTTAGCTTTCTTGAAGCTAGTGGTCTTGTTGACCATCAACACATGATTATCTTTCTTGATATCCACCTCCGCAGCTTTCAGCTTAGCGAAGAGCTCAGTGATCGTATCAGTGGAACCAATTTGATTGTGAGTAACTACAAAGCCTTTGTAGCTAGGAGGGAGTGATTGCAAAACTCTGTCAATCTTGAGCTCTTCTGGAATCTTGCAGTCCAGCTGCTCAAGGCGTTGAGTGTAGCCCGACATCTTAATGGCGTGCTCACTAACGGAACTCCCTTCCTCCATCTTGCAGTTAAAGAACTTCTCAGAGATCTCATATCTCTCAGAACGGGTTTGAGTCTGAAACATGGTTTTTAGTTCCTCAAGTATCTCATAAGGCCCACCGTACTTCTCAAAACAATTTTGAAGTTCCGGTTCCATAGAAAACAACATGGTACTCATAATCGCATCATAATCATCTCTGCGAGAATTGAAGTCAGCAAGTTCTTCAGTTTTCGCTATTGCAGCAAGGGGGTTACCTAGCACTTCCTCAAGTACATAAGCTTTTTGCCTGCCAGCGAGAATGATCCTCAGATTGCGAAACCAGTTGGTGAAGTTAGACCCATTGTTTTTAAGCTTTTCTTTCTCAGCAAACACGTTGAAGTTGAAGTTGGACTTAGCCATTTGATCTACAACATTGCAAGTACAATTTAGACTATGTTCAAGATAACTAGTTCAACTTAATCAAATTACTAGATGAACTCCCACTAAATTCAACATCCCTCAAGTTGTTTAGTGAACACGATCCAAATTCACCACAACTAATCCGATCTTCACGAGAAGAGATGTGGTTTCAATGGTGGACAACAAAGTGTCGATCATATCATTCATATGACTCATGTTTAACCTTTCGGTTCGTGTGTTCCGAGGCCATGTCTGTACATGCTAGGCTCGTCAAGTCAAACCCAAGTATCTCCGCGTGTGTAAAAACTGGCTTGCACCCGTTGTATGTGAACGTAGAGTTTATAGCACCCGATCATCACGAGATGCTTCAAAACGACGAACTTTCGCAACGGCGCATACGAGGGGAGAACACAATTTTATCTTGATCTTTAAGTGAGGAATCATCTTATAATGCTACCGTCGCGATCAAAGCATAATAAGATACATAAAGGATAAACATCACATGCATATAATTTTATGTGACATGGTATAGCCAATCTCCGTGCAATGATCTGCATCTTGTGCGTGCCGGCATGATCTCCATCACTCCACCATGATTGCCTCCACCACGAATAGCAACTACAACTATTGCTAACTACTTAGCGATAAAGTAAAGCTATTATATGGCGTATAAGAAGTTGACACGAAGGTCATACACAATTATAAAGACAACCATATGGCTCCTGCCGGTTGTGAACTCATCGACATGCAAGTCGTGAAATATTACAAAACATGATCATCATATACATCACATATAACACATCACATCTTGTGGCCATACCATATCACAAAACACTCCCTGCAAAAACAAGTTAGACGCCTCTACTTTGTTGTTGCATGTTTTACGTGGCTTATGGGATTAACAAGTTAAGAACGATTCTTACCTATGAAAAGCCACAACGGTGATATTATGGTTGATAACATCCGTTGTAAATCCCATGACTACTATAGTGAGAGAAACTGGCATCCACCAGCCGCATGTGTGGAACAGGCCACACGTCAAGTGCGAAGCCGGTCTCACGAACGAGGTCGCGTAAAGTTGGCCTGGACCGCTTCGATCTCACTATGCCGCGCCATAATAAATACACACCAAGAGGTTTGCAACAGAAAACATCAACGCCCGCAACAAGCATGTTGCGTTCTACTCGTGAAACACATCTACGCATAGATCTAGCTCCGATACCACTGAAGGGTTTCACAGCATAGTAAATCAAAAAAAATTCCTACGGATGCGAACAAGAAAGCCAAGATCTAATCTAGGAGATGTAATCAACAAGAGAGATAGATGAGATCTTCATACCCTTGAAGAAATCACACAACGGAAATGTTCAACAGAATGTGGATGATGTAGTCGTACTAGCCGTCTCCTCCTCGCGATCCGATCCGATCCAATGCCGCAAGTGGCGACGCCTCCGAGAGATGCACACGTACAGCGCACCAATGACTCCGCCTTCCCGGTCCAGCGAGATATGGTGGAGTGGTAGATGGGATCGACAACATGACGGTGTGGTATCTATGGTGGAGAGTATGCGCCGATAGGGCTTCGCCTGTTTGCGTGGTGGAGAAAGAACAGAGAAAGGAGGCTTCAGAAACCGGGCAACGGCTTCGTGCAGATTAGGTCATCTGAGACGCCGGCGCCGTAGTCCTTTTATAAGCGGATTGCTTGGATGAGGAGCTAGGTCAAAACCCAAACGTACTTGTTACGTTACGTGAAGCTAGCTTCCGGTGGCGCCGATCGATCGAAGATCGATTCCTGGAGCAGCCCCTCGTGCACGTCATACGCGCATGGGCTGGTCCCTGTGCACCGGCCAAGGCCATGAGCCAAAGCCCAAACGGGCCGGCCTCATCCCGCGAGCGTACCATGCATAGCATGCAATAGCAAGCCAACGGCCAGCGCCTAGCCGCTCCGATCGTTTCCGATCGAGCGAGCCAGGTCGCTGCCTCCCTTTTTTTTTCTTTTTTTCTTTATTTATTTCTTTCAAATAAATATTGCTTAATATCTATTAATTCATATAATTAATAAATACTAATATTTTCTACCCAGAACAATTCCGTAACTTCCGAAACGCTTTCATATAAATCCTGAAACTACCCTAGCGTTGATTTGCGTTAAGTGTGTGACCCTACGGGTTCGAGAATGCGCGGACATGATCTCCATCAATAATCAATAGAGTGATCTGGAAATCCATATTGACTCCCACGCACTCAACGATGATCATATCGGATGAACTGCGATGTCAGGATTCAAGCAATCCCATATTTGAATTCCCTTCGTCTCGCGATATTTTACTCGCCCGAGATTCGATCGTCGGTATCGGCATACCTAGTTCAATCTCGTTCACAGCAAGTACTTTACTCGTTCTGTAATCCAATATCACTTTGTGATTAACTCCTTAACCACGTGCTTGCAAGCGGTATTGATATCGATTACCGAGTGGGCCTGAAGTATATCTCTCCGACTCGGGAGGGACAAATTCCATCTCGATACATACAACCCAACAAGTACTTTCCGATCACCTGAGAGACACCTTTATGATCACCCTTTCATAGGATGACGTTTGATGACCTCAAAGCTCTCTTCCGGCACTAGGGAGTTGCATTATCTCATGGTCTAAGGAATACAATACTTGACATAGGAAAAAGCTTCACAAAGATGAACACAATGACACGATCTAATTGCTGTGCTTTATTTGGGTCTGTCCATCACATCATTCACCTAATGACATGATCTCATTATTAATTGAAAACTCATGTCTATGGTTAGGAAACCTTAACCATCATTAATCAATGAGCTAGTCCATAGAGGTGTACTAGGGACACGGTGTTGTTCATAAACCACACAAGTATTAAAGTTTCTGCTTAATACAATTCTAGCATGGAATATAAACATTATCATGAACAAGAATTATAATAATAACATCTTTATTATTGCCTCTAGGGCATAATTCCAACACAAACTGTAACAATAATGGAAAAAAGAACAACTGAAATCACTCCAACAGGCCATGGCGGCACTTTAAATTCAACGGTAGTACAGAGAGCAGAAGCTAGATACCTGCACTTCCGACGAGGTAGGAGAAGTAGAACGTGGCCACGACATGATCGAATCCCCACCCTCGCCGGTGTACCTGCAAACTCCAATAAATTATGGGAACCGAATCGATTAGGGGGCGGGGGAGGCAGAAGCGGAGGTCTTACCAAGCTATACTACCAATTGGTGCGCGGAACAAATCTCAGTCGTCATGGGCGGCGGATCTGCTTGCGGTGGACTTTCCTGCGGTGGGTACAATGCATGCGAACGAAACAAGTGCTGGAGCCGTGGTTGACGTGCAGCGCCGTAGTCCGTCCGACACCGCCGGGGGACAGAGCCGGTGGCGCGATGAGGCACCAGCGATGGCTGCTCCGTCTGAGGGTGGGGAACGAGCTGCCAGCGGTTCTCCAATGACTAATGAGATACACAACACTAGGTTCCAACCATGTTTAGCATAAGATTCACTTTAGATTAAGCTGCGAAAATAGTCACCTGCTAGGTCTAGCTTAAGAAAAATTAATTAGCGAACTTGTTGCTTCTCTCTAAATAAAAGCAGGGATATATGCCTTTTCACTAAGGGCGACCCCAGCGGTCATTGGCTGAGGCGGCCCCACAGAGCGGCTCTATATGATTTTCTCTAAATAAATAGACGACCCCAGTGGTCATTGGCTGCGGAGGCCCCACAGAGAGGCAATATATGATTTTCTCTAAATAAATAGACGACCCCACTGGTCATTGGCTGCGGCAGCCCCACAGAGCGGCAATATATGTCTTTTCCTAAAAAATACACAACCCCACTGGTCATTGGCTGCGGCAGCCCTATAGAGTGACCCCATTTGTCATTGGCAGCACCGCGTATACAATCAGGAAATAAAACAGCCCACACATCAGCGATAGATGGATGGCTGCTCTGACGTGTCTCCTGACCCTACCCGTCAGCACCATTCAAAAGCAACGGTCAATTCACAACCACCATGGCTCCCTAGCCATCACCGGTAACGGTCAAGGCCTCTGACCAGACGGCAACCCTCCCGTCCGAGCGTCTGCGAGGGGTTTCAAACTAGAGGGAGGGGAAAACTGAGGAAAAGTTAAGCGGCTGGGGAAAACTGAGCACAACTAAGGACCCGAGGGCACGAAAATAGAAATCCCTAAATAAAATCTTGCTAAAAAGGTTTTCGAAAGTTATAGGATAAAATTGGCTTTTTGTAAATTAGCCTTTGAGATCCACAAGCCAGATTTCATGTAGTATAGTATTTTCACAAATGCCACAAATATGTATCATTTGCTAGTACGTTGTTGTACTGACCCCTCTGGGGATGCATATTCAAATGTGCAGGTTTTTATTGTCGAGTAAGGAACCAGGAGTAGGATCTCGAGCTTACATTCCAACATGTCTGCCTGTGGCACTTGATGAAGATGGAGGCTCATTGCTACTATGCTTTATGCTGTGTACTCGTAAGGTTGGAGACCTATGTAACTGGATTTATGTTATATTATTGATGCTATTGCAATGATTACTTATTTTGTACTGTGGTGCTATCTACTGATCCAGGGAATGGCATAGATACACAGGAGTTCTGTCTTTTGATAAGGCAGGGCGCTACATTTCCTCCTTTTACCTGCTCAAAGTCAAAGATTTTCTGCAAAGCAGCATGTTGAGTACTAGCAGGGAAATATTTCTGAAAGAAAGCATTAACAAAGCAACAGGACTATCAATAGATCCAGGAGATAAATTATTAAACCAAGCTTTAGCTTCACCTTTCAACGAGAAAGGGAAAATCTTTGCAACAATGTAAGTGCGCAACTTAGTATCATCAGAAAATAAGTTACTCAAAGCAGAGAGCTCATTCATATGTCCCATAGCACTTTCATTTTCAGTACCACAAAAAGGTTCTTTCTCAACAATAGATATGTAAGATAAATCCAAAGAGAAATCATAATCCTTATCACTAATGTTTATGGGAGACGTAGCAAACTTAGCATCATGAGAAAACTTATATCAAATAGCGCGTCTTGCAAGAAGGTTTCTAATAGCACCAGCATTGCTAGTAGCATGAAATTCATCAATAAAATCATCATTGAGCTCAATATAAGCTTCCTCAAGATCATCACTAGGACATTCTCTAGACTCAGGTGAACTAATAGGTATAACAGCAGTATTTCCCATTTGCTTAGTCCTAGCAATTGTAGCATCTAAGAAGGAACCTAACGAACCACTCTCATCAAGCATAGTAGAAGCATCATCAAAATTATCAGAAGCATTTTCAAACTCAGCAGAAGTAGTAGCATGTGCATGTGGTGGTGTAAGCAACTTACTCATCATAGATGGTGAATCAAGAGCAAAAGAGGTGTTCAGAGTTGTACCTCTTCTTGTAGTGGATGGTAATATAGGCACTTTTCCATCACGAGGTTTACCCATGATGAATGGATTGCAGCGAACAATATGAATTCCAAGTGAACTTACAAATAAAGCTATGCTCCCCGGCAAGGCGCCAAAAAATAGTCTTGATGACCCACAAGTATAGGGGATCGCAACAGTCTTCGAGGGAAGTAAAAACCAAATTTATTGATGCAACACAAGGGGAGCCAAAGATTATTTATAAGCAGTAACAGATGAGTTGTCAATTTAGCTGCACCTGGAAACAGACTTGCGCGCAGCAGTTTATCAGTAGCAACAATTTTATAGTAGTGTCAGTAGTAATATAGTAGCAGAAATAGTAAAATAAAGACAGTAGCGGTATCAATAGTAAACAGTAGGATTAAATACTATAGGCATAGGGATGGACGAACGGGTGTTGCATGGACAAGATAATTCATGTAATAATCAAGACATGGGCAATTGCAGATAAATAATGATAAAGCATCCTAGTACTAAACAACCATAGGCATCTGTTCCGTATTTAGTCGTACGTACTCGCAGTGAGAAACTTGCACGACATCTTCTGTCCTACCAGCCCGTTTGTAGTGGGGCCTCAAGAGAAACTACTGGTAATTAAGGTACTCCTTTTAATAAAGTACCGGAGCAAAGCATTAACACTCAGTGAACACATGTGATCCTCACATCACAGCCACCCCCTTCGGTTATCCCAATTGTTATCACTTTGGGGCCTTGGGTTCTGGACAACGATATGTGTATACAACTTGCAGGTAAGACCACAAACAACAATTATCATCATAAAACAATAACAAGTTCAGATTTGAGATCATGGCACTCAGGCCCAAAGTGACAAGCATTAAGCACAACAAGTTGCAACAATGTCATAAGCACTAACAATGGATACTAGGCACCATGCCCTATCAATCTCATAGCAATTACATGAATGATCTCATCTAATCCCTACCATCCCCTTTGGCCTATAGCGGGAATTACTCACACATGGATGGGGGAATCATGGATGGTTGATGGAGAGGCGTCGGTGGTGATGATGGTGATGATCTCCTCCAAATCCCTATCCCGACAGGGTGTCAGAACGGAGTTTCTGGTTCCGAATCGCGGTTTCTGGTGGTGGCGGCGCAGCGGAACTCTATCTGGGAAAAACGGGTATATGTAGGCGGAAGGAGGGGTCGAGGCGACGCCTGGGGCAGCCACACCACCCCCTGGCGCGGCCTGGCCTGGCCCGCGCCACCAGGTGGTGTGTGCCCCCTGTGGCCCCTCTCCATCTTGTACTCTGGCTCCGTGTGTCTTCTGGTAAAATAGGAACTTTGCGGTATTTTTTGGGATTTTTCCTGAAAGTCAGATTTCTGCACAAAAACAAGACACCTGGGCAATTTTGCTGAAAACAGCGTTAGTCCATGTTAGTTGTATTGAAAACACGAAAATTAGAGGAGAAACAACAGCAAAAGTGTTCGGGAAAGTAGATACGTTATGGACGTATCACGTATCATTGGGTCTTGGCAAGGTGGTGGTCAAACCGGATATTTCCCTTGTGGACGTCATGCTTGTTGAGACTCTTGGTTATAATTTACTTTCAGTTCGTACACTTGGAAAGATGGGCTTTGCCGTCTTCATTGATTATGATATTATGGTACTCCTGTGGAGCAAGTCTCTAAAGGTCACTTTCGTTGGGCATATTGAAAACAACTTGTATGTGGTGGACTTCTCGGGGAAAACCACTACAAGTGCAATGTGTCTATTTGGAAAGGCCGATGTGGGTTGGCTTTGGCATCGCCGGCTAGCCCATGTCAACATGAGAACTTTACAAAGTCTTCACAAGGGAGGCCACATTCTCGGACTAAAATATAGTGTTTCTTTTCCAAAGATCATGTTTGCAGGGCTTGTGTTAAAGGAAAAATGCATGACTCTTCCCACTCAAGCAAGACTATTATTTCTTCCAAGAGGATTTTGGAGCCCCTTCATGTGGACCTCTTTGGTCCTCCTTCTCATGCAAGCCTTGGTGGGAAGAAATATTGCTTGGTGATTGTTGATGACTATTCAAGATATACATAGGTTTATTTCTTTGAATACAAGAGTGAGACCCAACAAACCATCATCAACTTTGCCAAAGAAGTTGAACGTCAATATGGGTAGAATATATTGGCAACAAGAAGTGACAATGGCTCCGAGTTCAAGAACTACACCTTAAATGATTTTCTTAGTGAAGACGGGATAAGACATCAATATTATGCTGCATACACCCCTCAACAAAATGGTGTAGTCGAGAGGAAGCACCGAACTCTTATGGATATGGCTAGGTCCATGTTGGCAGAGTTTAAGTCTCCATACAACTTTTGGGCCGAAGCTATCTCTACGGCTTGTCATTCTTCAAACCGGCCCTACCTCCGCAACGGCTTGAACAAGACTCCATATGAAATACTCATCGGAAGCAAGCCCAACATCAAGTACTTCTAGGTTTTCGGTTGTAAGTGTTTCTTTCTTAGAAAAGGAGTTCATTTAGGTAAATTTGATCCAAAAGCATTAGAAGGTATATTTGTTGGTTATGGTGCCGAATCCCACACTTATAGAGTCTTCAGCAATTCAACCGGGCATGTTGAAGAATCTTGTAGTGTGGTGTTCAAAGAAAATGATGGCTCCCAAGGGGGTGAGATGTTACTTGTGATGTAGATGATGAAATACCTCAAGATACCATAAGAAGAATGGACATTGGATTTATTTGCCCCATTGAGGGACACCTTGAGGTGGACCGAGAAGAACTATGCTCACTCAAGTGGACCCCTCATCTACACAAGTTCAACAAGCCTCTACCAAAGAAGCAACTAATGCACCAATCGAAGAACAAGAGAAGAACCTTCATGAATAAGAAGAGGCGTCACCATCCATTCCGAATATTCCAACCGCCTCTAATTCTTCCCAAGACCAAGATCAACCTACTCATGAAGTGAATAATGATGTGCTCAATGATGATCAAGGTCAAGTTGATGGTCAAGATGGGGACCAAAATGATCAAGATGATCAAGTGATCCCTCAAAGATCTAATGAAGAGATCGAAGCCCATTGCAAGAGAAGAATTGAAAGAACCTTGGAACTTAGTGGTCATACCCTAGAAAGGGTTATTGGAGATTTAAGAGGCAATGCGTCAACCTGGAGTCAATTGGCAAAATTTAGCAATCATCAAGCCTATATCTCCATGATTGAACCCAAGAAAGTATTTGAAGCACTTGAAGATCCAGATTGGTTGGATGCTATGCATGCAGAACTCAATAACTTCAAGCGCAATAATGTGTGGGTGTTAGTAGAGAAGCCTAAAGAGTGCCGCAATGTTATTAGCACAAAGTGGACATTCAAGAACAAGCAAGATGAGCATGGAATTGTTGTGAGGAACAAGACAAGATTGGTAGTTCAAGATTTCTCTCAAGTTGAAGGCATTGAATTTGGAGAAACTTATGCTCCCGTGGCTCGCCTTGAGTCCATATGTATCCTTCTTGCATATGACACTCATCATAATTTTAAGTTGCAACAAATGGATGTTAAAAGTGCATTTCTTAATGGTCCATTGAAAGAGGAGGTGTATGTTAAGCAACCCCCAGGATTTGAGGACCTCAACTTCCCTAACCATGTCTAAAAACTCCATAAGGCACTCTATGGACTTAAACAAGCTCCGCGTGCGTGGTATGAGCACCTTAGGGAGTTGTTTTTAGACCGTGGGTTTGAAGTTGGGCAAATCAATCCCACTCTTTTTACTAAGAGGGTCAATGGGGAGCTTTTCGTATGCCAACTATATGTTGATGATATTATGTTTGGCTCTACTAACAAATCTTTTAATGATGAATTTTCAAAGCTTATGACCAATAGGTTTGAGATGTCTATGATGGGCGAAATGAAGTTCTTTATTGGTTTTGAAATCAAGCAATTAAAAGAAGATACTTTTATTAATCAAGCCAAATATGTCCAAGACATGCTCAAGAGGTTCAAGATGAAGGAACTAAATGGGGACACCACACCAATGCCCACTAAATGTCATATTGAACTTGATCCCAATGGTAAAGATGTGGATCAAAAGTTATACCGCTCTATGATCGGTTCTTTGCTTTACCTTTCTGCATCTAGACCCGATATTGTGTTGAGTGTAGGTGTGTGTGAAAGGTATCAAGCCGCTCCTAAATAAAGCCACCTAGTGGCGGTCGAAAGAATCTTTTGATATTTAGTTTATACCCCAACTTATGGGCTTTGGTATCCTAAAGGCTCAGCTTTCTCTCTTTGTGGCTACACAGATTCAGATTGGGCCGGTGACAAGGATGATAGGAAATCAACCTCCGGGGCTTGCCAATTTCTTGGTAGGTCCTTGGTGTGTTGGTCTTCTAAGAAGCGAAATTGCATATCTCGCTCCATCGCCGAAGCCGAATACATTGCCGCTGCAAGTGGATGCACTCAATTATTATGGATGAGGCAAACTTTAAAGGAATATGGTGTCAATTGTGACAAAATGCCTATTTTGTGTGATAATGAGAGTTCTATCAAATAGCCTATAATCCGGTGCAACATTCAAGAACCAAGCATATTGAGATCCAGAATCATTTTTATTAGAGATCATGTTGCTCGTGGTGATATTGAACTTGCATATGTTTGCACCAAGGATCAAATTGCCGATATATTCATGAAGCCCCTTGATGAAGCAAGATTTATATATTTGTGGAATGAGATAAATATCATTGATTTAAGGAGTGTGGCTTGAGCATCTTGCAAATACACCTATATTTCAATCTTTATTTGGTTTAGGTGTGGGCATGGAGATAGGGGGATGATACGTCTCAAACGTATCTATAATTTTTGATGCTCCATGCTTGTTTTTACACCATTTGCCTATTGTTTCGTTACACTTAGTGGCACTTTTATGCATTTTCCGGAACTAACCTATTAACGAAGTGCCACAGTGCCAGTTTCCCGTTTTCTGCTGTTTTTGTGTTTCAGAAGTGATACACAGGAAATATTCTCGGAATTGGACGAAACAAGTTCCTGAAGTCTTATTTTACCCGGAAGCTTCCAGAGATCCGAAGAGGAGTAGGAGGTGGGCCACAGGGGCCCCACACACACAGGTGGCGCGGCCAGGCCCCTGGCCGCGCCAGCCATGTGTGAGGAGGCCCTGGCCCTCCTCTGACATCTCCCCTTCGCCTATAAGAAGCCTTGGGATGGAAAACCCTAAGGGATTCGGCAATTTTCCAGAAACAGTTCCGCAGCTCCGCCGCCGTCGCCGACGAATTTCGGGGGACAGAAGTCTCTGTTCCGGCACCCTGCCGGGACGGGGAAGTGCCCCCGGAGCCATCTCCATCAGTCTCCATCGCCGTCTCCGCCGTCTCCATCGACCTCACCGCCATCTCCATCAACCTTGCTGTCTCCTATGATGAGGAGGGAGTAGTTCATCCCCGGGGCCGAGGGCTCTACCGGTAGCTATGTGGTTCACCTCTCTCTCCCATGATGTGATCTTTATGTGATCGTGAGCTTTGTATCATGTTGAACAAGTAGATGTTATTATTCAGATATTATGCTACTCCTATGCTTAATTATTATAGTGTACTCTAGTGATGTTATTAAAGTAATCTATTCCTCCTGCCATGGCGTAACGGTGACAGTGCGTGCATCATGGTGGTACTTGGTTTAGGCTATGATTGTGATCTCTTGTGGATTATGAGAGTAATTATTACTATGATAGTATTGAGTGATCTATTCCTCCTTTCATGGTGTAAAGTTGACAGTGTGTGCACCGTGTTAGTACTTGGTCTAAGTTGCAATGATTTCTATCTTGAGTTGTGATCTGATTTGGATGTCTCTATGAGTGGTGTTTGTCAAGTACTTGATGAACTTTAAGGGGTGCTTCTGTAGCCACTACACAATGATTAGTGTTATTCAATAGGAGAGTAATTCAGAGTACCATAGTGGAGAGTAGTTGTTTATTTGTTCATTCATGTTATATTGTTGGGAGTGTGTCCACTAGTGAAAGTATGATCCCTAGGCCTTGTTTCCAAGCATTGCACACCGTTTACTTGCTATTTTGTTACTTGTTTGCTCGCAGCGATATTTATTTCATACCACAGTTACTACTTATAATCATCACTACCGCTTGTATTTCACTATCTCTTCGCCGAACTAGTGCACCTATACATCTGACAAGTGTATTGGGTGTGTTGGGGACACAAGAGACTTTCTGTATCGTAATTGCAGGGTTGCTTGAGAGGGATAGCTTTGACCTCTTCCTCCCTGAGTTCGATAAACCTTGGGTGATCCACTTAAGGGAAACTTGCTGCTGTTCTACAAACCTCTGCACTTGGAGGCCCAACAAGTGTCTACAAGAATAGAAGTGCGTAGACATCAAGATCTTTTCTGGCGCCGTTGCCGGGGAGGTAAGGTAAAAGGTACTCGGATCCTCTTGTGTGAGTGCTCGGAGTTATTTCCTTTAGATTCTGCAATTATATCTTTTTGTTTCTTGTTTTTATTTTCACTAGTTAGGCTTAATGGAAAATAAAGAGTTCTTTAGTCTTTTTCCTGATTTTAGATTTGAAGAGAAAATTGAAAATCCTTTGGAGCTTATTTCGCATAGCAATGTTATTAGTACGAATGCTTTGAATACTGTTAATGCTAATGCTATAGAAAAGTCTAAGCTTGGGGAAGCTGGTTTTATTGAGTATGATATTTTTAGTCCCCCAGCTTTAGTGGAGAAGGTTTGTTCTGATAATATTTTATCTCCCATATGTGATGTTTCTAATGATGCTTGTGCTCCTCATCCTTTTAAAATACCTATGGAGATTGTTGAACGTATTAGGGATAACTGCTATTTAGGAGATGGAACTGTCCATCCTGGTGATCATCTGCTCTTTATACATGAATTATGCGAGTTGTTCCAGTGTGCAGGTATTTCAATGAACCAAGTTAAGAAGAAGCTATTCTCTTTGTCACTGAAAGGCAGAGCTGAGGAATGGTATCGGCTGCTTGAAGATGGTCCATCTATTGCATGGGAGGAAATTGTACCTCTCTTTTATTCTAAATTCTATCCTCCAAGTGAGATTCATAAAGATCGTAATCAGATATATAATTTTTGGCCCCATGAGGGAGAAAGCATTGCTCAAGCGTGGGGAAGATTGAAGTTACTAATGCATAAATGTCCTATTCATGATCTTCCCCGTAATATTATTATTAACAATTTTTATGCAAGGCTTTCAGGACATTACAAGGACTATCTAGATGCATGCTTTGATGGGTCTTTCACAAGCAAGGATGTCGACACCAAGTGGGGTCTGCTTGAAACAATTCAAAACAATATTGAAGGTTGGGATAGCGACAAAGGTAAAGGATCAGGTATGAATTATGAGTTTGATTGCATTAAGTCTTTCGTTGAAACTGCTAATTTTCAAGAGCTTAGTGCTAAATATGGTCTTGATCCTCAAATTATGGTTGATTGCTTTAAAGCCTTTGCTTCCCATATGAATGTTCCTAAAGGAAATGGGGACGTGTATCATGAACCTTTTAAGGATACTTGCATAGAAAGTGATATTGTTATTAATGATTGCAATAAACATGCTCAAACTTCTAAAAGTACTATTTCTTATAAGCATGTTAATTTTTGTGGAATACATAGACCTTGTGAACAGAGTTACAACAAGGAAGATTATTGCATCACCCACGCAAATGAAGAAACCAGCATGTGGCTCAAGGATCTAGATGTGCTTGGTGAATGGGTTTGTGAGCTTTATCCTTTTCTTTGTGAATTTTGTGGTGAAAAAGGTCACTTTAATTTTCAATGCCCAATTAATCGAACGAGTACCGCAGATTTGTATTGTGATGATAAGATTACTCTCAATCAGCATGATGAGCTTACCTTGTTTTTGAATTGTGAAGAGATATCTAGAAAGCTTTCTTTGGTTGACATGAATGATGTTGATATTAATAGCACCCTTCTTGGTTGTCATCTCTATTGTGCTAAAGATTGCCTCGCAAATACTTACTTACAAGATCTTATTAAACATGATGATTTGCCAAGCTATGATAGGACTAATAGATGTTTCGATATTATTAATAGATAGGAGGAATCCTCCAAAGTTTCTTCTGTTGTTTCTGTCAGCAAGCCAGAATATGTGGAGAAGATGCCCTTCAAGTCTCTCCCTCCTAAAGGAGAGAGTAAGAAGAGTAAGAAGAAGAAGAAGAAGAAGAAGAAGAGGAGTAAAAGGCGAGAGGAAACGGTATCTTCCCCTAAGCGTTATGATCCTGCTATAGATTATGATAATTCTGATTGGGATGATGTTCCTATGCCTGTTATCTATGTTAGTGATCATGATTGGGAAAAGCACTCTACTTTTGATATTGAAAATCTTTTTGGTACCAATTCTAAGGTTAATAATTGTTGTACCATTAGTGCTATCCATGTTCCTTCTTATGATGATATGTTTGATGAATATGCTTTGAGAAATAGTTGTTCTCTAGCTTGTGATGATACTAAATCTCTAGTTTATGATGGCTATTATGATGAGTATAATATTTTCAGTTCACCTACTATTGAGGATAAAATTAGTTATGATTACAATATGCCTCATGTTTTTGATGATTATGGTGATGAGAATAATTATTCTGTTGAATCTGCTCCTACTACTATTGTTCATGTGGGGAGTATTAATTCTTTTATGCATGTGGCTCATGATAGGGATGTTTTATGTGATAGTTATATTGTTAGTTCTATTCATGATGCTACTGAAAGTTATTATGAGAGAGGGAAACATGGTTTGATGGATCTCAACAATATTGAGTTTCCCCTCTTTATGTTGCAATTCTTGAAGTTGTACTTGTTTTGCCTTCCTATGCTTTTTGCTTTGCGCTTTTATGATTTGTCTCTTTACAAGACTGTTTTTCATAGGAAGTGGTTTAGATATAAATGTCTTTCACATTTGCTTTTTGATGCTCTCTATTGCTTCAAGTTCTTATATGGCGCCTTTGCCTCAAGCTTTTATATGGCGCCCACATGAGCATCTTTGCAAATTACTGCGCCTAGCTCAAAGGCGTTAAAGAAAAGCACTCTTGGGAGATAACCCAATGTTTTTACTTTCAGTACTTTTTATTTTATTTGAGTCTTGGAAGTCATTACTACTGTAATGACCGCTCCTTATCTTGTTTATTTCGTTTTTGTGCCAAGAGAAGCCTCTAATTTGAGTGAGGTAAAGATTTGAGGATGTTGCTGTCCTGAAACTGTTTTCGGTGCTACACCGTAAAAATTCGTGAAAATTCTCTGTTTATCTTTTGGACCTGAGATTTCTTGTGCATATGTCCCAGGTTATATCAAAACTTTTCTTAGTTGAACACTTTTTGATTTGAGCAACACAAAATCCCTCAAAAATTCGACCTTTGTCAGCTGTTCAGTTTTGACAGATTTCTGCCAATATTTGTGTTTGCCACTTTATCGCTTTCTTTTGAGTTCTTTTGATCATGGAACTTTTTGGGGAGTTGCTACAGTAGTATTTGCTATATATGTGGTGGTTTTGAGTTGAAACCTGAAGCTAAAAGAGGTTGAATATATTTTATGCTTACACTAATGTTGCTAATAGAATTGTGTTTAGTTTTGTATGAAGGAAGTTTTCAAGTGTAGGGATTGGAGAATGATGAGATGAGTTGAAGAATGGACAAAAGCTCAAGCTTGGGGATGCCCATGCATCACCCCAAGAAATATCCAAGAAGTACAAGCGTCAAAGCTTGGGGATGCCCCCGAGGCACCCCTTCTTCATCGGCAAAAATCAGGTCACCTTTCAAAACACTATATTTTTATTGCTTCATGCACTATGTGTTTTTCTTGGAGCGTCTGTTGTTTTAGTTTTCTTAGTTGGTTAGGTTTGTTTGTTTGCTGCAATAAATGGTTTGATCACATCATGTTTCTTTTGGAGGAGATGAACTCGTTTTTCATTTGCCAAGAACACTCTGTTTTTCACTCTTATCGTTTCAATGAGTGTTCTCTTTTTCCGCTACTGCTTTTGGTTTTCGTTTTCGCCTTGATTTGCGTTCAGATCTTGTCATATCTTTTCATCAAGGTGTATTTTTGCCTCTGATCTTCATTGGTTTTCATCAAAAGAGGTGTTTATAAAAAAAAAATTGAATGGTGTTGGAAAAGAGAAAAAGCTTTGTGCAAAATAGTGGTACAAGAAGGAGCTTGTGTAGACTGCGGCTTAGGCTTTTTCATGTCATGCTTGATGTCTTTTTGATAGTATGCTTAGTGGTTTTGCTGTAGCATGACTTGTCTCAAATAACTGAGATTGTTTAATGAGCCTTTGAAAAAATCATGCGTTGTTTTTATTGTATGGAAGCATTATTTTGGTTTTCTCCTTGATGCTTTATTTGGGTTGACTTGGCGCATGCTCACACATGTTAGACTCTTACAAAGTTGCCAATAGCCTTCATGATCATTTAGTTTTTGACTTTTGATGCCATCTTATGCTTCTTTTAATGTCGCTTTGTCGCTTTGCATGATTATGGCCATTATTGCTCTCTTAGTTGGTCGCTCCCAGTCTTTTGCTAGCCCTCGCCTTGTACTGAGTATGAGCTCTACTCGTGCATCCAACTCCTAAAAGCCAAAGTTTTCCAAAGTGTCCCCCATACATACCTACTAGCAATTTGCTATTCCAAGTAAATTTGACTTGCTTTTATTTTCTCTTCAAATTAAACTCTTACGAGTGTTATGCGAAATTCGGTCAGTAAAGCTCTCACGAACCGGAAGGCACACTTTACTTTTTCCTGTTCTTAAAAATTTGACATTGTGGTCTCTTATGTTGAGTTGTTATGCTTGCAAGTTGTAAGTTGGAGACTAGCCCAGCCATGCAGTCATGGGCAAGCTTTCAACATTGCACTTCTTATTTGAGTTGATATCGTGATCTTTTGTTTATGGATGCCCGCGGTGTGAAATGAATTGGGAATCTTGTGGGGATCATGGAGTTTGTATATGTGTTAGGGAAACGCCGGGCCACCAATCTAAGCCATGCATAATTCATGGTGGAAATTTGCAGCATACCCATGGTGAACATTCGACGACGCATCTCACAATAAAAAGCTAAACAATATAGCAAATAAAAGCGATGTCGAGGTGTTCATTGTCTGCTTGTCCTATCATTTTGGTGTGGGCTTGTTCCATGTCATCGGGCACGGAGGTACCCCATTGGCGGTTCTCAATGATATGCATATACTTACAATGACAAGAGCCTTGCTTGGGACTCTAAGTAAAGTAGCATGAGGTTTGGGTACTCGTATTCACGGGGCACGAGGTTTTCAACTTATGATTTGTCAAGCATATGCATCATAATTGTTCTCGCATTAACTTTAACCATTCAAGATGCTTATGATGGGGGCAATGAGAGCTCAAAGCCGGTAAGTACCATAATTTTTGAAGGTTATAAAACTTGCAATCACTGCTTCCCTCTGCGAAGGGCCTTTCCTTTACTTTTATGTTGAGTCACCACCTTCTTTCTTTATGCACCGTTAAGAGAGCATAGTTGTCATTCTTAGTGTGATATGCATTGTCCCAAAGTTCATTGATTGATTCATATTGTTGGTTTCACTTGCTCTTAAATTATTTGTATCTAGTCGCCCTCTTAAACTTTGAGGTGTCCTATGCATTTATGTTTTGCTCTCTTTGAAGGACAAGCTGAAAACCTTTTGTATGTTTTCCTTATGATTTGAACACACGTTTGACTTTCATTGTTTCATTTTCATGATCTTTTGTTTGTGTTCATTTGCATGTTTACAACATGGTTGCTAAGTTCTTATTGTCATGATTATATCTTCATGCCCATGTTTTAAGTTCTATGATCCCAGCTCACCAATGCTTACATATATGATCAAGATTGTGTAGGTGCATGTCACCTCAAAAATTATTCTTTTGTTATCACTTACCTACTCGAGGACGAGTAGGAGTTAAGCTTGGGGATGCTTGATACGTCTCAAACGTATCTATAATTTTTGATGCTCCATGCTTGTTTTTACACCATTTGCCTATTGTTTCGTTACACTTAGTGGCACTTTTATGCATTTTTCGGAACTAACCTATTAACGAAGTGCCACAGTGCCAGTTTCCTGTTTTCTGCTGTTTTTGTGTTTCAGAAGTGATACACAGGAAATATTCTCGGAATTGGACAAAACAAGTTCCTGAAGTCTTATTTTACCCGGAAGCTTCCAGAGATCCGAAGAGGAGTAGGAGGTGGGCCACAGGGGCCCCACACACACAGGTGGCGCGGCCAGGCCCCTGGCCGCGCCAGCCATGTGTGAGGAGGCCCTGGCCCTCCTCTGACATCTCCCCTTCGCCTATAAGAAGCCTCGGGACGGAAAACCCTAAGGGATTCGGCAATTTTCCAGAAACAGTTCCGCAGCTCCGCCGCCGTCGCCGACGAATTTCGGGGGACAGAAGTCTCTGTTCCGGCACCCTGCCGGGACGGGGAAGTGCCCCCGGAGCCATCTCCATTAGTCTCCATCGCCGTCTCCGCCGTCTCCATCGACCTCACCGCCATCTCCATCAACCTTGCTGTCTCCTATGATGAGGAGGGAGTAGTTCATCCCCGGGGCTGAGGGCTCTACCGGTAGCTATGTGGTTCACCTCTCTCTCCCATGATGTGATCTTTATGTGATCGTGAGCTTTGTATCATGTTGAACAAGTAGATGTTATTATTCAGATATTATGCTACTCCTATGCTTAATTATTATAGTGTACTCTAGTGATGTTATTAAAGTAATATATTCCTCCTGCCATGGCGTAACGGTGACAGTGCGTGCATCATGGTGGTACTTGGTTTAGGCTATGATTGTGATCTCTTGTGGATTATGAGAGTAATTATTACTATGATAGTATTGAGTGATCTATTCCTCCTTTCATGGTGTAAAGTTGACAGTGTGTGCACCGTGTTAGTACTTGGTCTAAGTTGCAATGATTTCTATCTTGAGTTGTGATCTGATTTGGATGTCTCTATGAGTGGTGTTTGTCAAGTACTTGATGAACTTTAAGGGGTGCTTCTGTAGCCACTACACAATGATTAGTGTTATTCAATAGGAGAGTAATTCAGAGTACCATAGTGGAGAGTAGTTGTTTATTTGTTCATTCATGTTATATTGTTGGGAGTGTGTCCACTAATGAAAGTATGATCCCTAGGCCTTGTTTCCAAGCATTGCACACCGTTTACTTGCTATTTTGTTACTTGTTTGCTCGCAGCGATATTTATTTCATACCACAGTTACTACTTATAATCATCACTACCGCTTGTATTTCACTATCTCTTCACCGAACTAGTGCACCTATACATCTGACAAGTGTATTGGGTGTGTTGGGGACACAAGAGACTTTCTGTATCGTAATTGCAGGGTTGCTTGAGAGGGATAGCTTTGACCTCTTCCTCCCTGAGTTCGATAAACCTTGGGTGATCCACTTAAGGGAAACTTGCTGCTGTTCTACAAACCTCTGCACTTGGAGGCCCAACAAGTGTCTACAAGAATAGAAGTGCGTAGACATCAGGGGAGTGCAGTCCTAATTAATTGGGCTATCCCTCCCCCCATAATACCGATAGTAACAAATCATTCTTGTAATATTATTTTGTGATATGTGAGCTTCAGTGACGAGTATTGGTTATGGACCCAAGATACATCTTTGCGGTCCAATGCCAAAACACTCATACATGGTGGCCTCGGCCACCGACCTTTTCTTTTCGAAGAGGTAATTCATCGCAAATCTTATTTGGGTGTTATTGAGTTTCACTTGACTTTGTCCTCATTTTTTTATATGGGAAGGCACTTGCATTAGTTTTTAGATGTTTTCTTGATTCTTGCAATGTCAAGTGCCAAGAACCACTCCGTGATTGTATTCTCGCCTAAGCCTACTTATCTCAGCCATCATCACTCTCTCTCAAATCATGCATGCTCAGAATTCCTTGATTCCAGCTTTTCTTATCTAGACCGGCTTTAGCCGGACTTTGTCCGGAAAAAGTCGGTGGGCCGGCTAAAGCTGGTTTCCACACCGGCTAAAGCCAGGTAGTCCAGCTTTTCCCCTTTAGGGCTGTGGGGTGAGGGTTATCCTCATTTTCCCCCATGCCCCTTCTCCACCTAACCAATGCCCGCCTCCTTGGAGCCGCCGCCGCCGTCCATCACCTCTCCGGCCGCTGAAGCCCCTTCCCCAGCCGGCTCTCCTCTCTGGTGCCTCCTCCTCCCACGGAACAGGGTACCCGCCTCCTTCCTTTCTCCTTCTCTCTCTCCCTCTAGGGTAGACCTGGGGTTAGGGGAAGAAGATTCTATTTGGGTACTGATACGTCTCAAACGTATCTATAATTTTTGATGCTCCATGCTTGTTTTACACCATTTGCTTCATGTTTTGTTTACACTTCGTGGCGTTTTTATGCGATTTCCGGAACTAACCTATTGACAAGATGTCACAGTGCCAGTTCCCTGTTTTCTGTTGTTTTTGTCTTTCAAAAAAGCTACACAGGAAATATTCTTGGAATTGGACGAAACAAGGACCAAAACTCCTATTTTTCCCGGATGAAGGACGAGGACCAAAAGAGAGCCGGAGGGGGGCCAGAGGGCAGGCTCACCATGAGGGGGCGCGGCCCAGCCCCTGGCCGCGCCCACCTATGGTGAGGCCACCCTGGTGGCCCTCTGACGATGCCCCTCCGCCTATAAAAAGCCTCCCGACGAAAAACCCTAAATCAATTGGTGTTTTTCCCAGAACAGTTCCGCAGCGCCGCCGCCGTCGAAGACAAATTTCGGGGGACAGAAGTCTCTGTTCCGGCACCCTGCCGGCACGGGGAAGTGCCCCCGGAGCCATCTCCATCGGTCTCCATCAACGTCTCCGCCATCCCCATCGACTTTCACCGCCATCTCCACCAACCTTGCTGTCTCCTATGATGAGGAGGGAGTAGTTCTCCCCCAGGGCTGAGGGCTCTACCGGTAGCTATGTGGTTCACCTCTCTCTCCCATGATGTGATCTTTATGTGATCGTGAGCTTTGTATCTATTTGAATTGGTAGATGCTATTATTCAGATATTATGCTACTCCCGTGCTTTATTATTGTAATCTCCAGAGATACCTTGTATCATGGTGTGACGGTAATAGCGTGCGCATCATGTGTGTCTTTTTGGTTAATGTCTCTATAAATTGTTGGTGTTTGTTGAAACCATCTAGTGCGTTCAGGTGATAGTGTGGGACAATATAATTTGGGGAAATATGGACTTTGAGGAGTGCTTCGTAGCCCTACGCATGATTAGTGTTTATTTTCCATTGGAGAATTGTTTAGAGTGGCATATTGATGTTAGTATCTATTGGTTCAATTATGTTATATTTGTTGAGAGTGTGTCCACTAGTGAAAGTATGATCCCTAGGCCTTGTTTCCAAGCATTGCACACCGTTTCCTTTCAGTTTTGTTACATGTTTGCTTGCAATGATATTTATTTCAGATTACATTTACTACTTATAATCATCACTACTACTTGTATTTCACTATCTCTTCGCCGAACTAGTGCACCTATACATCTGACAAGTGTACTGGGTGTGTTGGGGACACAAGAGACTTTTTGTATCATAATTGCAGGGTTGCTTGAGAGGGATAGCTTTGACCTCCTCCTCCCTGAGTTCGATAAACCTTGGGTGATCCACTTAAGGGAAACTTGCTGTTATTCTACAAACCTCTGCACTTGGAGGCCCAACACTGTCTATAGGAATAGAAGCGTGCGTAGACATCAAGCTCTTTTCTGGCACATGTTTTATCTATCCATATTTGTTACTATGTGCTTAATTGATATATTATCTTACAAGATTCCTATGCATAGGAAGTGGTTTAGATTTAAATGTGTTTCACATTTGCTTTTTTGATGCTCTCTCTTGCTTTAAGCACTTTTATGGCGCCTACATGAGCATCTTTTCAAATTACTGCGCCTAGCTCAAAGGCGTTAAAGAAAAGCACTCTTGGGAGATAACCCAATGTTTTCTTTTCAGTACTTTTTCTTTTATTTGAGTCTTGGAAGTTATTACTACTGTAGTAACTGCTCCTTATCCTTTTTATTTCGTTGGTGTGCCAAGAAGAACCTCTAATTTGAGGGAGGTAAGATTTGGGGAAGTTGCTGTCCTGAAACAGATTTTGGTGCTGCACCGTAAAAATTCGTGAAAATTCTCAGTATATCTTTTTGACCTGATATTTCTTGAGCATATTCCCCAGGTTATATCCAAACTTTCATTAGTTTTGAACTTTTCGATTTTAGTAACAGAAAGTCCTTGAAAAAATCGACCTTTGTCAGTTGTTCTGTTTTGACAGATTTCTGCCACTATTTGTGTTTGCCTCTCAATCGCTTTCATTTTTAGTTCTTTTATCACAGAACTTTTGAGGAAGTTGCTACAGTAGTATATGCTTTATATGTGGTGTTTTTTAGTTGAAACCTGAACCGAAAAGGGTTGATTTACTATTATGCTTATGCTAACATTGCTAATAGAATTGTGTGAAGTTTTGTATGAAGGAAGTTTTCAAGTGTAGGGATTGGAGAATGATGAGATGAGATGAAGAATGGACAAAAGCTCAAGCTTGGGGATGCCCATGTCACCCTAAGAAATATCCAAGAGGTACAAGCATCAAAGCTTGGGGATGCCCCCGAGGCACCCCTTCTTCATCGGCAAAAATCAGGTCACCTTTCAAGACACTATATTTTTATTGCTTCATGCACTATGCGTTTTTCTTGGAGCGTCTTTACTTTTGCTTTCAGTTTTCTTTTGCTTTGTTTGCTGCAATAAATGGTTGTATCATATCATGTTTGTTTTGGAGGGAGATATACTCTGTTTTTTATTGCCAAGAACACTCTAGTTTTCACTCTTATCGTTCAATGAGTGTTCTCTTTTTCTAGAACTGCATTTGGCTTTCGTTTTTCGCCTTGATTTTTGTTCAGATCTTATTATATCTTTGCATCAAGGTGTATTTAGACTACTGGTCTATGTTGGGTTTCATCAAAAGAGTTGTGTCAAAAAGGTTTGAATATTGTTGGAAAAGAGAAAAAGTTTCATGCAAAAAAGTGGTACAAAAAGGAGCTTGTTTAGACTGCGGCTTAGACTTTTGCATGCCATGCTTGATGTCGTTTTGATAGTATGCTTAGTGATTTTTTCTGTAGCATGACTTGTCTCAAATGACTGAGATTGCTTAATGAGCCTTTGAAAAAATCATGCGTTGTTTTTATTATTTGGAAGCATTAATTTGGCTTTCTCCTTGATGCTTTATTTGGGTTGACTTGGTGCATGCTTACAACATGTTTGACTCATACAAAGTTGCCATAAGCCTCTATGATCATTTAGTTTTTGAATTTTGATGCCATTTTATGCTTCTCTTAATGATGTTTTGTCGCTATGCATGATTATGGCCGTTATTGCTCTCTTAGTTGGTCGCTCTCAGTCTTTTGCTAGCCCTCATTTTGTACTGAGTATGAGCTCTACTCATGCATACAACTCCCAAAAACCAAGTTATTCCAATGTGTCCACCATACATACCTATTAGCAATTTGCTATTCCAAAGTACATTTGACTTGCTTTTATCTATCCTTCAAATTAAACTCTTTTGGTGTTATGTGAAAATTAGTCAGTAAAGCTCTCACGAACCTGATGGCACACTTTACTTTTCTCGCTTTTAAAATTTTCACATTGTGGCTCTTTTATGTTGACGTTATGCTTGCAAGTTGTAAGTTGGAAATTAGCCAAACCATGCCGTCATGGGGTAAGCTTTCAACATTGCACTTTTTCTTATTTGAGTTGATATCGTGATCTTTTGTTTATGGATACTCGCGATGTGAAATAAGTTGGGAATCTTGCGGGATCATGGAGTTTGTATACGTATTAGAGAAACGCCTGGGCCACTAATCTAAGCCATGCATAATTTATGGTGGAAATTTACAGCATGCCCATAGTGGACATTCGACGACGCATCTCAAAATAAAAAGCTGTACCAATAGTAAATAAAAGAGATGCTGAGGTGCTCATTGTCTGTTTGTCCTATTATTTTGATGTGGGCTTGTTCCATGTCATCAGGCAAGGAGGTACCCCATTGGCGGTTCTCGATGATACGTGTATACTTACAATGACAATAGCTTGCTTGGGACTCTAAGTCGAGTAGCATGAGGTTTGGGTATTCGTACTTCACGGGACATGAGGTTTTCAACTTATTATTTGTCAAGCATATGCTCATAAACGTTCTTGCATTTACTTTAACCATTCAAGATGCCTATGATGGGGGCAATGAGAGCTCAAAGCTAGTAAGTACCATAATTTTTGAAGGTTTATAAAACTTGCAATCACTGCTTCCCTCTGCGAAGGGCCTTTCTTTTACTTTTATGTTGAGTCACTGCCTTCTACCTTTATGCACCGTTTAAGAGAGCATAGTTGCCATTCTGAGTTTAATGTGCATTGTCCCAAAATTTATCATTGATTGATTCATGATTTTGGTTTCACTTGTTCTTAAATTATTTGTATCTAGTCGCCCTCTTAAACTTAAAGGTGTCCTATGCATTTATGTTTTGCTATTCCATGAAGGACAAGTTGAAAACCATTTGCTATGTTTTTCCATATGATTTGAAGACATGTTTGACTTTCATTGTTTCATTATTCATGATCTTTTGTTTGTGTTTCTTTTCATGTTATAACATGGTTGCTAAGTTTCTATTGTCAAGATTATGTCTTTTATGCCCATGTTTTAAGTTCTTTTGATCCCAGCACTCAATGCTTACTTTGATGATCAAGATTGTGATGGTGCATGTCACCTCAAAAATTATTCTTTTGTTATCACTTACCTACTCGAGGACAAGCAGGAGTTAAGCTTGGGGATGCTTGATACGTCTCAAACATATCTATAATTTTTGATGCTACATGCTTGTTTTACACCATTTGCTTCATGTTTTGTTTACACTTTGTGGCATTTTTATGCAATTTCCGGAACTAACCTATTAACAAGATGCCACAGTGCTAGTTCCCAGTTTCTGTTGTTTTTGTGTTTCAGAAAAGCTACACAAGAAATATTCTCGGAATTGGACGAAACAAGGACCAAAACTCCTATTTTTCCCAGACAAAGGACGAGGACCGAAAGAGAGCCAGAGGGGGGCCAGAGGGCAGGCTCACCATGAGGGGGCGCGGCCCAGCCCCTGGCCGCGCCCACCTATGGTGAGGCCACCCTCGTGGCCCTCTGATGATGCCCCTCCGCCTATAAAAAGCCTCCCAACGGGAAACCCTAAATCAATCGGTGTTTTTCCCAGAACAGTTCCGTAGCGCCGCCGCCATCGAAGACAAATTTCGGGGGACAGAAGTCTCTGTTCCGGCACCCTGCCAGGATGGGGAAGTGCCCCCGGAGCCATCTCCATCGGTCTCCATCGACGTCTCCGCCGTCTCCGTCGACTTCACCGCCATCTCCACCAACCTTGCTATCTCCTATGATGAGGAGGGAGTAGTTCTCCCCCGGGGCTGAGGGCTCTACCGGTAGCTATGTGGTTCACCTCTCTCTTCCATGATGTGATCTTTATGTGATCGTGAGCTTTGTACCTAGTTGAATTGGTAGATGCTATTATTCAGATATTATGCTACTCCCGTGCTTTATTATTGTAATCTTCGGAGATACCTTGTATCATGGTGTGACGGTGACAGTGTGCGCATCATGTGTGTATTTTCGGTTAATGTCTCTATAAATTGTTGGTGTTTGTTGAAACCATCTAGTGCGTTCAGGTGATAGTGTGGGACAATCTAGTTTGGGAAAATATGGACTTTGAGGAGTGCTTCGTAGCCCTACGCATGATTAGTGTTTGTTTTCCATTGGAGAATTGTTTAGAGTGGCATATTGATGTTAGTATCTATTGGTTCAATTATGTTATATTTGTTGAGAGTGTGTCCACTAGTGAAAGTATGATCCCTAGGCCTTGTTTCTAAGCATTGCACACCGTTTCCTTTCAGTTTTGTTACATGTTTGCTTGCAGCGATATTTATTTCAGATTACATTTACTACTTATAATCATCACTACTACTTGTATTTCACTATCTCTTCGCCGAACTAGTGCACCTATACATCTGACAAGTGTATTGGGTGTGTTGGGGACACAAGAGACTTTCTGTACGTAATTGCAGGGTTGCTTGAGAGGGATAGCTTTGACCTCCTCCTCCCTGAGTTCGATAAACCTTGGGTGATCCACTTAAGGGAAACTTGCTGCTATTTTACGAACCTCTGCACTTGGAGGCCCAACACTATCTACAGGAATAGAAGCGTGTGTAGACATCAGGTACCTCTTGATCTATGGGTGATAGGAATTGAACCTAGTTCGTGCATTAGCCTAAATGAAAAATCTAGATGCAATTTGGTGACCTTGTCCTATCATTGTCAAAATCCATCTTCTGGTCTGGCTAAAGCCGGCCTGGGTCCGACAATAGCCGGCCTAGATCACCACTTTTTATCTCTGTTTTTCTTTCTCGGCTATTGCAATTGATCCTCTGACATGCATAATTACCTTTTGTGCTATCTATCTACTGCAGTTCACAGGTGGGTCTCATCTCAGGAGGGTTCGCTTTGTTGATCCCTCCCTTGCCCGCCGCAAGGATGCTTAGGATGCTCGTGTGGCTGCTGCCACCAAGAAGCAAAGGTTGGAAGAAAGGAATAAGAAGTCCTTGTTTGTCAATATCTCTGACCTCAAGAAACTGTCAAAGCAATAATACTAGGAATTCCACGGTCATAAGTGAAGGAAATATGCCCTAGAGGCAATAATAATATTGTTATTATCATATTTCTTGTTCATGATAATGTTTATACTCCATGCTAGAATTGTATTAAGCAGAAACATTAATACTTGTGTGGTTTATGAACAACACCGTGTCCCTAGTATGCCTCTACTAGACTAGCTCATTGATTAATGATGGTTAAGGTTTCCTAACCATAGACATGAGTTGTCAATTAATAATGAGGTCATGTCATTAGGAGAATGATGTGATGGACAGACCCAAATAAAGCACAGCAATTAGATCGTGCCATTATGTTAATCTTTGCAAAGCTCTTTCCTATGTCAAGTATTGTATTCCTTAGACCATGAGATAATGCCACTCCCTAGTACCAGAAGAGAGCTTTGAGGTCATCAAACGTTATCCTATGAAAGGGTGATCATAAAGGTGTCTCTCAGGTAATCAGAAAGTACTTGTTGGGTTGCATGTATCGAGATGGAATTTGTCCCTCCTGAGTCAGAGAGATACACTTTGGGCCCACTCGGTAATCGATATCAACACCGCTTGCAAGCATATGGTTAAGGAGTTAATCACAAAGTGATATTGGATTACGGAACGAGTAAAGTACTTGCTGTGAATGAGATTGAACTAGGTATGCCGATACCGACGATCGAATCTCGGGCAAGTAAAATATCGCGAGATGAAGGGAATACATATATGGGATTAATTAAATCCTGGCATCGTGGTTCATCCGATATGATCATCGATGAATATGTGGGAGTCAATATGGGTTTCCAGATCCTGCTATTGATTATTGATAGAAGATCATGTCTGCATATTCTCGAACCCGTAGGGTCACACACTTAACATGCATCGACGCTAGGATAAAATGGATAATTGCTTATTGAGTTTTTTGTTCGGAGTCTTGGATGAGATCCCGGACATCACGAGAGGTTCCGGAATGGTCTAGAGAATAAGATTCATATAATGGAAAGCAGTTTTTGGGTTTCAGAAAAGTTCTAGACTTTTTCGGTAGAGTACCGGAATGTTCTAGAAAGTTCCGGAGGGCTCCATGGTGGGGCCCACATGGACCAAAGGGTGCTGCCTACATGGGCCTGGTCGTCCATGCCCACTTGTCCTATGAGGCCAAGGGCAAAACCCTAGGGTTTTCTTATGGGCCAAGGCAAAGGAAACTTAGGGGGCAAGTTTTCTCTCTGGGGCCACCAGGTTGACTTGGAGGCTAAGGCTGCCCCCTTGGCCTACCCCCTTGACCTATTTGAAGGGGAGGGGAGGGCTGGGGCGTGCTCCTCTGCTAACCCTAGCCGCCGGCCCAACTGCTGCCCTCCACATCTCTCTCTCGCGACTGCACGTAGGCGAAGCCCTGCTGCAGAAATTCTCCACCATAAGCACCACGCCGTCGTGCTGCTGATCCAATCTATCTCTCCACCATACTTGCTAGACCAAGGAGGGAGGAGACGTCGATGTGCCATATGTGTGCATCTCTCAGAGGCATCGCCACTTGCGGCGTTGGATCGGATCGGATCGCAAGGAGGAGAAGGCTTGTACGACTACATCATCCACATTCTGTTGAACGTTTCCGCTGTGCGATTTCTTCAAGGGTATGAAGATCTCATCTATCTCTCTCGTTGATTACATCTCCTATATTAGATCTTGGCTTGCTTGTTCGCATCCGTAGGAAATTTTTTGATTTACTATGCTGCGAAACCCTTCAGTGGTATCAGAGCTAGATCTATGCGTAGATGTGTTTCACAAGTAGAACGCAACATGCTTGTTGCGGGCGTTGATGTTTTCTGTTGCAAACCTCTATGTTGTGTATTTCTTATGGCGCGGCATAGTGAGATCAAAGTGGTCCAAGGAAACTTTACGCGACCTCGTTCGCGAGACCGGCTCCGCACTTGACGTGTGGCTTGTTCCACACATGCAGCTGGTAGATGCCAGTTTCTCTCACTATAGTAGTCATGGGATTTACAACGGATGTTAGCAACCATAATATCACCATTGTGGCTTTTCGTAGGTAAGAATCGTTCTTAACTTGCTACTACCATAAGCCACATAAAATATGCAACAACAAATTAGAGGCATCTAACTTGTTTTTGCAGGGAGTGTTTGTGATATGGTATTGCCACAAGATGTGATGTGTATGTTGATATATGTGATGTATGCAATGATCATGTTTTGTAATGTTTCACGACTTGCATGTCGATGAGTTCACAACCGGCAGGAGCCATATGGTTTTCTTTATAATTTTGTATGACCTGCATGTCAACTTCTTATACGCCATGTAATAGCTTTACTTTATCGCTAAGTAGTTAGCAATAGTCATAGTTGCTATTCGTGGTGGAGGCAATCATGATGGAGTGATGGAGATCATGCCGGCGCGCACAAGATGGAGATCAATGCGCGAAGATTGGCTACACCATGTCACATATTGTATATGCATGTGATGTTTATCCTTTATGTACGCATCTTATTTTGCTTTGATCGCGACAGTAGCATTATAAGATGATCCCTCACACTTAATTTCAAGATAAAATGTGTTCTCCCCTCGTATGCGCCGTTGTGAAAGATCGTCATTTTGAAGCTTCACGTGATGATCGGGTGCTATAAACTCTACGTTCACATACAACGGGTGTAAGCCAGATTTACACATGCAAAAATACGTGGGTTAAACTTGACGAGCCTAGCATGTACAAACATGGCCTCGGAACACACGGACCGAAAGGTCAAGTATGAGTCATATGGATGATATGATCAACATGTTGATGTTCACCATTAAAGCTACATCATTCACGTGATGATCGGTCTCGGTGTAGTGAATTTGGATCATGCTTCACTAAACAACTTTGAGGGATGTTGAATTTAGTGGGAGTTCATTAGTAATTTGATTAACTTGAACTAATTATCATGAACTAAATCTTGATGTATTTGCATAAGTTGTTGTAGTCTTTGGCACCGTTTCCCACCGACACTTAGCTTAATTGAGTTAAAAGAACTATAGAATTCTGGATAATCACTTTACGGACTAGTACCGTTTAGTTAGAATGTCAAGAGTAAGGATTAAGTCTTATTGCAAACTTTAGCAAACCTCACTTGCTCCATGCGATTTAATAAGTTGTATTAATCTAAGAGCAATGATTCAAGTTTAGCATCTAAGATCATGTTTGCCTCCATGAGAAATTGATCTTCAAAATTGTTTGAGAATCAAAATGATCTTGGAGCTTAAAGAATTGTTTCAGAAACTAACAAGAAGTGAAAGATATTTGATATCTAAAACTTTGATTGTTTGCAAAATGATTAAGTATAATTTAGTAAAAGAACATATGCTCATATTGTATGAATATATGTGAAGATTAAAGACGCTAGGTGTCCCGATCACCCAAAAGTTTGGGAAACTAATATTATACTTGCATTTATCCTTAAGAGCTATAGTAGTTTCATAATGAAAGATTTCATGATAGGACGAATGAAAAGGTATCGGCTAAATTATTTTGCTATACCAAAAGTATACTAAAGAATGGAATCTAGAAGAATACCAATTATATGATGATGGTGATCCACCTCAATTTGTAAAGTCCAAGGCCATTAGTATTTGCCTGACATCCTTTGGACTATGTGTCAAATGATTGACGCCACTATTGATGTTGATAGATTCTTCTAAATAGAGAGGAAATGCTAAATAGGATCTGCAAAAGTATTTGGTAGAAAAGGAAAAGACTGGAAATGTCCAGCACAGGTATATAAATGATATACATGTTATAGATGTATTCTTTGCTAGTACATAATGTAATTCTTGGGTATTGGATACTAGATTGTTGGTATGAAATGTCATACAAAGCAACAATACAAGAACTACGATGGCCTAAGTAACTAGCAAAAGAATGTGGTAACAATGTGCTTCAAGAAACAAATAAATGTGTTATTGTGTTTTTCGTCGGCATAAAACCTAGCCTTCTAGATTTGTTAAGAATTTAATAATTGTTATTTTGTTCTGGTATTATGAGAGCAATGGTTGTTCAAATTATTACCATCTCTCATAATTGATGGATAGATTATTATTATCTTGTTGGTGAAATAGACATTTATAACACTGATGCTAAAGGTCGCAAGACAAAACGAATTTCACTTATATATGACACCGCCGTTTAAGTCATATTGGAAACAAAACATGAAAGAAATTCTATATTGATAGATTTTTGAATCATTTGATTTTGAATTGATTGACGCTTGTGAGACTTTTCCTAAAGATGATTAAACTCCGTTCATGGGCCATGGACAGAACAAGCGACTAACTAAATGGAGATCGTACATGTTGATGTATGTAGTCCATAGTGTGAAGTCGATCATGGTGTATTTTCTATTTCATCAATGACTTGAATAGATGTATGGTATATCTACTCGATAAGATAGAAGTATGAAACAATTGAAATTGTTCAATTTATGAAGTGGAAATTATTGTAACAAGAAAAATTCAAGTTTTTATGATTGGATCATAAAGAAGAATATTTGAGTTACAAGTTTAGGAAGCATCTAAGAGTTAGAGGAATTGTTCCACAAACTTGCATCGTGATAAACACCATAGGAGTATGGAGTTTTCGATGGATGTAATCAAACCTTGTTTGACATGGTTAGATTAATGATGAAATAAAACTACCAATATAATTTGTGGATTATGCTTTAGAGAGTACCGCTTTTCACTGAATAGAGCACCATCATAATCCGCTGAAATGACACCGTACAAGTTATAGTTGTCTTTTCTTAAATTTTGGTATGCACGGCATATGTAAAATGTTTACAACCAAAATCAGATTAGTAAGTCTTTGTAGGTCATCCCAAAGAATGTCGATGGGTATTCCTTCTACTATGAACCCAAACACATAGTGATTGTCGCTTAAAAGTGAATTTCTTATGAAGGAGTTTTCTCACGAAAGGTTTAAGTGGGAGGAAGATAGAACTTGATGTGGTTATTGAATCTGAGCAAGATGATCAGAGTAGCGCAGCACCAGAAAATGTTCTGGAAGCGGCAACTGCATTCATAGCTCACATGTCTACAATATGTTGTAGTCACGGCATCAAAGTTCCTATTTAACCAAGTTGGTCGTAATCAAATAGCAAGATTTGAGGATGAGATATTATTAGATAATAGTAACTAACAATATACAAAGAAGCGGTGATGGGCCCTGACTTTGTCATATGAATTATTCTAGCAACAATTACATATTGAGATATGATAGTTGAATAAACGAAACAACGTTCCTCTACCAGAATGCACACCAAGGACATGTACCTGACATGACCCAATGGGTTTTGTTGATTCAAAGGTTGCTAGATATGTATGCAAACTTCTATGGTAGAAGTAAGCATAGAGAAGTTGGAATCTTCAATGATGAAAATGTTAAAGTGTTAATTTCATCAAGATATTTGAAGATGCTTGTATTACAAGAAAGTAAGTGGGAGCGCTCAGACATATTTCTAATACTTTATGTGGATGACATATCGTTTATTAGAAATAATGTGTTTTTCTTGATATTGTTAAGTTTTCATTAAAATTAGTTTTTGATGAAAGACTTAGGTAAAACCAGAATATTAAGCATCAATGTCTATGCAGATAGATTGAGGCACTAATATAGTTTTGCCAGAGTACATAGATGAAATATTGAATTTGTTCAATATGGAAATAATAAGAATGGTTCTTGTTGCATGGAAGAGGTTGGAGCAAGAATCAATTGTTTTGACACTTGATGAGTGAAACCGCAAGAATGATTTTATCAATCTTATGTACCATGATATGTAGATCCAGATATGTCCGATGCTCTAAAAGGTTACGAGCATTCATATGATGATCGTTAGACAATAGTAAGAATATTCTTATGTACTTTCGAAGAACTAAGAATATATTCTGTATGCAAAAGTGACAAATGGTTCATTGCAATGTGTTACATTGGCTTTGTCGCATATACAGGTAAAATTTTATCTCAATTTTAAGCTATTTGTTTTGAGTTAGAAGGTGGCACAATAAGATGGAAGAAAGTTCCATGATGACTTGGATGAGTTCCAATGTTAACATTGTGGCGGACACTGCAACGAGGGCTAAGTATATAATCAATTTAGAAGCGGCATAAAAGATGCAAAGTAGGTAGTGATAATCCAACTTATTTGTGGCACTGTCGTCTAGGTCATATTGGCGTAAAACGCATGAAGAAACTCCATTCTGATGGACTTTTGGAGTCTCTTGATTTTGAATCATTTGACACGTGCGAGCCATGCCTAATGGGCAAGATGATCAAAACCCCATTCTCCAGAAAATGGAGCGAGCAACGGACTTATTGGAAATCATACATACCAATGTGTGCGGACCAATGAGTATTTCGACGCGCGGTGGATATCGCTATTTTCTCACTTTTACTGATGAGTTAAGTAGATATGGGTATGTCTATTTAATGAAACATAAATCTGAACCATTTGAAAAGTTCAAAAAAATTTAGAACAAAGTGGAAAACCATCATAACAGGAAAATTAAATTTCTACGATCCGATCATGGAGGTGTAGTTCCAAGTGTGCTAGTACTATGTAGTTCTATTGTATGACAATAGTGACAACATAGTTTTGGCAAAGAAACAAAGGTTTCATCAGAAGATCAAGTTTATACGATGCCATCTCATACAAGATGAGTAATGCATGCTGACACAAAAGAATATGCAAATACAAACGGACCTGAAAGTGTCAGACCCGTAGATAAGGTTTACCACGTGCAACGCGTATGAATAACACCGGAATGACATAGGTGTTAAAGGCACAAGTATGACTAGATTATTGACTCTAGTGCAAGTGGGAGACTGAAGGAAACATGCCCTAGAGGCAATAATAATATTGTTATTATCATATTTCTTGTTCATGATAATGTTTATACTCCATGCTAGAATTGTATTAAGTGGAAATATTAATACTTGTGTGGTTTATGAACAACACCATGTCCCTAGTATGCCTCTACTAGACTAGCTCATTGATTAATGATGGTTAAGGTTTCCTAACCATAGACATGAGTTGTCGATTAATAATGAGGTCATGTCATTAGGAGAATGATGTGACGGACAGACCCAAATAAAGCACAGCAATTAGATCGTGTCATTGTGTTCATCTTTGCAAAGCTTTTTCCTATGTCAAGTATTGTATTCCTTAGACCATGAGATAATGCAACTCCCTAGTACCAGAAGAGAGCTTTGAGGTCATCAAACGTTATCCTATGAAAGGGTGATCATAAAGGTGTCTCTCAGGTAATCGGAAAGTACTTGGTGGGTTGCATGTATCGAGATGGAATTTGTCCCTCCCGAGTCAGAGAGATACACTTCGGGCCCACTCGATAATCGATATCAACACCACTTGTAAGCATATGGTTAAGGAGTTAATCACAAAGTGATATTGGATTAGGGAACGAGTAAAGTACTTGCTGTGAACGAGATTGAACTCGGTATGCCGATACCGACGATCAAATCTCGGGCAAGTAAAATATCGCGAGACAAAGGGAATACATATACGGGATTAATTGAATCCTGGCATCGTGGTTCATCCGATATGATCATCGATGAATATGTGGGAGTCAATATGGGTTTCCAGATCCCGCTATTGATTATTGATAGAAGATCATGTCTGCATATTCTCGAACCCGTAGGGTCACACACTTAACGTGCATCGACGCTAGGATAGAATGAATAATTGGTTATTGAGTTTTTTGTTTGGAGTCTCGGATGAGATCCCGGACATCACAAGAGGTTCTGGAGAATAAGATTCATATAATGGAAAGCAGTTTTTGGGTTTCGGAAAAGTTCTGGACTTTTTCGGTAGTGTACCGGAATGTTCTAGAAAGTTTCGGAGGGCTCCATGCTAGGGCCCACATGCCCCAAAGGGTCCACATGGACCAAAGGGTGCTGCCTACATGGGCCTGGTCATCCATGCCCACTTGTCCTACGAGGCCAAGGGCAAAACTCTAGGGTTTTCTTATGGGCCAAGGCAAAGGAAACTTAGGGGGCAAGTTTTCTCCCTGGGGCCACCGGGTTGACTTGGAGGCTAAGGCTGCCCCCTTGGATGACCCCCTTGACATATTTAAAGGGGAGGGGAGGGCTGGGGCGTCCTCCTCTCCTAACCCTAGCCGCCGGCCCAACTGCTGCCCTCCACATCTCTCTCTCACGACTGCACGTAGGCGAAGCCCTGCTGCAGAAATTCTCTACCATAAGCACCACGCCGTCGTGCTGCTGATCCAATCTATCTCTCCACCATATTTGCTGGACCAAGGAGGGAGGAGACATCGATGTGCCATACGTGTGCATCTCTCGGAGGCGTCGCCACTTGCGGCATTGGATCGGATCGGATCGCAAGGAGGAGAAGGCTAGTACGACTACATCATCCACGTTCTGTTGAACGTTTCCGCTGTGCGATTTCTTCAAGGGTATGAAGATCTCATCTATCTCTCTCGTTGATTACATCTCCTAGATTAGATCTTGGCTTGCTTGTTCGCATCCGTAGGAATTTTTTTGATTTACTATGCTGCGAAACCCTTCAAGAAGTTCTACACCTTGCCCAGGGATGTCACTAGAACCTACTTCTACCGCTCTGAGCATGAGAGGATCTATGAGCAAATATATGCACCCATGCTCACCAAGGTAGGCCCCATGAAGTATACGGACATTGAGCTCTTGTCCAAGGATGAGTATTTTGGAGATGCTTTGTGGGTCACTAAGAAGATGGGGTTGCACAAGCTTATGGTCATCAAACAAGATTATTGTCCAAGGTTGATCCAGCAGTTCTTTGCCACCTTGGAGTTTGACTCTCAAGATCACATAGGTTTCACTTGGATGACTGATGAAGTGAGGAGGTTATCTACTTTCACTCGCTTTGGGAAGATCTTGGGGTACAACTTTGTTGGTATTCACTCTCGGATTGGTCACCGGATGCATCTTGACACCTCTGAGTACAACAAGAAGAAGATTCAACCACTCTACCTTCCCGGGGGCAAACCGGGAGAAACTGCCAACCTTCTACCACTTTATGATATTTTGCTCCGCATGTTTCGTGACAACATCTCTCCGCGTGGTGGCAACAATGATCCCATTCGAGGTGGTCTTGTGCATATACTCCACCATGCCCGTCTCACCTATGAAGCCGGTGAGGGTTGTAAAGGAATGGAGCTCGAAGTGATGCACTTCATATTCTCAGAGATGCGGATTTCTATGCTTGATAGGAAGATTCCCCCATATGCTCCATACATCATGAGGCTCATTTTGGACAAGGGGATTGAAGGAGAGTTTGAGATTGAGGAAGATATTCAGTTTGAAGGTGTGGAAGCCCACAAGCCCACCAATCTCTACAAGAAGACCGCTCATTTGATGACTAGCAGCTCATGTGCTCTCACTCCTAGTGATTCTAGTGGAGTTTTGGGTGGCAACCGCTATGCTAGTGATGGTAGAAGGAGGAATGTGGAATGTGGGTCCTCCAAGTGGTAGCATGGGTCAAGGGTACAAGAAGCTCAAATGGTGGCAAAAGGCAATGTTTTGCATGAACAATGATGTTAGCCGCACCCAATACAATGACTATGTTGACCGCAAGCATCTCCATAAGAAGCAACGTGACTTGGATGCCCGTTTTAGGTTTGTGGATGTAGCGTCCTTCCTTTTGAAAAAGGTAGAATTCCTTTATTATGTGCTATTCCCTGGATCACTGATAGCACCATAGTACAAATTATGGAAATCATTGCAATAGTTTCAAATGTTACAATGTAGATCTAGTTACATAAGTCTCAAACCTTACAGATTCATAGCGGAAAACAAAGTGGCAATGAGCCTCCATCTTCATCATGTGCCACATGCAGACATGCTGGAATGTAGGCTCGAGATCCTACTAATCGTTCCTCATTCGAAAAACCTGCACATTTGAGTATGCAGCCCCAACGAAAGGGGTCAGCACAATAACGTACTAGCAAATGACACATATTTGGTGGCTGTTGTAAAAAGACTATACTATATGATATTTGGCTGGTGGATCTTTGGGCTAATTTGCATAAAGCCAATTTTATCCTATATTTTCCATTTCAATTCATTTTTAAATTAATTAAATATTTTTAAGGGTCAAGATAACCCCCAGGTGATAACCACCACAAAAATTCTGGGTTGATAGCCAGGTGTGTAGCCCTGGGTAGTTACTCAAGAAAACCTAGATAACTCTCAGGTGATAACCACCACATACCATGGGTTGATAGCCAGGTATATGGCCCTGAGTAGCCACCGCTCTAAGATTGTTTCTAAACCAATTTTAATCATTATGAAAAGGTGATGAGATTCTTCTGTACATCCTTGTATAGAGACTCAAATTGTCCATAACCGGGGACACGGCTAATTGATTAGTTTTACACCCTACAGGAGTTGTGCACTTTCACCTTAAGACCCATTCTACCCATGGAGAAGAATGAGATGAGACCTTTCAGAAGGATAATTCAACCATACTAGCAAGACCCGTTTGCAAATACCATCCCATGTCAAGCAACAGGTTGAACCCTCACATCATACTCAATCAAGACAGAGCCCATAATGTCATAAGGCTGCACTGGAAGTACTCTAAAATACGGAAGACATAGCAATCTTTTTGTCCATGGGTGGCCATCCACAAGTGCACCCCCAGGTGATAACCACCACACAAGTCCTGGGTTGATAGCTAGGTGTATGGCCCTGGGTAGCCACTCAACTTTGCCTCCTCTTACAAACTATTCCACCCAGGTGATTCATTGAAGTTGTAGTTTAATTTTTAGAACAATTCATCACCAAAGCATGGCATCATTTTCCAAAGTAAGTTTGCAATCCTAGCAAGTGGGGTTTAAAGGATGGCTAAACACTACTAGGATCTAAGCATTTCATAAACTTCTTTGAAAAATCAACCTATCATGCATACTACTGGAAAACACTAATGCAGTAGTAAAATGGGTAGAAGGGTGTGTGCCACTTGCCTTTTTTGGAGCATATGCTCTTTCACTTCTCTCAACAAAACATGTTTCTCTTCGTACCAAGCTATAATATAGAAATAACACCACATAAACACACCATTCCAATAGCAACAAAATCAAGCAAGACAAACAATATTGGAAAGGTTGGTTCTTCATTTAATTCAAGTCTTAAAGCTCAATGGGTAAAGATTATGGCTTCATTTGCAAGATATGGATTTTGAGATGATCGTTTGCAAGTTCAACCAAGGTTCAGTGATTTAGAAAGTAATGGGTTATCTAAGATATATTGGAGAGATTTGATATGCTTTACCATAACAAGAATATATATTGTGATGGTCCATGTGTCTTGAATCACATGAGTCTCAGATAGTTCAACCCAAATACTATTAAGTAGAGTGTGGCTACACTAGCAAAATAGCATAAGTTTCATAGGACAACCTTAAGTAGAATATAGGACCACTTACTCAAATACTCAATTTGAATTTGAATAATTTGTAGTAGGTCAACAAGAATAAGATGGCATGGTATTGGGTCAAGGTAGTGTCAAAATAGTATGGATGGATAGGTATGATCATAATATACACCTTTGCAAAAGGAGTCATGTTGGAAAGAATTATATAATTAATTCTATAATAAAAATACTCAAATCCTCATATTTGAATTTGAATACATGCAAAGGTTTTAAAATGTTATGGGAGATGGTTCTATTGGATATAGGACTTCAATATATTCCATATACAAAAGGAATCAATTGAATATGACTTATAGAATTTGAGCTAGCTTACATTACTCAAATCCATAATTCAAATTTGAATAATCTGAAACTATCTCAAAAGTAAAATGTTACTGTACCATTGTGTTCTACAAATTCTAAGGATTCCAGGGATATCAAGTTTGCTAAATTTGGATAAGTAGATCAAGAGATATGAAATTTCTAAGTTCCCACATTTTTCTGCCCAAAATATCCGAAAATGACCATTGACTTGACACGTGGCAGATTGTGATTTGCTTATACCCCTTCATTTAAGTCATTTGTTTACAGCGGTTGGATCAAGATCTAAGGTTTATGGGAGGGAGATACCTGCTGCTCACCGGAATAGCTGCCAGAAGATCGCCGGAAACGCGTGCACGACGGCGGCGTAGTCCTTGTCGTAGATCAGGAGACTTCCGGGGTCGAAGGAGACATGTATGGTGTGGAGGACGACGAAGCAAATACGTCTGCATGCTCTCTGTCATCGGGTTTGTCCCTGAGTGACGGGAATCACCGGCTGGAGCGGCGGAGGCGTCGGGCGCCGCGGCCAACCATGATAATATAATACTTGACCTTGTCTAGGAGGTAGGCGACGATTAGTGGACTCTACTGTTCAAAGGAATCGAGCAATATGTCATAGGAGATGACGTACCATCACGATGAACTCGGCAAGATCTGAACGAAGACGTCAAGACCACGGGACGCACATGCATTATTTCGAGTAAATTTGTGCATCAAATTGGATCGGAGGAGACGAACAAGGGGCACAGGGTGCTCTCCTCGGTAGGTATTATAATGGATTGAGGAGGGAGATCAGGATAGGTATGCCAATGAGTGGCATTCGGTTCATGAGATCGGTTTGAAAGATTAGGACCGCTAAATAGCGAGTAAATTCTCTGAATGGAAACTCCACTGAATTCTAAGAAGCTTTCGTGTTGAAGTCGAAGAGAAAAGAGCACTGGAATAAATGGGGGAAGGAGAGGAAGAGTTAACTGTGCCATGGACGTTAAGTTTATGTTCTGAACGTGGGGAGGTGGAAGATGACCCGCGGGCTTCGAACGGCCTAGATGGGCCGGCCCAGTTGGGTCGTTCCCCTTTTTTTGCTTTCTCTTTTTCTTTTTCTGTTTCTTTTCTATCTTTTGGTTTATATGCTTCTAAAGTGATTTAAAACCCACTCGAAACATGTTATAAAAATTTGAATAAAATACCAGTGCAAATATAATTTTAAAAGAAACACTTTGGTACTATTTTGTTTGAAAAAAATGAAATTGTAAAAATGAAAATGATCCACATAAGCTCATAGGGCCTATTATGAATGGACCTTTATGGGTTTTCTTTTAATACCTCCTTTTAAAATGTTTTGAAGAAAAAATCAAAATAGGTTTTAAAACATTGGTGTATTCTTTTCTTGTCCCATTAAACAAGCTATATATAAAATATTTTTATGCACCTTGGGCCTTTATGGCTACTTGGAGATTGTTTATCAAAGTAGGATTTAGGGCTTTTATTTTATCAAAGAAATCCTTTTGAAATTTCAAAACTTTGAAAACAAAATAGATTTGTTGAAAAACATTTGGTTACCCAAAATTCTATTAAAACTCTATTTAAGAAAATAATTTAACTATTACAAAAAAGTTTTAATTCCCTGTGGATTTTATTCAACAAACAAATCAATCAATTTAAGTTGTTTCTTTTATTCCAAATTTTTTAAAAAAATCTAGGATGTTACAGTGGAGAAGGGTAAGGGTGCAAGCACTCAAGATGAAACCCAAGAACAAGACATATCCGAGGGTACCTTCTCCTTTGTCAAGTGGAATGAAGACTCCTCAGTTGATTGGAAGGAGTTGGCGGAGGTCACGTCCAAGGGCAAGGAAGCTATTGAGGAGGATGATGAAGAGGAGGATGAAGACGAGGATGGAAGTGAAGAAGAAAGTGGAGAAGAAGAGGATGAGGACTACGACGAGTGATCTCCTTGAGTTCTCTCCCTTTTTGGCGTCTTGATGCCAAAGGGGGAGAAGTTCTATTTGCATGAGTTTCCATTTGCTTTGATCGGGTCACAAGCTCTTATATCATTTGCTCTTATTTGTTCGCTTGTGTCCCATTTGTGTTCAACTCTAGTTGCTTTATGTCGTGGAACTCCGTTTATGTCGTCTACTATGTCGTGCTTAAACTATGCGCTATGTGCTATTTGTGTGCTATTTGTGTAGTAGACTCTTTATGATCATATTTAAATGATATGTTATTATTATGTGCTATATATGCTTATTGAATATCTTGTGCACATATGGATCATATTACAGAATCTAGGGGGAGTTCTCTTAGTCTATGTGTCCTTTGTATTCAAGTGCAAATGTTAAGTAGGGCACATGGCTAGGGGGAGCTCCGTCTATATTTTATAAGTTTGAAACATGCAAATTGTGTATTGTCATCAAACACCAAAAAGGGGGAGATTGAAAGAGCATTTCCCGCCTAAAGTAATTTTGGTGTTTGTTAACAATATATTATATATTAATCGTGTATGTTGATCTTTGTAGTATTTTAATTTATACATGCATAAGATATTGGTTTCCTATATATTGCTATTTGACATAATCATTGATCAAAGGAAATCCTATGGATGATGATTTTTCAAGTCATGAATGAGTGCTGCCAGAAAAATTATGGGCAGGCCAGCTTTAGCCGGCCCCAGGACGGGCTTTTTTGCCGGCTATTTTAGAGGAAATAGCTGGACCTCTTGAGCCAGGCCGACTTTAGCCCACACCGGCTTTAGTCGGCCCTGCCGACACAACCAACGGTCAAATTTTGAAGGGAGGTATCCTGGGGCCGGCTATTTTAGAGGAAATAGCTAGACCTCTTGAGCCAGGCCGACTTTAGCCCACACCGGCTTTAGTCGGCCCTGCCGACACAACCAACGGTCAAATTTTGAATGGGGGTATTTATACCCTCCCTCCTCTTCCTCATGGGCTGCTCAAGTTGAACCAAGAAACCCACCATTGTTGGAGCCACGAAGCTACAAGGATCTCCTCCCTCACCCACACAAAGTACTCGATCTCTGGGGAATCGAAGGAGGAGGCCTTGATCTACATCCTCACCGAAGCGATTCACTTTCACCTCTCGTTTGCTTGAGGGATTTGTGTCTAGGGTTTCCTTGGAACCCTAGACCTTGATTTGTGTATTTGATAAACTTGCTACTTGTTGTTTGACAACATTGTGTTGTTCTTGGGAGCCTCCAATTCGATTGTGGATGTGTGTCCCAAGCTTGTAAAGGTCGGTTCCGCCTCAAGGAATCCCTTAGTGGAAAGCGAGCTAGGCCTTTGTGGTGCAAGCTCACACCGGAGAATAGGGTGAGCCTTTGTGGCACTGGTTAGGCCTTCGTGGCGTTACCACACCCCTCCAATATAGACGTATTTCCCCTCAAAAGGAAGGAACTAGGGGAATAACATCCTTGTCTCCGTGTGCTCCACTCTTGATTACCTCTATCCTTTATTGTCTTTACTTGTTGTATATTGCTTAGCTTGTTAATTGTCATATAGGTAAATTCACCCTAGTTGCATATCTAGAGAATTTCCCTTTTGTGTCAAGCCTAAATTGAAAAAGAAATAAATTTTGAGTAGCACCTATTCACCCCCTAGGTGCCCTTATGTGGTGACTCAGCATACCACTGCATGTTGTAGTATACAAGTCATTGACATAACACTCGTGAAGTACCATTTCACAAATATTACATCCCTCAGAGTGGTACAACAGAAACATAGCGGTCTTTATTCAAGCACTAAATATTACAAGCCATCATGTTACAAAGGACTCCAGTTCCTCCTCGGTCCAAAGAGGAACACTAGCAGGTTCTATACTAATGTTACAAACCTTAACTAAGACTGAAAGTAATGGACTAAACATGATACCCTACTCAAGTCGCTTTATTCTATAGGATTCGGTGTGACTTAAGTCACTACACTAACTACTAGTTATCGGCTTACTCCTCGGTTCCTTCGCTGATACCATAGGCGATGGTGTAGTCAATGCCTTCGACTCCACCGGAAAGGTCTGGCTCCTCGTAGAAAACTTCTTCAGTGTCTTCTGGGGCTCCTTCAGTTTCCTCGTACTGGCCCTCCGAGTCTAAGCAACGGTTAAGAGGGAGTGGGGTGAGTAACGAGCGTTACCTAGCAAGTTCATTTAAAAGCATAGTTGTGTTTGATGCACTAGCTACGACCATAGACTCGAAAGTCTTAGGTCAAATGCAGTTTTCATAATCATTTCTTCAAAGATTGATTTTATTAAGAAAACTATGTCCGTCAGTCTTGATAGGTTGATTAGAGCTTCGATGGGCTCCTTTCCTACCACGTTCGTAGCTCCTTCCCGAAACAGGGAGTATCTTGATACTTTCTTACACTCTGCAGAGGTGGTCACTTGTACCCATGAGAGATCAAAGCTTTGTTGCACAACCGGGCGTACTTTCCCATCCATACTTCTTTTGTATGGGGCCCAGTCAATGGTCCAAGCCAATCACTGTCCTCCTCCGCGACCCTGCATACCCACCCATTATGTAATTACTGATAAGAGCTTCATCTCTTTACCGGCCCTGGCTTTAGGACTTATTCTCCCATTTTTGGGTTTTTACCTCTACCAGCTTAATTACAATCCATCATAGACCAATTAGCAAGTCTTTCCCCCTCTATATCCATAGGTAGACCGGCAGGAATCCCACATCCCCCCTTTACTCTATAGATAGACCAGGCTGGACAATCCTATATACTGATCCGTTGATATGCGAGAGTAAGTTGGTACAACTGACTTCTCCATCCCATACCAGATCTCATGGTTGACCGTTGTTTACGACGCTAAAATCACTGGCGACATTTTTTATTAGTCCTAGGTGAACTTTCCAGTTGTAGTGGGACCTCCACCATACTCATACCATGGTCCCACTACCCACCATCCTAGGGCAACAACCATTCTGATTGAAACCACTACTTCATATTAATTATGAAGATAGAACCTTTTGCCTTTAAATGCAGTAGTAATACCACATGTATATTTGCAAGTAATTTGCTAAAGTTAAACAAGAGGTATGAGCAAGAGTGAACTTGCCTGCAAACTGCAAGGTAGTGCAGTTGGATTTGTTGGAGTGACCCGGGACCTCGGGTTCTGGAAAACAGCATCATTGTCCGGTAAGGGCAATGGTTAAAGATTCAAAAATGCATGCTTTATGGTGTGTGTTTCATTTATACCCCCTTGAAGTGATTTATTTATTTGCTGGCATTTATATATTCCTTTTATGATTTTAAAGAATATATGCTAATCATATCTTCATTCAAGAATAATCACCAAGTATTCTTGAATGGAGTTTATTTTAAAGAGTTAAGATTTTTCTTAGATATCTCACAAGTTTAAATATTATAGAAAAGCCCTTTAAATCCCTTTTCTTTTGCACAATTAATCCATAAGATTATTTTAAATCCCAATTAAATCTGAAAGTTCATATAAAGACTAAAAATAGTTACTTTTCATTTTGAGTTATTTATATATATTTTTCTGGTGCTGTTTTAATCCAATTAGGGTTTTTCATAGGGTTTTAGTTATTTTAAAAAAAACTGACAGCCTGGGCCCACTGGTCAGACCAACCTGAGTGGGTTTGGTCGAGCCAGCTCGGCCCAGTCGGGCCGAGCCCCCTTCTCTTCCCCGCGACTAACCCTAACCCTAACCCCCTTGCGCTCTAGCGACTGCGCGTCATCGTCGGCGTCGCCGTGCTCTTTCGACGAGCTCCGGCGGTTTCCGCCACCGCCGTGTGGGGCAAATGATTCGTGTCCTTGCGCTCTTCCTTCTGACTATGGGGATTCATCTTCCTTGCCTCCGTTCATCTCCCTCGACTCTGTTCGTCTCCACCCAGTCAAGCTCGCCCCCGTGCTACTTGACCAGCATTGGCCCTACTTGGGCTGTTGCTCCTTCTCCTCAGTGTCTTCCTATTATATCTCCGTCTCCATCTCCGGTTGGATGGCAGCGTCTGCAACCCCGACGCCTCCCAGATGTGGTGATGCGGTGGCGTGCTAGCGGTGGTCGCTTGACCATGGCCATGCCGCTGCTCCACGACACCGTGGCCAACTGGATGGTGGCACTGGTGCCACCACAACCTAGGCTACGACGACGATGCCGCTGCCCAAGTATCTTCTTCAAGCTCCTACTGTGAGCTCACTTTGTGAGTTCCTCCCTCTCCTTTGCTTCTGTGCTATTCGTGTTGGTGGCCTGGCCAGTGATCCATGCATTCTTGCATACTACAGCTATGCTTGTGCTTGTGCTTGTGCTTGTGCTTGTGCTTGTGCTTGTGATGAAATCCTAGAATTCCTATGCTGGCCAATACTTGCTGTTGCTGTTAGCTTCAGTTAATTATTCAGTTAAGAATTTCTTAACTGAATAAGTGGGATTCAGTTATCCTACTCTATCCATGGTGGCTAGCTTGATTATCTTCTTGCATGTTTGCTGACCAGTAATTGTTTGCTATCCATCTAAATGATAAGATGCAGTGTTCATCTTCTGTCAGTTAAGCAGTGCTTTTGATAAATTACTGGAAAGCTTGCTGTGGTTTGCAGCAAGTGCTTGTTCACTGCTGCAAGCCCTTGCTTGTGCTGATGATTAGACTTATGATGGCACTAGCATGATTTAGCTTAGGCTTGTAAAGAATTGTCCAGTGACAGTTCTTTGTTGAATGTTATGAACTAAATATAAATTTAGTGATGATTTGTGATGTGTCAAGCAAACTCATGCTTGAATAACTGTTTAATAGTGGCTCTAGCATGATTTCTATAGCATGCTATACTACAGCAAGTAACTGCTATCATCTAAGTATGATTGTGGTGCCTCCCTGTGAGGGTGCACAATTAATTCCTGGTGATTAGTTGGATGGCTGATGTTTATGCTGTTGGTGCTTGCTTTGGTGGCTTATGACCAGTTGCTGAATTAACTTGTTGGCCATGCTAAAATACTGATAAGAACAGAACTATACCATGATCTTGGTCTAGCCTATGATGCATGGTCTGAGGTAATTTTGTTGGTGATGAACAGATAGTTGTGCCTTTTTGAATAAAACTTCCTGAGATGATTATACAGAGCACCTCTCTATAGATCTGAGGAAACTACACCCCTAATCCTCCTAGGTGTTGCACTTGGTAGAAGGGTTTGGTGGTGTGGGGTTTACTGGACTTGCTTATGCAAGATCCTTGATTCTTGCCATGATTTGGACTATGCTATGCAATCTCTGATGCATACCTTTATCTTGTGCTGACTGTTGTTAGTAGCTGGCTATGATTGTTGATGTTGTTTTGGTTGAGCTTGATCAAGAGCTCCTGGAGCTTGTCCTGCTCCTTCCCAGGTGACTTGCCCTGCACCTCCTTGGTGCTTGGTCTGCTCCTCCTTGCTTGCCCTGCACCTCCTTGGTGCTTGGCTTGCTTCTGGCTGTGGCTTGATCTTGTTTAAGTAACCATGCTTGCTAATTTTTGGCTTCTGGATGTGGTGTGGTGGTGATAATCTCCCCTGATGCTCAGCTCATGAGCAGGGTAGATTGATGCAGATGGTTTTGGTACTGTGGTTTTATTCAGTGTTGGCTTTGGCTCAGTGTGGTGCAGTGCTGTGCTTGTGCATACGCTGGTGAACTTGGTCGACAGTGATATTCTGCTCTATTTCTAGGGCTTGCCCTTCTCTATGGTGTCGACACACACCCCCTTGCACCCTATGTGTGAACTGGTTGCCTGCTTGCCTGGCTGCCCAGCCAGATTGGACCCTGGTTTGATATTTTGGCTGGTGACCCGTTGGTGATAAGCTTGACTTGTTGATGATTATCAACAGTGCCCTTTTAATTTTGACTGTCCACTTGTATTACTATTTTTGTGGGATTTCTTCTTTTTGTTTTGCTTGCATGTATCAAAAGAAGAATAGAAAGAAAGAAGAGATGTAGTTTACTAGGATTTATTTGTATTTTTCATATCTATGTAACTATTCACAATTCATGATGTAATTCTTTAATTCTTTCTTTTATTTCTGTTTTACAATATTGTAAAGACATTGTATCATGTGTGTGATATCAATAAAGCTCAAGTTTTCCCCTCTTACTTAATATTTATCCTTTCTAAATGTGCAATTTAAATTCAAATTCCAATTTCATAATTCAAGGTTCAAATTTGAATTCATAACTTGTACTTAGGGTTTTACTTATTCAATTTCACCCTTTCCCCACAAGCAAATGATTAAAAGAGATCACTTCATAATCTTTCGCACTTCGAGAGTGTACCATTTCCCCCTCGAAGAGAGATTAGATCCCTCTTAGGTTTTAGTGATAAAAGCGTGAAAAAATCCCGTAATTTCAAATGCTATGCACAAAAGCCCTCTAATCTAACCCAGAATTGTCCTACGTGCTGGGATACTACAGACTTCTCCAGAAAAACTTCGTCCCGAAGTTTGGGGTAAGGTGTACCTGAAGAATTCTGGATAGGCTGTCCTTAGATCCTCTTCCTTTTCCCAGGTAGCTTCTCTCTCCGGGTGATGTTTCCATTGCACCTTGCAATATTTGTAGCTCTATTATGGAGTTGCTTCCAGTTTTCTGCCAGAATCTTTGACGGCTCTTCAACATAGGTCAAATCAGCTTGTAGTTCAACATCTTCATAGGATATGGTTTCCTCCAGTGTCTTCATACACTTGCGAAGTTGAGAAGCATGAAACACATTATGAACTTTAGATAGCTGCTTCTGTAGCTCTAACTCAAAGGCTACTCCTCGGCTTTGACTTAGAATCTTGAAAGGTCCAGTGTATCTTGGACTAAGTTTTCCCTTGACTCCAAAACGATGCACCCCCTTCATGGGACTAACCCTGAGATAAACCATGTCCCCAACTTCAGGTTCCCATGTCCTTCTCTTTAAATCTGCATAGCTTTTCTGCCGACTTTGAGCAATCTTCAATCGATCTTGGATGATGTCAATGGCATGCTGCTCTTCTTTAACATAGTCCGGATGGAACTCCTTACTGGCTCCAGTTTCATTCTAGAAGATGGGTGATCGGCACTTTCTTCCATAGAGTGCTTCAAATGGTGCCATTTGTATGCTACTCTGGTAGCTGCTATTATATGAGAATTCTGCCAATGGTAAGTGTTCTTCCCACGATCCTCCAAAATCCAATGCACATGCTCTGAGCATATCCTCCAAAATCTGATTGGTTCTTTCAGTTTGACCTCCTGTCTGTAGGTGATAAGCAGTACTAAAGTCTAGCTTGGACCCTAGCGCTTCATGTAACTGCTTCCAGAAAGCTGAAGTGAATATGGACCCTTGGTCCGACACTATTGTCTTAGGTACTCCATGCTTGCTCACAATCTCTTGAACATATAGATTTACCAGTTTTTCTCCGGTATCCTTTTGATTGACGGCTAAGAAATATGCACTTTTAGTCAACCTGTCCACGATTACCCAGATCATGTCCTTCTTCTTCGGTGTCAATGGTAACCCTATGATAAAGTCCATTCCAATCTCTTCCCACTTCCACTCTGTAATATTCAATGGTTGCATAAGTCCAGCGGGACTTTGATGTTCCGCCTTCACTCTTTGACAGGTATGGCATTCAGACACAAACTTGGCTATCTCCCGCTTCATGTTGTTCCACCAGAATAGTTCTTTAAGATCCATGTACATCTTGGTACTCCCCGGGTGTATTGAATATGGGGTTTCATGTGCCTCCTTAAGTATTAACTTCTTGATTTCAGGTATGTCTGGCACACAAATTCTATTATGGAACCAAAGTGAATTAAAATCACCTAGCCGAAACTCAGATGGTCGACCTTCTCCAATTCCACGAATCTCTTCCGCAATGAATGAATCTTCACCTTGTCGTCGGAATATCGTATATTTCAAGTTACTCTGTCTTTCCTCCATTACCTTCATGGTAGATAAACTACCTAGATATTGCACTTCAAGACATTGAATTTCTAACCTTTCCAAATCCATAAGCAATTCCTTAGGAAGTTCTTGGCACATTGGTTGAGTGTCCGTGCTCTTTCTGCTTAAGGCATCGGCTGCCACATTAGCCTTCCCTGGTGTATAGTTGATGGTCAAATCATAATCCTTGATCAATTCTAACCATCTTCGTTGCCTCATGTTTAATTCCTTCTGAGTGAAGAAATACTTGAGACTCTTGTAATCTGTATAGAGTTCACACTTAGCTCCATACAGAAAATACCTCCATCCTTTTAGTGCAAACACCACGGCTGCTAACTCAAGGTCATGTGTTGGATAGTTAACCTCATATGGTCGTAATTGCCTCGACCCATAAGAAATAACCTTTCTATCTTGCATTAATACACACCCAAGTCCATTCTTGGATGCATCACAATATATCGTGTAATCCTTGCCAGTTTCTGGTACGGCTAGCACAGGTGCTGTGGTTAACTTCTCCTTGAGTGTTTGAAAACTTGCCTCACATTCTTCTGACCAAATAAATGGTGTATTCTTCCGGAGTAACTTTGTCATTGGTCCTGCAATCTTGGAGAACCCCTCAATAAACCTTCTGTAGTACCCTTCCATTACCAGAAATCCTCTAATCTGCCTGATATTCTTTGGTGCTTCCCATTCCAGAATAGATGCTACTTTGCTTGGATTCACTGCTATGCCTTCTTTACTGATCACATGCCCGAGAAACTCCACTTGGTCTAGCCAAAATTCACACTTACTAAACTTGGCATACAATTGATGTTCTAGAATCTGTAGAGCAATCCTCAAATGTTTGGCATGTTCTTCTTTGTCTTCAGAGTAGATCAAGATATCATCTATGAATACTATCACAAACTTGTCCAAGTAAGGCATAAAGATCTTATTCATGAGGTGTAGGAATTATGCCCTAGAGGCAATAATAAAGATGTTATTATTATAATTCTTGTTCATGATAATGTTTATATTCCATGCTAGAATTGTATTAAGCGGAAACTTTAATACTTGTGTGGTTTATGAACAACACCGTGTCCCTAGTACGCCTCTATGGACTAGCTCATTGATTAATGATGGTTAAGGTTTCCTAACCATAGACATGAGTTGTCAATTAATAATGAGATCATGTCATTAGGAGAATGATGTGATGGACAGACCCAAATAAAGCAGAGCAATTAGATCGTGTCATCGTGTTCATCTTTGCGAAGCTTTTTCCTATGTCAAGTATTGTATTCCTTAGACCATGAGATAATACAACTCCCTGGTATCGGAAGAAAGCTTTGAGGTCATCAAACGTCATCCTATGTGAGGGTGATCATAAAGGTGTCTCTCAGGTGATCGGAAAGTACTTGTTGGGTTGTATGTATCGAGATGGAATTTGTCCCTCCCGAGTCGGAGAGATATACTTCGGGCCCACTCGGTAATCGATATCAACACCGCTTGCAAGCACGTGGTTAAGGAGTTAATCACAAAGTGATATCGGATTACGGAACGAGTAAAGTACTTGCTGTGAATGAGATTGAACTAGGTATGGCGATACCGACGATCGAGTCTCGGGCAAGTAAAATATCGCGTGACGAAGGGAATACATATACGGGATTAATTGAATCCTGGCATCGTGGTTCATCTGATATGATCATCGATGAATATGTGGGAGTCAATATGGGTTTCCAGATCCCGCTGTTGATTATTGATAGAAGATCATGTCTGCATATTCTCGAACCCGTAGGGTCACACACTTAACGTGCATAGACGCTAGGATAGAATGGATAATTGGTTTATGAGTTTTTGGTCGGAGTCTCGGATGAGATCCAGGACATCACGAGAGGTTCCGGAATGGTCCGGAGAATAAGATTCATATAAAGGAAAGCAGTTTTTGGATTCCGGAATCGTTTCAGAGTGTATCGGTATTGTACCGGAAGGTTCTAGAAGGTTCCGAAGTGGGACCAACGTGGGCCCACTTGTCGGAGGCCTATGTGGGCCTAAGGGGAAGTGTCCTGGCCACTTTGGGCCAGGCGCACAAGGCCCCTAAGGCCCAGCCGGCCAGCCCTTAGGGGAAAGCCTAAGGGAACCTTCCTAAAGGAGGGGGGGAAACTTGCCCCCCACTCTTCCCCTAGGCCGCCGCCCTAGGGCTTGGAGGAGGGGTCAAGGGGGCCGGCCAGCCCCCTATATAAGGAGGGCAGGGGCGCAGCCTCCTCCTTCACTCCAACCCTAGCCGCCGGCCAACTGCTGTCCCTCCACCTCTCTCTCTCGCGACTGTGCGTAGGCGAAGCCCTGCCGCAGAAACTCTCCACAGTAAGCACCACGCCGTCGTGCTACAGATCCAATCTATCTCTCCACCATACTTGCTAGACCAAGGAAGGAGGAGACGTCGCTGCACCGTACGTGTGCATCTCTCGGAGGCGCCGCCACTTGCGGCTTAGGATCGGATCGGATCGCGGGGAGGAGACAGCTAGTACGACTACATCATCCACGTTCTGTTGAACGTTTCCGCTGTGCGATTTCTTCAAGGGTATGAAGATCTCATCTACCTCTCTCGTTGATTACATCTCCTATATTAGATCTTGGCTTTCTTGTTCGCATCCGTAGGAATTTTTTTGATTTACTATGCTGCGAAACCCTTCAGTGGTATCAGAGCTAGATCTATGTGTAGATGTGTTTCACGAGTAGAACGCAACATGCTTGTTGCGGGCGTTGATGTTTTCTGTTGCAAACCTCTTTGTTTTTGTATTTCTTATGGCGCGGCATAGTGAGATTGAAGTGGTCCAGGCCAACTTTACGCGACCTCGTTCGCGAGACCGGCTCCGCACTTGACGTGTGGCTTGTTCCACACATGCGGCTGGTGGATGCCAGTTTCTCTCACTATAGTAGTCATGAGATTTACAACGGATGTTAGCAACCATAATATCACCGTTGTGGCTTTCCGTAGGTAAGAATCGTTCTTAACTTGTTACTCCCATAAGCCACGTAAAACATGCAACAACAAAGTAGAGGCATCTAACTTGTTTTTGCAGGGAGTGTTTTGTGATATGGTATGGCCACAAGATGTGATGTGATATATGTGATGTATGCAATGATCATGTTTTATAATCTTTCACGACTTGCATGTCGATGAGTTCACAACCGGCAGGAGCCATATGGTTGTCTTTATAATTGTGTATGACCTGCGTGTCAACTTCTTATACGCCATGTAATAGCTTTACTTTATCGCTAAGTAGTTAGCAATAGTTGTAGTTGCTATTCGTGGTGGAGGCAATCATGGTGGAGTGATGGAGATCATGTCGGCGTGCACAAGATGGAGATCATTGCGCGGAGATTGGCTATACCATGTCACATAAAATTATATGCATGTGATGTTTATCCTTTTATGTATCTTATTATGCTTAGATCGCGACGGTAGCATTATAAGATGATTCCTCACTTAAAGATCAAGATAAAATTATGTTCTCCCCATGTATGCACCATTGCGAAAGTTCGTCGTTTTCAAGCACCTCGTGATGATCGGGTGCTATAAACTCTACGTTCACATACAACGGGTGCAAGCCAGTTTTGCACACGCGGAAATACTTGGGTTTGACTTGACGAGCCTAGCATGTACAGACATGGCCTCGGAACACACGAACCGAAAGGTTAAACATGAGTCATATGAATGATATGATTGACACTTAGTTGTCCACCATTGAAACCACATCTCTTCTCGTGAAGATCAGATTAGGTGTGGTGAATTTGGATCGTGTTCACTAAACAACTTGAGGGATGTTGAATTTAGTGGGAGTTTGATGTCTATGCACTTCTATTCTTGTAGACACTTGTTGGGCCTCCAAGTGCAGAGGTTTGTAGAACAGCAGCAAGTTTCCCTTAAGTGGATCACCCAAGGTTTATCAAACTCAGGGAGGAAGAGGTCAAAGCTATCCCTCTCAAACAACCCTGCAATTACGATACAGAAAGTCTCTTGTGTCCCCAACACACCCAATACACTTGTCAGATGTATAGGTGCACTAGTTCGGCGAAGAGATAGTGAAATACAAGTGGTATAGATGATTATAAGTAACAAACGTGATGTGAAATAAATATCGCTGCGAGCAAACAAGTAACAAAACAGCAAATAAACGGTGTGCAAAGCTTGGAAACAAGGCCTAGGGATCATACTTTCACTAGTGGACACACTCCCAACAATATAACATGATTGAACAAATAAACAACTTCTCTCCACTATGGTACTCTGAATTACTCTCCTATTGAATAACACTAATCATTGTGTAGTGGCTACAGAAGCACCCCTTAAAGTTCATCAAGTACTTGACAAACACCACTCCTAGAGATATCCAAATCAGATCACAATTCAAGATAGAAATCATTGCAACTTAGACCAAGTACTAACACGGTGCACACACTGTCAACATTACACCATGAAAGGAGGAATAGATCACTCAATACTATCATAGCAATAATTATTCTCATAATCCACAAGAGATCACAATCATAGCCTAAACCAAGTACCACCATGATGCACGCACTGTCAACGTTACACCATGGCAGGAGGAATAGATTACTTTAATAACATCACTAGAGTACACTATAACAATTAAGCATAGGAGTAGCATAATATCTGAATAATAACATCTACTTGTTCAACATGATACAAAGCTCACGATCACATAAAGATCACATCATGGGAGAGAGAGGTGAACCACATAGCTACCGGTAGAGCCCTCAGCCCCGGGGATGAACTACTCCCTCCTCATCATAGGAGACAGCAAGGTTGATGGAGATGGCGGTGAGGTCGATGGAGATGGCGGAGACGGCGATGGAGACCGATGGAGATGGCTCCGGGGGCACTTCCCCGTCCCGGCAGGGTGCCGGAACAGAGACTTCTGTCCCCCGAAATTCGTCGACGGCGGCGGCGGAGCTACGGAACTCTTTCTGGAAAATTGTCGAATCCCCTAGGGTTTTCCGTCCCGAGGCTTTATATAGGCGAAGGGGCGATGTCAGGGGTGGCCCCAGGCCTCCTCACACTAGGGTGGCGCGGCCAGGGCCTGGGCCACACCAGCCCTGTGTGAGGGTGACCTGTGGCCCCTCTCCTTCCTCTCTTCGGATGTCTGGATGCTCCCGGGAAAAATAAGACTTCTGGCTTTGGTTTCGTCCAATTCCGAGAATGTTTCCTGTGTATCACTTCTGAAACACAAAAACAGCAGAACACAGGGAACTGGCACTGTGGCATCTTGTCAATAGGTTAGTTCCGGAAATCGCATAAAAACGCCACGAAGTGTAACGAAACACAAGGCAAATGGTGCAAAAACAAGCATGGAGCATCAAAAATCATAGATACGTTGGAGACGTATCAGAGTTCATCTAGTAATTTGATTAAGTTGAACTAGTTATCATGAACATAGTCTAAATTGTACTTGCAATGTTGTAGATCAAATGGCTAAGTCCAACTTCAACTTCAACGTGTTTGCTGAGAAAGAAAAGCTTAAGAACAATGGGTCTAACTTCACCAACTGGTTCCGCAATCTGAGAATCATTCTCGCTGGCGGACAAAAAGCCTATGTACTTGAGGAAGCGTTAGGTGACACCCCTGCTGCAACAGCGAAAACTGAAGAACTTGCTGACTTCAATGCTCGCAGAGATGATTGTGATGCGATTATGAGTACCATGCTGTTTTCTATGGAACCGGAACTTCAAAATCGTTTTGAGAAGTACCGTGGGCCTTATGAGATTCTTGAGGAACTGAAAACCATGTTTCAGACTCAAGCCTGTTCTGAGAGATATGAGATCTCTGAGAAGTTCTTTAACTGCAAGATGGAGGAAGGGAGTTCCGTTAGTGAGCACACCATTAAGATGTCGGGCTACACTCAATGCCTTGAGCAACTGGACTGCAAGATTCCAGAAGATCTCAAGATTGACAGAGTTCTGCAATCACTCCCTCCTAGCTACATAGGTTTTGTAGTTACTCACAATCAAATTGGTTCCACTGATACGATCACTGAGCTCTTCGCAAAGCTTAAAGCTGCGGAGGTGGATATCAAGAAAGACAATCATGTGTTGATGGTCAACAAGACCACTAGCTTTAAGAAAGCTAAGGGTGCAAAGGGATCCTTCAAGAAAGGCAGCGGCAAGCGCGTTGCCCCTGCTGAGAAGAAGCTCAAGTCTGGACCTAAGCCGGACACTGAGTGCTTCTATTGCAAGGACAAGGGTCACTGGAAGCGCAACTGTCCGAAGTACTTAGCGGACAAGAAGGCTGGCACCATTAAAGGTATATTTGATATACATGTTATTGATGTTTACCTCACTAGCGCTCGTTGTAGTGCCTGGGTATATGATACTGGTTCAGTTGCTAATATTTGTAACTCGAAACAGGAGCTACGGAATAGACGGCGGCTAGCAAGGGATGAGGTGACGATGCGCGTTGGCAATGGATCAAAAGTTGATGTGATGGCCATCGGCACGCTCTCCTTGGTTTTACCTTCGGGATTAGTTTTAAACCTTAATAAATGTTATTATGTGCATGCGTTGAGCTTGAACATTATATCTGGATCGTGTTTATTGCAAGACAGTTATTCATTTAAATCTGAGAATAATGGTTGTTCTATTTATATGAATAACATCTTTTATGGTCATGCACCTGTTGTGAATGGTTTATTTCTTCTGAATCTCGAAAGCAATGAAACGCACATCCATAACATTGAGGCTAAAAGATGCAAAGTAGATAGTGATAATCCAACTTATTTGTGGCACTGCCGTCTAGGTCATATTGGTGTAAAACGCATGAAGAAACTCCATTCTGATGGACTTTTGGAGTCTCTTGATTTTGAATCATTTGACACGTGCGAGCCGTGCCTCATGGGCAAGATGATCAAAACCCCGTTCTCCGGAATAATGGAGCGAGCAACGGACTTGTTGGAAATCATACATACCGATGTGTGCGTACCAATGAGTATTTCGACGCTCGGTGGATATCGCTATTTTCTCACTTTTACTGATGACTTAAGTAGATATGGGTATATCTATTTAATGAAACATAAATCTGAAACGTTTGAAAAGTTCAAAGAATTTCAGAACGAAGTGGAAAACCATCGTAACAGGAAAATTAAATTTTTGCGATCTGATCGTGGAGGTGAGTATTTGAGTTATGATTTTCTCACACATCTTAAAGCAAGCGGAATCGTTTCGCAACTCACGCCACCCGGAACACCACAGCGCAATGGTGTGTCTGAACGCCGGAATCGAACTCTATTAGATATGGTGTGATCGATGATGTCTCTTACAGATTTGCCGTTATCATTTTGGGGTTATGCATTAGAAACCGCTGCATTCACTTTAAATAGGGCACCATCTAAATCCGCTGAGACGACACCGTATGAACTATGGTTTGGTGCTAAACCTAAGTTGTCGTTTCTTAAAGTTTGGGGATGCGAAGCTTACGTCAAGAAGTTGATGCCGGACAAGCTCGAACCCAAAGCGGAGAAATGTGTCTTCATAGGATACCCTAAGGAAACGATTGGGTATACCTTCTACCACAGATCCGAAGGCAAAGTGTTTGTTGCAAAGAACGGATCCTTTCTTGAGAAGGAGTTTCTCTTGAAAGAAGTGAGTGGGAGGAAGGTAGAGCTAGACGAGGTTATTGAACCTTCTCTCGAGTTGGAGAGTAGCGCAGCACCTGAAGTTGTTCCGGTGCCGTCTGCACCAACAAGAGAGGAAGCTAATGATGAGGATCATGAAACTTCAAACGATGCTACTACTGAACTTCGCAGGTCAACAAGGTCACGTACCGCTCCTGAATGGTACGGCAACCCTGTCTTAACCGTCTTGTTGTTAGACAACAGTGAACCTGCGAACTATGAGGAAGCAATGATGAGCCCAGACTCTGAGAAATGGCTAGAGGCCATGAAATCCGAATTGGGATCCATGAGCGAAAACCAAGTATGGACTTTGGTGGACCCTCCTAGCGACCGTAAGGCCGTTGAGTGCAAATGGATTTTCAAGAAGAAAACGGACGCAGATGGTAATGTTACTGTCTATAAAGCTCGGCTTGTCGCAAAAGGTTTTCGGCAAGTTCAAGGTGTTGACTACGATGAGACTTTCTCTCCCATAGCGATGTTTAAGTCCATTCGGATTTTATTAGCAATTGCTGCGTTTCATGATTATGAAATATGGCAGATGGATGTCAAGACTGCGTTCCTCAATGGCAACATTGATGAAGAGTTGTATATGATGCAGCCCGAAGGTTTTGTCGATCCTAAGGATGCTAATAAGGTGTGCAAACTTCAGCGTTCCATTTATGGACTGAAGCAAGCATCTCGGAGTTGGAACCTTTGTTTTGATCAAGTGATCAAGAGTTTTGGATTTGTTCCAAATTGCTACGAAGCTTGTATCTACAAGAAAGTGAGTGGAAGCTCGGTGACATTTTTAGTACTATATGTGGATGACATATTGATTATTGGAAATGACATCGGCATGCTTAACGATGTGAAGAGTTATTTGAATAAATGTTTTTCAATGAAAGACCTAGGAGAAGCTGCTTATATATTAGGCATCAAAATCTATAGAGATAGAGAAAGACGCCTAATAGGTTTAAGCCAAAGTACATATCTAGACAAAGTTCTGAAAAGGTTCAGAATGGATAAAGCAAAGAAAGGTTCATTGCCCATGTTGTCAGGTAAGATATTGAGCAAGGCTCAGTGTCCAGCTACGGTAAAAGATAGAGATACTATGAGCAAAGTGCCATATGCCTCGGCCATAGGTTCTATCATGTATGCCATGCTGTGTACTAGACCGGATGTGTCCAATGCTCTTAGTTTGACGAGCAGATACCAAAGTGATCCAGGAGTGGAACACTGGACAGCCGTAAAGAACATCCTAAAGTATTTAAATAGGACTAAAGAAATGTTCTTGGTCTATGGAGGTGATGAGGAGCTCGTCGTAAAAGGTTACGTCGACGCTAGCTTCGACACCGACCCGGATGATTCTAAATCTCATACAGGATACGTTTATATTTTGAATGGTGGAGCTGTGAGCTGGAGAAGCTGCAAGCAAAGCGTGATTGCGGGATCTACAACCGAAGCGGAATACATGGCTGCTTCGGAAGCGTCAAGTGAAGGAGTTTGGATCAGGAACTTCATCACTGAGCTTGGTGTGGTTCCAAATGCCTTGGACCCACTGGAGATATTGTGCGACAACACTGGCGCCATAGCACTGGCTAAGGAACCAAGATATCATCCAAAGACCAAGCACATCAACCGTCGTTTCCATATAATTCGAGATTATATATCAGATGTAGATCTGAAGATTAGCAAAGTACATACGGATCTGAATGTCGCAGATCCGTTGACTAAACCTCTTCCACGAGCAAAACATGATCAGCACCTTAATGCCATGGGTGTTAGATTGTTGCCAGATGTAAACTAGATTATTGACTCTAGTGCAAGTGGGAGACTGTTGGAATTATGCCCTAGAGGCAATAATAAAGATGTTATTATTATAATTCTTGTTCATGATAATGTTTATATTCCATGCTAGAATTGTATTAAGCGGAAACTTTAATACTTGTGTGGTTTATGAACAACACCGTGTCCCTAGTACGCCTCTATGGACTAGCTCATTGATTAATGATGGTTAAGGTTTCCTAACCATAGACATGAGTTGTCAATTAATAATGAGATCATGTCATTAGGAGAATGATGTGATGGACAGACCCAAATAAAGCAGAGCAATTAGATCGTGTCATCGTGTTCATCTTTGCGAAGCTTTTTCCTATGTCAAGTATTGTATTCCTTAGACCATGAGATAATACAACTCCCTGGTATCGGAAGAAAGCTTTGAGGTCATCAAACGTCATCCTATGTGAGGGTGATCATAAAGGTGTCTCTCAGGTGATCGGAAAGTACTTGTTGGGTTGTATGTATCGAGATGGAATTTGTCCCTCCCGAGTCGGAGAGATATACTTCGGGCCCACTCGGTAATCGATATCAACACCGCTTGCAAGCACGTGGTTAAGGAGTTAATCACAAAGTGATATCGGATTACGGAACGAGTAAAGTACTTGCTGTGAACGAGATTGAACTAGGTATGGCGATACCGATGATCGAATCTCGGGCAAGTAGAATATCGCGTGACGAAGGGAATACATATACGGGATTAATTGAATCCTGGCATCGTGGTTCATCTGATATGATCATCGATGAATATGTGGGAGTCAATATGGGTTTCCAGATCCCGCTGTTGATTATTGATAGAAGATCATGTCTGCATATTCTTGAACCCGTAGGGTCACACACTTAACGTGCATAGACGCTAGGATAGAATGGATAATTGGTTTATGAGTTTTTGGTCGGAGTCTCGGATGAGATCCAGGACATCACGAGAGGTTCCGGAATGGTCCAGAGAATAAGATTCATATAAAGGAAAGCAGTTTTTGGATTCCGGAATCGTTTCGGAGTTTATCGGTATTGTACCGGAAGGTTCTAGAAGGTTCCGGAGTGGGACCAACGTGGGCCCACTTATCGGAGGCCTATGTGGGCCTAAGGGGAAGTGTCCTGGCCACTTTGGGCCAGGCACACAAGGCCCCTAAGGCCCAGCCGGCCAGCCCTTAGGGGAAACCCTAAGGGAACCTTCCAGAAGGAGGGGGGGAAACTTGCCCCCCACTCTTCCCCCTAGGCCGCCGCCCTAGGGCTTGGAGGAGGGGTCAAGGGGGGCGGCCAGCCCCCTATATAAGGAGGGCAGGGGCGCAGCCTCCTCCTTCACTCCAACCCTAGCCGCCGGCCAACTGCTGCCCCTCCACCTCTCTCTCTCGCGACTGTGCGTAGGCGAAGCCCTGCCGCAGAAACTCTCCACCATAAGCACCACGCCGTCATGCTGCAGATCCAATCTATCTCTCCACCATACTTGCTGGACCAAGGAAGGAGGAGACGTCGCTGCACCGTACGTGTGCATCTCTCGGAGGCGCCGCCACTTGCGGCGTAGGATCAGATCGGATCGCGGGGAGGAGACAGCTAGTACGACTACATCATCCACGTTCTGTTGAACGTTTCCGCTGTGCAATTTCTTCAAGGGTATGAAGATCTCATCTACCTCTCTCGTTGATTACATCTCCTAGATTAGATCTTGGCTTTCTTGTTCGCATCCGTAGGAAATTTTTTGATTTACTATGCTGCGAAACCCTTCATGAGGTTCATGAAAATGGCCGGTGCATTTGTTAATCCAAAAGGTATGACTAGATGTTCATAATGTCCGTACCTGGACACAAAAGCTGTCTTCAGAATGTCTTCCTTCTTCATCTTAATTTGGTGGTAACCTGATCGAAGATCTATCTTGGAAAATACTCTTGCTCCCCTGACTTGATCAAATAAGTCCCGAATTCCTGGCAAAGGATACTTGTTCTTGATAGTAACATTGTTGAGGTTTCTGTAGTCTCTGCACATTCTGTGTCCTCCATCCCGCTTATCCACACATATCACTGGTGTACCCCAAGGTGAAATACTTTCTTGAATGAATCCTTTCTGTTCCAACTCATCCAGTTGTTCCTTTAACTCTACTAACTCCTTGGGTCCCATCTTGTATGGTGCCTGAGCTATTGGTGTTGTTCCCGGAATTAAGTCAATGGTGAACTCAATTTCTCTGTCTGGTGGCATTCCTGGTAATTCCTGAGGAAACACATCTTGGAATTCATTGACCACTGGAATGTCTTCGAGTTTAGCTTCTTTCAGGGCATTTAGCTGCAATTGAACTTCAATATGTGCATGTCGGTCACCTTGATAAACTATCCTTCCTCCTCCTGGGCTTCTAAGTGACACAGTTTTCTCTTTGCAATCATTCGGAGCTCCATTCTCCTCTAACCAATCCATTCCAAGGATCACAGCCATATCCTTCATAGGAATGAGAAAGAGATTGGCAAGATAAACACAATCGTGGATCATAATGACCTGCTCTTGCTTGAGGTGTGTGACTAAAATCATTCCCCTCGCAGATAAAACAGTGATGGGATATTCTAACTTATTGCAAGTAATCCCATAAAGATCAACAAACTCTTGCGAAATGAATGAAGTAGTTGCACCAGTATCGAAAAGTACTCTGCCGGGATGAGATATGATTTGAAGCGTACCTATCACAGCTTTATCCGAGTCATTGACTTCCTCCAAGTTGGTGCAATTTAGTTTCCCAAAGGGTCGGGACCTCTTTCCAGCACCATTGCCTCCTGAATTTCCACCTTGATTAGACTCGCCTCCGGTTGCTTTCCTTCCCCAAGCGGCTCTATTTGGACATTGATTCTTTATGTGTCCCTCTTGATTGCACCCATAACAAATTACCCTGGGCCTCTGACAATGTTTTGCCAGGTGTCCTTTGGCTCCACACGAATGACAGATAATTCCACCTCTAGGATTTTCTTCTCCTGCCCGGGGTAGCGTTCCCTGACTTTGTGGTCGCGGTTTGAAACTAAGATCTGTAGTTGGTTTGTTGACTGGATACTTCATGGGCTCCAGCTTAGCCTTCTTCCTCTGTTCCTCCTGAACTTGCTTGAAATCATCTTCCATGGTGATAGCTGTGTCAACAAGTTCCTAGAAATTTGCTGCCTTTAACATTCTCAGTTGCATTTTTGCCATTGGATGCAAACCTCTCATGAACTGTTTCTTCCTCTTCTCATCGGTCTTCACTGCATCCATAGCATAGCGTGATAGAAGAGTAAACAACTTGACGTACCTCATAATGGTCTTGTCTTTCTGCTCTAGGTTATCAAACTCCCTTCTCTTTAATTCCATGATGCTTTCTGGCACATTTGCCTCCCTGAACTTCTTTTTGAATTCATCCCAGGTGAATATCCTTCCTGGAGGATGTATTGCCACAATGTTGTCCCACCATGCTACTGCGGGTCCACATAACAAATGTGTGGCATACCTAAGCTTCTCACCATCGCTGCAGTTTACAGTGTTGAGCTTCCTTTCTGTATCCAGCAACCAGTCTTCAGCATCCATTGGTTCCTGAGCTGTCGCAAATGGAATTGGCCTTGTATTTAGAAAGTCTGCCAGTGAGACCCCATGTACTACTTCATTCCGACCTTATTGCTTGCGGTCCATCACATCCTGCATCATCTTTGTCTGACACTCAATGAGCATACGCTGCCTTTCATCCACCATCCTCATATATTGAGCAAAATCCTGTTGCGTCAGAAATGGTGGTGGTGGTAATGGTTCCCTTGCCGCTGCATCGGCTGCCTCCTTCGCCTTGGCTTCAGTTTCCATCCTCTATTGTTCAGATTCCTCATCAACTACCATCGCCATTTTATCGCCCTAACCCTGTTACATCAAGCAAAACTCATAGTTACACCATGCTCATGCTTTCAGAGCTCAACTTCATGCACAGAGTTAGTCACACAATAAAATTCAAATAAAACGTAGCCAAATCACACCAAACATATACCATGTATATACATGGGTAAAAAGCAACATAGTATTACATACTGCCTCATGAGTAACTACACTCACTTATTCAAACTGCGAAAGCAAATACTACATATTACACATATGGTACATATGTAACACAACATGATGCCTCCATCTCGGTGGTTGTCCTCTACGGGTAGTCGCACTCCCGATACATCCCCGGTGTCCAACCGGTAGCTCGTGGCGTCCTCCTGAGTGTAACAGGGGCATAGGATGACTCCGCCAGTGAATAGCCAAAATCGGGTGTAGTACCTAAGTTGAAGTCAGTCATCCCAGATAACTGCTCAACGACGGGTATACACTATCTGTGGCACCCCTCTCCATCTTAGGCCTCGAGCATTCTCCATGCTCCATATGGATAGGCATATCTTCCTCCGAATCTGACCCTATTTCTATGGGTTTCCTGCCACGTCTCTAGTGCGGTGAACAACCCTAAACTGACTCGTTACTTCATTCTCTGAATCACACGGAACCGGATCTCCGGCCGTCCCCATATATTCGCCAAATTGCCAACCCATGGAGTTTCCTCCAAAGCTGTCGTCATGGGGCATTCCCCACGACTCCATTCCTGCCTCGTATCCGGCTCTAGCTGAGCCGTGTGCAAAATGTGCTGGTGGCATCTCTAGTTCGGCCTCGGGCTCAAACTCCCGCTCCTCGGGATCGACCTCCTCCTCTAGAGTGATAAAATCTCTAGCAGAGAAAGCTAGAGTAGGTGCCCGTGGTGGTCCAGAAGTCTCCCCCGTACACCATGGAGTCGATGTCGACTCGGTGATCTCCTCCACTAGACTCTATATCTCTCCAACTAGAGCTCCGTGAACATGATAGAACACACTAAGCAGATGCTTACACCTGTCCATGTGTTCTCCTGCGGCATGTGGGTGTTTCTTCGCAAACGTGTAACTATCCCGACGAGGGTCTTCTCCCTCCTCATCGTGTGGGATGTGCGTGAACTTAGTACCCAATAACTGCTCTGTTTTGTGTTCACGGATATCAGTTATGGCCTTCATGACTGCTATCTTATAAGCTACACAAACTATGCGTGCCTCTCCAGCTGGCATAATCACGCTCATGCCCAGTTTGGCAGGAAGCATGATCCCTACCCTATACTTCTGAAAGACTCTACCCTTGTAATAAGCATATTTATTGACAGGGATATGGGTTTCACACCCGCACTCCTGTAAGATGCCTCGTAACATGTCAGATAGGTTTCCATCATACTCATCCAAAGCCACATCTTGAACTTGCACGGTCCTTGACGGGTTTGTGCGTGCCATCCTGGCAGTATATAAGAGATATTAAATAGTACATGATGCATCATAATAGTAACAATAAAGAATTGTAACACTAAAAAGTATGACTTTGTTATTCTCAAGTGAATAACGTCACGACCATTTCAGAGAAATCTTTACTATTCCTATTTGACTCCTACATGTCGTTCCCATTAACTAGGCGTCCAACCTAAGGTCAAAGCTTTTGCTCTGATACCAACTGTGGTGACCCAGCATACCACTGCATGTTGTAGTATGCAAGTCATTGACATAACACTCGTGAAGTACCATTTCACAAATATGACATCCCTCAGAGTGATACAACAGAAACATAGTGGTCTTTATTCAAGCACTAAATATTACAAGCCATAATGTTACAAAGGACTCCAGTTCCTCCTCGGTCCAAAGAGGAACACTAGCAGGTTCTATACTAATGTTACAAACCTTAACTAAGACTGAAAGTAATGGACTAAACATGATACCCTACTCAAGTCGCTTTATTCTATAGGATTCGGTGTGACTTAAGTCACTACACTAACTACTAGTTGTCGGCCTACTCCTCGGTTCCTTCGCTGATACCATAGGTGATGGTGTAGTCAATGCCTTCGACTCCACCGGAAAGGTCCGGCTCCTCGTAGTAAACTTCTTCAGTGTCTTCCGGGGCTCCTTCAGTTTCCTCGTACTGGCCCTCCGAGTCTAAGCAAGGGTTAAGAGGGAGTGGGGTGAGTAACGAGCGTTACCCAGCAAGTTCATTTAAAAGCATAGTTGTGTTTGATGCACTAGCTACGACCATAGACTCGAAAGTCTTAGGTCAAATGCAATTTTCATAATCATTTCTTCAAAGATTGATTTTATTCAGAAAACTATGTCCGTCAGTCTTCACAGGTTGATTAGAGCTTCGATGGGCTCCTTTCCTACCGCGTTCGTAGCTCCTTCCCGGAACAGGGAGTATCTTGATACTTTCTTACACTCTGCAGAGGTGGTCACTTGTACCCATAAGAGATCAAAGTTTTGCTGCACAACCGAGCGTACTTGCCCATCCATACTTCTTTTGTATGGGCCCCAGTCGATGATCCAAGCCAATGACTATCCTCCTCCGCGACCCCGCATACCCACCCATTATGTAATTACCGATAAGAGCTTCATCTCTTTACTGGCCCTGGCTTTAGGACTTATTCTCCCATTTTTGGGTTTTTACCTCTACCAGCTAAATTACAATCCATCATAGACCAATTAGCAAGTCTGTCCCCCTCTATATCCATAGGTAGACCGGCAGGAATCCCACATCCCCCCTTTACTCTATAGATAGACCAGGCTGGACAATCCTATATACTGATCCGTTGATATGCGAGAGGAAGTTGGTACAGCTGACTTCTCCATCCCATACCAGATCTCATGGTTGACCATTGTTTACGGCGCTAGAATCACTGGCGACATTTGTTATTAGTCCTAGGTGAACTTTCCAGTTGCAGTGGGACCTCCACCATACTCATATCATGGTCCCACTGCCCACCATCCTAGGGCAACAACCATTCCGATTGAAACCACTACTTCACATTAATTATGAAGATAGACCCTTTTGCCTTTAAATGCAGTAGTAATACCACAGGTATATTTGCAAGTAATTTGCTAAAGTTAAACAAGAGGTATGAGCAAGAGTGAATTTGCCTGCAAACTGCAAGGTAGTGCAGTTGGATTTGTTGGAGTGACCCGGGACCTCGGGTTCTGGAAAACAACATCATTGTCCGGTAAGGGCAATGGTTAAAGATTCAAAAATGCATGCTTTATGGTGTGTGCTTCATTTATACCCCCTTGAAGTGATTTATTCATTTGCTAGCATTTATATATTCCTTTTATGATTTTAAAGAATATATGCTAATCATATCTTCATTCAAGAATAATTACCAAGTATTCTTGAATGGAGTTTATTTTAAAGAGTTAAGATTTTTAACCAGATTTTTCTTAGATATCTCTCAAGTTTAAATATTATAGAAAAGCCCTTTAAATCCCTTTTCTTTTGCACAATTAATCCATAAGATTATTTTAAATCCCAATTAAATCTCAAAGTTCATATAAAGACTAAAAATAGTTACTTTTCATTTTGAGTTATTTTATATATTTTTCTAGTGCTATTTTAATTTAATTAGGGTTTTTCATAGGGTTTTAGTTATTAAAAAAACTGATAGCATGGGCCCACTAGTCAGACCAACCCGAGTGGGTTTGGTCGAGCCAGCTCAGCTGGCCAGAACATCGAATTCTGACGGTCAGACCACCCAGCGCTCTCTCTCTTGGCTTAATTACAATTCTCATGAGCTTGCCCCTGACACCTTTCATGTTTTTATTTCGAAGTAAATCGACAAGCTCATCTTCGGCTGGATCTTGTCGACGCCAGGACATCTCGGGACGCCTCCACTCGCCGTTACAGGAAGAAAAGAAGAATCCACCGACACTATCGTCTCCACCGCGCCTCTCTGCACCTTGTGGTCTACTTCACCGAGTTTGGATCAACGCCTGAACATTATCAAGCTGTTCCTCGCCGGGACTATCGTCCGTCACAGTACGTCTTGTTCTCCTTTGAATTAATTCAGCCGGCTAGATTAGTTGTTGTGTATGCGTTAGATCCCATCGAAAGGCATTGGACCCACTTACTCAACTGAACCGGTACATAATGCACATCAATCGATCGATCTGTTCCGTTTTTGTTCTAGCTACTAGCTCGCGTGAAACTTTAAAAATTCGTAACTTGATTTGTACTGCTCCGTTCAAGATGAATCTTCTTTCATTGGATTCATAATTAAATTCTCTATACGGTGGTATCAGCTTTTTAAATTTTAGAATTCCTAAATCTGTCAATTAAAATTTGACACCACAACAAATATCGTTGTGCCAACGTCGTCAGCCACATCATCGTCAGGAGCCGAGCCGCCAGCTGAGCCTGGAGCCGAGCCGAGCTAAGTCGAGCCGCATATCTGAAGCCGGAGCGCTGCGACCGTCCAATCAAGATCCGATGCTCCAGGAATTCGCGACGTCGCCACCGATTATGCTAAAACATCAAACATTGAAAATTTGTAATTAAATAACCGTAACTTTGTTTTAGTTGATTCTTTTTGTAGCTTCATAATTTTAATATCTATCCAGTGGCATTGGAATTACGAATTTATAGATAACTAAAATTCATGTTTGTAATTTAGAAGTTAAAACCTTAATTTAAATGTAAAAAAGAGTTCTATGATTCCTAATAAGCTAATCTTTTTTTGAAAAAAAATATTAATTGACGTTCCCACATGTTTTACCTCACGTGTAATTTTCGGAAGAATTCTAAATATATCCCTAAGTTAAGTTGAGTTTTGCACGTTTTGGTATGTGTTTTATTTGACTCTTTATCGCAATGATGTTTTGATTGTTTCCTTATTTACGATACGATGGTTGTTTATTGGTTGAAATTTTCTATGCGTTAGATTCATTCGGTGCGAGATCAAACTCACAAAGAAGAAATCATCATCAAATATCACTAAGGCACGTATCACTCTTGTTCATAAACCTCCTATTGTTTTTACTATGCATGCAGTGTTTCTTTCACTTAGTAGATATTTACATATGTAAGCTGTTTTCAAGAAATGTTAGGCTTATGCAATACTAAGCCCTATTTAGTGTATTCCTAGTTATCCTTGTTAGGAGAAAACATGTTGTAGACTGCTTAGTTGTGTTGTAGTCTTCAAGGGTGGGATTTCACATAAATATGGAAAACCCTGTTTTGGAAGCACCGGAAAAACAACTAAGTTATTTGAGCTGTGTGATTGGTGAAGATTTAGAAGAGTGGCATGGTAGGTGGTCATCTTTATGGCTGACAACTAAGTTATTTGAGCTGTGTGATTGGTGAAGATTTAGAAGAGTGGCATGGTAGGGGGTCATCTTTATGGCTGTACCTATGAAAATGCTCACTAGAGTTAAAAAGTATGTGGCATGGTAGGGGTCATTTATATGGCTGTACCTATGAAAATGCACACAATACTTGAAGGCATGTGGCATGGTAGGGGGTCATCTCTATGGCTGTACCTATGAATATGCACACTATGCGGGATGTGGCATGGTAGGGGGTCATTCGTATGGCTGTACCTATGAAAATGCTTACATGAGAAATCTCTCGAGAGTGTGAAGACCAGATTCAGCAAAGACTATTCAAGAGAAAACTTTAGCAGTTGGACTGAGGATGACAACATCATGTGATTGGATTACAAGGGGTGGAAAGATCTCTCTCATTAAAAATTTCTAAGTTCAAACTTACGGGGAAAACGTGGGTAGGTTGTAGCTGGACCGTATGGTGTATATTCTTGGTGAGCCAGGGTGATGAGAACTTGGGTTCATGCTCTTTGACAACATATTTGCAATGAAACTATTGTTTTACAAAAGATAGGGAAAATGCTTGCTTTTTCTACAAAGGAGAAAACTCACACTTAGCCAAATAAGCATGTAATTGTTAGGTTCCATTTGTGTCCACCAAAAGTGACAACTTGCCAACACAATTCAAATGTATTGACCCTTTGTGGCTGCAACGTTTCATGTTGCAGGTTTTGGCGATAAGAAAGGTACGACAGGGTTACCAGTCTATCCGTAACATGTTCGCCTGTGGCACATGAAGAAGAATGACTCCATGCTATTTTTGATTTCGTTGTAAACTCTGAAAGCTTTATGCTATGAGCATTGTAAAGTTTCTTTATGTAATTGCTGGATCATGCGATTTAATAAAATGACCTTGTTTCTGGATATTACATCTCAAACTGTGTGTGCTAGCGTTGATCCAGGGACTAGCACTGAAAAGCACAGGGATCGTTATCTTTAACAGATGAGGTCACTACAAGATGGTATCAGAGCATTGTGTTGCCCTTAGGTTCGTGACCCTAGGATTGGACAAAGACCCCTTAGAAAATAGGAGTTATTTGGCTATAAGTTATTACACACTCATCATCTCGTAAACTCTTCCCTTAGTCATTTTTGTCTCTACTTCTCTTCATTTCAACTCAAGGACGAAGAGCTTCAGCTTCACCACCGCCAAGGACTTCAAGAGCACCTGCTACAGAAATCGTCTTCGTGACATCATCAACATACCAACTCTACCTATCCCTATCATTGAAGGAAGCAAGTTGAAGAAATTGAAGAAGGAAAGCTTGTGCGTCAATACTTCTAGGACTTAGAAATCCTTAGTAGGGAACTTGATAACGGTAGGACAACTAACTACTTAGCAAATGATGAGCTATGCGACCAACTTAAGGGAAAGAACAATGCTATGTGTAGCAAGAAGATAAGATCAAGGCAAAGGATGCGAAGATCAAAGCTCAAGACAAGAAGTTCAAGAATCAAGAGAAGAAGGTCCAAGAGAACAAGTAGATTAGAGAGAATAATGCGATGGTAAGAGCAACAAATTCGAGTTAGGACCCGGCCATGAAGTGATTGTGAAGCTACGTGCTAAGAAGAGAGAGAGAGCTTCAATCGAAGATCGACGCTCCAAATTATGAAGGTGAAGAAGTACAAGACGATGTTTGCTGAGCACCATCATGGGAAAGGAAGTTGACATGGAGGAATAGAGTAGTTAGTGAGACCACCATGTGAAATTATATCTAGTGAGTTTGTTTTAACCTTCGTGACGTTTAACAATCCACGTACTTTGAAGCTATTTGTGAGTTATGTGAATGCTTCTTTGTTTTTGAAGATTGTTTCTATGCATGTGTTGTGGGTAGGAAACTTTATTTCCTTAGACTCTATCTCTAAGTCTAACCTCACCTATTTTCAAACCCAACAGATGCCTCCTCGCCGCGCTCCTGAGGAACAGATGCAGCAGATGATGGAAGCCCATGCTCAACTCATGCAAGTCATGACTCAGTATCTTGCCAACACTCAAAACAACAACAATAACAATAACAACCCTCCACCACCGCCACCCCCTCAGGTCGACATGCTTGCAAGGTTCTTAAGGCTTCGCCCTGACAAGTTCTCACGTGCTGCTGAACCATTGGAGGCCATGGATTGGCTCCATTCTGTCAACAAAGACTTGGTGACTACTGGTTGCACTGATGCTGAAAAGGTCAGGTTTGCAGCGCATCTGCTGGAAGGACCAGCAGCAAGCTGGTGGGACACTTACCAGATCACTCATCCCATCGAAGGAGTGACTTGGGACTTGTTCCAGGAGGGATTTCGAGCTGTACACATTTTCTCTGGTGTGATGGGTCTGAAAAAGAAGGAGTTCCGTGATATTAGACAGAAGTACCGCAGCGTGTCTGAGTACATTGATGAGTTCACCAATCTATCACGCTATGCACCGGACGACATTGACACTGATGCAAAAAGGAAGGAGAAGTTCCTAGAGGGCCTCAACGATGAGTTGTCAATCCCTCTGTCTGTTGCTTACACTCCTACTTTTCAGTCTCTGCTTGATCAAGCTATAACTCTAGAGAGCAAGATGAAGCAGTCTGAAAACAAAAAGAGGAAGCATATCTACAATGATCATCCCCCAGGTTCACCACAGAAGAAGTATTCATTCCATAAGGGCAATGTAAGATCTGGATCTCACAAGCATGAGAACACTGACCACCACTATGGCCATAACAACTACTATTATGGTAGAAACGCAAACAAACAACATGAAGCAAATGGACATGATCATAGTGGACACAAGAACCACAAGAGCAACAATGGAAGTGATAATGGTAAAAGGTATGGTCATGACAAAAATAGCCAAAAAACCTTCACCAAGAAGGATATCAGCAAGGTAGGATGTTTCAAGTGTAAGGAGAAGGGGCACTATGCTCGAGACTGCCCAAAAAAGGCGATTGAAAATGGGGACAAACCCAATCCATTCAAAAAGGGACATTTAAACCACGTTGACATGGAAGAGGACGTGGAAGAAGTCTTCGAAGCGCCACATACAACAACTCGTATGTAATGATCAAAATGATTCTCCCCTTCTACAACACCAGTAGCTTTTTATGCCATTGCTTTTCATTGTAAAAAAAAGTGGACCTCTCTACATTAAACTCTCAGAAAGTGAAACGGTTACAACTTTGGGTACCAGGAGGTTGACACATAGCCAAGTCTAACCCTTAGAAACTCCTCACCAAACCTGCTGGAGAATATGGTAATCAAGATATGTGAATAGACACCCACATATTAGAAATAAAATTAAAATCCATAGATGGATCAAAAGATGACCAAGTGCCAAGTCGTACCTCAGAGAACCCGAAATGAACCAAAAGCCAATACTGTCGACAATTTTTTTTAAGGGTGGTAGCCCACCCAGATATCTCAAATACATATTTCTTTCTAGCCTCTCCGAATCTCGAGGACGAGATTCTTTTAAGGGTGGTAGTCTGTCACATCCCAAATTTTTCCAAATTTTGGAATGTGAAAATTATTAAACAATTGCCTTTGACTGATTCTGTTGGATTGAAAATTCACAAGTAATTAAAACTTTTGAATCCTATTAAAAGAAATTACCAAAATTTCAAATTCATATTTCATGCAGCATCTTCATAGCAATGCAATTGAACCCTAAGTTAAAGAAGGAAATAATAAAATGCTATTTCAGAATTGTTATATAGCCTTATGGCAAATAATACAAGTTTTTCTTTTTTTTGAAAAAAAAATAATTTTGTTCAAAACAAGTACCCTTGTGTCTATAATGACAGGGGGAATTTTACAAAATTTTAGAATCATGTTTCAACTCATTTGGAGGTCAAATGCAAAAGTTATAAAAGAAACAACAAAACAGAAAAGACTAAAAGAAAAAAAGGAGAATGGACCAAACAGGCCAAAACAGCCGGCCCGCTAACGAATTTGGACCACCTGCGGCCCTCTCTCATCACTCCCGCTGACATACTGGCCCCACGTGTCAGCCGGCTCATCTTCAACCTCCGGCCAAAAATCACGCGGAGACCGCGTCCGTGCGCTGATTTCTCTCGGCCTTGATTCCCGACGATTTCGGTAATTAAAACCTTCCCCGTATGCTTCTATAAATTCTCCTCGACCTCCTCCGCATTTCCCCTCTATTTCCCCAATCTGAGAGCCCCCAGGCTGCTCGGATTCGAGCTCGCGAATTCACCATTGCTGCTGGCCAGAACATCGAATTCTGACGGTCAGACCACCCAGCGCTCTCTCTCTTGGCTTAATTACAATTCTCATGAGCTTGCCCCTGACACCTTTCATGTTTTTATTTCGAAGTAAATCGACAAGCTCATCTTCGGCTGGATCTTGTCGACGCCAGGACATCTCGGGACGCCTCCACTCGCCGTTACAGGAAGAAAAGAAGAATCCACCGACACTATCGTCTCCACCGCGCCTCTCTGCACCTTGTGGTCTACTTCACCGAGTTTGGATCAACGCCTGAACATTATCAAGCTGTTCCTCGCCGGGACTATCGTCCGTCACAGTACGTCTTGTTCTCCTTTGAATTAATTCAGCCGGCTAGATTAGCTGTTGTGTATGCGTTAGATCCCATCGAAAGGCATTGGACCCACTTACTCAACTGAACCGGTACATAATGCACATCAATCGATCGATCTGTTCCGTTTTTGTTCTAGCTACTAGCTCGCGTGAAACTTTAAAAATTCGTAACTTGATTTGTACTGCTCCGTTCAAGATGAATCTTCTTTCATTGGATTCATAATTAAATTCTCTATACGGTGGTATCAGCTTTTTAAATTTTAGAATTCCTAAATCTATCAATTAAAATTTGACACCACAACAAATATCGTTGTGCCAACGTCGTCAGCCACATCATCGTCAGGAGCCGAGCCGCCAGCTGAGCCTGGAGCCGAGCCGAGCTAAGTCGAGCCGCATATCTGAAGCCGGAGCGCTGCGACCGTCCAATCAAGATCCGATGCTCCAGGAATTCGCGACGTCGCCACCGATTATGCTAAAACATCAAACATTGAAAATTTGTAATTAAATAACCGTAACTTTGTTTTAGTTGATTCTTTTTGTAGCTTCATAATTTTAATATCTATCCAGTGGCATTGGAATTACGAATTTATAGATAACTAAAATTCATGTTTGTAATTTAGAAGTTAAAACCTTAATTTAAATGTAAAAAAGAGTTCTATGATTCCTAATAAGCTAATCTTTTTTTGAAAAAATATATTAATTGACGTTCCGACATGTTTTACCTCACGTGTAATTTTCGGAAGAATTCTAAATATATCCCTGAGTTAAGTTGAGTTTTGCACGTTTTGGTATGTGTTTTATTTGACTCTTTATCGCAATGATGTTTTGATTGTTTCCTTATTTACGATACGATGGTTGTTTATTGGTTGAAATTTTCTATGCGTTAGATTCATTCGGTGCGAGATCAAACTCACAAAGAAGAAATCATCATCAAATATCACTAAGGCACGTATCACTCTTGTTCATAAACCTCCTATTGTTTTTACTATGCATGCAGTGTTTCTTTCACTTAGTAGATATTTACATATGTAAGCTGTTTTCAAGAAATGTTAGGCTTATGCAATACTAAGCCCTATTTAGTGTATTCCTAGTTATCCTTGTTAGGAGAAAACATGTTGTAGACTGCTTAGTTGTGTTGTAGTCTTCAAGGGTGGGATTTCACATAAATATGGAAAACCCTGTTTTGGAAGCACCGGAAAAACAACTAAGTTATTTGAGCTGTGTGATTGGTGAAGATTTAGAAGAGTGGCATGGTAGGGGGTCATCTTTATGGCTGTACCTATGAAAATGCTCACTAGAGTTAAAAAGTATGTGGCATGGTAGGGGTCATTTATATGGCTGTACCTATGAAAATGCACACAATACTTGAAGGCATGTGGCATGGTAGGGGGTCATCTCTATGGCTGTACCTATGAATATGCACACTATGCGGGATGTGGCATGGTAGGGGGTCATTCGTATGGCTGTACCTATGAAAATGCTTACATGAGAAATCTCTCGAGAGTGTGAAGACCAGATTCAGCAAAGACTATTCAAGAGAAAACTTTAGCAGTTGGACTGAGGATGACAACATCATGTGATTGGATTACAAGGGGTGGAAAGATCTCTCTCATTAAAATTTTCTAAGTTCAAACTTACGGGGAAAACGTGGGTAGGTTGTAGCTGGACCGTATGGTGTATATTCTTGGTGAGCCAGGGTGATGAGAACTTGGGTTCATGCTCTTTGACAACATATTTGCAATGAAACTATTGTTTTACAAAAGATAGGGAAAATGCTTGCTTTTTCTACAAAGGAGAAAACTCAAGCATGTAATTGTTAGGTTCCATTTGTGTCCACCAAAAGTGACAACTTGCCAACACAATTCAAATGTATTGACCCTTTGTGGCTGCAACGTTTCATGTTGCAGGTTTTGGCGATAAGAAAGGTACGACAGGGTTACGAGTCTATCCGTAACATGTTCGCCTGTGGCACATGAAGAAGAATGACTCCATGCTATTTTTGATTTCGTTGTAAACTCTGAAAGCTTTATGCTATGAGCATTGTAAAGTTTCTTTATGTAATTGCTGGTTCATGCGATGTAATAAAATGACCTTGTTTCTGGATATTACATCTCAAACTGTGTGTGCTAGTGTTGATCCAGGGACTAGCACTGAAAAGCACAGGGATCGTCATCTTTAACAGATGAGGTCACTACATCAGCCCAGTCGGGCTGAGCCCCCTTCTCTTCCCCGCTACTAACCCTAACCCTAACCCCCTCGCGCTCTGGCGACGGCGCGTCACCGTCGGTGTCGCCGTGCTCTTCCGATGAGCTCCGGCGGTTTCCGCCGCCGCCGTGTGGGGCAAATGATTCGCCTCCTTCCGCTCTTCCTTCTGACCGTGGGGATTCGTCTTCCTTGCCTCCATTCATCTCCCTCGACTCGGTTCGTCTCCGCCCAGTCGAACTCGCCCCCGTGCTGCTTGACCAGCGTTGGCCCTGCTTGGGATGTTGCTCCTTCTCCTCGGCGTCTTCCTACTGGATCTCCGTCACCATCGCCGGTTGGATGGCAGCGTCTGCAACCCCGGCGCCTCCCAGATGTGGTGATGCGGTGGCGTGCTGGCGGTGGTCGCTTGACCATGGCCATGCCGCTGCTCCACGACACCGTGGCCAACTGGACAGTGGCGCTGGTGCCGCCACAACCTAGGCTACGACGATGATGCCGCCGCCTAGGTGTCTTCTTCAAGCTCCTACTATGAGCTCACTTTGTGAGTTCCTCCCTTTCCTCTGCTTCTGTGCTATTCGTGTTGGTGGCCTGGCCAATGAGCCAGGCATGCTTGCATACTGCAGCTGTGCTTGTGCTTGTGCTTGTGATGAAATCCTAGAATTCCTATGCTGGCAAATACTTGTTGTTGCTGTTAGCTTCAGTTAATTATTCAATTAAGAATTTCTTAACTGAATAAGTGGGATTCAGTTATCCTGCTCTCTCCATGGTGGCTAGCTTGATTATCTGCTTGCATGTTTGCTGACCAGTAATTGTTTGCTATCCAACCGAATGATAAGATGCGGTGTTTATCTTCTGTCAGTTAAGCAATGCTTTTGATAAATTACTGGAAAGCTTGCTATGGTTTGCAGCAAGTGCTTGTTCACTGCTGCAAGCCCTTGCTTGTGCTGATGATTAGACTTATGATGGCACTAGCATGATTTAGCTTAGGCTTGTAAAGAATTGTCCAGTGACAGTTCTTTGTTGAATGTTATGAACTGAATATAAATTCAGTGATGATTTGTGATGTGTCAAGCAAACTCATGCTTGAATAACTGTTTAATAGTGGCTCTAGCATGATTTCTATAGCATGCTATATTACAGCAAGTAACTGCTATCATCTAAGTATGATTGTGGTGCCTCCCTATGAGGGTGCACAATTAATTCCTGGTGATTAGTTGGATGGCTGCTGTTTATGCAGTTGGTGCTTGCTTTGGTGGCTTATGATCAGTTGCTGAATTAACTTGTTGGCCATGCTAAAATACTGATAAGAACAGAACTATACCATGATCTTGGTCTAGCCTATGATGCATGGTCTGAGGTAATTTTGTTGGTGATGAACAGATAGTTGTGCCTTTTTGAATAAAACTTCCTGTGATGATTATACAGAGCACCTCTTTGTAGATCTGAGGAAACTACACCCCTAATCCTCCTAGGTGTTGCACTTGGTAGAAGGGTTTGGTGGTGTGGGGTTTACTGGACTTGCTTATGCAAGATCCTTGATTCTTGCCATGATTTGGACTATGCTATGCAATCTCTGATGCATACCTTTATCTTGTGCTGACTGCTATTAGTAGCTGGCTATGATTGTTGATGATGTTTTTGGTTGAGCTTGATCAAGAGCTCCTGGAGCTTGTCCTGCTCCTTCCTAGGTGACTTGCCCTGCACCTCCTTGCTTGCCCTGCACCTCCTTGGTGCTTGGCTTGCTTCTGGCTGCGGCTTGATCTTGTTTAAGTAACCATGCTTGCTAATTTTTGGCTGCTGGGTGTGGTGTGGTGGTGATAATCTCCCCTGATGCTCAGCTCATGAGCAGGGTAGATTGATGCAGATGGTTTTGGTACTGTGGTTTGATTTAGTGTTGGCTTTGGCTCAGTGTGGTGCAGTGTTGTGCTCGTGCATACGCTGGTGAACTTGGTCGACAGTTTTGTGATATTCTGCCCTATTTCTAGGGCTTGCCCTTCTCTATGGTGGCGACACACACCCCCTTGCACCCTGTGTGTGAGCTGGTTGCCTGCTTGCCTGGCTGCCCGGCCAAATTGGACCTTGGCTTGATATTTTGGCTGGTGACCCGTTGGTGATAAGCTTACTTGTTGATGATTATCAACAGTGCCCTTTTAATTTTGACTGTCCACTTGTATTACTGTTTTTGTGGGATTTCTTCTTTTGGTTTTGCTTGCAGGTATCATAAGAAGAATAGAAGGAAAGAAGAAAGAAAGAAAGAAAGAAGAAGAGATGTAATTTACTAGGATTTATTTGTATTTTTCATATCTATGTAACTATTCACAATTCATGATGTAATTCTTTAATCTTTCTTTTATTTCTGTTTTCAAATATTGTAAAGACATTGTATCATGTGTGTGATATTAATAAAGCTCAAGTTTTCCCCTCTTACTTAATATTTATCCTTTCTAAATGTGCAATTTAAATTCAAATTCCAATTTCATAATTCAAGGTTCAAATTTGAATTCATAACTTGTACTTAGGGTTTTACTTATTCAATTTCACCCTTTCCCCACAAGCAAATGATCAAAAGAGATCACTTCATAATCTTTCGCACTTCGAGAGTGTACCATTTCCCCCTCGAAGAGAGATTTAGATCCCAAATAGGTTTTAGTGATAAAAGCGCGAAAAAATCCCGTAATTTCAAATGCTATGCACAAAAGCCCTCTAATCTACCCCGGAATTGTCCTACGTGCTGGGATATTACACCTTACAATCCGTTCACTACCTCCGCTTATTGGAACTCTGGCGCGAGCCCCACCATCACACCACCGCTAGGAAGCCACCTTCATGGTCAACCATCACCGGACAAGACCGTCTCCAAGCAGCACCGTCGCCAGCCGTTCCTGCCTCGTGCAGGATGCCACCACAACTGGTTAGAGGAAGACCACTGCCACAGGCACCATGTGGGCTTTTACCCGGCTGCATTCGCTGGCTATGGCAGGAGGGGGGGGGGCGATAAGGGAAGGGTGTTCTCGGGGGAGTTGTTTCTAGCTAGCTCGATCGCCCGCGAGGGACATCGTGAACGGGACAAAACATTCCTCTCCAAAACCTAGGGCCAATACTGGTATGGAGGGAGTATTAGGATTTTAGAGAATTTATTAATGTTTTTTTATGAAAATCAACATGGCTAAAAAATCCAAGAATGTATGCAATAACATTTGAAGGTGCTTTAATTGAGTGTGTAAATGTTTTCATGTCATTTTCCATTCAGAAGATACAATTAGATGACAAACATAATCATGGGAATCGGTCCCACTGAGAATCTCCTCCGGTTTGAGCACCCAATAGTTCCATGCCACCTTTGACAACGATCTACTCCCTCCGATCAGAAAAGAGTGTCGGAGATTGGATGGAGTAGCATTGCAATCGGGTCCTAGGTCATGACAAAGAGCCCATATAAAGCTCAGAGAAGTGTGAAACAGAAAAGATAGCCTCAAATAGATCAGATGAGGCCCATTAGTCGGTGAAACATCGACCTCACGGCCCTCACCCTCTTATCTTCCGCTTCTGAACTTCATGGCGCGGCATCGCCATGGCTGCGCTCCCTCTTCCCCTTCCCGCCAATCCGTACCCACTCAAACCCCAGGAGGCCCCGCGTCCCGCCCCCCTCCACGCCACACTGGCCTCCCTCTCCCAGTACGGCAGTGATCACGGAAGCCTCCGGGACGCCTTCGCTCTCGTCTCCCGCGCCGAGTGCCAGTCGAGCCCCGCCGTCGCAGTCGCCGTCGGCCCGGAGGTGTACGCGTCTCTCCTGCAGTGCTGCGTCACCGCAGGATCCCTTCGTGCTGGAAGACAGGTGCACGCCGCTGCCGTCAAGCGCGGGCCTTACTACTGGCGCCACGCCTACATCGGCACCAAGCTCGCGGTCTTCTACGCCCGCTGCGGCGCGCTCGCCGACGCCGAGCGCGTGTTCGACGCGCTTCCCAAAAAGAACGCTTTCGCGTGGGCCGCCGTCATCGGAATGTGGAGCCGCGCCGGATTGCACGCCAGGGCTCTCGAGGGGTACGTCGCCATGCTCGAGGCCGGCGTCCCCGCGGACAACTTCGTCGTGCCCAACGTGCTAAAGGCGTGCGCGGGGACCGGAATGCTCGCGGCCGGGAGGGCATTGCACGGGTACGCATGGAAGGCGGGGTTCAGGGAATGCGTGTACGTGTTGAGCAGCCTGGTGGACTTCTACGGGAAGTGCGGTGAGGTGGACGATGCGAGGAAGGTGTTTGATGCAATGCCGGAGACGACCGTGGTGACCTGGAACTCCATGTTGATGGGGTATATAAACAATGGGAGAATCGATGATGCTGTGGATCTGTTCTATCAGATGAGGGTTGAGGGCGTGCTGCCGACGAGGGTGAGCGTTCTTAGCTTTCTGTCTGCATCGGCGGATTTTGAAGCTCCTGATTGGGGAAGGCAGGGCCACGCCGTGGCAGTATCGAGCGGATTAGAGATGGATGTGATTTTGGGGAGTTCGATCATCAACTTTTACTGTAAGGTTGGGTTAGTGGAGGCTGCAGAGGCGGTGTTTGAGCAGATGGTGGAAAGAGACACTGTTACATGGAATTTGATGATTGCCGGGTATTTGCAGGATGGGCTGATTGACAAGGCTTTTGTCACTTGCCAGAGAATGCTGCAGTCTGACCTTAGGTTTGATTGTGTGACGTTGGCTTCCCTTATCATGGCTTGTGTAAAATCCTGCAGCGTGGAGATGGGCAGAGCTGCTCATGGCTATGCAGTTAGAAACAATCTTGAATCAGATAGAACAGTTGCCTGTGGCCTGATAGAGCTGTATATGAGTACTGAAAGAACTGAGCACGCACGGCGGGTATTCGATGTCACGAGTTGTCGAGACATGGTCATGCGCAAAGCGATGATTTCTGCTTATGCAGATCGTGGCATGAGTTCTGAGGCTCTGAAGTTTTTATATCAGATGGAACTTGAAGGCATATCTCCAACTGCAGCCTGCTGGGATTCAGTTATTTCAGCTTTAATGAAAAATGAGCAGATTGACAAGGCCCTAGAGGTCTTCTATGAGATGCTATTAACAAAAACACGCCCCAATCTGCGTACGTGGAGCCTTTTAATAAGTGGCTTGTCTCGAAAAGGTATGCACTGTGAGGTGATGAATCTGTGCTGCAAGATGCAGGAAGTAGAGCCTGCACCAAGTCCAACATTATTTTCCGCAGCACTTCTTGCTATGAAAACTGCAGCTTCAGCACAATATGGGAAGGCAGTGCATGCGTGCGTTGTTAAAAAGGGCCTACTGATGTCCAAATCCGTGGTACAAGCCCTGCTAAGCATGTATGGTAGCTTCAGTGACAAAGGCTCGGTGGAAATTTTACTAAGATTGTTTGCTGCTGTACAGTAAATAACGCAGCTGTACATAGTTGCCTAGCATTTGGACATACGAACTTGCTCATATTCATCATCAGATGGCTATTCTTGGAATGAAGTGCACACCCGATCTTCTGGTTGCTTAAGTAGATACATATTCCGTTTTAGCTTACAAATACAGGTTTTTGCACAACTAGTACGTCTTTTTGACACCTTTTCTGTTAACTTCTCTGTTATGGTACGGCAATACAGCATCTAAATCTGATTGAGAGGCATTTTCACAAGGGAGCAGAGCAAAAAGTTCCAATCAGAAAACGAGCAAGGTCAGACAGTAGAAAATAGTGCTGATGTTGGCACAGAGCTCTCTCTGAAGCTTGCAACTATAGAAGCTTGAATTATTTGCCAAAAAAGCGTACAGTTTAGCTTTTGTAACTAGGGATTGCACACCAAAATATTCTGCATTTGTGAGGTGTCCCTAGTTTGCTCTTTTTTGTATTAGAATGTGTACTCTGCGCTGGCCCTTGTTGGGAACTGTCAGAAGACACGGTCTCGATGTGATGCCCGGATTATTGTTTTAGTTCTGGTTGGATTCAAAACAGCAATAGAGTAAACTGTACACACATACTGCGAGCTGTAATTATTTCGTTGCAAAATACATGCTTCTCCAGAGTTTCAGACCATGTGAAATGGCAAAAATTTCTGCAGTATACGTTTACTTCTACTGAAGAACCAACAGAGCTAGACCTTCAGTGCTCATCTGGTATAACATTACTGATGTACATCGATGATCGATCACCGACTGTAATCGCTTCATATAATTGTTTGCAGAGCAGTGTATACATGGTAGCTTACCCAATCGGGCAATCGGCCCCCTGAAGCTCAAGATGATGTGCTCGATTCACGGCGCGGCCATGGCGGAAAAGCATCAAGGCCTCCACGTGAGAAGTGGGCACGCTCGCTCCCCAGCGCAACGAATGAACGAATGATGGATGGAACCCCCAACCGAGTGCACCCCCACCCCCACCATGTGTCTTCACCAAAGAAAAGCGCTTGATTTGCGTCACCGCCCCTTTTCCCTTCAATTCCCTACCTATCTTGAGTGACTGCCTACTCTCTGATTTGATGGGATTCTGTTGATCTGTTCTGTCTTGCTGGGGAAAGAGCGGAGGCTGAGTAGATCGATCAGATCTTGCATGCATTTCCCCTTCTTGATGTGCTGTGAGGGCCAGTCGGACATGGGCCAAGCCTCTTGATCGAGCGATTCTTGCAAGAAACGGCTTGTCATGACATCCGTGTCCGAGCATGGAAGGGTAGCCGCGATCTGGGATCCTGGGGATCGCACCTGAATAATGCATCGCATAATCACATATGCATGGTCCTATTCATCAAGAGCTCAGGCCTCAGGATCATGCTCAGCGGAGAACAGTTCTTGAGACCTCTCTACAGGAGCGCAGTGCAGATCCTGGTCTGTGGGCATAGTAGCTTAGAGAGGATTATGGTGGACAGCTCAATCCGTGTGTGCTTCATTGGTACCTCCCTTGTCCCTATCCATCTTCCACGAATGGTTTTTCTCATAGGCAGGAGAACACTATCTTCAACTGCTTCTGGTGGTGGCAAAGTCGTGTCAACCGGTTTCACATTTTTCGATAAAGAGCGCTTTATTACTTAATAGTCTTAAGCTTATATCCGGCCTCTGCATAACTAGAATGCACACATCCCAAAATACAAAGATAACTGAGAGTAAAAGGCAATATTACATATCACTAGCTCAAAACCCGTGCGTTGCTACGGGTTCATATTAAATTAAATGAAGCCTCTTCTACTATATTTAGATCAGTACGACAATCAAAATAAAATAGAAATGACACAAATTTCTCCACTGATCGACCTATATTTTGTGCCATGCAATAGTGAAAATCGTAGAACATACAATATAATCAGGCTTAGATGGGCAATACTCTAGCTCACATTATAATTTGCTGGATCGATTACGAATAATACAGTGGCACACCATGCTCGTATAGCTAATATTTTAATGTAATGCATACAAAAAATGGAGACATGTTTTAATTAATTCATCCATAAACTCTTAACATATCAACTTATGAAGAGACATATCAAATCCAAAGCCATAGCGTATCAGCAATATATTGGGGATTTGAACCATGTTGATTGTGTTGCAGTCTAAGTTTGATGAAATTTTATCGCTGCGGTCGCATGTCGAATAATTCATGTTGTTCATCTGCAGTTAAGCCAATTAGAATGTTGTATTTTCATACATTCTGAAACTTGCAAACAATCACAAAAGAACATGTTAGACGACAAGCTTATGCATTGCTACGAATTTATTAAAAAAATTCATAGACGCGCAACGCTATCATGAAAACCAATGTTTTTGTTTTTTGACATGAAAACCAATGTTTCTGGTACAACGTATCATGTGCAAGTAGCGATATAAAATCTTTGTTAAACGTGCTATTCATGAGATAGCTTCTTGAATTTTGCTGGCTAGCCTACGATCGCCTGGCTTGCCAGAGAACGGACTTTTTTTTGTCAGATTCGGTTTGCTCATCGCTAGACCTCTACTATACATTGGCCAAACTCGCTGCGACTTTGCTTGGCCCAATGTATCTCTTGACCGTTCTGAGTGGGGTAGCCAGGTTGGTCGACAATCTTGGCCGGTAATATGCAGATTTAGCGATTGTGTGCGGTTTAGTACCGGTTTAGTACCGCCTCGACTACCTACAAAGATGCTGGGAGTGCGGGCTAACGCAAGGTACCACGCAATAGTTGAACGAAAACGTATTTTCAGTTGAACCATATGAAACAAATATACCCGTGCATTGCTACGGTTGAATTGCAACAGATCATATATACTAAAGCATATGAAACAACAACCAAAGCGTCAAAAGCTGAACCATCTTTTTGTCCTCATGACTGATGGCTTCTTTGAAAATTTAACTACCTGAAGACTGAATATAGGTCATGTTAACACCTAGAAACGTTACAATTGTGAAATATACCATGCGGTTTACTGAGAATGTTGTCAGATGAGAGATGAGACATTAGGAGCAAAAAAAGATTCTATGGGTGCCTATTGAGGACCAAGGTCTACACTGCGTGTCACATTGGAACTTTTCTTTAGCACCGGCTGTAGTCATTCAGCCCCACGGCTTCATTCACGCACCAAAGCCTGTTTAGTTTACTCTCCTTGGTTAGGTTGAGGCCGCGAATACGGTCACTGCAGCTACAACCAACCCGTCGTATCCCAAGCAATTCCAGTCCCCTGCCCACGTCGGCATGTCCATCCGCTGCTCGCCGCCCTGATTCGGCCCTCTCCTTCCACCTGCAAGGCTGCACCTGCGCCGGCACCGGCAGGCCAGAGGTCTTCGTCCTCCTGCTGTCACCAAGCTGCGGTGCTGCTTTTTTTCTCAGGCGCGCCTCTGCTGGCACCGGCATACTGCAGGCCCTCAACCTTTCCGTACGACGCGGGGAACACCTGCCGCACGGCCGTTGTGGAGTTTTTCCGTCAGTTAGTTGTGCTGCGCCACGTCCCATGAGCAATATAACGTAACATACATACATATAGCCGGTTGATGGCGCCGCCCGCGCCGCGTTGTCGGCATCCTCGCCGACGTCCGGCAGTCCGGCTTGCCAAGCAACATGACCTGTCTCTGTCTGCATCCTCCGCTGCATCATCGTCAGAGCCGGTCGCACTCCGCCAACAGCGCAGCCGCGACGACTTCAGGCCTCCACTGGCCACTGGTATTACAGCTCGTTGGGTAAAGCGATGTCACGGCTCACGGGTGCCAAACCAGTGCACGGGATGCGGGGACAGCGTTGGGTGACTGCGGTCGAGGCTTGCTTGCTAGGTGGATGGATTTCAGGGACGGTCGGAGCTTGCTGGGGTGCTGACGCGATGGGATAGACAGGGTCGATGAGAGAAGACATGAACGGTTGAGCGGGGCAGCGATGAATTGCTGGGCCGGAGCTCAGGACGGTGTTTCCCTTCCCCCCGGCGGAGGTTGTAGACAGCGCCGGTCATCGGCGATCGACCGCAGCTGTTAGGGAGGTTGCCGGAGCTCAGGACGGTGTTTCCCTTCCTCCCGGCGGAGGTTGTAGACAGCGCCGGTCATCCGCGATCGACCGTGGCTGTTAGGGAGGTTGCCTGTCAGAGACACAGTTCAGATCGGTCACATCGAGCCAGGTTCATGTCCGATTCGCTCGGGAATAGGGGACTCACCTCAGGGCTTAGGACGCTTTGGGGTGGGACGAAAACGTATTTTAGTCGGTTGAAAGCGTATTGTATGGACACGGACCAGTCCTATTGCAATATTATTAGTAGAGACTAGCACAATACCCGTGCGTTGCAACGGGTCAACAAATAATAAATAATTATTATGAAAAAGTCAACAAAGATCTGGTTTAACTTTCATAGAGAATCTGTATTTTGCCGATCGAGAGAGATTGCACCGGTCCTTCGTTTTTCTTGTTAATCAATGACACATGGAGCCTCATATGGTTGCGTTTTTTCAAACGACTATCAAATTCGTATGGTGTCATATTTTCATTTTCCCCGGTGGCATAATTTTCACATTATGCGCAAACTAAGCTATGTGTTTTTTAAGAATTTTGAGTTTAAGTAAAATATTAAAATTCTATATATAAATATGAGCAATTATCGAGTTTTTTTTCAGTTTCTTTCGAAACAAATCTACAGGTTCAGTTAATAATCTGTAATGCTCAGAGTGTGGCAGTCATCATATATTAACAATAGCTAGGAGAAGAAATAAAACAACTATTATTGGATACTTGGATCCAGCCTCTATCCCTTCGGTGGAAATATTTTTGTTTTGTAATGTTCAGAATCTTAATCTGCCAGTAAGTTACATTGTAACAATAGAAGAGAAGAAATAAAACTGCTAGTGTTTGATACTTGGATTCAGGCTCTGTCCCTCCGGTGGAAACATTTTTGGCTAGTCATTCCATTGGATGTTAAGTCAACTCCTCGACCCTACCCCTCCCCTCCATCACAGCCGCAGGTGCCCTGCCACGCCCCTACAACCAGAGCCGGCGGTGTCCTGCCATGTACCTGCATCCCGAGCCGGCGCCTGGCCCCGCCCCTACAACCAGAGCCGGCGGTGCCCTTCCCCGTACCTGCGTCCTGCGCCGGCAACCTTCGACTGACCTGTGCGCCATGCGCACCACCCCTGAAACTCAAGCCGGCGGCGCCTGCCCCGTACCTGCATCATCACACGTCGGCGGCGCCTACCCTCCCCTGCATCCCGCGGATCCGGCGGCAAATCGCACCGCATCCCCTCGCCGATCTTCCTCGTCAAGGACGCCTAGCCGTCTTGCTCGGGATCCGGCCAAGATCTTCCACGTCAAGCTCCGGCGCTGCAGTTCCTAGAAACCAGGAGAGCTCAGCCAAGTTAACCTCCTAGATGCTGCCTCCTGTCCATCTCCTGGACGTCGTCTCCATCAGCAGCGTGCGCGTCCGCATCGGTGTATCCATCAGCAGCGTGCGCGTCCGCGAATCCATCAGCTGCGTGCACGTCCACGAATCCATCCGCTGTGCGCGCTTCGTCTCCATTCGACGGCGCAGCACAGTCACGTGCATCCGCAATCCATCAGCTGATCAGCCCCAGAACAGCGCACGCGGCTATCCCAGCATCTCCGGCCGGACGACCAGCTCCCGGCTTCCTCCTCGATCGTCAGCAGCCAACAGAGGAGCAATCCCTTACCGCAGCTGAAGACAAAGTACCACCTGAAGAACAAGTACCATGTGATCAGAACAGAAATACATTTACAGAATAGCAATTAAAAGGATACACAGAATAGAAATAGATATACAGAATAGTCTAACCACTATCAGAGAGTAAGAATAGATTTGAATTTGATTCATGAAGAAGATGGTTTGCATTTTGTTTGAGAATGAAGTGGGAGAAAATCATGCAGGACATGGCATGCCTCATAGGTGGACAGGCTACAGTGTATAATTAACAGGTGTAAGCTTGCTTTATTTCAAATTCAGTCTAATGAACAATATAGCTTCTGAACGTTTAAATTCATTTATTAGTTGGTGCACAGCTTAAATTGCATCCATTAGATTAAAGTAAGGGAAAACTGAGCATACAGATTGTACGACTTGCATGCGCTTTTTCAGTTTTCCCTCACCATGTCACTCTCCAGATTGTCCGACTTGCATGCGCTTGTCCGAGCCAAGAATTGACTTGAGCTTGTCGAGTGCATCTCCCCACTCCTCTGGTGTACGCATGTTTGACATGGCGTGGCCGATGGTGGCAAGGAACTGCTTCTGGGCACTTTTGCTGCTTAGAGAAATCATTACATGCACAGATTGGCAAGAATTTAAAAACCACATCATTAGTACCCACAAACTATTAGGGGAAAGAAGCAAGTAAACAAGTGTTAACAGTAGAATTCACACCAGATGCATAATACAATACAGTTAGAAGACCTATTGAAATCGGGTAAGTAATTTGACACTACTGATTTCTCTGGGACAAAAACTCACATTTTACATGTGCCTGTAAATATCACTAACAGCACACCTGTCACACCTCACATGGTATATGTCTTGCCACTGCTAGTCTGACCATATGCAAAAATGGTGGCAAGAGATTGTCACCAGCGCCTCCTTGCAGAGCTTCCCTCACACATCGCTCAGTCGGTGAACAAACAGCAAAAACCAGCGGCGCCGCCACCCAGGTGTCGCCGGCGCTCACCGCTGGAGTTCCTCTATGAAAATAAGAAGGTACAACCACTAGTAGAAATATGAGTATTAGCACCGGTTTGTAAGTCCCATTTACACCGGTTTTGCAACCGGTGCAAAGCATCCGGCACTAAAGCCTCATTCTTTAGCACCGGTTGTACTACGAACCGGTGTTAAAGGAGTTCCACGTGGCCTGCGCAGCTGAAAGACCTTTTAGCACCGGTTTGAGACACGAACCGGTGCTAAAGGTCCGGACGAATTTCTGGTATAAATTTTGAAAAAAAATAAAAAAAAAATTGAAATTATTTTTCAGAATTTCTCAATCTTTGGATATTTGAATTGTTTGACAGTTTCCACTCTAATCTCTAATCACCCCTATTCTCATGTCAAAGTATATACTAGTGGTCTCACTTCCCGATCGGTCACCCATCCTCACACTGCTCCACCCTTAGCACGCTTAACTTCTCTATTCTTTATCTACTAGCTTCCAAGACTGCGCTCGCGACTTCTTGATAATAATGTGTTGTGAATTCTATTAACCCATACACTTTGATAACATATGATTTTACTTTGTTGAATTCCAAATAATTTTAAAAATAAGCAACAATGATTAATTATTAATAAGCATCAATGATTTCCAAATAATCTTTGTGTATAATTTAATTATTAATTTTAAAACTCAAAATATTCAAAAAAATCAAAAAAACTTAAAAACTTAAAAAATTCCAAAATAATATAAAAACTTCAAAATAACTAAAAAGTAGAAGAAATAATAAAATAAATTTCAAAAAAAAACAAATTTTTAATTTTTTTTGACAAAATCTAAAATCTTCCTGCTTTCATATTTCCCGTTGAAATCGGATGTAACTTTTTGCGTAGATGGTTTTTCATATATTATATATTTTTTTTCGAGTCCGTACGCAATAGTTATTGCCGATTTAATTTGGAATAACCTTTTTGTTCAAAATATATCAAAATTCAAAATTTCAAATTTTCCATAAAAGTTGCTTGCGTGAGGTACATGCATGTCAAAGGATTTTGAAATTTGAAGTTTTTATCATTTTCGTTTATTTTTTTAGACTTTTTTTTCTGCGCGGGGTAGGCATGAGAGGAAAAAATGGGTGTCAACCCTTTAGCACCGGTTCGTGGCTCGAACCGGTGCTAAAGGTATCCCTTTTGCACCGGTTCGTGCCACGAACCGATGCTAAAGGTCACTACCTTTTAGCACCGGCTTGAGCCACGAACTGGTGCAAAAGGGGGGACCTTTAGCACCGGTTTGAGTCACAAACCGGTGCTAAAGAGTTAGCGCCTGCACGCAACCACTTTAGTACCAGTTTGTGGCTCAAACCGGTGCTAAAGGTCTCTTACGAACCGGTGCTAATGCCCTGGCCTTACGAACCGGTGTTAATGCCCCTTTTAGTCTGGGTTCGTAAGACAATCGGTGCTAAAGCTTCGGGCAGCTTCGAACGAAAGCCCTTTTTTCTACTAGTGAACGGAGTGTTACATTTCTCTGGTCTCAAACTCCAATCTAGGCACAATAAGATGGTATGGCTGCAAATGTGGTATGTACTATTTCTCTAGCACGTATTCCGTGGGAGCTTCCCGCAGACACCATAAATATGCAAAATCTCTCTAACTTCAGAAAACACACGGTTACTTGTGCATAGAACTCCCTAGAACTAATACCTTCAGGTAAATATGAAACTTTAACTCTTGCAAGAAAATTACTTTTTGAGTAAACAACTGATCACAGTAAGATATATTATGTTTATTTTCTTGCATTTATCACAGAGAGCACTTCTTTGCAGAAAATTAACTGCAATACTACTCTAGGAATTCACAGGATACTGTTCAGCATAATGCAAGTTTTTTTGAAATTTTAGCTTAACAAATAAAAAGTGGAATTCACTCCAATATTACTGTCTGATGATATATGTTTCAGTACAATCAGTATTATGGCAATAAAGAGTATCTAGTTCTGAGGGTTGATTAAAATTTTAGACATGCCGTTGATTTGCTGCTCTCCATCTTCAGATTTGCGCTTATAGTCAGGATTATAAACAGTGTGTCAAGTAAGCATAATCAGCAGACTTTAGCAAGCACACTACAAGTAAAATTTGATGTGTTGTTACAGTTGATGAGAGGTAAAGGCTTAAAACACTACTTTTCTTTTTCTTTCTTTGAGTAATAGTTGAAAAAACAAGACTGCCTACAATAACAAGCTAGCTGTAAAGCCTGAATATAGGCTAAAGCACCATTCCTCCCCTGCTTAAGTTGTGTGGTGTGAGATCTAATTCAGTTAATACAGTGCAGCCTCATAACAGCCTCATTAATTGTCCAGATCAATCTATGTTGCACTAACACTAATTCAGTTTGATCTATGGCGGCTAATGGCTATTTGGTGTTTTCGTTCAAGTGGGCATCTGATTGCAATCGTTGATATTGTGGTAAAATTGTGTATCCTGTACACCCGAACCGGATCAATCTATGTCCCCAGAGCCTAGCTAACCAGTAAACAAGAAGGCGCTTGCTCTCAAAAGCATAACAGCGAACAAGTAATCAGCGCGGAATTACCTTGCTCAGTATGTCGTCCACGCAGGCGCTCTCCTCCGACGAGGACACCGGCGCATCCAGTAACGTCGCCTCCACAGCGACGCCGCTTCCATCGGAGACCAGTCCCACCTCAAGCTCCTCATCAGAGACGTAGAAGGTGGGAGGTGAGCGAGGCACAGGACGCTGGAGGCAGTGAAGAGCTTCAGATCCAAGGACGCCAGATTCGGTGAGGCCCTCAGGGCAACCATGGATGCCAAAGGTCGAAGCTTGTCGGAGCCATGGATCCCCAAAATCAAACCTTGCCTAGGCTAGGGTTCCCGGCGGAGGCTGCGAATCGACGATTCCACGCCATGGAATTAATGTAGGGGGTGGAGGGAGTTCCGGCACAGGTCCGAGGGGCAAGGACTGGCCGGAGTTGGCCGCGAACCACCGTCGACGGAGGTGGCGGAAAGGGCGGAGGTCGAGGATGAGTCAGGGTGGGAGGGGGGACGGGTGGGGGCGGTTTTCTTCAGGTGAAAAATAGCGAGGGGGTTTTCAGAAAAACAATGACGCGTCATCCTTTCCGTGCCGGACGGAGTACGAACTCTATGCACAAAGCCAGGAACACATGGACGGACGGGACGGGCCGATTTATTTAACGTACGAAAATAGATCGGTGGTTTTTTTGACCTACCATGGTTTTCTGACCATCGCGTCCTCAAGCCGTATTATTAGTAGAGATAATGAGCAATTGTAAAGTTGTCTAACTAGAAGCTTCGATCCGTAAGCTATGCGGCTATCCATGTTGGGAAAAAGTATCCCTTGTCGTAGCTTCCAGTCGTGCACAGACCTCCGTAAAGAGGTCTCGATCCTGTGGACGCTGCAGTGCAGACCACAAACGGAGTGTACCAATAGCTCTGTAGATAACCTGCAAAATAGAATAATTTTTATCGTTAAACACTTTATCATTTCTACATAGCCATAGCGACCAAATGAAGGCTATCGCTCCCACCCTAATATGCTTTTTGAACCTATTGTCTATACCATTTAGCCAATTCTCAAATATATTGGTAATACTACATGGTGAAAACAAGGTTGAAGCTACTTGGATGACTGACCATATAAATCTAGCGAAACGACATTGGAAGAATAAGTGTTTAATTGTTTCATTCTGATGACAAAAAACACACTCCTTACTTCCATGCCAATTCCGTTTTGCAAGATTATCTCTCGTTAAAACCACTCCTTTACGTAGGTACCATCCAAATACCTTTATCCGTAATGGAATCTTTAACTTCCAGAGCTTATTATTGCTGACTTTATCGATTGGCACATCAAGTAAAATAATAGCATTGTACATGAATGCTACTGAAAATTTTCCATTTTCATGTAGGTTCCAACGAAATTCATCATGACCATCTTGTAATTGGATGTTTGCCAAACGTTGAAGTAAGACATTCCAAGCTATAAGTCTTTGTCCTGACAAATCCCTTCTAAATGTCACAGAAGGTGGAGAGCTTTCCATAACTTTGGCGAGGGTATCACCTTTGTGACGTACAATGTTATAAAGGGCTGGATACTGTTCCTGAAGAGTGGCATTACCAAGCCATTTATCTTCCCAGAAACGTATCTCCGTATCATCCTTAATGGAAAAAGAACCTAGGCCAAAGAAAAACTTCTTCGTAGCCATAAGTCCAGCCCAAAAATGCGAGTCACCCGGTTTCCAAAGAACCTGAGATAACGCTTTCTGACCTATGTATTTCCTCTTGAGAATAGTTTGCCAAGTCCCCTCCTCCGTCAGTAGCTTAAAAAGCCACTTCCCCAGTAAGGCTGTATTTTTGACCTCAAGGTCATGGATACCAAGCCCACCCTGGTCTTTAGGAGAGCACAGAACACTCCATTTAGCCAATCGATATTTCTTTTTCTCGCTATCCCCTTGCCAAAAGAATCTAGACCGGTAATAATCCAGTTTGTGTAAGACTCCTTTAGGCAGAAGGAAGAATGAAATCATATGCAGCACCATATTGGATAGTACTGAATTAATGAGTATCAATCTTCCTCCTAGGGACAACAATTTACCTTTCCAACTACTAAGACGTTTTTGTAGTCTCTCCTCGACAAGTTTCCATTCGGCAATTGTTAGTCTCCGATAATGAATTGGAATCCCCAAATACCGCATAGGAAAATGTCCCTGCCCACAGCCAAATAAGTTGGCGTATGCATTGACCTCGTCCTGAGCCTCGCCAAAACAATACAGTTCACTTTTATGGAAGTTAATTTTTAACCCTGATAATTGCTCAAAAGCTGAAAGTATAAGTTTCAGATTTTGTGCTTTCTCAAGGTCATGTTCCATAAAGAGAATAGTATCATCGGCATATTGAAGGATGGATAATCCTCCATCAACAAGATGAGGAATAACTCCTTCAATGAGACCATCATTTTTTGCGCGTTCGATCATGATGGCGAGCATATCAGCCACTATATTAAATAGCATTGGCGATAATGGATCACCCTGCCTTAACCCTTTCAATGTCTGGAAGTATTTGCCAATATCATCATTAACTTTGATGGCAACACTACCTCCAGACACGAAAGAATTAATCAAGGAACGCCACTCATCAGAAAAACCTTTCATTCTGAGTGTTTGATGGAGAAAAGACCACTTAACTTTGTCATAAGCCTTTTCAAAATCTAATTTTAAAATAACCCCATTCAACTTTTTTGAATCTAGTTCGTGAACTGTTTCATGCAAGGTTACAACTCCATCTAGGATATTCCTTCCTTGCATGAACGCAGTTTGAGACGGACGAACGACATGATCAGCAACCGTGTTTAGTCTTAGGGTGGCCACTTTCGTGAAAATTTTGAAACTAACGTTAAGAAGACAGATTGGTCGGTATTGTTGAATCCTTTCTGCTTCATTAACTTTAGGTAACAAAACTATCTCGCCAAAATTAAGATGAAACAATTCTAGTTGTCTAGCATGAAGCTGACGAAACAACTCTAGAAGGTCATCCTTGATAGTTTCCCAAAAAGTTTGATAAAACTCTGCTGGAAAACCATCGGGGCCCGGTGCTTTGTTGTGTTCCATTTGGAAAATAGCTTTTCTTACTTCCTCTTCCGAGTACTCAGCCGTAAGAAAATTATTTTCCTCTACGGAAACCTGGGGGATATCATCTATCTGAGACTCATCCATAGAGAAGTTACCTTCATCAGGTGCCCCAAACAGATTTTTGTAATAATTAGTAATATAATTTTTTAGATTGTCCAACCCCTCAATCGTACCTTCATCCTGAACAAGAGAATGAATACGCTTCTTCCTATGTCTGCCATTGGCCACACTATGGAAGTAGCGAGTATTCGAGTCTCCTTCAAGGATAAACTGGCTCTTGGAGCGTTGGTACCATTTCAGTTCCTCCTCACGGAGTAGGCTCGCTATCTTCGCATTCGATTGATTTTTTAATTCAATCTCTTGCGCAGATAGGAGACCGACCTCAGCTAAGGCTTCCAGACCATCAATGATGGAAGAAAGCCTTGCTTTTTCATTTTTAAGAACACCCGTTACATGACGTGCCCAACCACAAAGGTGACTACGTAAAGCACGTATTTTAATATTCCACCTTTGTATTGGAGATGTCGCAGTAACTGGCCTATCCCATACATTCTTGACCATATCAAGGAACCCATTCCGTTGTAACCATCCAAGCTCAAACTTGAATCGGTGATTACCAGGCGGTTTAGGATTTCCAGTAGTCAAGAGTATAGGTGCATGGTCCGAAAATCCTTCGATACGTTCAAGAGCACGAACAGAAACCATTAGAAATTTTGATTCCAAATTGGCATCCATTAGCACTCTATCAAGCTTCTCGTATGTGGGATCTGGAAGGCTATTTGCCCAGGTGAATTGTCTTCCAATCATTGTCACTTCTCTCAAATCCAAACTGTCTATGACAGCATTCAATAGAAAGGGCCAATGATCATCAAACCGGCCTTTGCTCTTCTCATGACGGAATCTCAGCAAATTGAAATCACCCCCAATTAAGATTGGATATGGGTTATGCTTTGCCAAGTTTACCAGTTCACGGAGAAAATCTGTCTTATATTCATCCTGCGCAGCCCCATAAACGGCCACCAGACTCCATGTGAAATTATCCGCTCGATTACGGATATGGAGTTTAATGTGATAATCTCCACCCGAATAAGCGATAACTTCCATGGTGTCTCTCCGTACTCCAAGTAGAATGCCCCCTGAACGGCCTCGGGGAGGCTGGGATGTCCATTCAAGGTCTACACCACCGGATATACGGTTAAGTAGACGTTGAGAGAAATCCATTCTACCAGTTTCTGAAATAGCCACAAAATCTAAATTGTGATCCTTAATACAATGAGCGATATGTAAATGTTTAGCCAAGTCACCAAGACCTCTGCTATTTGTATACATACCATTCATTAAGACACAACTTTAGATTTTGGAACTCTGCCCCTCTTGGAGGCTCTAGAAGAAGAGGTTGACTTAGATTTGCGGCCAGATGCACACATGTCATATAATGAACCCGGCATGGTTTCATCCAAGTCAATCTCCGAAATTACACCAACCAGACTAGAGAGAAGCTGACCATCTATTGTGGCAATCGCTTCCTCTTCGTCCGGGTCGGTAATCTCCACTATATTCTGTAGCTTAGGGCGGACCGTTAAACGGTCATATTCCATATGCCTCAGAACATTTGCAGATAAACTAACCTCACTATTATTTTTTCCTAGTCTAATGCCCACCGCATTTAGCTTAGAAGAAATAACTGGAGTAGATAATGAAATAAATGAAGAGGACTTTGAACTCATACCAGCGAAGTCGAGGTTCATGGCGGCCTTGCGCCGCATTGCCTTCTGCAAAGTGTCCTCATCAGTCGTAGAGGATCCATCATCCGCCACCGCATGCCTAGTACTACGCCTCACCATAGGCGCACAAGGCATAGAGCATGGCGGCGATGATGGAGAAGATGTCCTGGCAGGAGGAACTGGAGACGATGGTGAAGAAGCCTGGACGGGAGATGTCGGCGGTGTATAACACCCAACATCCCGCGAGAAGGGCTCCTCCACCGGCAGACACAGAAGTGGCGATGAAGCGGGATCCACAGATGACGCAGGTGGGGGCGATGATGGAGTAGAACCCCCACCCAAGGTGGCCGCATCCGCACCTTTGGCCACCACCATCGGCGCCGAAGGAACGACGCAAGCAGCAGAAGGGGACACCGACAAAGGCATCCCCACGTGTCCAGTAGCATCCCCGAGCTGCCCAGCAGGGGCTGCTAACCTGGTCTGCAAGCATGGCGTCGAGCCATCCTGGGCAGAACATAAAGCTGGGCCTCCTCCCGGACTGAAAGTGGGCGATGAGACGGCCACCTGCTGCCCCGGCGAAGAGTCCATTGGGCTACGGACCCGAAGCGGCTGAGTCGAAGCAGGGACGCGCCCAGGGGGGTAGTCCGCCCCACACGGAGGCGAAGGAAGGCGTGCCGCTGGACGGTTCAGCACCGGCCGAGGAGACCCTGGAGAGCGCCCAGAGAAGAAATCCGTCCCGCTCGATGGAGTAACATGAAACATCTGATCTCCAGCTCCTGCAGCAGAGGCAAGCAAACCCGGCGAGTAGTAAATACATTTTACAATTTTTTATTTTAAAAAACCCGAAATTCTTCTAGAAATAAATTTATTAATGGCTTTGCTTTAGCTTAGTCGGTTTGATTTTCTTTAGAGTTAGTCAACTGAATTTTTCTCGAATCGCTCGATTTTGTAATTTGCTCAACAGTTGCATATTCAATCCATATGATTTGTACTGGTCTTTTTCTAGTAATAGGATGCACACAAGACGCAACCAACACACTAACAAAAAGCTAAGCGGAAAGAACGGCCATGAACAACAATATGTATTGTCGATGTCATGAAGAAACCACTACCTAGCGCTTCTTAAGCCCTTCACAATGCATAGCTTTTAGCACATTAAAATTGAAGAGACCATCATCCCAACGAATTATCTTTTATGGTTGTATCTTAATTTAATGATTTGATCTCATGCGTCCATTAATCCACATGATTGGTCTAGAATTTTTTTTATTTTTTTATTTTTTGCTATTTCTTTTTTTGTTTCTTTTCTTTCTGCAATCCAAACAATTTTCAGATTTTAACATATCAAATATGAACATTTTAAAATGTAAACAATATCAAATTTGAACATTTTAAATTTAAAGATTTTTAAATTTGCACAAATTTCAAACTTGAATAATTTTTAAGCTTGAACAAAATTCAAATCGATTTTTTTTAAAATTTCTAATATTTTTCAAACTTGAATGTTTTTTAGTCTAAACAAATTTCATTCTAAACAAAATGAAAAATAAATTCATATGATTGATCTCAACAAATCTATATGATTGGTATAGAGATTTTTCTTTTTGCAATCCAAACAATTTTCAAATTTTAACATATTTTGCAAATTTAAACAATATCAAAATCTAAAAAAAAAAATATTTAAAGAATTTTTTAATTTGCACAAAGTTCAAACTTGAACAATTTTCAACTTTGAACAAAATTTAAATCCAAACAAATTTGTAATTTGTAATATTTTTCAAACCTGAACTTTTTTAGTTTAAACAAATTTAATTCTAAACAAAAAAATAAATCCATATGATTGGTCTAGCAATTTTTCTTTTTGTAGCCCGAAGAATTTTCAAATTTTAACAAAATTTTCAAATTTAAATAATATCAAAATCTAAACAATTTAAATTTAAAGATTTTTTGAATTTGCACAAATTTCAAACTTGAACAATTTTCAACTTTGAATAAAATTCAAAATCAAAAAAAATGAAATTTCTAATATTTTTCAAACCAAAACATTTTTCAATCTAAACAAATTTCTTTCTAAACAAAAAGAAGAATAAAAAAAATTATAGAAAGAAGCTTACCTGACCCGCCCAACTAGCGTGCCTTGTGGGCGTGCAGCACTCCGTCCGGCAACGAGCAAGGTATAGCCACCTAGGCCTTGTTTGGTACTAAAGTTTTCATGGGGATTAGCAGGGATAATGTCCACCAAACCCCAAATCCCCACTCACTTCTAAAAATAAGTTTGGTACTAGAGTACTGGGCGAGGTTAATCACTGCTAATCCCCACTTTTTTTTCAAATTTTAGTGTATTTTTCTCAATTCCCAATACTCTACCTCTATCTAGTGGATTGTGGTTGGGTTTTGTGACGATTGAGTCAAGGTAGAGGTTTCACCCAATATTCTAGGGGATTATCCCCACTAATCCCCATAAAAACTCTAGTACCAAACAAAACCGAAATGAGCTTCAGGTGGGGAAAGTATGTAGTGATCCCACACCATTATTTAAAATTCAAATATTCAAGTGTCTAAAAAATTCAGAAAAAAATGTAAGTGTTTACAAGATGTGTGTTTACCATCTCTAAATTTTTCAGAACCAAATTCAAAATGCACATGGAAGAACAAAAAAGACAAATTGATACATGAATTGTGCCATTTCTACTTTTTTATCTTTTTGTGACACTATTCTTGTTGGATTTCTCTTTTTTGTTTCTCTATTTCTATTTTGAATTTGGTTTTCAAATTTTGAGGTATTGTAAACACACGTCTTTTCAACACTAACATATATTTTATGATTTTTTAGCATTTATAAATTTCAATTTTTATAAACTGGTATCATGGTATCATTTTAAGTATATGATCACTGTATATTTTCCCCTTAGGTACTGCTGAGCACTCTGTCTCCATTGTGCACCCCGGGTCACATGATCTGAAAGAATGTGTGTCTCTATTTAGGCACAATAAGAGTATCTCTATCGGTGCCCTCAAAATGCCCCCTCAAATATGGCGCGACGTAGATTTTGGGCTTGAGGCTAAAACAAGGGGTGCACCGGCGGCCCCAATATCGTGCCGGCGCAGTCGCGAGCCCAAAAAATTAGCCGACGCCCCCGGACCGGCCCCTACGTGGCAGGATCCTATCGGGGGCGCCGGTAGCGCGCGCTAGCTCAGCCCTGGCGCCTCGGCCCCGCCTGGAAGTGAGATGCAGCGGCTGTCAACTTTTTAAATGACGATGCGACGATTGTTGGTCATCGTCTTCATTGCGTCGCGAGTTCCCAAGGCGTCGCGCGGAGCCCGACGACCACGCGGCCTCGGCACACGGTGATGCCTAGCATTCTATGCCGCCCTTTAATGTGGGCTGCATCGGTGTCTCTGTCTCCGCCTTTAAAAGGCGAGGCCTCTCCCCGTCGTCCACCATTCCCTCCGCTTCTCCCCGTCGTCCACCACACCGAGTTCCCCGTCATCCACCGCTTCGAGCTCGTTCCACGATGGCCCACAACCATCAGGTCAGCGGAAGCGGAGGCGGCTGCTTCTCCCGCCCGATGAACTTCAACGCCGATGAGGCGAGGGTGCTGCGGAAGAACGACATCCTCGTACTGCAGTCGTGGCACCTACCCCACGGGTGGCACGTCTCGGCAGCGAGCTACGCCGTCCCGCATCTTGCGGAGGGCAACGCGCTCGACGACCTCATCGACCGGTGCTGGCAGATGCTCCCGCCGTCCGAGCGTGATATGCCCAAATACGCATCGTGCCGCCGCATTTGGCTGCCACACCTACAGCGGGAGCGACAGGAAGAGCTCGGCGAGTTCGCCGGGCCCTATGCCGGCCGCTTCAACCTCATCGTCCGGCGCGCCTACTGGCAAAACCGGGACGTCGACGACGTGCTCCGGGAACACGATTACGTGTACGCCGCCCACCGCTCGATTCCACCGGATAGGCGGGGCGCTCGCTCGGTGCCGATCCCGACGAGGTCTGCGACGCGGAGCTTGTCGTTAGATGGGCGCTCTGCGGCGCGCTCCGCCCCGTACCGCCACCGGCGCGACGATCCACCGCCAACAGAATCATCAACCGGGATGCCACCGCGGGATCTTCGTCGATGCCGCCGCACCACGTGAAGAAGGACGAGCCGAAGGAGGAGTGGGAGCAACTCCCGCCGGGGTTGGAGGAGGAGACACGACCATGGTGGGTCGTGCACCGGAAGCTGTAGGCGGCGCTCTCCCGCCACCCCGACAATCCAGAAGACGCGCCGGGCCAGACTTTGGCGGTGGCGCACTCGCTGGCAGCCGCTGGGAAGGTGGTCGACCTCGCCAGCGGACGACGAGGATGTCAAGACGGTGGTGAAGAAGGACGATGGTGGCGGCGACAGCAGCAGCGGACGCTACGGTGGTGGTGGGCGCTACGGCGGAGGCGGTGGCATCGGCTATTAGCTGTTTTTATAATATATTATCTCTGAATTTCTGTAAAAACCATCCAAATTTGCTATAATCTAATGAAATTGACGGTTTTATGAATTTAGCTAAAATTCACAAAATTTTGGGACCGGGGTATCCGGAGCGTCGATGTGGGACGCCGAGCCCAAAAAATTGAGAAGACCTGCCGGCGCCCTCTAAAATGGTCCAGCCGGCAGTCGGCACCCTTGCATGCCACAATTTTAGGGGCGTGGGTGGAGATACTCTAAGGCATGGTTCACTAAGCTTATTTTTTCTAGAAAATAAATCATGTAAAGGCAGTGTAGCTCATGGAAATCACTTGCAGTGAGTATTCATGGAAGGTTACTGAATTTCGTTAGACACCGAAATTATTACGCTTTGGTCAAAACATTTCAGTACTACAAATTGATGCAAAAAAAATAGTCAAATTGCAGAATATTTTAATGAATTATAAGAGAAAATTTCGCTCCTTTGGCTGAAATAACTGAACTTAATTGATTTCGGCAGGGGCTGAAGTATTTCTGAATCTGAAATTTGAAACCATGGTGTAGCTCCGCTTGCATCGCTGTGTGTAGGCTAAAAGGAAGACGTACATACATCAAACATGATACAGGCATATGCAGCCTTGACCAGCGAGCAGCAAACACCATCGTATTGAAGCTCGCACTGTAAATTGACTGTTTTGTGGAGTTTCTTTGCTCCCGGCACAACACGAGAATACTCACTAAAGAAAGGGTACAGACTACAAGGCGCAAGGCAGAAAAAGCAATACATTTACCTGCAAGAAAAACCTGTGAGAGGGAGGGGAAAATACAATTCATCCGACAAAACAATGGCAAGAAAAAGAAAGGTGAAAAAGAATTAGGCAAAGAACACGACAGCATGACATACGAGCACCACGAACCTATGCAATTTAATCAATCTTTACCCTGCCGGCGTCACGGCGTCGGGACGGCCGGAGGCGTGCCTCTCGACCGCTCCTCCTCCGAGGTCCCCCGAGCGCTCTCCTCGGTCGTCGTCTGGCCGTGGCCGCCCCCGATCTCCTCGATCATCCTCACAACGTCAGGGGCGTCCGGCCGCGCATCCGGCACGGTGGCCACGCACGCCATGGCCACCTGGAGCAGCGCCACCATCTCCTCCTCGGCGCTGGCGCCCAGCCGCACCAGCTCGACGTCGAACACCTCCGCGGTCCACTCCTCGCGCACCACGGACTGCACCCAACGAGGCAGGTCCAGCGTGCCGTCGCCCTCGAGGGACGCGTGCGTCGGGGACTTGCCCGTGAGGAGCTCCAGCAGGAGCACGCCGAGGGAGTACACGTCGGCCTTGAACGTGGGCCGGCGCGTGTCCACTACCTCCGGCGCACGGTACCCGCCCGAGCCGGCGCGGGTGGAGGTCGAGGCGAAGATCGGGTGGAGGCAGAAGTCGGAGAGCGCGGCGGCGTCGTAGTCTGGCCGGAGGAGCACGTTAGAGGACTTGACGTTGCCGTGCGCGAGGTTGTGCGCGGAGTGCAGGTGCGCGAGCCCGCGGGAGGCCGACAGCGCCGACCGCATGCGTGCGTCCCAGTCCATTGGCGTCCGGCCGGAGCCCCGGCTCCCTGCATATGCATGGTATTTTCCAGGTGAGAAATCTTTGACGAGTGACACTGGCAAACTTGCAACGTATTCAAATGCAAGAACAATCATGGCAATTCATGGTGTTTTCGACGCTCCGGACATTTCATGCTGTTTTTCCAATTTCCAAGGCATAAATTAAAAAGACTTGAACCAACAACTTAAAATAATGCCTCTATTATATAATTGCAGCTAATCTAAAGGAACTAACTAACAGTGTCACAATCATGCAAGATCAAAGAATCATTCATCTTTGTTTTATAAAAGGGGAACATTCGGAAAAAAAGAAGAATCAATCATAACTTGAACATCTCCATAATGAGGTTGGTCGCTGTCTACTGGATTGGGCAGAAGGCGGGCTATTGCATGCTGCAAATTATTTTAAGAGGACGACACATCTCCATTGATCAAGCTGTTGGACAGCAACAAAGCGCACCAAAGCTATATCAATCAGCTGCCGTAGTAGGTTAAGTAAGTAGTAGGACCGCAACAATGTTCACAAGAGACTAGTCCTAAATACGGAAAATCAGTTGAGGTCCCGGGCTCCCTGGAGCCTGATTTTGAATTTTTTTTGAAATTGAGATTTTGAAGTTTCAAAAAAATCCAAAAAAAATCCCAGATGTTGGCAATAACGTACTCTATGGTCTTGCAAAATCTTAATACGAAATATGTAGTAATCCGATCTACACAAAAATGACAAATACTGACTAGCTAGGAGGTGTTTGAATTTTGCACTGTTCACGTTTCAGATCTGGAAGTTTGTCCTTTTTACACAGCCCAGAATACATAATGTTTTGCGTTGATTTTTTGCACACAGGTAGAATTCGTGATTATCTACATGCAAGATTTGTCTCAGAATTTTTTGAAACTTCAAAATACCGATTTCAAAAAAATTCAAAAACCGGGCTCCAGGGAGCCCGGGAACTAAAACGACGCACTCTAAATACTCCTAAATAAGAGCAAGTACATATAGCTAAGCGCATTTAGTGGATATATTCTACTAGACTAATAGATGACAGCCCCGCAGACACACCGGATTAGTAGGTACAAACAGCGTTACTAATCATACTTTAACATAAACAGATCAGCTTCATTTCAAAAACAGAATCGAGCAATGACATCAATATACAGTAGGTTTAGGTGAACTGACAAACAGAACTGATGAGGAGAAGGGAGCACGTATAGCCATTTTCTACGAGGAGCATCAAATGCAAGATTGTGGTTTTTGGCAAGTAGTGGGGATCAATGGCCAGCAGTGCGGTCCTGCTAATAAGGTGCCATGCCATGCAGTGTGTCAGATACACATATGTGGATGGATGGCAGCTTGACTGGGTGCCATGGACCCATAGATGCCATAGCTGGTGGAGACCAGCCATGGAGTTGCAAACTTGGCAGTTGCCACGGTAGGACATGAGGTTAGTCAAAACCTCATTCTATCGAACTAGACATTTGGGAACATTCGTCACACTGAAGTCCAAACCTCATTCTACTGAAATTGACATTTGGGAATATGCGTGACACTCCAGTCAAAACCTCGTTCTATCGAATTTGACCTCTGGGCACGTTTTCGATCTTGTAAGTTGTAGAGCGGGCATGGCTGCTGCAACTTTTAGGCTATAAATAATCACAGGCATGTGCAGAGAAAATGGAGCAAGTGCTGATTTATGGTGTGCCATGCCTTGTTCAATTGTCCATGATGGACAACGTGCAACCACCTGACTGTTCATTATCCTCTCATCATCAGTCCTTTTCCGGGCGGTTGATGCTTTGATCGCAAGCAATTAAGATGGCCGCCAGGGGCGACGAGGCTAAAGCGCAGACACGGCGTGAATGCCTGTCTTCTTGCTACATAGGAGTATCAACAACTACCCGCCGCCTAAACTACACTGGTTGCCGACTAACTACACTGTCTACCGCGACGGCGCCATGAGTGAGTGAGTTGCATGCGCAGCCGGGCAGGAGCCGGATCATGGCGAGGCGAGGCGAGCTGGCCCGCCCACTCGCCCGCACGCAGCCCCACCGCGACAACTCACACACACGCACCGCTTTATTATTCTACTCCCCTCGATCTTGCATGCTGCATTGTGCATTGGTGCCGCCATTGCAATTGCAGGGTAGTATTGACTTGGGGCCAGTGGCGAAGGACAGAAATAATCCGAGGTAGGGCGAACCCTAAAAAATATTGTAAAGACCAAAATAGTCCCGAGATGTCAATACTACATACTCCCTCCGATCGGAAATAAGTATCGGTGATTTTGTACTAACTTAGTACAAAGTTTGTACTAGGTCACTGACAGTTATTTCTGATCAGAGGGAATATGATTTTAGGAGAAATATATGTGTAGATGTCGTGCTTTATTCTCTTATGTACGGGACTCTTCTCATTCGTCCGATTCAGAGGAGCTATTGGTTGACGGACCGCTCCCTCTCCCATGTCCTACCAATATCCACCTTTCCGCATCTCGCCTCTAACCTTTCATTCGTTCGATTATTCCAGGCCATCACCCCTTCTTTCCAACGACTCTATCTAGATCATATTTTTTGTTTCGAAGTCGATTTTGCATAGTGTTTACTAAAACAGGCATAACTTTCTCATACGAAGTCCGTTTTTGACCTATGACCACTCAAATTGTTCAGAAAAACCATATGCATCTGAATACGTTTGCCAAAAATCAAGGTAGGGCGACTGCCCTACCTTGCCCTACTGGGAGCTTCGCCCCTGCTTGGGGCTGCTGTGGGGACTCGGCACATGGCAGCATTTTAAGCTCAGGCCGGGCGGTGCGCTGGTGTACAACCTCAATATCGTTGGCGGGAGCATTTGCGCGCCGCTTTTACGCCCAGCAGTGCGCGCGGGTACACACTAGCAGGCAGGCAGCAGCGGACATTTCCCTTTCAAAACTGTAAAATTGGTCCCCAGGAGGAGGAGTATTCTCTCGTCGTCCTACCGATATATCAAATGTATCCGAGGCCCCTCCTAGCAAATTGCGATTGCGTTTAGCAGTCTTCCAGACGTCCTTGGAAGTGGGAAAAAATATACACTCCACAATGCAGCATTGCAGCTCATCAGCTATGGCACGCACGCACCAAGCCAGCGAGCAGTGAGGACCATCATCGTCACTTTACAGCCAGAACCTCGCAGCCATCGCACCGCCCCGACCACAAAGCGGTGACCAAAGGAAAAGCCCCTCGCGAGAAAACAATGATTATCGTGGTAAAAGAAAAGAGCAGAGCAGGGGAAAAGCGCGAGCGAGGAAGAACCACCGCCCGCCGTCCACATCACGTATGCCGTCACATCTAATTCTTTCCTTTTCGGCGACGGGGAGAGGAATTTTCGCAGTTAATCGCCGCGCAATCTGCCATTCTATTCTCTATCTACCTACCCGATTGCGATCCACCGGCCATCAATGCCGTGACAATTGCGGCAGAATCTGCACGGCGCGCGCCATGGTGTCCTGCCGCGTACTGATTCATGAATTTCCGGCGCGACGCCGGCCTCAACTTTGGAATGCGGCCAAGTTTCGACAATCCCGAGGATGGCTGACAACCCCTATCCGAGTCTACTACGCGCAATGCCGCAATCCTAGCGGGCAAATCGCAGCCAGAAAGCAAGTACTACTAGTAGCAGGAATTTTGCAATAATGCTGCCAGCGCCCATGACAGCGGCGGCGTGATACAGAAAGCACGATGACGACGCGACGCAAACTCGGTTTCAGGGAAGAAAAAATGGCGCGAAGGGGGTGGGCACTGACCGTGGAGCATGGCGGAGAGGCTGCCGTTGGGGAGGTAGTCGTAGACGAGGAGCTTCTCGTCCTTGGAGAAGTAGTATGCCCGCACCGGGAGCAGGTTGCGGTGCTCCACCCTGCCGAGCTGCTCCATGTGCGCGTCGAACTCGCGCCGCGCCACCGCCACGTCCTTGAGCCGCTTCACCACCACCGTCGTCCCCTCCTCCAGCACCGCCTTGTACGACGTCCCCACGCTCCCCTTGCCCAGCACCTCCGCCGACGCCCGCAGCAGGTCCTCCAGGTCGAAGCTGTACCCGGCGCCCTTGCCCAGGAACACCAGCCGGCTCGGCTCACCCGTGCCGGCGCCCGCGGCCACCGCAGCCGCCGCGGCCGACCCCGACGTGCCGGTGCCGCCCATGTCGTCCTTGGAGGAGGACGTCGTCATGCCGGCGCCGTCCCCGGACCCAGGCACAGCTCTTGTCTGCCCGGTCGCGGCCGCCGTAGTTCCCTTCGGTCCATCGCGGGCGGCGCTACGCCGCCGGGACCTCGCGCAGAGCACGACGGCGGCCAGCAGGAGCAGCGCGGCCACCACGGCGCCGACGACGATGCCGGCGATTGCCAGGCCGGAGAGCTTCCGCTTCTTCCTGTTCGACGCCGCCCCGGGCACGTCGCTGGGGCTCATCCCGGGCGCGGGCGACGGGGAGGGGAAAAACGGGCTGCATGGCGGGAGCGGCCTGCCGCAGAGCTGGAGGTTGCCCGCGAAGGAGTCGGCCGGGAAGCGCGCGAGGGACTGCGGGATGGAGCCGTTGAGGGCGTTGTCGGAGACGTTGAATGCGGCGAGGCCCGGGATGCTGATGCTGGGGATCTTCCCGGAGAGGCGGTTGCCCTCGAGCCGGAGGGAGCGCAGCGAGGTGAGGTTGTTGAGCGCGAAGGGGATGGGCCCCGACAGGTTGTTGCGGGCGAGGACGAGCCGCTCGAGGGAGGAGAGGGAGCTGAGGCCGGCGGGGATGGCGCCGGAGATGGCGTTGTTCTGGAGGAAGACGGAGCGGAGGGCGGAGAGGCGGAGGATGTCGTCGGGGATGGCCCCCGTGATGCGGTTGGAGCGGAGGGAGAGGACCTGGAGGTTGGGGAGGCGGCCGATGGTGGAGGGCGGGATGGGGCCCAGCAGGCCGATCCCCGGGAGGCGCAGCTGGACAACGGTGGAGCCGGCGGCGTCGCACGTCACCCCGACCCACCGGCAGGCCGGCGTGGAGGTGTTCCAGCCGAGCCTCCGCTCGTGCGGCGTGGCCGTGAGGAACGCCAGCAGCGCCGACCGCTCGCTCGCCGGCGGCTCCGCCGACACGAGGAACGCGAGCGAGGCCACCGACACCAGCAGCAGCAGCGCCGCCGCGCGGGAGGCGACGGCGGCCATTGGTACGGGCGGTCGTGGGAGGCGCGGGCGCGTCTAGGAAGAAGGCATTGGGGAGAGGAGGAAGAGGACGAAGGGAGGAGCGAGCTTGGTAGATGAACTGGTTGTTGGCTGGCTCCTCCGGGGATTGGGAGATTTTGGGGAGGAAGAAGTGGGAATGTGCGCGCCGGGAGTGTTTTATGCGGGTTGGTGAGTGGTGAGTAGTGTACGGTAGAGAGCAGCTGGCATGGACACTCCAGCAGTCCAGTGGGCAGTGGCTCGACTCGAGACAGCCACAGTGGGGCGCGTCCGTGACGGTTCTCGATCGGGGGTGTGCCGCGCTGCCTAGTGATCTGGACTTCACCGCCCACCGCGTCGCCGTGCGGCCACGGCCATGAGTTGAGGCTTGTTGGTTTCTGGACTTCACCGCCCGTCCCGTTCGTCATATGCTGGTTTTGTAGTACTGCCACGGTTGCCCGCTGGCTGCTGCGTACAATAGTCCCTGCAGGAATTACTCCGCATTTGCAGCGTGGTCAATACAGATCCATCACTCCAACCCCCATTTGGAATGCAGATCATTTCCAGCGATACTATGATTCCTCTACTATTTTAGACATGGAAACTATTTATTTGAGAGAAAGTCATCATGGCGAATTTCATTAATTAGGCATAACAGATACTCTCTCCATCCTAGTTTTAAAACTGGGATGGAGGGTCCGATAATATAACAACAATAAAATCAGGGATTCCACAATCGATTGGGACCTCTTAGAATTATCAGCTAGTGAGCTGCCATATTAACTTTCCTAGGATAATGAGAAAAATAAATTTCTGAAAAATTGCAACAAAGAGAACTACACTCATCATATATTATTTCGGCCGGTGACGTGGGTATGCCCGTTGGGTACCCGCGGATTAGTATACCGGGCCCGGCCTATTAAGGAGGTGGACAAGTACAAGGACTCGAAGATGACTTGGAGTAGAAGAAGAAAGACTCTAATCCGTATTCGACTAGAACTCTTGTAAAACCTTAGCCCGGTTGCATATATAAAGCCAGGCAGGGGCGCCCCTAGAGGGAACTTAGAACTCAAGATATCTCATAGACATTGAATATCATAGACAAGCAATATCTCGACTAGACAAGATAGATTAGACATAGACTAGATACAATATTCCGCCTACGACGGCTCCATGTAAACACCATTGTGATCATATACTAGATTGCTAGCAGGATGTAGCGATCCTCCACCGAGGGGACGTGGACCTGGGTACATCGTGTGCCAATCTCGATCCCGGAATCTCTAGTCGTTGCTCTTCCCCCGATCCTAAGTCCTTCATCTAGGACATTTGTCGAGTTAACCCCTCGTCAATTGGCGCCGACCGTGGGGATCGCGGCGACTGGATTTTGTTATCCAGGCGGGATCCTTCAACTTTTCCATCGGCGATATCAACAAATTTTTTCTACATCATCAAGATCAACAACGCGTACACAGCCGAAGATTCATGGAGCAAGGATTCAGAGTTTCCACCATTCTTCATTACTTCAATGATCTCGATGCAGTCCGAGCTTCCCCTATACTTCCCATACCAGATTCAATGGTAAACCTAGCATCGACGTTGAGCTTTAAAAAGTCCTATTTAGAGCATCTCCAACAGATGCGCTATAACGCGGACGCGCTAAAAAACCGCCAGTATACCGCGCGCGGAGGCGGAATCGGCCTTCCAGGAGGCGCGGTATCCGCGGCGGCGCTGCAAATTTTTTGGGACGCGCGGGCGTTTGCACTATCCGGAGCACCAAATGTGAGGCGTCGGCTGCAGCGCGCGGCAACTCTTCGGACTCGCGTGAATGCCCAACGGGCTGAAATCCCCCCCCCCCCCCCCCCCGCGCCCTCCATTTCCCCCCTCCCCCCCCCGGCAAGATTTCGTCGCCGCCGGTCGATTCCACCGTCGGTCGTGATGTAGCTCGCCGCCGCGCCGTAGATCAGCCTCGCCCGCGCCTCCTCCCGGCGCCGTCGCCCCACGCCGTCGCCCCACGCCGTCGCCTGACGCCGTCGCCCGAGACGCCGCCGCTGCTTCTCCCCGCCCCTCTCCGCACCGCCGTCGCCATGGCGTCGAGCCTGCTGTCAACATGGCGCCGCCAAGACGCTCGCCGGTTTGCTTCCAAGGTATGCGCTTCCGCCGGCCGCCATCATTTTTAGCCAATGTTTTCCTACTAGCTAGTGGTAGTGAAGTCATTTTATACGTGTATTTGTAGAGTTCATCATCCGATACATCGGATGATGAGTACGACCAAGAGGAAGAAGAGAACATATCCATACTATTAGCATACCGCGCCGTCAAGAAGCCAAAAATAGGTGGATCGGTGTTCGGTAGACAAAAGTTGCGGAGAGAAAGGATTGAAGGGCATGAGAAGTTGATGCGGTCATATTTCAATGAGAATCCGATATTTCCCGAAAACTATTTGAAAGGATCTTATAGGCGACTAGAGGGGGGGTGAATAGGCGCTACACAAAAAATTTATCTTTTTCAAGTTTTAGGCTTGACACAAAGTAAATTCTCTAGATGTGCAACTAGGTGAATTTCCTAAGTGACAAGCAAGCAAGTGAACAAGTAAGCAAGTAAGCAAGTAAGCGAGTTCGGGTAAGAAATAACCGAGGAGCGGAGACCGGAGACACAAGGATGTATTCCCGTAGTTCCTTCCTTTTGAGGGGAAGTACGTCTACGTTGGAGAGGTGTGGTGACACGGAGTCGACCAATGCCACGGAGGCTCACCTTGTTCTCCGGTGAGCAAGCCACGGAGGCTAGATCGTTCCACTAAGCGGTGGTATTGGGGGAACTCACCGAATCCCTTACACGGAGATTGGGGCACACATCCACAACTGAATTGGAGGCTCCCAAGAAAGCCACGGAGGCTAAAATCCACAAAGACAAGAGAAATCTCGAATCAAACCACCTAGTGTTTCCAAGGAACCACTAGGAACAAATCCCTCAAGAAAAAGGAGGGGAAAAAGAAATTCCTTCGGTGGAGATGTAGATCGGGACCTCCTCCTTCGATCCTCCAAAGATCTAAGACTTTGGGTGGTTGAAGGTGATGATCTTGCAGTGAGGTTGGCTCCAAATAGTGTCTTGTTCTTGATGAGGACGAGCAAGCTGGGGAAGAAGAGGGGGAGGGGTATAAATACCCCTTCCCGAAATGTATCCGTTGCAGCCGCCAGGGGCCGGATTATCCGGCCCAAACTTGCACCGGATAATCCAGCGGCCGGATATTCCGGCCCACTTCTGGAATAATTCGGCCGAAATATCCGGCCAGAAATCTGGGTGACGCGCACCTACTCTCCTTCTGGTCCTTAGTCGTTTTCACGGGGGGGGCGGATAATCCGGCCCAGATCTGGAATAATCCGGCCCAAATATCCGCCCCCAAATTTGGGTGGCGCGCATCTGCTCTTCTTCTGGTCCTTAGTCATTTTCACCGGGGGGCGGATTATCCGGCCCAGATTTGGAATAATCGGGCCGAAATATCCGCCCCAAGATCTGGGTGACGCGCATCTGCTCTTCTTCTGGTCCTTAGTCGTTTTCACCGGGGGGGCGGATTATCCGGCCCGGATTTGGAATAATCCGGCCGAAATATCCGCCCCAAAATCTGGGTGACGCACATCTTGCTGCTTCTGGTCCTTAGCCGTTTTCAGGGGTGGCCGGATTATCCGGCCCAGATTTGGTAAAAATCCGGCCAAAAAATCCGGCCAACTTTCTGCACAAAAACACTGGTAAAATGTCCTGGTGTTGTCAACTAACACACAAAACTAGGAAGGGCTAGAAAATGCCCTAACAATATCCCCCTTTTTGGTGTTAGATGACAACACTAGGATTTGCAATAGTAAGATCAATTAAGCAAGGGAGCTCCCCCTAAAGATATGCATAAGTTCAATTGAAGCTCCCTCTAGAGATAAGCAATATAACTTAAACAAGTTTCACAATAACAATATGAGCATAGACACAATAAGCAATAAAACTTAAACAAGTTCCACAATAATTCAACCCTAAAGAAAGTTCACCAAGCACAAGATAACGATAAGTTCACAAATGAGAAAACGGAAGCAGCTCCCACACCAAAGCAAATCCCAATGAGAAATCCTACTAGAACAACTTCTCCCCCTTTGGCATCAAGACACCAAAAAGGGACAAGAGCATACTACACGCCCCAAGAAGTCACTCAAAGTCGTCGTCGTCCTCCTCCTCATAGTCCTCCTCCTCTTCATCATCTTCTTCAAACTCTCCTTCCTCATCCTCTTCCACATCCTCTTCCTCTTCATCTTCATCTTCATCATCAACACGAGTGGTGCGACCAACATAGAGAGACTTCTCCATCGCGCCCCAATCATAGGTCTCGGAATGCCACTTGTTGTAGGCAATGGGAGGAGGAGGAGGAGATAGAGCAGCTTGGTCCCCACTAAGCTTATGAAGAATCTCACGCTGAGTATCAAGGATAGTCTTGCGCTCACAATAAGCTTCATAGTTCTCACGATGAATCTCAACCTTCATGCAAAGAACATGCTTCTGAAACCAGCTCAACTTCTTCACTCTCTTGGGCACATCCTTGGACACAAACTTGCCACTTGGCACACTAGAACGAGCATCTCTCATAAAAGAACCGGGACCAATGGGACCAACAGGAGCTGGAGCTGGCTTGTTCTGCTTCACATAGAGCTTCTTAACCTTGTGTGACACACACTGACTGCTGAAATCCTGACCCTTGCAAGTGTCAATGATAAGCTTCATGATGAAAGGGGCGTACGGAAGAGAACCCCTGCTGACCATAGCATCGTACATCTCATTGAAGATAAAGTCTATCACATCAAGAGAGAAATCTGCATCCGGGTCGGTAGACGTGGCACAATCATGAGAATAGATGAGGAGATCCACCAAGGAGCTTCTGATAGCATCGTTGTTCCCTCCACTTGGAGCAATGTTCTCCCTGAAGATACGCACAAGAAGATCATACAGAGGCAACAGACCAGCAACTTGACCAGGAACTCCATTAGGTCCATATAGATCACAAAGCAGATTCTTGTCGACTGGAAGCGGAGTGTGAAGCCGCTGACCAACAGGATTCGTCGGGCCATTAAAAGGGTAGCCCAACAGAGAAGCAATCCGAGTGAAGGAAGACTCACAGTAATGAGTCCCAGTCATCCACTTGAAAGTTTTGTCATCATCAGCAGCAAAAGCCAAGGTAGCATAAAACTGCACTATGAGCTGAGGATCATAATCGCACTGACAAGTCAACAAACCAGTGAGGCCTAGCCTCTCCACCACCTGGACAGCTGGAACAAAGTACTCCTTTGACTTCAGGAAAGTAAGATCAATGGGATGCATTGGGCGAATGGGCTTACTCATGGGAGCAAAGATATCCTGATCGATGTACAACTGCTCTAGACACCAGAAACGGCGGTCTTCAATGTTCGCAAACCTCGGCTGAGCGGCGTACCAATCTTGTTGCCTCGGGGCTGAGTAGGGCACTTGGCTCATCAGCTTGTAGTTGACACGGGGTTCCTTTCCCTTGTTGGCTCGAGCAGCCTTCTTTGCAACCCTCTCAGCTGCCTTAGCCTCTTTGGTTGCCTTTACTTTCAGAACTGTTGCCCGCTCTTTCTGACGAATGGACACCTCATCTTCCAAAATACCATCTTCATTGTAACGGAGGTAGCGAGGACGACGCCTCTTTGCTGGACCGGCACCTGTGAGGAGAATAAGTAGGAAGCATGGTGATGAGGATGCACACAAGAACCAGGAGCATACACTAGAGTGATGAACATAGCAGAAGAACGCATGACAATGATGGACAAGAAAAGAGAAAAAGACTGCATATACCAGGCCGGATTATCCGGTCCAAAACTGGGCCGGATAATCCGCCCCCTGGCGAATTTTTCTCAAAACTTGCCCTAACAAGTCAAAACCGTAGATCGGCTAGGTGAATCACTAGAGCATATCACAAGGCCTAAGGAGAGATCAAAGGGAACAACTAGACTCCAAGATCTAAGCAAAATAAATCTCACAAGAACTTCACCACAAGGGCTAGGAGATGCAAAATTTACCCTCATCCATTGGAGGAACTGCTTGGAGGAACTTGTTCCCAAGAAGGAGGAGAGCACGAGCCTCGAAGATCGGCCGGATCCGGCGGCCGGGGAGGCACCGGCGAGCAAGAGGAGGAGCAGGCGGCGGCGGTGGAGAGAGAGGGGGTCGGGGGTGGAAGAACTGCCAAAGTGGGCAGTTCACCCCGACGCCCTCTATTTATATGGACAAACCGCAGGGCCGGATTATCCGCCCAAACTTGGACCGGATATTCCGGGCCCCGGATAATCCGGCCCAAAAGTGGCCCGGATAATCCGGCCTGGAACTCCTTTGCTCGGGAAATTTGTGGCAGAAAAACTGGACTTGTGTGCATGGAGAGAATGTTTAGAGATGAGATGGGCTTAGGTTAGAAGGCAAACACGGAGTGGTTCTCGGCACTTGGAGTTGCAAAAACGCAAGAAATCATCGAAAGACCAACTCAAGTGCCTTCCCATATCAAGATATAAACAAAACCAAGAAAAACTCAAACCAAGCTCAAAAGATTTTCAAGGAATAACCTCTTCAAAAGAAGAGGTCGGTGGCCGAAGCCACCATATATGAGTGTTTTGGCATTGAACCGCGAAGATATATCTTGGGTCCATAACCAATACTCATCATTGAAGCTCACATATCACAAAATGATATTAAGAGAATGATTGCATTACTTTCGGCATTATGGGGGGAGGAATAGCCCAATAAATTAGGACCGCACTCACCCTATATCCATGCCCACATCTAGATTAGAACACGTGCTAACGTATGGGAATGAGTGCACACTAACAAGCCACATTGCAAGAATCAATGATATTCAATTCATGCCTCAACTCTCGGAATCTTGCTTCATCAAGGGGCTTCGTGAAGATATCGGCAAGTTGATCATTTGTACCTACATAAGATAGGTTAATATCACCTCGATTGACGTGGTCCCGGATGAAGTGATGCCAGATCTCAATGTGCTTCGTCTTGTTGTGTTGAACTGGATTATGAGCAATCTTGATGGCACTCTCGTTGTCACACAAGAGTGGAACCTTATCGCAATGAACTCCATAGTCCTTCAACGTTTGCCTCATCCAAAGGAGTTGAGCACAACAACTTGCCGCGGACACGTACTCGGCCTCGGCGGTGGAGAGAGACACACAATTTTGCTTCTTGGAAGACCAACTAACCAAGGACCTACCAAGAAGTTGGCAAGCCCCGGAATTTGACTTCCTATCCACTTTGTCTCCCGCCCAATCCGAGTCCGAGTACCCAACAAGCTCGAAACTTGATCCCTTCGGGTACCAAAGACCAAAAGTTGGAGTATGAATCAAATATCGAAAGATTCTTTTCACGGCCATTAAATGGCTTTCCTTTGGGGCGGCTTGGTATCGTGCACACATTCCCACACTAAGCATGATATCGGGTCTAGATGCAAAAAGATAAAGAAGCGACCCAATCATAGAACGGTAAAGCTTTTGATCCACCTCCTTACCACTAGGATCGAGATCAAGAGTAACCTTTGTCGGCATGGGGGTTTTGGCTCCTTTAACTCCGGAATCCATGTTGAATTTCTTGAGCATGTCTTGGATGTACTTGGCTTGATTGATGAAAGTCCCTCCTCGCAATTGCCGAATCTCAAAGCCAAGAAAGAATTTCAACTCTCCCATCATGGACATCTCGAATTTGTCTGTCATTAGCTTTGCAAATTCATTATTGAAGAGTTTGTTAGAAGAGCCAAAAATGATATCGTCTACATAAATTTGGCATATGAAAAGCTCCCCGTTGACTTTATTGGTAAAAAGAGTTGGGTCAATGAGCCCAATTTCAAACCCACGGTCTACCAACAACTCTTTAAGGTGCTCGTACCACGCGCGTGGGGCTTGTTTAAGGCCATAAAGCACCTTATCGAGTTTGTAGACATGGGTCGGGAAATGAGGATCTTCAAAGCCCAGGGGTTGCTTCACATAGACCAATTCATGTAGAGGACCGTTGAGAAAAGCACTCTTCACATCCATTTGATATAACTTAAAATTGAAGTGAGAAGCATAAGCAAGGAGGATACGGATTGACTCGAGACGAGCCACGGGAGCATAGGTCTCTCCATAGTCGATTCCTTCAACTTGAGAGTATCCTTGAGCGACCAAGCGTGCCTTGTTCCTCACAACGATCCCATTGGCATCTTGTTTGTTCTTGAACACCCACTTGGTTCCAATGACATTGCGTCACTCCTTGGGCTTCTCCACCAAAGTCCAAACCTCATTGCGCTTGAAGTTGTTGAGTTCTTCGTGCATGGCCTCCACCCAATCCGGGTCTTCAAGTGCCTCAAACACCTTTTGAGGTTCCACACAAGAGACGAAGGCATGATGGATGCTAAAGTTGGCTAATTGTCTCCTTGTGGAAACCCCTTTTCTCACACTTCCAATCACACTATCCAAGGTATGACTCCCCTTGCGAAGAGCCTCTTCCACTTTCCTTGCACGGTGACCTTGAGCTTCTTCAAAAGACTCTTGAGAAGCCACTTGGTCATCACCACTATTTTGGTCCTTGCCTTGACCTTCAACTTGAGCTTGATCAACATCATGAGGATGCTCAACATCTTGAGCTTGGCCTTGATCTATCATTGGTGAGGAATCACCACCGTCCACTTGGTCTTGATCTTGGCCTTGCTCGCTTGAATGAGGGTCTAGAGCTTGTCTTTGGTTAGCATCAATCGGTCCTTGTGGAGCTTGTGGAGCTTGTGAAGGTGAAGGCTCCACTTGAGTAGAGCATAGTCCTTCTCCTTCCGCCAAAAGGTGTCCCTCAATGGGTATGAGATGGCCCACACCCATTCTTCTTATGGCTTGAGGAGGTATTTCGTCACCTAGATCACAAACACCACTTTGCTCCACACGGGAGCAGTCATTCTCGTCGAATCTCACGTTAGAAACTTCAACAACACGAGCGGACTCTTTGTCAAAGATTCTAAAAGCATGAGATTCGGCGGCATAACCAACAAAGATACCCTCAAGAGCTTTAGAGTCAAACTTGGACAAATGAACACCCTTTCTAAGATAGAAGCACTTACAACCGAATACTCGAAAGTATTTGATGTTAGGCTTGTTGCCGGTGAGGATCTCATACGGAGTCTTGTTCAAGCCCTTGCGAAGATATAGCCGATTAGAAGCATGACAAGCGGTATTGATTGCTTCGGCCCAAAAGTTATACGGAGACTTAAACTCCGCTAACATTGTCCTTGCCATGTCCATCAAGGTTCGGTTCTTCCGCTAGGCTACACCATTTTATTGCGGAGTGTAGGGAGTCGAGTATTGATGACGAATTCCCTCATCACTCAAGAATTCATTCACGGTGTAGTTCTTGAACTCCGTCCCATTGTCACTACGAATCATCAAGATATCTTGGCCATATTGACGTTCCACTTCCTTGATGAAGTCCTTGACGGTTTGTTGGGTCTCGTATTTGTGCTTGAAGAAGTAGACCCATGTATATCTTGAGTAGTCATCAACGATCACCAAGCAATACTTCTTCCCTCCTAGACTTGCGTGAGATGGAGGGCCAAAGAGGTCCAAGTGAAGGAGCTCTAAGACCCTCTTAGAAGAAATGACCGTCTTGCTAGGATGAGGAAGTTCATGCATCTTTCCTTCAATGCAAGCTCTACACACACGATCTTTGGCAAATGTTAGATCGGTTAGTCCTAGGATGTGGTTACCTTTGTAGAGACTTTGCAAAGTTCTCATATTGACGTGGCCTAGCCGGCGATGCCAAAGCCATCCCACGTCAACTTTAGCCATTAGGCAAGTCGCGGCTTTAGTGACCTTCTCCGAGAAGTCAATCACATATAAGCCATTTTCGACATGTCCAACAAAGGCTACTTTAAGAGACTTGCTCCACAAAAGAACCACAATCCCAACATCAAAGAAAGTTGCAAAGCCCATATCGACAAGTTGAGCTACGGAAAGTAAATTATAAGAAAGAGACTCAACAAGCATGACATTTTCCACGGAAACATCTTGAGATATGACAACTTTACCAAGACCCAATACCTTTGACCTTGAGGAATCTCCATAGGTGACGTAGCCCGCACTAGATGAACCGGTGCGAAGATCCTTCACCAACTCTTTGCTTCCGGACATATGATTGGTAGCACCACTATCAATTATCCATTGTCCCGCACCGGAAGCAAAGCCCTACAAGAGATCAAGTCTTGTTTTTAGGTCCCCATTTTTCAATGGGTCCCCTTTTGTTAGTAACAAGGGTCTTAGGAACCCAAATAGACCAAGCAATGCATTCATTAGGTGAGCCAACAAATTTAGCATAAACATGTCCATCATAAGCACGGCGAAGAACATAAGAAGGGTTATATTTTCCCGCAAAATCGTTGTGATTGGGCATTGCCCTCTTGGAATTCCCAACCACCTCCTTCACGAGCTCCCCCTCCTCCTCATAAACATTGCCATCCTCATCAAAGCATATGTCATTTGGGATGTGCTTCTTAGGAGGAGGAGTGGGCACACGAAATTGCGTCTTCTTGTTGTTCTTCTTCTTGTTCTTTTTCTTGTTCCTCTTCTTCTTAGACTTGGAAGTGAAACCAAGCCCGGTCTTGTCACCATGTTGTTTTTGAGCACTCAAAAGCTCATCAAGCCTTGTGTCGCCTTTAGGGGAATCTTTCTCAAAAAGAGGGTTAGTGCAATAAGTACTTGCAACAAAGGTGCTAGAAGGGAACTTGGTTGCTTCTTTAGCAATAATAAGATTAAGTTTCTCATTTTGCAACCTAAGTTCATTGGCAACCGATTGAGCAATGTCACGATCACTTTTAAGCCTAGCACTGTCCAAATTATAAGACTCTTCAAGACCTAACTTGGATGCCTCAAGTGCCATCCTTAGATCTTGCTCAACCTCAAGGGATTGAGAGAGTGTGGCAATTTCATCGGCATACTCATGAGCATGCCCTTCTAGCTCAAAAATGCGTTCCTCATTTTTATCATTAAGTTGGAGAGACTCATTATATTGATCAAGGAGAATCTCAAAGCGAGCTTTGGTCTCCCCATGCAAGGTTGACATGAAGGTGTCCAATTCATTAGGCTCATCCTTATCACTACTAGTATCAACACAATCCATCAAGGATAAGCTTCTAGGTATGATGGGTGTGAAAGAGGGTGATACCTTTGTAGCGTGAGCCATTAGACATGTTCCCTTGGAGTTGGAGCGCTTGGACTCGTTTGCGGAAGCGAAGAGGGATGGTGAAGAGATAGGCTTGGCGATGGCAATGGCGGCCCTTCCTACTTCTTCATCATCACTTGCATCATCACCGGATGGGTATTCTTCTTGAGTCGTCAAAGCATGTATTGGAACGGCTTTCTTCTTGTCAAAGTTCCTTGGTGGGTAAGACTTGGCCTTCATCTCCTTGCGGATGAGTCTTCCATTGTGATCTTCCACCCTTTCATAGGGACAATCTGTGATGAAATGGTGTTGATTGCCACAATTATAGCACGTCCTCACTCTACTTGTGGCCTTGGGCTTGGAGGGACTAGATGACTTCCACTTCTTCATGAATGCCCGTTGAGAAAGAGCCATGTGTTCGGCATGAGCATACTTCATGTCTTCGGGACTTCCACCCATTGACTCTTCCTCTTCCATCAAGCTTGCTTCTTCATGAAGAGAGACTTTGGCCTTCAAAGCAAGGTTGGGAGCACGCACACCACGTGCACGAGCTAGAGCATCATCCGCATTCTTCTCGGAGATCTTCCTTGCCACAATTTCTTGCAAGATGTCATGAGCGGTCATCTTCCTAAAGTTGGCATCTCCCTTGATTGAGTTCATCGTATCTTTCATGAAGGGCAAGAGTACTTGAAAGAACTTCCTCTTCATCCATCTCTCATCACATTGAGTAGAGCCGAGGTCGACTAGCTTCACTTGGAGAGCCGAGAGACGTCGATGAAGTTCTTTGGGAGATTCACCATCAAGCATGGTGAAGTTGTCCGCTTCATTGGATGCCTCATCAAACTTGGATTCTTGAATGCTTTGGTTGCCAATGAAGAGGTTGGTGAGAGCATCCCAAGCTTCCTTGGCGGAGGAGATGTTGCGGACGAATGCCTTGTCCTTCTCGGTGAGAGACATGTGAATGAGATGCAAGGCGGATGCATTGAGTTGCTTGTCGATTTGCTCCCAAGGTAGCAAGTTGGACAAATCCTTGGAAGTTGGATGGTAGCCCTGCTCAATTATCCTCCAAAGCTCAATAGACACAAAATTTATGTGAGAGCGCATGTTATCTTGCCAATTGGCAAAGCTAGAAGCATCAAGTGGTGGCGGTGGGCCGCATGAGGCAAGGTGTGGCATTTGAAGGTGTCTTCCGGAGACATAGCTCGTAGGATGTGGAATCTCCATGCTATGTCCCTTAGAGGTGTCATCTTTCTTAGGTGGATCCTCGTTGTTCTCATTCCCACCCTTGTCCGGATCTTCCTCGTTTAAGGATGGCTTATCCTTATCCGAGGTGTCAACCGGAGTTGGAGGAGTGGTACTAGATGTCCCACTAGTGAGAGCTTCAAGTCGAGCCTTTTGGATTTCCATGGTTGCCATCATAGCATCCATTCGTGACAAAATGCTATTAAGATCCGCCTTAGTGGCGGGCTCCTCGTCGCCCATAATCTCTTAGGCGGTTAAGCCCAATCAAAGAGCACTAGGCTCTGATACCAATTGAAAGGATCTTATAGGCGACTAGAGGGGGGGTGAATAGGCGCTACACAAAAAATTTATCTTTTTCAAGTTTTAGGCTTGACACAAAGTAAATTCTCTAGATGTGCAACTAGGTGAATTTCCTAAGTGACAAGCAAGCAAGTGAACAAGTAAGCAAGTAAGCAAGTAAGCGAGTTCGGGTAACAAATAACCGAGGAGCGGAGACCGGAGACACAAGGATGTATTCATGTAGTTCCTTCCTTTTGAGGGGAAATACGTCTACGTTGGAGAGGTGTGGTGACACGGAGTCGACCAACGCCACGGAGGCTCACCTTGTTCTCCGGTGAGCAAGCCACGGAGGCTAGATCGTTCCACTAAGCGGTGGTATTGGGGGAACTCACCGAATCCCTTACACGGAGATTGGGGCACACATCCACAACTGAATTGGAGGCTCCCAAGAAAGCCACGGAGGCTAGAATCCACAAAGACAAGAGAAATCTCGAATCAAACCACCTAGTGTTTCCAAGGAACCACTAGGAACAAATCCCTCAAGAAAAAGGAGGGGAAAAAGAAATTCCTTCGGTGGAGATGTAGATCGGGACCTCCTCCTTCGATCCTCCAAAGATCTAAGACTTTGGGTGGTTGAAGGTGATGATCTTGCAGTGAGGTTGGCTCCAAATAGTGTCTTGTTCTTGATGAGGACGAGCAAGATGGGGAAGAAGAGGGGGAGGGGTATAAATACCCCTTCCCGAAATGTATCCGTTGCAGCCGCCAGGGGCCAGATTATCCGGCCCAAACTTGCACCGGATAATCCGGCGGCCGGATATTCCGGCCCACTTCTGGAATAATCCGGCTGAAATATCCGGCCAGAAATCTGGGTGACGCACACCTGCTCTCCTTCTGGTCCTTAGTCGTTTTCACAGGGGGGGGGCAGATTATCCGGCCCAGATCTGAAATAATCCGGCCCAAATATCCGCCCCCAAATCTGGGTGACGCGCATCTGCTCTTCTTCTGGTCCTTAGTCGTTTTCACCGGGGGCGGATTATCCGGCCCAGATTTGGAATAATCCGACCGAAATATCCGCCCCAAGATCTGGGTGACGCGCATCTGCTCTTCTTCTGGTCCTTAGTCATTTTCACCGGGGGGCGGATTATCCGGCCCAGATTTGGAATAATCCGACCGAAATATCCGCCCCAAAATCTGGGTGACGCGCATCTTGCTACTTCTGGTCCTTAGCTATTTTCAGGGGTGGCCAGATTATCCGGCCCAGATTTGGCAAAAATTCGGCCGAAAAATCCGGCCAACTTTCTGCACAAAAACACTGGTAAAATGTCCTGGTGTTGTCAACTAACACACAAAACTAGGGAGGGCTAGAAAATGCCCTAACACTATTTTTGGCGGCATTTTCGGATGAGCATCGACTTGTTCAAGCACATCGCAACGGAGGTGACCAGGTATGATCGATTCTTTGAGCAATGGAGAAATGCCGCCGGAGAACTTGGTCATAACACATATCAAAAGGTGACCGCCGCCTTGCGTATGTTGGCATATGGTATACCGGCTAATCTAATTGATGATCATTTGGCCATGGGAGAGAGCACTTCTATCTTGTGTGTGAAGCGCTTTGCCATGGCAATTGTGAATATTTTCGGATCTACATACTTGAGAGCCCCCAATGCTCAAGAAACGGCAAGACTTTTGGAGTTCAACGCCGACCGAGGATTTCCAGGTATGCTTGGCTCTATTGATTGTATGCATTGGAGTTGGAAGAATTGTCCAGCGGCATGGCATGGACAATTCAAAGGGTACAAGAAGGATCCCATGATAGTCCTTGAAGCGGTCGCCGATCATGAGACTTGGATATGGCATGCATTTTTTGGAATGCCCGGGTCTTGCAATGACATCAATGTTCTTCAACGGTCACCACTAATGACAAGACTTGAAATGCGGGAAGGTCCATCGGTGGAGTTTGAAGCAAATGGCCACAACTACAACTATGGCTACTTCCTCGCCGACGGCATATATCCAAGGTGGCAAACATTTGTGAAGCCAATTAGTCAACCACGAGGTAAGAAACAAACCCAATTTCACGCTGCACAAGCAGCGGCTAGGAAAGATGTAGAGAGAGCATTTGGGATTTTGCAAGCTCAATTTGCCATTGTGAGGGGGCGGCTAGATTTTGGGACCAAGAGTGCCTTTGGTATATCATGACCGCTTGTGTCATCATGCATAACATGATTATAGAGGATGATCGAGGGAAAAATGTTGATCATACCCACTATGAGTTGATGGGGGTTCCCGTGCAAGTGAGGAGGTCCACACATAGGATTGCCCGGTTCATTGCCTCATACCATGCTATTCGCTCCAACAACACACATGATGAGCTCCAAAAAGATCTCATGGAAGAATGGTGGAATTGGCATGGACAACAATAGTTGCATACTGTTTGAAAACTATATGGTGTATTGTTTCAAAACTATGTTGTATTGTTGTATGTTGATCCATAAACTTGTTGTATTTGTTGTGAACAATTTGATGTATTTGTTGTGAACAATTTGTTTATTTGTATGGTATATTTATTTGTGAATTTATGAAGTTTGTTTGATCTTCTTTGATGCATAGTTGGGTGTGATTGTTGTTTCCGCCGGCGCTGCACGCTGTATAATGGCGCGCCCGGCGAAGGAACGTTTTTAGCGCTCGCGAGCTTGCTCTAGTTTAGCGCTTCCGGTGGGGGAAAATTCGCTCCAATGTGCGGTATACGTTTATAGCGCGCTAGCAGCACCGTTTGCAGCGCCGAAATTTAGCGCGGCTGTTGGAGATGCTCTTAGGCTTCAGCCAGCCATGTCTACCACTTCCCAATCTCTTTTTTTTGAAGTAATTCTCACTCTCTTCTTCCTAGCTCTCTTGAGAAATTTGGAGCAAGTGGAGATATAGATTGTGCTAGTTGAACATGTGTAAGCCTTTGGTGCTCTTTTTTGAACGGGTACGGGGTCGGAAGACCCCGAAAGCTGCTTATAATATCGTCGATGGAACACTTTTACAAGGAGACCATCAGAGAAAATAAAATTACATCATGGCCCTGCAAAAGTGCAGAGAAGACCCTGGATCTAATTGTGAAATGCGATTAGGTCCGCGTCTTCCTTCAGGCTCCATCTCCACCAAAACGACGAAGCAACCGAGCCCGGCCGTCGGCACCACCGCCGGGGACATGACCACTTGGAGTGGGGCGACGAGAGCACGCCGAGTTGGAGCGGAAGCAGGGAGGGAGCGGCTGCCCTACAGCCATTGAGTCCGGTTGGGACGACGGAACTTGCCGCCGAAAAGCCGCCGGAGAGAAGCTCCTGATTCGAAGAACTTCCCGCCATGCAGACGAAGGCCCGGAACTCACCACTTCTAGCAGGCCACCACGGCAACCGGAAGCAGTGAGAAGCACGGCCGCGATGCACAATGCAGAAGCTACCACCAGCAGGCGCTTATTGAGAGGATTCCTACACAGAGGTGCGGCCTCCTTCCACCGCGGAAGCAGGCACGGAGCCTAGGCAGAGGACCAGGCGATGTTGCGCATCACACTGGGGAGAAATCCTCGACCACCCATCATCTAGGAGCAGAAGAAACTCTCCTCATTCTCTCCCTCGTCGCCACGGCTGGCCGAGAGAAGGAGAAGGAGAACCAGAGTACACGACAGAAGGGCGGCCACCAGCTGACCTTATTTGCGGAGATCTTGGAGTTATACTTCACCGTCGCGAGCAGCGACCATCGAGCTGACGAGGGAACGGCTGAGCTCCGTATGCGCCTCGCCCGGCCAGAGGATGATGGCGACCCACTCCAAAACACCGGCAGAAGGCCGGAGCTCACTACCTAAACCTATCTACAAGCCAGCGCCTCGCCTCAGCATCTCCCTGGCGGCATCGCCGCTGAGGAGTGCCTCGGTCTTGCCTAGGAACGAAGAGGATAAGGCTAGACTACTGTAGCGTGTAGAGAGCGGTCCGTGGAACGAATGTCAAGCGTAGCCTTTGGTGCTTTTCACATTCGTCTTCGATATTATCATGACTTTTTGATGTTCCGCATCTCACAGCTGCTTGGTGCACTTGGGGCCAAGGCCACATGAAAACTTCCTATTTGGAATGCATAATTCATCACCACCGTCGAACGCACATCGCTCGCAAAACAGGTGATCATCTCTTAAATGCCTCTCATTATTTCGTCGGGCACCAATTAAATCATCAACAAGTTGGAGAGGGTGTTCCTTTGGTTGGCCAAAGACAAATTAACCGTGTGTGCACAATGTAAAGTTAATTCGTATAAGTATGCCACCTCGAAGCATGACTCTTAGATTGCAGTTGCAATTACTTGAATGGAAGGACAAAGGCAAAAAAATTGGGTTGGTTCGGGAAAACCCAGACACCATTGAGAATATGATTTGTTTCTATGTTGCCACTTCTATCATGGTTGGAGATGTGAATAAACCCCTTTTTGGGAGGCCTCTTGGCTAGATGGCAATAAACAAAAAGATATTGTCCCTATCATTTTTCAGGCATCAAACATGAAGAAATTAAGTGTCAAGAAAGCAATGAACAATAAAGCTTGGATTGCAAAGATTGGTATGAATGAAGTCTTCTCCTTTAACAACGGACCCGATATATGGAGCTTTGGATTGATGACCCACAAGTATAGGGGTGTATCGTAGTACTTTCGATAAATAAGAGTGTCGAACCCAACGAGGAGCAGAAGGTGTTGATAAGTGGTTTTGATCAAGGATTCACTGTAAATACTAGCAAACAGGTTTTCAGGGGTATTTGGTAATGCAAATAAATAAAGTGAAAATAAATAAAAGACAATAATAGTAATTGTTGCAAGTGGCCCAATCCTTTCTAGAGCAAAGGACAAGCCGGTTGTGTAACTTATGATGACCAAACGTTCTCGAGGACACACGGGAGTTTCTGTCAAGTGCTTTCGCTTCATACCGCTAAATAATCTTTATTGGTTTGATAAGTGTTATGGGGGTGAACCTGTGCTAGCGCACTACCCTTACTAGGATAAATACACACTTGTGATTATACCCCTTGCAAGCATCCGCAACTACAAGAAAGTAATTAAGATAAATCTAACCACAGTCTTAAACTCTAAGATCCTACGCTCCCTGGCGCAATGGTTTCCCAACGGAGGTTTAGGTTTCTGTCACTCCAGCAACCCCACAATTGGTAGCCAAATACACAATGCATCTCACTAGGCCCATAAATGGTGAAGTATCATGTAGTCGACGTTCACATAACACCACTAGTGAAATAGCACCACAACAAATAAATATCAAACCATTAAATATTACTCAACATAATTCCACTACTAACATCTTGACTTCTCCCATGTCCTCAAGAACTAAACGAAATACTCACAAGACATCATATGGATCATAATCAGAGGTGAAATAATGGTAAATAACAATCTGAACATAAACCTTAATTCAACGGTTCCACTCAATAGCATCAACCACAAGAGTAATCAACACCGGGAAAGTTTCCCCTAAGAATTTGACAAGATTCAACCCAAGATGTTACAGCGGGATGGTGTGGTGATGGTGAAGATGAAGGTGCTGGTGATGGAGATGATGATGATGATCCCGATGAAGTCCGGTGCAATGATAATGACGATGGGGACGATCTCCCCTCTCCGGGAACGAATTTCCTCGGTAGATTTCTGCCTGCTGGAGAGCTTTTCTCTCTCTAGTGTTTTCTGCCCCGCAGAGGCGGCGGTGTCTATCTCTGAGCCCCCCTTTGACTTAGGTTTTCGGGGACGTTGAAATACGCGAAGGGGCGATGGCAGAAGTGGGCAAGGGCGGCCACACAACAGGCCGGCGCAGCCAGGGGTGGGCCCACGCCCCCTGTGTGTGAGCCTGCCCTGTGGCTCCTCTCGCCTCCTCCTTCTGGCTTCTTCAGTCTTCTGACAAAATATAATTTTCTGGTATTTTTTGGAATTTCCTGATCTTCCGAAACATGGTGTCTTGACGGTCCTTTTTCCAGCAGAATCCTGACCCCGACAGCAAATCCTCCAATGGTCATCAAACATGTAAAAATAGAGGAAACAACATAAACATCATCTCTAAATGTGAAATATATCAATGAATAACAGTAAATTATGATACAAAATAGTGATGCAAAATGGACGTATCAACCCCCCCAAGCTTAGACCTCGCTTGTCCCCAAGCGAAAACTAAACTTGGTAAACATGACCACAGGTTTATGGAGTGAAGTGTCGATAATCAAAATACGGACAAGAAGCATCACATTCACCAAGGCACAAATTATAATAGACAGCAACTTCCCTTTATATGTTATAGACTTGCAATAAGTAATAGGGAATCACAAATAAAGATGCACAAGGTAAACTATAATTGGTGATGGCAAACCTTAGTTCTTGGTCAGAGAACAATGAACAAACTATACTTGCTTTTGAATGGAGCCTTTTAAAACCGAGCTAATATAGCAAAACCATATGCTCAACGAAACAAACTCTTTGCAATCATAGAAAGCTTTCAAAGATGCATTCCTTCAGATAAAAGCATTATACTAAACAAAAGAAGTTAGTAAACATGATTGAACAAATCAACATATGGATGAGTAAAACATAACAACTCAAATGCTTGCTTGAGATAGAAGGGAATAGGTTGACTCAATATAAAAGTAAAAGACAGGCCCTTTGCAGAGGGAAGCAGTGTTTAAACATGTGCTAGAGCTTTTCATTTGTAAAACAGAGGTAAAAGTTATTTTGAGAGGTGGTTGCTTCTGTCAATGACTAGCAACGGAGTTCTTGATATCTTCCATACTAAACAAGTGAGAGCAGTTCTGAAATGTTGATTAATTGGCACAATGGTGCTCTTTTATAGCTTTGCACTCCTCCCCACCTTTTCCTTTCTCAAACCACGGCTAACCGATTCCATCGGGTGCCCACCAACTTTCACAAACCAAGGAGGAGTGCTTTTTTCTTTTCTTTCTTTTTGAGATTACAATGGTCTGACCAGCTCCCTTGCAAAATTAATGACAAGCAGATGAAGCTGCCTAGTCGAGGGGTACTTAATTTAGTATGGAAGATAACAAACCCATCCACTACGTCCTCATGAGCTAAAAATAGTGGCACAAAAAGAGAAGTAGTTGAAGGTTTTTGAAAGGTAGCACATGAAAATTTACTTGGAATGGCTTGAAATACCATGCATAGGAATTTATGGTGGACTCTTTGGAAGTAACTTGGTTTTTGGGAGTTGTGTCATGGGAATTTAGAGACAGTAGCCATGGGGAGGCTTATCGGAGGGGCTCGCCGATGGTGACGATGGGTCCGGCTCGGGATTGTGCCAACGGAGACACCTCGGTTTACCCAGGTTCAGGGCCCTCCCGGTTGGAGGTAAACCCCTACTTCCTGCCTGCTTCGTATTGATTGGATAGTAGCGATTACAGTGCTCCTCGAGCTGTTCGGGCTAGAGAAGGAAGAAGAAGATCGGATCCCCCTATGCTAAGGGTCCAGGCCCTCTTATATAGGCGGGGGCCTGGTTACAGGTTTATGTAGCGATTCGGCCGGCTGTCGGCTCCTCGACGGCGGCGTCCTTGGCGTCATCCTCTGGCCCTGCTCTGTCGAAGGCACTTTATAAAGTGCCTTTCCCCTGGACTGGCATCTGGAGGGCATATCCCTTCTCTTTTGCCTCGGATTCTGTCGTGGGGAAGGGTCTTCGATCTCTCATTGGCTGGACGTGGTCGTGGCGCTCGTCACTCCCGTCCTGCGCCCCTGCCGCTCTTGTCGGGGCCAACCTACTTTTGGCCAGACAACCGTTGGGAAGCTTTGTCTTTATCGCCCGGCTCCAGTTCTCCTCGGTGGAGTCGCCAGCCGGCTGCTGGCGCAGCCGGCCCTTCGGTCGGAGCCGGTCTTCTCGTGTTGGAGCCGTGGGGACTCCTGGGACGCCAGCCGGCATATTGCCTGGCCTGTGGTGCGCCCCCTAAGTCATCCCCACGACACTAGCCCCCGACACTGGTGAAGTCTCATGGGCTAGCATGGGGCTTTGGCGGGTTCTTCTTCTCGCCGAAGTCTTGCTCGCTTTCGTCGAAGTCCCAGGATTTCTGGTCCGGCTCGGTCGCTCTAGTCGTCGAGGCTGGGTCTTGCGAAGTTCTCCCGGCCGTCTTGAGACGAGCCGACTCCGAGGTGCGGCCCGGCTGGCGGCCGCGAGCCGGCGTGCCGCCTCCTGGAAACTTGCGCCGCTTCGGGTCTTGTTCCCACGCGGCGGCCGGTGCTGCGCGCTAGTGGCCAGTCTTGTCACTTGACTTCGGAATCACCACCGTCATAACTTCCTGAGTCATCATGCGAGGTGGGCTGGCGTACGTCAGCGACGTGTCCCATCAACTCCTCCCACGATCCGCTGTGGCAACTGCCGTGGTAGCACACGATGCGGGAGTTGCTTACTGAATCGTCGGGGGTTATCCCTTCGCCGCTCTCCTTGAAATAGCGAGCGTGCTTGCTATCCAGGGCGTCCCCCACTTCTCCCCTCATCTCGAGCTTTGCCTTTCCGAGCCTGGCCCGACCATGTTGTCCCCTAGCGGTTCCACTGCCAGCGATGACAAGGTCCCGGAGGGGAGCGAGAAGGAGGTCGAGGCGCCGGAGACGGTGCCTTCTGTATCTCAGAAACGCGGTCGCCCGAGAGGGAGCCGCAACAAGAGTACCTTGGAGGCCCTCGCGGCGAAGGCCTCCGCCGCTGCTTCCGCCTCCGTCGCGCCCCAGGCTGCCGGAGCTTCCGGCGACACGGGCATCCTGGAGAAGCGGAGGCCGGGCCATCCGAAGGGAAGCGGGAAGAAGAACGCTTCCGCGGCAGCCGCTGCTCCTTCGTCGTCTCGCCGTCGTGGGCGGCCGCCGGGTAGCAAAAACAAGAAAGCCCCCGCTGTCTTCAGGGTCGCTGCCACTCCCACGGGGCCCCGCGCGGCGGCCTCTCCTCCGCTAGGCCCGTCGCGGCCCTGGCTGGAGAAACCGGCGCTCCAACCGCCAACCTATATTTCGGCCCAGGGGTGATCCACCTGCATCGTTCCTGCGCTCGCCGGGTCTCGGGATCTCCTCCGCCTTCTGTCCCAGTTTACGGACTCGATGGAGGGCCAGGAGATGGCCTACGCCAAGCTGCGGGAATGCAGCGGCGGCCAGCCCTCGTACCACGTCGAAGTTTACTACGACGGCCAGGGGGTGTGCTACTTCCGCGACGGGTGGTCGAAGTTCTTCCTCGACTATGGTGCACACGAGGGCTGGTTCATCCTCCTCACCCGCCATGATGGGAAGAAAGACTTCACCGTCTGGTTCTTCGACGCCACCCTCTCCGCCCGTACTTACGCCGCCCAGCCGTGAAGGATGGGGGCTCCGTCGACCTCTGGCATGGGCTTCTCCGGGACGAAGTCCATGCGGCGCTCGCGCCAGGCAGAGGAAGGCGAGGATCTCCCGGGCGAGGGATTCTTGGCCCTTCTTAGGGTAGTAGTTTAGGGGACTTTTGTAATCGTCAGACTTCTTAATGAACTCTTCTAATTTCCCGCAAATCTTTGCTTGTTCTTCTTCATTTGCTGTGTGCTTTTGCCGTCGCGCGAGTGTCTTCTACTTGACACCGTTGCGATGCAATGATTCCTCTCTTAACAAAACTGTTGTCACGCGAATCCGTAGACAGGGACTACGATAGTCACTGGCCTGCGCAGACGCTTCGGGCGGGCTCCTCCGTCTTCGACGCGGAGGGAATGGTGCTTCTGCTAGCCGGTTCCAGGAGGGCGGACTAGCTCCGGCTCCAGCGCGGACGGGGCGGAAACTGGACCTTGTACCGGCTCGGGCGAGGGTCGGAGCCGGCACGTTCCCTTTCCCGGGCCTTCGGACGTCCCGAGCCACGCTTGGAGTAGATCTCCTAGTTTCCGGCTCTAGCCGTTGCTTTGCGAGTGTTAGGTTTCGATTTCGTTGCTCGTTTACTGATCGTGTCGCAGCGCCAGCTGATCGGACAGCCGGCGAGGTACTGGAACCGGCCCGCTTCTGAGGGCCACTTCCCTTTCCCCCTAGCCCCCGAGTTTTGGGGTAGCTGGACTAACAGCTAGCTCGAAACTAACTTTTCGCGAACGATGCCAACGCCAACCGAGGTAGCACTAGCTTCGAACCTCTTGGATGTGGCTTCTCGGCCCAAGCGTCGGGAGACTGTGGCTATCAACTATTCGCTGGCTTTGCCTTCGTCCGGTTCCCTCAACTTTTTTTCTTAATCTTCCCACCCTTCGGCCCTTCTACCCCCAACCGGCAGCCTGGTGCCGGTTGGTCTCCCTTGGGCCGGCAGCCGAATGCCGGCCTAGGGTGGGAGCGTGCCGCAGAGTGAGAAGTAGTACTTCGGTCTATTGGGCCCCCGACTCGTGCTAACCAACGCTTAGTTAACAGACACTGCCCTTAACGCCTGGTTGAGCGATTTTTCTACCGTTTGCGGTTCTGCTCTACGGCTTTCCTTCGTATGTGGCTTGCCGGCTCCTATCCGTCCGGCTATGCGGAGCCGGAAGGTGGAGGTTGGGCTCGAGACCATCTTCATACGTAGTACTCATCCGGCTGGCGAGGGGTCGATCGTTTTTCGGGGCTGCCGGCTGTGGCTCGGTGCCTGGATCCGGCTGCCGGTTAAGTGAATAACGCAGGAAGCAAAACATACACGAAGTGTTTTCCTCGGAGCTGGCCATAACTAGCCGCTCCGTTTTCCTTTATTCATTGACACATTTTTTCGGGGTACAAGCTTTTGCCTTAGCAGAAGAAAGGTCTTAGGAGACTGACATTCCAGGGACGCTCGGTCTCCTTGTCAGAGTTATCTGCCTTGTTCTTTCTGGGCTCTTGTGCGTCGATGAGGTAATATGCCCCATTGCCCAGCACCCGGCTGACAATGAACGGTCCCTCCCAGGGAGGAGACAGCTTGTGCATGCCTTTAGTGCTTTGGACCAGCCGGAGTACGAGATCTCCTTCGCGAAACGTGAGCGGGCGAATTTTCCGGCTGTGGTATCGCCGCGGCTGCTGCTGGTAGAGCGCTGATCTGGCCAGAGCCTGCTCTCGAGCCTCCTCGAGGAGGTCGACGCCATCTTCGCGAGCTTCTTTTGCTTGCTTCTCCGTGTACTGGACAATTCTGGGCGCGTCGAACTCAATGTCCGTGGGCAGCACCGCTTCTGCTCCATAGACTAGGAAGAAAGGTGTGAAGCCGACGGAGCGATTTGGAGTGGTTCGCAGGCTCCAGAGCACTGAGGGTAGCTCCTCAACCCAACAGCCGGCTGAGCGTTCGAGAGGCTCGACCAGTCTTGGTTTGATGCCGGCCAGGATCAGCCCATTCGCCTTCTCCACTTGCCCATTTGACTGAGGGTGCGCCACTGACGCTAAGTCCAGCCGGATGCCTTTCTGGCCACAGTAATCAGAAAAGACTCCCTTCGCAAAGTTTGTCCCGTTGTCGGTGATGATGCTGTGGGAAACTCCGTATCTTGTGATGATCTCGTTGAAGAACTTGATTGTGGACGAGCCGTCGAGTTTCTTAATTGGCTTGGCTTCGATCCACTTGGTGAACTTGTCCACGGCAACCAGCAGATGCGTCAAGCCCCCTGGTGCAGTCTTGAATGGCCCTACCATGTCCAGGCCCCAGACAGCGAACGGCCAGGTGAACGGGATGGTCTTGAGGGCTGCCGCTGGAGTGTTTCTGTGCTTGGAGAAGCGTTGGCAGCCGTTGCACTGCTTCACCAGCTGCTCTGCATTCTGCTTGGCCGTTGGCCAGTAGAAGCCGTGGCGGAAGGCTTTAGCCACCAAGGCTCTGGAAGATGCGTGATGCCCGCACTCCCCTTGGTGTATCTCTCTTAGCAGCTCTATCCCTTCTTCCGGCTCGATGCACTTCTGGAAGATGCCTGACACGCTGCGCTTGTACAATTCGCTATTGATGATGGTGTACGCCCCAGCTCGACATTGAATTCGCCTGGCTTCTGCTTCGTCTTGCGGCAAGTCCCCAGTGATGAGGTAGTTGGAGAATGGCTCCGCCCAGGAAGGTATCTCCCGTATGTGGAAGACACTGGCGACCAGAGGATCAGCAGCCCCCGGGTCCGTCGTCGTGCCGGCTTCATCTGATTGTCCGGCTGGGGGAGCGGGCGTGGAGCCGGCAGTCCCCTTGTCCTTCGCCGAGCCGGCCGCGCTGGGCTGGTCGGCTGCCTTCTTTAGCCCCGAGGCGGCAGCCTCCAGGTCCGATGGCGGTACCTGAGCCGGGGCGGGGTCTCCAGGCACGTAGATGGATACGGACTCCGGCGAAGGTTTGATATACGGCTTGTGGATGATTTCCAGGGATACCCCAGCTGGGATATCCTGCTTGGTGGAGCCAATCTTGGACAGCCGGTCTGCTTCCTCGTTGTTTGCTCTGGGGACATGGTGGAACTCGCAGCCCTCGAAGAATCCGCTGAGCTGCTGCACGTAGAAGCGATAGGAGGCCATGTTGGCGTCCTTAGCGTCCCAATCCCCTGAGACCTGGTGCGTCACTAGGTCGGAGTCTCCGAAACAGAGGATTCTCCTGATGCCGATCTGCTTGGCCATCTTGAGCCCATGCACCAGGGCTTCGTACTCAGCGACGTTGTTTGACGCACTGAAGTGCATCTGCAGCACGTACTGCAGCTTGTCTCCCTTGGGAGAAGTGAGGACGACGCCGGCTCCCAAGCCCCCGAGCAGCTTGGAGCCATCAAAGTGCATGTGCCAGTGGGTGGAGTCCGGAGCCGGCGGCAGGTACTGTTGCTCTCCCCAGTCAGCGAAGAAATCCGCTATGATCTGCGACTTGATCGTCGTCCTGGGCTTGTACTGAATGGTGTGAGCTGCGAGCTCGATCGCCCATTTGGCCACTCTTCCCGACGCGTCTTTGCACCCGATGATCTCCGAGAGCGGAGTTGTGCTCACCACCGTGATTGGGTGCTCTTCAAAGTAGTGCTTCAACTTCTTGGCCGCCATGTACACGCCGTACGCGACCTTCTGGTAGTGTGGGTAGTTCTGCTTGGAGAGAGTGAGCACCTCACTCAGATAGTACACCGGGCGCTGAACCGGCAGCTCTTTGCCTTCCTCGGTGCGCTCCACCACGATCACGACGCTGATGACGCGCGGGGTTGCTGCGATGTAGAGCAGCATTGGTTCTTGCGGAGCCGGCGCAGCCAAGATTGGCGCGGTAGACAAGGCTCGCTTGAGATCGTTGAAGGCATCGTCAGTGCACTGGGACCAAACAAAGTGGTCCGTCTTCTTCATCAACTGGTACAGCGGCATGGCCTTCTCCCCGAGACGGCTGACGAACCGGCTAAGCGAGGCCAAGCAACCAGCAAACTTCTGCACATCCCTGAGCTGGGTGGGCTTCTCTAGGGCCTCAATGGCTTTTATCTTCGAGGGGTTAGCCTCGATCCCTCGCTGGGAAACGATATAACCTAGGAGCTGTCCAGCCGGCACACCAAAGGTGCACTTCTCTGGGTTGAGCTTCATGCGATAGCGCCGCCGGTTGGCGAAGGTCTCCTTGAGGTCGTCCAGGAGCGTGCCACTCTGCTTGGTCTTCACCATCACGTCATCCACATAAGCGTGCACGTTCCTCCCAATCTGCCCCTGCAGACATCGCTGCATGGTTCGCTGGTAGGTGGCTCCAGCGTTCTTCAAGCCGAACGGCATGGTAACGTAGCAGTAGTCTCCATATGGGGTGATGAAGGAGGTCTTGATCTGATCCGGCTGGAAGAGCGGGATCTGATGGTAGCCTGAATAGGCGTCCAGGAAGGACAGCAGGTCACAGCCGGCTGTGGAGTCGATAACCCGGTCAATCCGTGGTAGTGCGAAAGGATCCTTGGGGCAGGCCTTGTTGAGGCTGGTGTAGTCGATACACATTCGCCAAGTGTTATTCTTCTTCAGAACCAAGACTGGGTTTGCAAGCCAGTCGGGGTAAAACACCTCCATGATAAAGCCGGCTGCAAGGAGCCGGGCAATCTCCTCGCCAATAGCTTTCCTCTTTTCTTCTGCAAACCGCCGCAGCGGCTGCTTGACCGGCTTGGCATCCGGCCGGACGTTGAGTGCGTGCTCAGCCAGCTCCCTTGGCACACCAGGCATGTCCTTTGGAGACCATGCAAAGATGTCCCGATTCTCATGGAGGAAGCTGGTGAGCTCGCTTTCCTATTTGGCAGACAAGCCGGTGCCGATGATGACGTACTTGGAGGGGTCGCTCTCGTCCAGCAGGATCTTCTTGGTGTTGTTGGCCGGCTTGAATTGCTCCACCGGCGACTGGCGAGCCGGTATGTCTTGCTGGGTCAGCTCCACTCGATGTAGAAGCTGCCTCTTCTCCTCGGCGACGACCAGCGCCTCTGCCAGCTGCGAGCTCTCCCTTGCGCAGGCCAGGGACTTCTTGAAGCTTCCCGAGACTGTGATCACACCTCTGGGCCCTGGGAGCTTCATCTTCAGATAGGCGTAATGCGGGACAGCCATGAACTTGGCCAGGGCCGGACGGCCAAGCAGCGCGTGGTAGGGACTACTGATGTCCACCACCTCGAACCAGATGGGCTCGCGGCGGCTATTCCCCTTCTTTCCGAAGAGAACCTCCAGCTGCACCTTGCCCAAAGGGGTGCAAGAATGCCCAGGCACGATGCCATGGAAGGTGAGCCGGCTAGGTTTCAGCTGGGCAAGCAGGACGCCCAACTTCTCCCGGGAGCTTCGGTAAAGAAGGTTGATACTACTACCGCCGTCGATGAGCACGTGGGAGAACCGGCACATGTGCGTATCGGAACACACAACAGGATCCACGACCAGAGCGTACTCTCCAGGGCTAGGCATCAGCCTCGGGTGGTCCTCGCGCCCCCAGGTAATGGCCGCCTCGGACCAATGCATGAACTGGGGTTCTGCAGGCATCACAGCGTTCACCTCTGCCTCATGCCAAAGGTCATTCCTTTTGTCCTTGCCGGGGGTAGTGAAGATGTGATACTGCTCCACATTCGTCGGGAAGTCATCATCCTGATCCGGCTCGCCTCTAGCCGGGTCGCGCTATTGGTCCTCCTGACCTTCAGCCAGTTGCGCTTGCGACGCACCGGGAATCTGCCGAGCGCGCTGCTCCAGCTCTCTCAGGAAACGGCACTGACGCGTGGAGTGGGTCGCTTCCCTGCCCGAGGAGGTGTGGAATTTACACAGCTGATCAAGCGCAGCATCGAGGGTGTACTTGCCCTCTTTGCGCCCATGACCGCTGCCTGCAGCCCCCGGGCCTCCTTGATCAGAAGCCGCTCGCTTTGAGCTAGCAGATCCCCTAGGGGGTGCCTCAACGTGGTCAAGCCACAGATGGACGTGCAGCGCCGATGGGCGAGCCTGGGACTCTGACCCTGGCGCTGACTCCGCGATCAAGCGTGGCCTGCTTGCACCGCCGCCCTGCTGGACGCGGCGGCCTCGAGCGTTGCCGCTCGCAGCACGGCCGCCCTGTCCACGCCCTCCGCGGCCTCGGCTCGCCGATGGCGACCGCTGGATCTGGCCGGGGATGACGGTGGCGAAGCAGCGGCTGCAGGTCACGGGCGAGCTCGGTCGGTGCGTCTCCATGCACGTCGTAGAACTCGCTGAGCGTGGTGCTCGCGTGGCACCGGTTGGCCTCGTCCTCAGCCACCTTGCTGAGGAGGACGAGACGCGTCTGCTCCAAAGCCTCGGCAACCCAGGCGGGATCGGTGACGCGGTCGAGGGGAGCGCGCAGGTCCACCACGGAGACGTCCGGGGCGTCCTACTCTGGGAGTGGGGCATCTTGCTCCTGTGGAAGAAGGCGTCCGGGCGACGGGCGCTCGGGGCGCAGAGAGTCACCGCCCTCCTCTTCTCCCAGGGCCATCACCTCGACCATGGCGCCAAGACTGCTGCTTTCACCGCAGCTCAAGCCTCCGTCGCAGAGGGGGTCGAGGACGTTGGTCACTTCCTCCGGGAAGGGCTTGGCGACATAGAAGCGGTGGCTGCCGACGTCGAGGAAGGAGCCGCTGTTGCCGAAGCCGTTCTCGAAGTGGGCCAAGTTGTCGCTGACGCAGTCAAAGGTGCCGAACCTCCAGACGAGGCCGGAGGCGACCTTCTTGCCGGAGGGTCCCGGCCGGAACTTGACTCCGCTCGCCACCGCGCTTTGCCCCACGGTGGGCGCCAACTGTCGTGGGAATTTAGAGACAGTAGCCATAGGGGAGGCTTATCGGAGGGGCTCGACGATGGTGACGATGGGTCCGGCTCGGGATTGTGCCAACGGAGACACCTCGGTTTACCCAGGTTCAGGGCCCTCCCGGTTGGAGGTAAACCCCTACTTCCTGCCTGCTTCGTATTGATTGGATAGTAGCAATTACAGTGCTCCTCGAGCTGTTCGGGCTAGAGGAGGAAGAAGAAGATCGGATCCCCCTATGCTAAGGGTCCAGGCCCTCTTATATAAGCGGGGGCCTGGTTACAGGTTTATGTAGCGATTCGGCCGGCTGCCGGCTCCTCGGCGGCGGCGTCCTTGGCGTCATCCTCTGGTCCTGCTCTGTCGAAGGCACTTTATAAAGTGCCTTTCCCCTAGACTGGCATCTGGAGGGCATATCCCTTCTCTTTTGCCTCAGATTCCGTCGTGGGGAAGGGTCTTTGATCTCTCATTGGCTGGATGTGGTCGTGGCGCTCGTCACTCCCGTCCTGCGCCCCTGCCGCTCTTGTCGGGGCCAACCTACTTTTGGCCAGACAACCGTTGGGAAGCTTTGTCTTTATCGCCCGGCTCTAGTTCTCCTCGGTGGAGTCGCCAGCCGGCTACTGGCGCAGCCGGCCCTTCGGTCAGAGCCGGTCTTCTCGTGTTGGAGCCGTGGGGACTCCTGGGACGCCAGCCGGCATATTGCCTGGCCCGTGGTGCGCCCCCTAAGTCATCCCCACGACAAGTTGGATGCACGAGAAGTATTCCCTCTCAGTACAGGTTTTTGGCTAGCAAGGCTGGGTAGCAAGCATAAGAGTTGCATGAAACAAACAAACATACATATAATAGGAACAATCATGCAAACTTCCTTGAAAGTACAAAATATTTTAACTTGAGAATACTATTGCTTATGAGCCAAACATGAAGGAAAACTGAAGTGATGTAACTACAAACACTTCTTTCATCTTTTCTACTCAAACCTCGAGGTAATGTTGCTACTGACCAAGCTAAGTTTGCCAAAACCAACTAAATTTACTCATGCTCCCAAAGTGATACCAATACTAATCAACAAGACTAATCATATAAGAAACATTGCAAACTAAAATAAAGTGTGCGAAAAGTAAACGATAAAACTTCTCATTAATATTTCATTACCGCAACTCACACCAAGGGATACATAGATAACCAACTAAGGAGGATACTTCCACATTGCAAACTATTCTATAAGATAACTTCTCTATTCATGATATGACTCTACTTGAGAAGTAAATGAGTAAAAGATAATGATGTGATACCGCGGCACTCCCCCAAGCTTGGAACAAGCCAAGGGGATGCCTATACCAATGACGAATTACTCCTTTGGCGGTGGTGGTGAGTCCTTAATAAGCTTCTCAATCAAATCTCTCAAGTCATCAATCTTGTAGCTGAGGTTACGAATCATCTCTGAATTGTGCTCAATACGGCTCATGAACCTGTCAGCCTAAGAATCCCAGCTCTTTGAATTATTTCCCCATCCTTCTTCACTCTTGGAGCTTTCTTTCCCTGCATTGTTAGAACGATCTATATCCCAACCAGAGGGCAATCGTGACCTTGGTACCTTTTTAAACTGATGTTCATGTATTAAAGCATGGAAGTGGTTGCTGCTTGACGGGGATGTCCGTGGAGCTAAGGTGTGACACGGCACACCCCCTCCGGTGCTCATCCGTGAGATTCTTTTAAACTTGCTAGGGTTCGTCACCACTCTGATACTTGCAATGACAGCATGTGGGACCGAGCGTTGCTCTTCTTCTATCTCCTCCTTCTCGGTTTCACTCCCGACCCCCTCCTTTGGCTCGAGGTCTTGGTGATCATCCTCTGAAGGCATCTTCTCCTTGTCGTCGCTTGTAGAGTCCATGGTGCTCCTAAAACTGAGATCAACTCCTGACAGAAACAGCTCGAAACGAAAACACGACGAGTAAACGATATACAGACCTCGGGCAATCCGGGAGGTTATATAGGCGAAAATTAAACATCGAAGCGAAATCACAGGAGGAAACCGAGACAGAAACGAGCTCCTGGGTGCTCTCACCACAGGGCGGCGCGGCCTGGAGTGGGCCCGCGCCCCCTGTGTGTGAGGACACTCCGGACTCCATCTCCTGCCCGTTTTCATCTCGTGATTTTTCATATTTAGCAAAAACAATAAAAATATTACTAAAAAAGTTTAACGCGAACCTTTTCTAACTAGAACTGTTACCTATTCGAAAACGAATTCTGCAGGTTCCTGCATATTATCCTGGATGAATTCTTCTGGAGAAACCGTTTGAATAACATCAACATCTTCATTATCTGAATCTCCAGCAATATAATGTTTGAGTCTTTGCCCATTCACACTTGTGTAGTGTTGTCTTTTAACGAAGCAATCTTTATCGCACCAGAGCGGTACACCTCTTCAATAATATAGGGTCCTTCCCAATTTGAGAGTAATTTTCCTGCAAAAAATCTGAGACGAGACCTATACAATAGAACATTCTCACCAACATGAAACTCTCTCTTAAGAATTCTCTTATCATGCCATTGCTTGACTTTCTCTTTGAAAAGTCTGGCATTCTCGTAAGCTTCGTTTCTCCACTCGTCTAAAGAACTCAAATCTAACAACCTTTTCTTACCGGCGAGTTTAAAATCCCTATTAAGCTCTTTCACTGTCCAGAAAGCTTTGTGTTCTAATTCTAAAGGCAAGTGACACGCTTTTCCGTAAACCATTTTGTAAGGAGACATGCCCATGGGGTTCTTATAAGAAGTTCTATAAGCCCATAAAGCATCGTTTAACTTGCTAGCCTAGTTTTTCCTAGATCTATTGACAGTCTTCTGCAAGATAAACTTGATCTCTCTATTTGAAAGCTCTACCTGCCCACTAGTTTGAGGATGATAAGCAGAAGCAATTCTATGATTAACGTCATATCTAGCAAGAGTTTTTCTAAAACCACCGTGAATAAAATGAGAACCTCCGTCAGTCATAAGATATCTAGGTACTCCAAACCCGAGAAAAATAACATCCTTAAGCATTTTTAATGAGGTCTCACCATCGGCACTCTTTGTAGGTATGGCTTCTACCCACTTGGTAACATAATCAACAACAACAAGTATATGAGTATAACCTTTTGAAGGAGGTAAAGGACCCATAAAGTCAAATCCCCAACAATCAAATGGTTCAATAACAAGAGTGTAACTCATAGGCATTTCATTACGTCTAGAAATATTACCAACTCTTTGACATTCATCACAGGATAAAACATACCTTCTAGCATCTTTAAAAAGGGTTGGCCAAAAAACCCTGATTGTAGAACCTTTTGTGCAGTTCTATCTCCAGCATGATGTCCTCCATAAGCACTTCCATGGCATTTTCTCAATATTTCTTATTGTTCATACTCTGGAACACATATTCGCATAATCCCATCAACTCCTTTATATAAGTGTGGGTCATCCCAAAAATAATGCCACAAATCATAAAAGAATTTCCTTCTTTGTTGAGCTGTAAAGGTTGGAGGCAAATACTTGGAAACAATAAAGTTAGTATAATCATCATACCACGGATTCTCTCACGAAGTTACATTTATTGAAGCCAACTGTTCATTCGGAAAACTATCATTAACAGGAATAGGATCAAAAGAAACATTTTCCAATCTTGACAAATTGTCAGCAACAGGATTTTCAGCACCTTTCCTATCTACAATATGGAAATCAAACTCTTGTAAAAGCAACACCCATCTAATAAGCCTAGACTTAGCATCCTTCTTAGACATAAGATATCCAATAGCAGCGTGATCAGTATGAATAGTAACTTTAGAATCAACAATGTAAGGTCTAAACTTATCACATGCAAAAACAACAGCAAGAGACTCCTTCTTAGTGGTAGCATAATTCTTTTGAGCAGCATCAAGAGTCTTACTAGCATAATGAATAACATTCAACTTCTTATCTACGCGCTGTCCAAGGACAGCACCAACAACAAAATCACTAGCATCGCACATAATTTCAAAGGGTAAATTCCAATCAGGTGGTTGAACAATAGGAGCAGTAGTTAAAGCCTTCTTAAGAGTTTCAAAAGCTTCCTTACAATCATCATCAAAAACAAATGGTACATCTTTTTGAAGAAGATTAGTAAGAGGCTTTGAAATCTTAGAGAAATCTTTAATAAACCTCCTATAGAAACCAACATGACCAAGAATACTACGAATACCTTTAACATCTCTGGGACAGGGCATTTTCTCAATTGCTTCAACTTTTGCTCTGTCAACTTCGATACCTCTTTCAGAGATGTTATGTCCAAGAACAATTCCTTCATTCACAATAAAGTGGCATTTCTCCCAATTTAGAACAAGACTAGTTTCTTCACACCTCTGCAAAACTTTATCAAGATTATGCAAACAATTATCAAAAGAAGTTCCATAGACGAAAAAATCGTCCATGAAAACCTCCACAATTTCTTCACAAAACCCATGAAAAATAGCAGACATGCATCTTTGAAAAGTAGTAGGAGCATTGCACAAACCAAACGGCATACGTCTATAAGCATAAGTTCCATAAGGACAAGTAAAAGTGGTTTTCTCTTGATCTTGCTTTTTAACAACAATCTGAGAGAAACCAGAATAACCATCAAGAAAACAAAAATGAGTTTTCTTAGATAATCTCTCTAACATTTGATCTATAAACGGTAAATGATAATGATCTTTCTTAGTAACTTTGTTTACCTTTCTAAAATCAATGCACATCCTATAACCAACTACCACCCTTTGAGGAATAAGCTCATTATTCTCATTAGGCACAACAGTTATACCTCCTTTCTTAGGAACACAATGAACAGGACTAACCCATCTACTATCAGCAATAGGATAAATAATACCAGCATCAAGGAGCTTCAATACCTCATTTCTTACCACTTCCTTCATCTTTGGAATTAAGCGGCGTTGATGTTCAACTACTGACTTTGCATCTTCTTCCATGTTAATAGCATGCTGACATATAGTAGGAGAAATCCCTTTTAAATCATCAAGAGTATAGCCCATAGCTCCTCAGTGTTTCCTCAATACTTCCAATAATCTTTCTTCTTCCTTTCCTAAAAGTTTAGAACTGATAATAACAGGATATATTTTCTTATCATCTATATAAGCATACTTAAGATCATCAGGTAAAGGTTTTAATTCAAAAACAGGATCTTCCTTAGGTGGCAAAGTGGTACCAAGATCCTCCACAGGTAAATTGTGCTTAATCAATGGTGGTTGATGAAGAAGAATATCGTCAATCTCTTCTCTTTCCTCCCTAAAGACATCACTTTCATGGTCCTCCATAAATTGCTGCAAAGCGTTATTAGGAGCAAGAGTAATAGAGGCAAGCTGTTCAACTCGAAAATTTTCATTAGGCAATTCATTTTCATAAGCAGTTTTAGCGAACTTAGAAAAATTAAACTCATAAGATTCTCCATCAAACTTAGTAAAAAAATTCTCCTTCTTACAATCTATCAGAGCACCACAAGTATTCAAAAAGGGTCTACCAAAAATAATAGGACAAGTTTTACTAGCTTCCTTACCAAGTACAAGAAAATCAGTAGGATATTTAGTCTTACCACATAAAACTTCCACATCTCAAACAATACCAAGTGGCAAGACAGTCTCTCTATTAGCAAGCTGAATAACCACATCAATCTCCTCTAGTTCACAAGGGGCAATCTCATGCATAACTTCTTTATAAAGCTCTATAGGAATAGCACTTGAACTTGCACCAATGTCACATAAACCATAATAGCAATGATCGCTAATCCTGACAGAGATAACAGGAACACTTGTTTTCCTATGCCTACTAGGATGTGAAACAATGTTAGAAGCATCTTCACAAAAGACAATATGTTCATCTCCTACATCTTTAGTAACAAGGTCCTTCACTATAGCCACATGAGACTTAATAGTAATTTGCTCATCAGGTTCTACAGCTTTCTTAGTACTTTTATTAAGCACACTAATCAAAGTAGAGTGCTCCTTTACCTTAGCAGGGAAAGGCATTTTCTCAAAATAGGTTCAGGCAAAATGCGATCAACAGTACAAACTTCAGTAGTTTTAGCAGGAATATGACTAATAGAATCTTTATAAGGCGCATGATATTTGTTCCAATCTTTATTTGGAACATCAAGATAAGAGGCAAAGTCCTTAAAACAGTTAGCAAGTATCTGAGAATCAAGACCATAAACAGTGCTAACATTATGAAAGTCATCGGTTCCCATAAAAGCTTTAATACATTCATAATCATAATTTATACCTGACCTCCTACCTTTGTCGTTCTCCCATCCTTCAGCATTTTCTTGAATATGGTCAAGAAGATCCCATTTAGCTTCTCCTTTCATATGGGTAAATGATCCAAAACAGGAAGCATCCAAATAATCCTTGTCATGAAGATCAAGCCTCGCATAAAAGTTATCAATAACAATATTACTGGGGAGCTCATGAATGGGACATTTGAGCATTAGTAACTTCAATCTCCCCCACGCTTGGGCAATACTCTCTCCATCATGAGGCCAAAAGTTATATATTCGATTACGATCTTTATGAATTTCACTTGGAGGATAAAATTTAGAATAAAAGAGAGGTACAATTTCCTCCCAAGCAATAGATGGACCATCTTTTAGCAGCCGATACCACTCCTCAGCTCTGCCTTTCAGTGATAAAGAGAATAGCTTCCTCTTAACCTGGCTTGATGAAATACCTGCACACTTGAACAACTCGCATAATTCATGTATAAAGAGTAAATGATCACCCGGATGGACAGTTCCATCTCCTGAATAGCTATTATCCATAACACGTTCAACAATTTTCATATATATTTTAAAAGGATCTAATTGAGCAGGTGGTGGTTGTGGTTCATCCACATCCGCAACAGTGGTAGTAGTGTTCCCAAATAGGAAACCAAATGGAGAACTCTCCATAGCAAAATAAAATAAAAATAAAAGACAGAAATAAAAACAATACTCACATCGACGGTTACCTTTACCAATTCCACTCTTCAATAACGCTTCACTCCCCGGCAACGGCGCCAGAAAATAGTCTTGATTACCCACAAGTATAGGGGGTGTATCATAGTACTTTTGATAAATAAGAGTGTCGAACCCAATGAGGAGCAGAAGGTGTTGATAAGTGGTTTTGATCAAGGATTCACTGTAAATACTAGCAAACGGGTTTTCAGGGGTATTTGGTAATGCAAATAAATAAAGTGCGAATAAATAAAAGACAATAATAGTAATTGCTGCGAGTGGCCCAATCCTTTCTAGATCAAAGGACAAGCCGGTTGTGTAACTTATGATGACCAAACGTTCTCGAGGACACACGGGAGTTTCTGTCAAGTGCTTTTGCTTCATACCGCTAAATAATCTTTATTGGTTTGATAAGTGTTATGGGGGTGAACCTGTGCTAGCGCACTACCCTTACTAGGATAAATACACACTTGTGATTATACCCCTTGCAAGCATCCGCAACTATAAGAAAGTATTTAAGATAAATCTAACCACAGCCTTAAACTCTAAGATCCTATGCTCCCTGGTGCAATGGTTTCCCAATGAAGGTTTAGGTTTCTGTCACTCCAGCAACCCCATAATTGGTAGCCAAATACACAATGCATCTCACTAGGCCCATAAATGGTGAAGTATCATGTAGTCGACGTTCACATGACGCCACTAGTGAAATAGCACCACAACAAATAAATATCAAACCATTAAATATTACTCAACATAATTCCACTACTAACATCTTGACTTCTCCCATATCCTCAAGAACTAAACGAACTACTCACAAGACATCATATGGATCATAATCAGAGGTGAAATAATGGTAAATAACAATCTGAACATAAACCTTAATTCAACGGTTCCACTCAATAGCATCAACCATAAGAGTAATCAACACCGGGAAAGCTTCCCCTAAGAATTTGACAAGATTCAACCCAAGATGTTACAGCCGGATGGCGTGGTGATGGTGAAGATGAAGGTGCTGGTGATGGAGATGATGATGATGATCCCGATGAAGTCCGGTGCGATGATGATGACGATGGCGACGATCTCCCCACTCCGGGAAGGAATTTCCCCGGCAGATTTCTGCCTGCCGGAGAGCTTTTCTCTCTCTGGTGTTTTCCGCCCCGCAGAGGCGGCGGTGTCTATCTCTGAGCCCCCCTTTGACTTAGGTTTTCGGGGACGATGAAACACGTGAAGGGGCGATGGCAGAAGTGGACCAAGGCGGCCACACAACAGGCCGGCGTGGCCAGGGGTGGGCCCGCGCCCCCTGTGTGTGAGCCTGCCCTATGGCTCCTCTCGCCTCCTCCTTCTGGCTTCTTCAGTCTTCTGACAAAATATAATTTTCTGGTATTTTTTGGAATTTCCTGATCTTCCGAAACATGGTATCTTGACGGTCCTTTTTCCAGCAGAATCCTGACTCCGGCAGCAAATCCTCCAATGATCATCAAATATGTAAAAATAAAGGAAACAACATAAATATCATCTCTAAATGTGAAATATATCAATGAATAACAGTAAATTATGATACAAAATAGTGATGCAAAATGGACGTATTATGGATGCATCTTGACGATGCTTTTTTTAGACTGATAATTTTTTTTGAAAATGATATGGAAGATGATATTAGTTAGAGGGTTTCCCAAAATGGTCAATACTCAGCGTCCTAGGACTATATAGCACAATTTGTTGGGATTGTATCTACAAACATGAAACATATGGTTTGGAAGGTTTGGGCGCCTAAACTAATAAATCACTTAGCATGGCTTGCATTACGAAATATATTGGCCGATTAGCATCGCCTTGTTGGTTAAATTGCGGATTATGTCTCTTATGCAAAAGAGCTCCAAAAACAATTATTCACATTCTTGTCAATTTTCGAGATAGGATTTGTCTTTGGGATTAATGAAATATTGGCTTGACCTTCATGCCCTTAATTGCTGTCCAACAATGGCTGACCCTATTCATTAAGCGTTGGTAGTTCAAGATGATGGATGGATCAACCCCAGACCGAAAAGCTTTGGCATCCCTCACTTTGATCATCTCCTCGGAAATTTAGAATTAGCGCAATGCATGAATTTTAAATAACAAGCACGCCCCTCCCATGCTCATTCTGACGAGATTGAGAGGGAAGCTCGCCAAATCGTTTGAGTGAATTAATGCCACCAGAGCAATCCCGTCGTATCCTTTTTCTTTCTGTCAAACTCCTTAATTAATATATATCTGAGCAAAGCTTTTGCCCCGGTTATAAAAATTCGGCACGGCTGCTTCAGGAATTTTTTCTTGGTTATTACTCCTAGTATTTGTTTGTTAATTACATTTCCGATCGTGCTGTCTGTAGAACGCAATCCACATCAGAAACGTGCTTTCGGCAGCGTTAGTAAGGAAGAAAGAAAGAATGTTGTGGACAGAGAAACACCAGCTAGCAACGAAAGAACACGGGAATCTTCGGTAGCTTGGCGCTGCAGTAAAGTGGAAATTCCGGCCGGACAGACAGTCTCATCACTCGGACACGTACGCACGCCGAGGAAAAACAAAGGAAACGAAGCGAGCAGGACGGATAAGCCTGGATCGACAGCTACGGCATGCAGTAGGCAGCACGCGACAGCCGGCGATCTGCCGCCGCCCGCGCCCTACGTACTATACGCGCCGCCGACGGTTAACCGTTGGCTACGGCGCCAAGAAAGTTCGCCGGCCGGTCGCCGTCGGAGCCCCGGATCGATTTAGGCGAACAACCGGGAGCACGTTAACGATCAAACCACTAACCAGCTACTCGCGCGCGCACGCACGCAGCTGCGACCCATTATCTATCGATCGATCGAGGCGAAAAGGGTGGCCATACGTTGCTGTCAAAACGTTTTTTTGTTGGCGTCCTGTCTCTCGATCAGGCACTTCACTTGGGATCGTCCTCGGTTCTCTCCTTTAATCCCTGGAGGATGATGGTCGACTGTACATGGCCTTGACAGCGATATCGGGCTGGGTTTAGCGTCCACCTGACGCCTCCAACTGGAGAGCACATAGAGGCTAATCATACATACCAGCTATTCTGATCGGTCAGGCCATCGTCAAAATATATAACCCGGCCGGCCAGCTCCGGTCGATCGCTTTTGCTGTGGGGGTTTTAAGAGTACTCCGTTCCCCATGAGAAATCTAGCACACCGAATGTCAGAAGATCCCAACAACTCTCTCCGCATGATATGCAGTAGTACGTGCACACAAATGGGGAGTCACGTGGGGGCAAAATCCGGTCGAGCAACCGGACGATTTGCTTTCGGTTTGACTGCCGAGACCTGCATGTCTGGGCACGTAGACGTGTCCCCGATTATAATACGGTGCGCCACCCCTCGCGGACTTGTGCGACGGCCAGGCTACAGTATATCGTTTTTGGTTGCCCGAGAATCTGAGATCCAACGTGTAGCATTTAGGATTAAAGAGTAGGGATGAAAATAGAAATTGTGCATTGCATTCATGTATCTGAAAAATATTAGAAAATTGCATGTTTCGATTTAAAACACAAAGTGATTGAATTTTCTTTTATTCTAATTTCTTAGGTTTAGTGTACTGACCCAACACATCTTTACATGTTGTAGAACTTGTAGTACATAAGTTGTTGGTATAAGACTCAAGAAACATCGTTCCATAAATATTACATCTCATACAACATAAACATTTGCATATCCAAATGTTTAACACTTATTAAATATTACAAACTAAAAGTGTACAACGATTTTCCCATAGTCAGAGCAACATGGCCTATGCATTTGCATGTGCTAATAATTCAGTGACTATTCTCCACCCTAATGGGAGTGGAAAAACAAAACAGACGATGGCCTGGCGCTTTGGCGACGCGGGCGCCTTCGCCCCCGCCTCCGGTGAGGCCGCCACCACTGTTCCACCGACCGTCGCCACTGTTACACCGAGCACCACCACTATTCCACCGACCGGGGATGGGGCATGGGTACAAGCCTCGCTCTCCCCTTGTTTTTTCCCCTCCCCGTCCACTCCGCGTCCCAACCCTAAAACACACCACCAAAAAGCGAATCCATCGCCGGAGCTAGCTGCGATCGGAACTCCCTGCCGTCCGTGGGCGTTGGAGTCCCCTGATGAAGCATTAGTTCCTCGTTCCCCCTACTCAGGGTGGACGAGAAATGGAGCAAGGGGCTGCGGCGCTGCTGGATTTTGCTGGAGCGGAGATCAGATCGACGAGGGAGATGGAGTTGCCTCAGTGTGGGGCGGATCTGCTCAGGATGGGTGCAGATTGCAGGAGAAGAGGGATGGAACTGGTGATAGTGAGGGACAGGGATTTCAGATTTCTGTACCTCGCGGAGGTGGAGATGGAGAAGATGAGCGAGTTCAGGGCGCGGGCTCAGGCGAGCAGGCAACACCTGCCCAGATCGGAGGTCCTGGAGTTCAAGCGCGACGGCGACACGGCGGTCGTGTTCGTCAGGTATGTCTCGGCGGAGAGATTGGCGAGTTTGGTGAGGGCGGCGCGGGCTCATCCGATCCCAGTGATTGGATTGCCGGTGACGCCGATCCCAGGGTTGTCGGGATTGCATCTCCCAGGCTGCCCTCGTCGATGAAGAACTTGCAAGTGGGTGGGCACCTGCTCTCGCTGGAGTGCCATACTCCCCCTGTGATTCTACATCGGCAGCGAATCGCGTGTACTCCAGATGGTCTGTGATTAAAGCTGAGCAAGGGTAGGCAGAGAAGTGAGCAGGAGATGCTGTTTGGGTGCGGTCCGGTTGAAATCGCTGATGAACTCGGGATGGAAGGTTCAGTGTTGGAAGTGTCGAAAGTTTCGGAGAATTGTTACATAGAGGAGATGCAGACAAGGCGCATGGCAGGTTCCCAAAATACGCCTTCGAAGCTGGATGGCGGGTTGACCGAGATATATAAATCCTTGAGGGCTCCGTCATCGACAGGCAGCCAATTTCCCTGCAACCCACGGGTCCTGGTCTCGATCCGGAGGGATCTATTCATTGCGAGGCGATTTGGCGCTGCTGATTGCTTCCCCACCAGAGAAGGAGAGCGATTGCCTTTCCCTAAGCCCTTCAAATTCTCGAGGGATTGGTGGAGCTGGAGGGAAGGCAGCCGTGAAACCTGCAAGCAAATCTTGATGATGGCGCCTGGTGGTCGAGGAGGATACAAGAAGCAAGGAGGGATATGTGGACATGCCGATGGTGGTGCTAAGCCGCCTCAGAAGCCACAACTTCCTCAGGTACCAACTGGTCCTTCTCTCTTTGGGAGTGAGTCTGGTCAGAATCAAAGTCTGAATCAGCAGCAACATGTCAGTCAAGGTGGTCTGAATGAGTTCTCAGGTTTTCCTCGGATGTGGGGCAACCCTAACTTTCAATAGTTTGGTTGGCAACCCCCTTTCCCAATGCAGTTCATGCCTCAGATGATGCATGGGAATCAGATGTTTCAGCAAGGTTTCCCTGCCCAGCAATTTCCTATGTTCACAGAGATGCAGGGTGGAAATAAAGCTGGGAGTGCCAAAGTGAACTCGAAGAATCAAGTGCAGGAAGATAGCAACAGTGGGTCTACTCCTGTGATCCAGGACAAGGCCAAGGAGCAGGAACAGATGAAGAAACCCCCCTTTGTAGGAAATGAGCTAACTTTTGACCAGAAATTCAAGGATGTGATATGTTATAATTGTGGTGAGCCGTGCCATTATGTTGGAATGTGTCCTAGACCTAAGAAGTGCTTTATCTGTGGTAGCCAAATGCACCATATGGATAAATGTCCAGAATGGTATAGGCCTATGCCAATGGATCAGTTCTATGGCAGTGCCTGCTCTGGTTTGGGCTTCTTTCATGTAGAAGTGGATAAACATGCAGCTGTTGCTTGGCTGAACATGGATAATGTGGGCATTGCTGTGGTTGATGGGGAGATTACTATGGAAGAGCTGAAGCAAAATTTCTGTGATATCTGGAAAACTAACTGGCCTTGGCATATGAGGAGACTGGATGAGACAAGATTTCTTGTGAGATTTCCTCCTGGCAAGAGAATCAAAGACCTGGTCAACTTTCCTTCTATCAATCTTAAGAAGAAAGGTGTGTCTGTATCGTTTGTGGACTGGAATGGTGATATCCCTGCCTATTCTGAAATGGAAGAAATATGGGTCAAAGTAGAAGGCATTCCTCCCAAGTACCTCTCCTGGATAGTTATGATGAGAGTAGCTACGGTTCTGGGGATTCCAATAGATGTTGACTGGCATGAAACCTGTAGAAGCTTCTATAAGGTGCTCAGAGTTAAAGTTGCTGTGAGAGATGTGACCAAGATTCCTTCCAATGGGCTAATGAAATTTGGAGGTAGAAACTTTATGATGTCCTTGTCGGTGGTTCAAGATCCCATTGGTGGTTGTAATGATGATGGTGATGACCCAAATGACAATCAGGGACAAGATGATATTGTAGAGAATGCTGATAAAGAAGATGATATGCAGAATAATAATGGGAACAAACCTATGGATACTGAACAAAATGAGAAACACCTAGGACAAGCCCTCATGCTGGAGGTTCTGGTCAGAGGAATGCTTCCCTAGCTTATGATGTTGCTTCTGCAATATATGTAACTCAACAAAGTGAGGAAGCCAGGATAAGAAGCAAGATTATGGGGACACCTGGAGTGCAGTATAAAACTGGCAGAGGAGACAAGCAAAGGGCACCAGAGGAGAATATTGGTGTGCAATTGTTGGCCCAGTTTGACAGTGAAGCATATGATGATGATGAGGAGGATGCTGAGATTGATGTGACATCTGTAGAGCAAATAATTGATGAAAAGAAGAAAACAATGGAGGCTGGTACAAGCAAATGGGGCCCAGTAGTGGCTACATGGATGAGTAACAGAATTGTTCATGATGGAAAATCTATCATTGAGAAAGCTAAAGAGTTCAAGAAGAGCAAGAAGTTGGACCAACCCAAAGGTATACCTCATGGTTTTAAGAATTCTTTTGTTGTTCTTGATAATATAAGTCTTATGAATAAAGCACATGATGCTGGTATCTCTTTAGGGGTAGACAAAATTATGATAGATGGGAACATTGATGCTATTAAGCATTTAGAAAAAGACAGGCTAGTTAGTTTTAGAGATGAGAATCCTGATATGTTTTTGCCTGCCAATCTTGACATTAGTCAAGAATTATCAGATGATGATGCTGTCTAGGACTTGGATAGTGATGAGTCTGATAGTCCTCAGGCAGTTGAGAATGAGGAGATTTCACCATGGGTAGAAGTCTTTTCTAAGCGTAGTAGTAGTAGAAGGAAGCTAATTTTCAGATCCAATGGTAGTAGGCCTTGTATGGAACACAAGAGGTCTTAACAGACCTGATAAGTTACCTAGGGTACATGAGCTAATTAGAGAAACATGCCTTGATCTTATTAGTTTCTCTAAATCAAAAAAGCTGATTTTACTGATGTGCAAATCCAGTCTATTGATTGTGGAAATAGATATGTGTGGAATTGGTTGCCTGTAGTTGGTACTGCTGGTGGCATTCTAGTTGGGGTAAAAGAAGATAGTTTGAGATTATCTCTTGGGAAATCTTTAACTATTGTGTGTCAATTATTATTAAGATAGGAAAACTCAGAATGTTTGGAGATTTTTTTCCATTTATGGCTCTTCTTATGAGGAGCACAAATTAGAATTTATCAATGAGCTTCACAATGTGATGACTTGTTGGGATGGTCCCACCTTAATTGGTGGTGACTTTAATCTCATTAGGGAAAGTAAAGAAAAGAGTTCTGGGAATATAAATCAACACTGGGCTAACCTTTTTAATGATTGGTCTAATAGATTTGATTTGATAGAAATTAAGAGTCCTGATAGGATGTATACGTGGGCTAATAATCAGGAGAATTTGATTATGGCAGCAATTGATAAGGTTTTCATTTCTACTTGCTGGGAACAAATGTTCCCTTCGGTTTCTGTCAAAACACTACCACATATTGGTAGTGATCATACACCTTTGGTGTTTGACTCTGGGGCTTTTGTGGCACCTACTGTTAAGCAGTTTAGGTTTGAAAAATGGTGGTTAAACATTGAGGATTTTAGGCCTCTGGTTATTAAAACATGGAATATGCCTTGTAATGCTACAAAATCTTTAGATATTTGGTAGCATAAGATAAGGCTGTTGAGAAAAACCATTAAAGGCTGGGCTATTAATACGGAATCTGAACAAAATAAAATGAAGAAATAGCTAATTGCTGAATATGATGCCCTTGATATATTATCTGAAATTCAGAATTTATCTCCTGGAGCTAAAGAGCAGATGAAAAAAATTGCAGGTGAGCTGCAAAAATATGGAGGAATGAGGAAATTAAAGCTAGACAGAGGTCTAGGGAAAGAGAAATTCTGGAAGGTGACCAGAATACCTCATATTTTCAGGCCATGGCTAATAAGAGGAGAAGGAAGAAATAGATAGTCTCTCTGGAGGGACCAGATGGGGAAGTATATGACACTGCAGGTATGATTGATATTGCACTTCAGTACTATAAAACACTATTTGGTGCTGAGAAAATGATGGATATTAATCTGGCAAATGATTTCTGGAATCATAGTGAGATGGTCTCTGAGACTCATAATAATGAGTTAGATAGAGATTTTTTCTGAGGAAGAGGTTAAGGCTGCTGTCTTTGGCTCTTATGCTGAAGGAGCTCCTGGTCCAGATGGATTCCCCTTCCTCTTTTATAAAAAATTCTAGGAAGTAATTAAAGTTGATTTGCTTAAGATGTTTAGTGATTGGAACAAAGGGGAATTAGATCTTTTTAGATTAAAATTTTCCTTGCTGACTCTTATTCCTAAAGAGCCTGAGGCAAAAACCATACAGAAATTTAGGCCTATTGCTTTGACTAATTGTAGTTTTAATTTTTTTTATAAATGTGTTACAAATAGGCTAGGCCCTATTAGTGAGGATCTTATTGCTCCAAATCAAACAACCTTCAATAGAGGCAGGTTTATTTTAGAGTCTGTGGTTTTAGCTCATGAAATTATTCATGATGCAGTCCAGAAAAAGGAATCTGGGTTTATCTTTAAGCTGGACTATGAAAAAGCTTATGATAGAGTAGACAGAACTTTTTTGCTCAAAATGTTGAGGCAGAGGGGCTTTAGTCCCAACTTCATGTGTATTATTCAATCCTTACTGCATAAAGGTTCAGTGGGGGTGAGAATTAATGATACAAATAGTGAATATTTTGAGGCAAGTAGGGGAGTATGGCAAGGATACCCCATCTCACCTATTTTGTTCAACTTTGTTGCGGATGTGTTTACCAGAATGCTTATTAAAGCGGCTAATAATAATCTAATCTCTGGGTTATTTAGATCTTTTTGTCCTTCTGGGATTATTAGTATGCAATATGCTGATGACACCTTGCTTTTCTTGGAAAATAAGATGGAATCAGTTAAAAAACTTAAATGGATATTGTCATGCTTTGAACAATTATCTGGGATGAGAATAAATTTTCATAAATGTGACTTGGTTCCTATAAATATAGATCCTGATGAGGCTCAACTTTTCTCACAAACGTTGAGCTATAAAATTGGTCACTTTCCCATGAATTATCTGGGAGTTCCTTTACACTATAAAAGACTTAGGAAAGAAGATTTGCAACCTGTGGTTGATAAAGTTATAAAAAAAGGGGGTGGTTGGAGAGGAAAATTGCTATCTTATAAAGCTAGGATTATCTTGATTAGAGCTTGTCTGGCTAGTATTCCTAATTATTTGCTGAGTGTGATCAACTTCCCCAAGTGGGCTATTTCCTTGATCAATTCTCAAATGGCTCATGTCTTGTGGGATGATTATGAGGGACATAGAAAGTATCATTTGGCTAATTGGGGGTTGGTCTCTCAAAAAATTGAATTTGGAGGTTTGGGTATTCCTAATTTAGCTGATATGAATTTGTGTCTCTTAGCTTTGTGGATCAAGAGATATCATCTTGATAACCACAAGTTATGGAAACAGATCATTGATCATAAGTATAAAATGGACTCTCCCAATATTTTTGCTTGCCCTGGACAAGGATTATCCCCCTTCTAGAAAGGAGTAATGTGGGCTGCCAGGGCAGCTGAAATGGGATATCAGTGGAAAGTTGGTAATGGTAGAAAAGTGAAATTCTGGGAAGATCATTGGTTTGGGCATTATAGTCTTTCCATTATCTTCTGGGACTTGTATGTTTTAGTTAATGAACATGATAAATCCATCCAGGAGTTATGGGATGGTACAAATTTGAAATGTACTTTTAGAAGAATAGTTGACCATAGACTGTTACAGCGTTGGTATGATTTGAAAAGCATTGTTGAATCTTTGTGTCTTAATAATGAATAGGACTCCATTATTTGGAAGTTTGAATCAAAAGGGGTTTATTCTGTCAGTTCTTTGTATGCTATAGTTAACTTCAGAAGAGTGATGCCTGTGCATATTCTTGCAGTTTGGAGGGTAAAAGTACAACCTAGGGTTCATGTTTTCCTTTGGCTCCTGGCAAATAATAGGCTTCTTACAAGAGACAATTTAGTCAAAAGACAACATGTGCCTGATCAGAGTTGTGTTTTTGCTCTGAGACTGAGACTATAATGCACCTGTTCTTTGAGTGTAGTGTAGCAAAAGAAGTATGGAAACAAATTTTGACCCTTACTGGTGTGAAATTGCAGGTTAATCTGCTTTCAATATCTAGCCTTTGGATCTGTGAAAAAACACAACAAGTCCCTAATATCATCCATGCTGCCGTATTATGGTGCTTATGGAAAGTTAGGAATGATTTGTGTTGTAATGGATCTGGGTGGTCACCTATGCAGGTGATCTATTTGAAAGTGGCTTACACTCTTGCTCGCTGGAAAATTCTCTGTCCAGAGGGAAAAAGAAGCGAGCTCGAAGAGGGTATAGCTGCTCTGGAAACTCTAGCTCGACAAGCCCCTCGGTTGATGTGGCCGGAACCTGGGTGAGGGAAGAAGAAGGAGTGCTGCAGAAGCTGGTGATCTCCAAAATTGATGCAACCTGGTGTGGGCCGTGGGAAATTGGTCAGAATGAGGAGGACTGGCAGAAGATGACTGAATCTCTGAAGAAGAACCTGCGGGCAAGTAACATCCAGCTGGAAGAAGATGGTGATTTCCTGCGCGTGGTCTGATCTAAAAGTAGTGAGGTTTGCGTTGCAAAAAACTGGCATTTGGTTCTGAACTGTTTAGTTCTATGTGTTTTGAACTCCCTCCTTCTGGAGTCTGGGTGTAGCGTTGCTGCCGTGCGATGTAATGGAAGCCTGCGGGCTGGTCTGTAATAACTCGATGCTGGTGGTTTCTTAAATGGAACCGGGGGCATGCCCCTTTTATCAAAAAAAAAGTGTACAACGACTTCAAGATCATCCTCGGTGCACTAATGACATCACGGTAACTCATACTCCGCTCTAAGCAACTTGAAAATAGTTGGAATATGACATTAAAATATGATGATACAAGTCCCTCTAGGTTAATTACCAAGCATGGAAATTTTTAAAAAAGAAGTATCCCACTAAGAGGGACTAATTATGTGGTGTAAAACAAACAACACATATTAACTACTAGCTTAATTATTCAATACAAAACAAACAAACATAAGAGGAAACACAACATAGTAAACGGTAATAACAATGTAAAAGAATGGACCGGGGTCCACAGTTCACTATACGTGTCTCTCCATAAGATAAATAACATGCTGGGTAAACAAAATACAGTTGGGCAATTGATAGAATAAAGCAAGCATACAAATGTCATGAGGATCACTATGAGATTCACTTGGGCATTACAACATAATACATAGACCATAATCCAAATGCATCTATGACTAATAATCCACCCGCCGGATATCATCCGAACACCGTTGGGTATTAAGTTGCAAGCAACAGATTATCGCCTTAATCAAAGTGTGTAATGTAAGCAATACAAATGTCCTTGAACACAAGATTTTTGTTTTCTCCCTAGTAGCAACAACACATCTACAACTTTAGAGGTTGTTGTCACTCCCCCAATTTACTAGAGGCATGAACCCACTATCGAGCATAAATACTCCCTCTTGGAGTCACTAGCATCTACTCCGCCAAGATATCTACTAGCAACGGAGATCATGCAAGATCATAAACAACATAGAGATAACATAGAGATGATAAATCAATAAATCAACTTGACAAAGTACCAATATTCATCGGATCCTAATAAACAAAACATGTAGAATTACACAACGATGATCTTGATCATGATAGGCAGCTCACAAGATCTAAACATGAAGCACATGGAGGAGAAGACATCCATCTAGGTACTGCTATGGACCCATAGTCCAAGGAAGACTACTCACACATCACTCCGGAGGCAGGCATGGTGATGAAGAAGGCCTCCGGCGGTGATGCCCCTCTCCGGCAGGGTGCCGGGAAGAGCTTCTGGACCCTCCCGATCTCGCATCGACGATGGCGGCGGCTTGCAGTATGTTTCGTGGAAAATTGATCAGGTCTTTAGGTTTTCCTCGCCGAGGAGAATATATAGGCGGAAGGGCGGCGTCAGGAGGTGGGCCAGGCGGCCCCACCACCTGGTGGCGCGGGCTAGGGGCTGGCCGCGCCACCCTATGGTGTGGTTGGCCCCTTGTCCCCCTCTATCTCTGCTTTGGACTCCGTCTTGTGTCAGAAAAATAGGAACTTCGGCTTTTGTTTCGTCCAATTCAGAGAATATTTCCTGTGTAGCTTTTCTGAAACACAAAACATCAGAAAATAGGGAACTGTTACTGTGGCATCTCGTTAATAGGTTAGTTCTAGAAAAACGCATAAAAATGTCACGAAGTGTAACAAAACACAAAGCAAATGGTGTATAAATAAGCATGGAGCATCAAAAATTATAGATACGTTTGAGACGTATCAAGCATCCCCAAGCTTAACTCTTGCTCGTCCTCGAGTAGGTAAGTGATAACAAAACAATAATTATTGAGGTGATATACACCAACACAATCTTGATCAAATGATGTAAAGCATTGAGTGCTGAGATCAAAGTACTTAAAACATGGGCTTAAAAGACATAATCTTGACAATAAAACTTAGCAACCATGTTATAACATGAAAAGTAACACAAACAAAAGATCATGAGTAATAATGCATTGAAAGTCAAGTGTGTGTTTCGAGCATATAGAAAAACATAGCAAGGTGATTTTCAGCTTGTCCTTCATGGAGTAGCAAAACATAAATGCATAGGACACCTTCAAGTTTAAGAGGGCGACTAGATACAAATAATTTAAGAACAAGCAAAACCATAATCATGAATCAATCAATAATAAATTTTAGGACTATGCACATTAAACTCAAAATGACAACTATGCTCTCTTAGACGGTGTATAAAGGTAGAAGGTGGAGACTCAACATAAAAGTAAAAGAAAGGCCCTTCGCAGAGGGAAGCAGTGATTAAACATGTGCTAGAGCTTTTCATTTCTAAAACAGAGATAAAAATTTGTTTTGAGAGGTGGTTGTTCTTGTCAACGACTGTCAATGGGGTTCTTACTACTTCCATACTAAGCAAGTTTTGAGAGAGATTGGCACATTTGCGCTCTTTTATAAAGCTTGGCACTCCTTCCCACTTTTTTCCTTTCACAAACCATGGCTAACCGATTCCATCGGGTGCCCACCAACTTTCACATACCATGGAGGAGTGCCTTTTTTTCTTTTTTTTCTTTTTTGGAATAAAACAATATGGAAGATAGCAAATCCGACCACTACGTCCCCATGAGCTGAAAATAGTGTCACAAAATGAGAAGTATTTTGAAGGTTTTTTGAAAGGTAGCACATGAAAATTTACTTGGAATGGCTTGTAAATACCATGCATAGGAATTTATAGTGGACTCATTAGAAAACTTGGTTTTTGGCAGTTGGATGCAAGAGAATTATTCCCTCTCAGTACAAAATGAAGGCTAGCAAAAGACTGGGAGCGACCAACTAAGAGAGCAATAACTGCCATAATCATGCATAACGACAAAACATCATTAACCGAAGCATAAAGTGGTATCACAAGTCAAAAACCAAATGATCATAGAGGCTTATGGTGACTTGTTAAAGTCAAACATGGTATAAGCATGCGCCAAGTCAACCCAAATAAAGCATCAAAGGAGAAAACCACAATAATATGCTCTCATATAATAAAAACAAGGCATGATTCTTTCAAAGGCACATTAAGCAATCTCAGTCATTTGAGACAAGTCATGCTACAGCAAAAACTACTAAGCATACTATCAAAATGACATCAAGTATGACATGCAAAAGTCTAAGCCACAGTCTAAACAAGCTCTCATTTGTACCACTAGAGGCATGAAACTTTTTTCTCTTTTCCAACACCATTCAACCTTTTGGAATCAACTTTTAAAGATGAAAACTAACATATACCAGAGGTCTAAATACACCTTGACACAAAGAAATAACAAGATCTGAACAAAAATCAAGGCAAAAAAGATAGCTAAATGCAGTACTAGAAAAGAGAACACTTGTTGAACGATAAGAGTGAAAACTAGAGTGTTCTTGGCAATGAAAAATGGAGTGTGTCTTCTCCAAAAGAAATATGTTGGGGTCCAACCATTTATTGCAGCAAACAAAAAAAAAGAAAACTGAAAGCGAAAGTTAAGACGCTCTAAGAAAAACGCATAGAATACGAAGCAATACAAATATAGTGTCTTGAAAGATGACCTGATTTTTGCTGATGAAGAAGGGGTGCCTCGGGGCATCCCCAAGCTTTGACACTTGTACCTCTTGGATATTTCTTGGGGTGACATGGACATCCCCAAGCTTGAGCTTTTGTCCATACTTCATCTCATCTCATTATTCTCCTTTCCCTACACTTGAAAACTTCCTTCATACAAAACTTCACACAATTCTATTAGCAACATTAGTGTAAGCACAATAGTAAATCTACTCTTTTGGTTCAGTTTTGAACTCAAGTATAACACCCATTAAAGCATAAGCTACTGTAGCAACTTCCTCAAAAGTTTTGTGATCAAAAGAACTAAAAAAGAAAGCGATCGAGAGGCAAACACAAATAGTGGTAGAAATCTATCAAAACAGAACAGCTGACAAAGATCAATTTTTCGGAGGGTCTTATGTTGCTCAAATCGAAAAGTGCAAAACTAATAAAAGTTTGGAAATAACCTGGGGCATGTGCACAAGAAAGCGCAGATCAAAAAGACGTTCTGAGAATTTTCACGAATTTTTATGGTGCAGCGCAAAAATCTGTTTCAGGACAGCAACTTCTCCAAATCTTACCTTCCTCCAATTAGAGGTTCTTCTTGGCACAAAAACGAAATAAAAATGATAAGGAGAGGTCATTACAGTAGTAATAACTTCCAAGACTCAACAAAAATAAAAATTACTGAAAAGAAAATAATGGGTTATCTCCCAAGAGTGCTTTTCTTTAGCGCCTTTGAGCTAGGCGCAGAAAGTGGAAATCAAGTAATATCAAGCGATGAAGCATCAAGATCAATTGCAGAAGTCTTTTCAACAAGGAATTGTATTGTATCCAAATGAGTTTTTGAAGATCCCTTATGAACACTTTTGGGTTCACTACTTTCATCAAAAGGGTTTCCAGGAACAATCCAATCAAAATTCTTTTCCAAAGCTTTATGCAATCCTACAAGTTTGAAAGGTATAGGCACTTTGATTTCTTCTTTGATTTCTTCCTTGGTTGTACCAAAAACCTCTACATGTGAGCCAAGCATATTAAAACGCTCAAAAACTTTCCTAGCTTCTATAACAACATCTTTAAATTCTCTACGCAAAGTCTCCAAAATAAAATCTTTCTTTTTGGAGTCTTCGATATCATGAAGCTTAAGAAACATTTGCTGCATAAAAGGATTAAGGTTAAAAAACCTAGCCTCCAACATGTGAACTAAATAAGCAGCAGCAACTTCATAACTAGGAGCAAGTTCGGCTAAAGATCTATCCTCAACATCTTTATGCTTACTAACATGATTAAAGATCTCCTCGATGTTACCTTTCCCAATTATAGAACCACTACCTATTGAAAGGTCCTCCAGAGCGTACTTAGGGAACAACATAATGAACTAAAAGTAAAAGCAACGAAATAACAACTATAAAAGGAACTAATTTTGTTTGTATTTTTGATAAAAAGATGCAAGCAAAAATAAAATAAAGCAAAACAATAACAAAGTAAAAGATTGGAAGCGAGAGATTCCCCTTGCAGAAATCCTCTTTCTCCCTGGCAACGGCGCCAGAAAAATTGCTTGATGGCGTATAGATGTCCGCCCAGTTGGGAACCCCAAGAGGAAGGTATGATGAGCACGGTAGCAAGTCTTCCCTCAGTATGAAACCAAGGTTTATCGAACAGTAGGAGAAAGAACCAACTTCCGAAGGTTGATGCCTGCTAGCTTCGCGACAGCTCTAGACAATTTATAAATGGCGCCTCGTCTGGGGCGTAGCTTTGCACTAGCAGCAACGTGGAACCTGCACACAACACAACCAAGTACTTTGCCCCAACTTACAGTGAGGTTATCAATCTCACCGGTTTGCTATAAACAAAGGATTAAACGTATCGTGTGGTCAAAGATAGTAGTTTGCGAGAATGTAAATAACGCGAGTAAATAGTAAATGGTAATAACAATGTAAAATAATGGACCGGGGTCCACAGTTCACTAGAGGTGTCTCTTGATAAGATAAATACCATGCTGGGTAAATAAATTACAGTTGGGCAATTGATAGAATAAAGCAAGCATACAAATGTCATGAGGATCACTATGAGATTCACTTGGGCATTACAACATAATACATAGACCGTAATCCAACTGCATCTATGACTAATAATCCACCCACCGGATATCATCCGAACAAACGTTGGGTATTAAGTTGCAAGCAACAGATTATCGCCTTAAGTAAAGTGTGTAATGTAAACAATACAACTGTCCTTGAACACAAGATTGTTGTTTTCTCCCTGGTAGCAATAGCACATCTACAACTTTAGAGGTTGTTGTCACTCCCCCAAGTTACTAGAGGCATGAACCCACTATCGAGCATAAATACTCCCTCTTGGAGTCACTAGCATCTACTCGGCCAAGATATCTACTAGCAACGGAGAGCATGCAAGATCATAAACAACATAGAGATAACATAGAGATGATAAATCAATAAATCAACTTGACAAAGTACCAATATTCATTGGATCCCAACAAACACAACATGTAGAATTACACAACGATGATCTTGATCATGATAGGCAGCCCACAAGATCTAAACATGAAGCACATGGAGGAGAAGACATCCATCTAGCTACTGCTATGGACCTGTAGTCCAAGGAAGACTACTCACGCATCACTCCGAAGGTAGGCATGGTGATGAAGAAGGCCTCCGACGGTGATTCCCCTCTCCGGCAGGGTGCTGGGAAGAGCTTCTGGACCCTCCCAATCTCGCGTCGACGATGGCGGCGGCTTGCCGTATGTTTCGTGAAAAATTGATCGGGTCTTTAGGTTTTCCTCATAGAGGAGAATATATAGGCGGAAGGGCCAGCGTCAGGAGGTGGGTCAGGCGGCCTCACCACCTGGTGGCACGGGCCAGGGGCTGGCCGCGCCACCCTATGGTGTGGCTGGTCCCTGGTCCCCCTCCGTCTCTGCTTTGGACTCCGTCTCGTGTCAGGAAAAATAGGAACTTCAGCTTTTGTTTCATCCAATTCTGAGAATATTTCCTGTGTAGCTTTTCTAAAACACAAAAACATCAGAAAACAGGGAACTGGCACTGTGGCATCTCGTTAATAGGTTAGTTCCGGAAAATGCATAAAAACGCCACAAAGTGTAACAAAACACAAAGCAAATGGTGTATAAACAAGCATGGAGCATCAAAAATTATAGATACGTTTGAGACGTTGTAGTCCTTCCCCTTGACCGTTTGGGTCGAGGGCTGCCCAAGCAGCTCGACACATTTTTGCTGACCGGGCCTTTTTTTCAACATTTGTCTAAAAATATGAGTAAGAAGGCCACAAATTGCATGGAAACACTAATTAAATACCCAAAATAATTTAGAGATTCACAGAGCAAGTCACATTGTTCACCATGGTACCAAATCTTAGGCAAAAGGACACAAATTTCATGCAAAAGGACACAAGTTATTTGTTGGACCAAATCATCCACGATCACACCTCGCGTTGTTTGATGATGGCGTGACGCTTCTCCACCCAAGCCTTTTGCCCCACCTTCATATTGGTTGTGTGAACGAACATGATCTCCCTCTCCTCGACAAGTAGCTTGGCCTCGGCCTCCATGGCCTTTGCCTTTTCTAGGCTCTCATCAACCTCAATTGCCTTCTTTGTGAGATCAAAGAATTGAGCACATTTGGCCTCTTTCTCCCGACGTCTCTTCTCCTCTCTCTTGGCAATGGCCTCCTCCTTCCAAAGCAAGAGGAACGTACAAGCATTACGAATTGGAGGCCACTCACACACATAAAACAAACATTTAAATTGGCCTACCACATATCACATAGGGCCGAGAACATACGATGTCGACCATGCAGGTGCCGCTCTTGGTTCGGCGTTGAACATTCTCAATGGCGTCGCAAAACTTGTTGGTCTCAAGTTGCATGAGGGACCATCTCTTTTGAATGGATACTTGGCCGCGGTCACTATAAACCTTGAAGGGTTTGAGTTGCTGGTGCTCGTGGTAGTTGACGGTCACCCTCCTCCAATAGGCCTTTCCCTTTTGCCTAGCGTTAGAAATGGTGTATTGGCTAAGCAAGCCAAGACCGGCAAAGGCACATGTCCCCCTTGGGTGTGTATCCAGCGGTCCTCTTCGATATATTCTTCTTCTTGGTCGCCATGGCAGTGCCTATGGTGGTGGACATGTCATCCACTGCCATGTCCGAAACAGCAGGGTCTGGGTCAATCTCAGTGTCTTGCTCATCCTTGCTTTCCTCGTCCTCTTGGTGAAGGACGAGATGTCGCCTAGAGGGGGGAGGGGGTGAATAGGCGTTTTAAAAAACTATTATGGAATTGACTTGAAGGAATGCGGAATTAAACTAACGTTTATTTTCTTCAAGCACAAAACCTAAATATGCTACGCTCAACTAAGTGCACCAACAACAAATAAATATAAGCAAGATAGCACAAGATATAATTCACAACTGATAAACAAGATAAGTTTCAAGCACGAAGGCTATCACAAGGAAATAAACTCGGGTATAGAGATAACCAAGGCACGCAGAGACGAAGATGTATCCCGTTGTTCACTTACATAAAGTAAGCTAATCACCGCTAGAGAGATGCAGGTAACCATGAAGGCCCCCAAATGCCACAAAGGCTCACCTTCTTCTCCGAGTCCCCCACGAAGCTAGGAACCCCATCTTATGGTTAGCTTTTCCTCCACTCCGGAGATGGCAAGCTCCACAACCACTTCACAAATCCCACAAAGGGAAAAGGCCAGGCCTCTTCACAATCTTCCATGAAGAGGTCACCGCGGCACCAACCGCCAAGCCAACTAGAAGGTCACCCTCCAAGAGTAACAAGCTCACGGTCTCTTACTCGAACAAATCATAATGGAGAGCTCAACACTATGCAAGGATGCAAAGCAAGAACACAAGGGGAAGTGCTCAAATCCTTCTCTCTCAAATCCCACCAAGGCAACAAATGCTATGGAGGAGTTAGAGAGGAAGAACATGGGTGGAGGTCAACCAATGACTCCAAGATCTTGATACAAAGGATTCCCCTCACTTAGAGGAGGAATGAATTGGTGGAGATTGTAGATCAAGATCTCCTCTGTCAAATCCCTCAGAAAGATGCAAGAATCATTGGAGGGAAGAGGGAGGAATAAAGCTCAAGAGGGTCAACAATGGAGGTGTATTTCATGCTTAAGAACCCTAAAACATTTGGGGAAGAAGACCCCTTTTATAGCCCTCAAAGAAAACTAGCCGTTTGGGGCAAAACTGGAATTCCCGGTTGGACCAGAAATTCCTAGTTGAATTCCCAGTTTAAACTGAGCCTAGAAGAAATCAGTCCAAAAGATTTTTGGTCAGAACTCGGTCAAATTTCTGATTTAATTTTCGGTCGAATTTCCGGTTTAAACCGAGCTCGAAACTGGCTGGGAAATATCCTCACAAAAAATGCGATAAATTTCACATCCGAACTCCGATTTTAGCAAACTTGGGCTTTTTGAAAAGCTAAGAAAAATATGTATCCAATGGAGACCATAAAACCCAAGAAGTAGTAATTGATAAAATAACAAATAAGGAAAGGTGAAAACTTCCCTTAAAAAGAACCGGTAAAACCTCCAAACTTGAAAACACGATAAAAGATGCATACGAATTCCGTTTTCAATGATATTGGACTTGTTGGAAAGCTAGAAACAAGCTCAAGAAACTCACATAGAGAAACACCAATAATAAATAAAGTAGGAAGAAGCAAAGTATGCAAATGATTGAGCTCCCTAAGATGATGTGATCAAGTTAGCCGACCGAAAGCCCCTCTTGATAGTGCGACTATCTATACTATAACCCAGTCTCTCAACAAACACCTTGAGACCGGTAAAATAAAAACCTAGCAAGGCCATACCTTTTTCTTGTGCATCCTGCTTGATCTTGATGTCGATGCTTCATGCTTCCTTCAAGTCGGAATGCCTCACTTGATCATTGTTGCTTTGTGAAGACATATAATTTGCTCCCCCATAAACCATTATGGGATAGCTTAATTAATGCATGTCTTCACAACTCCATTATCACCAAATGGATGCCAAGCTTCAAGCATATGATCTTCTTGGGATGCTTATCTTGAACTTTCCCTTCTCAACCTTGATGACGATCATCACTTGATATCATCCTCTCATGGGCTATATGCAATCTCACTATTGATGCATACCCATGGCGCAATACCTAACCCACATAGACAACACAAACACATATATGTAATGGGTTAGTTAACAAAGCATAATTGACAAATCTTACCATACCACAAGATCGATTGATCACATGTGGCACATTCCTTATGCTTCATGTGTTGACCAATCTAGAATTTATTCTTTGATCTTTGTATTGGTCAACATTGTATCTTCTCATGCTCTATTATAATGTCTTGAGCCACATAAAGAATTCTTCATTTGATTGCATGCTCTAGGTCTTAGTCAATCATATCTCAACTCATGAAACCATCATGACCTCGACATAGAGCCATATCTTGAATTCTTCTCTTGTAGACAAACTCTCAATATCTTGAAACTCTTTGGCTTAGCACATAAGCTAGATCATGGATCACTTGAGTTCTACACAAGAACTACAACTCTATTTCTTCTTCTTGATCATATTGGATTCATCTCTTCTATTCAATGATCTTGATGCCAGTACTTAAGATATATCTTTATCTTCATGGCATCCAAGCTTTGAATCCAACACATGGACTTCAAGCAATTCCTATGAATAATTCCTTCATAAAAAGCTCAATGAAAACATTAGTCCATAGGGATTATCATTTATTACCAAAAACATACTTAGGGGCAATTTACCTTTACACTTGGCCATTGGAATAGAAGGTCGTGGCATTGGCCAATGGCACGTCGAACAAGGGTTGCCCATCGATGTCATATGCCTCGGCCTGGGTGCCTTCCACCATCCCAATGCCATTGACATGGTCACTATTATTGATCATGTCAAACATGTAGGCCTCATCCTCCTCGGAATAGAACTCCTATGCCAAATTTGTTGTTTATAACATGAATTGGATTACAATCGAATGTATGAGCAAGCAAATTCGATCATATGTAGTCGGACGATGTCGGGGTGGGCAATTCGTCAAACAACCATAAATGAGTTCAACCAAATAGCCCCTACATCTCTTGTGATTTGGTCATTTGTCGGTTGATACGTCCAAAACGTATCTACTTTTCTGAACCCTTTTGCTGTTGTTTTTCCTCTAATTTGTGTGTTTTGAATACAACTAACATGGACTAACGCTGTTTTCAGCAGAATTGCTTTGGTGTCTCGTTTTTGTGCAGAAATCCAACTTTCAGGAAAATTCCCAGAAAATATCGCAAAACTCCTATTTTACCAGAAGACTCACGGAGCCAAAAGACGAGACGGAGACGAGCCACGAGGGGCCCACACCACTTGGCCGCGTGGGCCAGGGCAGGCAGCGCCAGGGGCTGGTGTGGCCGCCTGATGCGGATGGTGTTGATATATAGATCACCGACTGATACGTCTCCAACGTATCCATAATTTTTTATGCTCCATGCTTGTTTTTACACCATTTGCTTAATGTTTTGTTACACTTCGTGGCATTTTTATGCATTTTCCGGAACTAACCTATTAACGAGATGCCACAGTGCCAGTTCCCTATTTTCTGCTGTTTTTGTGTTTTAGAAAAGTTACACAGGAAATATTCTCGGAATTGGACGAAACAAAAGCCAGACGTCCAGAAATTTACCGAAGCTTCCAAAGAACCGAAGAGGAGATGGAAAGGAGCCACTGGTGGGCCACACCACCAGGGGGTGCGGCCTGGGGCTGACCCGCACCCCCCTATGGTGAGCCCCACCAGGGCCACTTCTGACGACGCCCCTTCGCCTATAAAGACCCCCGATGGGAAAAACCTAAACACCCGATCACTTTTCCAGAATACATCGCGATCCGCCGCCGCCGTCGACCCAAAGATTGGGATGGTCCAGAAGCTCTTCCCGGCACCCTGCCGGAGAGGGGAATCGCCACCGGAGGTCTTCTTCATTGCCATGCTTGCCTCCGGCGCGATGAGTGAGTAGTCTACCTTGGACTATGGGTCCATAGCAGTAGCTAGATGGTTGTCTTCTCCACCATGTGCTTCATGTTTAGATCTCGTGAGCTGCCTTACAAGATCAAGATCACCGTTATGTAATTCTACATGTTGTGTTTGTTGGGATCCGATGAATATTGGTGTTATGATTGAGTTGATGTACTGAATTTTATCTTATGTTATCTCTATGTTGTTTATGATCTTGCATGCTCTCCATTGTTAGTAGCTATCTTGGCCGAGTAGTTGCTAGTGACTCCAAGAGGGGGTATTTATGCTCGATAGTGGGTTCATGCCTCTATTTAATCTGGGGGAGTGACAGAAACCTCTAAGGTTGTAGATGTGCTGTTGCTACTAGGGGGAAAACAACATTCATATGCTCAAGGGCATATGCTTTGTTTACATTACACACTTTGCTTAATGCAGTTATCTGTTGTTCGCAACTTAATACTTGTGGAGTTCTCGGATTGATTCGCCACAAGTGGATTATTAGTCATAGATGCAGTTGGATGGCGGTCTATGTATCTTTTTGTAATGCCCAGAGTAAATCTCATAGTGATCCTCTCAACATATCATGTTGTCTTTATTCTATCAATTGCCCAACTGTAATTTGTTTACCCAACATGTGTTATTTTATCTTATGGAGAGACACCACTAGTGAACTGTGGACCCCGGTCCTATTTCCTTTATATTGCTATTACCTGTTTACTTTACTCGCACTGTTTACTTTACTCACATATTACTATTACTTTCCACTCGATACACTCATACCCTTTGTTTCAAGCAAACCGGTGAGATTGACAACCTCATCGTAAGTTGGGAACAAAGTATTTGGTTGTGTTGTGTGCAGGTTCCACGTTGCTACTAGTTGAAGACGCGCTAACAAGATATCGTTAACGGCGCCCTTGTTAGAGTGTCACGCAGCTAGTGGGCATCACCTTCAGTCATATTGGCTTTTTCCTACTGGATTGACTACCTTGGTTTCATAACCGAGGGAAAACTTGCTGCTATATTCATCAAACCTTCTCTTGGGGTTTCCAACTGGCCGGTCATTTACTACACATTCCCACGTCAACTTGGCAACAGAAGTTTTCTGTCGCCGTTGGCGAGATTTAATAAGAAGCTTCCACATCATCATCACCGCGCCATCAACAAGTTTTCTGGCGCCGTTGCCGGGGAAAAAGAAGACTTCTGTAAGGGGAGTTTCGCACGCACATCCTTTACTTTGTTTTAAGTTTTGCTTTACTTTATTTTTACTTGCATCATTTTATCAAAAACACAAAAAAATTAGTTTCCTTTATAGTTGTTATTTCTTTACCTCTAGTTCATTATGTTGTTCCCTAAGTACGTTTTGGAGGACCTCTCAGTAGGTAGTGGTTCAATTATTGGAAAAAGAAACATTGAGGAGTTCTTTAATCATATTAGTATGCATAAAGAAGTTGAGAAAAAGTCTTTGGCTGAACTTGCTCCTATTTATGAAGTTGCTTCTGCTTATTTGATACTAATGTTAGAAGCTAGGTTTGCTAGCCTTAATCCTTTTATGCAATATATGTTCCTTAAGCTTCATGATCTTGAGGATCCCAAAAAGAAAGCTTTTATCCTTGAAACTTTGTGCATAGAATTTAGAGATGTTGCAATTGAAGCTAGGAAAGTTCTTAAGCGCTTTAATAAACTCGGTTCACCTATAAAGGTTGTTATTAAAAACAATGAGGGAACCGAAATACCTATACCTAGCAAGCTCTTGGGATTGTATGAAGCTTTTGAAAATAATTTTGATTGGATTTGTCCCAAAAATCTTTTTAGTGATTTGAGTGAACCAAAGCGTGATCAAAAAGGGTCCTCAAAAACTTATGTGGATGAAATACAATGCCTTATTGAAAAGACTTCCACAATTGATCTTAATGCCTCTTTCGAAAATACTTGATTCGCACTTTCTACGCCTGGCTCAAAGGCGTTAAAGAAAAGCACTCTTGGGAGATAACCCAATGTTTTTTACTTTCAGTTCTTTTTCTTTTATTTGAGTCTTGGAAGTTATTACTACTATAATGACCTCTCCTTATCCTTTTTATTTCATTTTTGTGCCAAGAGAAGCCCCTAATTTGAGTGAGGTAAGATTTGGGGATGTTGCTGTCCTGAAACAGTTTTCGGTGCTGCACCATACAAATTCGTGAAAATTCTTTGTATATCTTTTGGACCTGCGATTTCTTGTGCATATGGCCCAGGTTATATCCAAACTTTCATTAGTTGAACACTTTTTGATTTGAGCAACAGAAAACCCTCTAAAAATTTGACCTTTGTCAGCTGTTTGGTTTTGATAGATTTCTGCCAATATTTGTGTTTGCCGCTTTATCGCTTTCTTTTTTAGTTCTTTTGATCATGGAACTTTTGGGGAAGTTGATACAGTAGTATATGCTTTATATGTGGTGGTTTTGAGTTGAAACCTGAAGCAAAAAGGGTTGATTCAATGTTATGCTTACACTAATGTTGCTAATAGATTTGTGTTTAGTTTTGTATGAAGGAAGTTTTCAAGTGTAGGGATTGGAGAATGATGAGATGAGTTGAAGAATGGACAAAAGCTCAATCTTGGGGATGCCCACGCACCCCTAGAAATATCCAAGAGGTACAAGCGTCAAAGCTTGGGGATGCCCCCGAGGCACCCCTTCTTCATCGGCAAAAATCAGGTCACCTTTCAACACACAATATTTTTATTGCTTCATGCATTATGCGTTTTTCTTGGAGCGTCAGTTGTTTTTAGTTTTCAGTTTTGTTTGGTTTTGTTTGCTGCAATAAAAGGTTGGACCCCAACAAATTTCGACCAGTTGGGAACCCCAAGAGGAAGGTATGATGAGCACAGCAGCAGTTTTCCCTCAGTAAGAAACCAAGGTTTATCAGTCCAGTAGGAGAAAGCCAAACTTAAGAGGGTGATGCTTGCTAGCTTAGTGACACTCCAACAAGGGCGCCGTTTACGATTCTTGTTAGCACGTCTTCAACTAGTAGCAACGCGGAACCTGCACACAACACAACCAGATACTTTGCTCCCAACTTACGATGAGGTTGTCAATCTCACCGGTTTGCTGTAAACAAAGGTATGAGCGTATCGAGTGGAAAGCAATAGTAGTATGCGAGAAACTAAATAGTGCGAGTAATAGTAAACAGGTGATAGCAATGTAAAGGAAATTGGACCGGGGTCCACAGTTCACTAGTGGTGTCTCTCCATAAAATAAATAACACATGCTGGGTAAACAAATTACAGTTGGGCAATTGATAGAATAAAGATAGCGTGCATATGTCGCGAGGATCAATATGAGATTTACTCTGGGAATTACAACAAAATACATAGACCGCCATCCAACTGCATCTATGACTAATAATCCACCCACGGGGAATCATCCGAGGACCCCGTGAGTATTAAGTTGCAAACAACAGATAACTGCATTAAGCAAAGTGTGTAATGTAAACAAAGCATATGCCCTTGGACATAAGAATGTTGTTTTCTCCCTAGTGGCAATAGCACATCTACAACCTTAGAGGTCCATGTCACTCCCCCAGATTAAATAGAGGCATGAACCCAACTATCGAGCATAAATACCCCCTCTTGGAGTCACTAGTATCTACTTGGCCAAGATAGCTACTAACAACGGAGAGCATGCAAGATCATAAACAACATAGAGATAACATAAGATAATATTCAGCACATCAACTCAACATAACACCAATATTCATCGGATCCCAACAAACACAACATGTAGAATTACATAACGGTGATCTCGATCATATAAGGCAGCTCACGAGATCTAAATATGAAGCACATGGTGGAAAATACAACCATCTAGCTACTGCTATGGACCCATAGTCCAAGGTAGACTACTCACTCATCGCGCCGGAGGCAAGCATGGCGATGAAGAAGACCTCCGGTGGCGATTCCCCTCTCCAGCAGGGTGCCGGGAAGAGCTTCTGGACCCTCCCGATCTTGGGTCGACGACGGCGGCGGATCGCGATGTGTTTCTGGAAAATTGATCGGGTCCTTAGGTTTTTCCCGTCGGGGGGTCATTATAGGCGAAGGGGCAGCGTCAGAGGTGGACCAGGATGGTGTCACCCATAGGGGGCGCGGGCCAGTGGCAGGCCGCGCCACCCTATGGTGAGGCCAGCCTCTGGCTTGGCTCCGTCTCCTCTTTGGTCTTCTGGAAGCTTTGTTTAATATCTGGATGTTCGGCTTTTGTTTTGTCCAATTCTGAGAATATTTCCTGTGTAACTTTTCTGAAACACAAAAACAGCAGAAAATAGAGAACTGGCACTGTGGCATCTTGTTAATAGGTTAGTTCCGGAAAATGCATAAAAACGCCACAAAGTGTAACGAAACACTAAGAAAATGGTGTAAAAACAAGCATGGAGCATCAAAAATTATAGATACGTTTGAGACGTATCAGCATCCCCAAGCTTAACTCCTGCTCGTCCTCGAGTAGGTAAGTGATAACAAAAGAATTAATTTTTGAGGTGACATGCACCTACACAATCTTGATCATCTATGTAAGCATTGAGTGCTGGGATCAAAAGAACTTAAAACATGGGCATGAAAGATATAATATTGATAGAAGAAACTTAGCAACCATGTTATAACATGAAAAAGAACATAAATAAAAGATCATGAAAATGAAACAATGAAAGTCAAACATGTGTTCAAATCATATGGAAAAACATACAAATGGTGTAGCGCCCTGCCTTATCAAAAGATAGAACTCCTGTGTATCTGTGCCATTCCCTAGATCAGTAGATAGCACCACAGTACAAAATAAGTAATCATTGCGATAGCATCAATATTATAATATAAATCCAGTTACAAAGGTCTCCAACCTTACGAGTACACATCATAAAGCATAGTTGCAATGAGCCTCCATCTTCATCAAGTGCCACAGGCAGACATATTGGAATGTAAGCTCGAGATCCTACTCCTGGTTCCTTACTCGAATAAAACCTGCACGTTTGAATATGCAGCCCCAGAGGGGTAAGTACAACAACGTACTGGCAAATGACATATATTTGTGGCATTTGTGAAAAGACAAAACTACATGACATTTGGCTTGTGGATCTCATAGGCTAATTTTGCATAAAGCCAATTTTATCCTATAACCTTCTAAAACCTTTTTATCAAAATTTTATTTATGAAGGGTTGAAATAACCCCCATACATTACATACTAGCTAGGTATGTAGTTTCTGGGCGAAACTCAACATAGTTTTTGAAACAACAAAAACCATCACCCCTCGGAGAGTATGGCCCTGAGCCTTCTCCTGTTAGTTGCTAGTCAAGTTTTAAAGCATTCAGAAAAGATGATGAGATTCTTCCAATCATTCCATGGCTAGAGACTCAATTGTCCATTCCGAGGACTCGGCTAATCGATTAGATTTTAACACCTTGCAAGAGTTGTGCACTTTCACCTTATCCTTCATTTTACGCCCATACATAAAATGAAACAAGACCTTTCAGAAAAAGCATTCAACCATCTGGATCTGACCGTTCCCCCTATATTATGCTACCACCTGCTGTCAGTACCCTATGGCTGAACCCTTAATCCTACTCTTTCTTGACAGAGCCCATATTGTCATAAGGATGCACTGGAAGTACTTTAATCATGGAAGCCTTATTAATCTCTTGAATCCTGAGTGGCCGTCCCGAGCGGCATCCTGAGCTACACATCTGTCATAGCATGTGCCCCAGGACCCACCTACTTCGCTTTTTCATCGTACCACTCCACCCAGGTAGTTCATTTTAGTTGAAGTTGTTAATTTATTCACAAAACAACTTTTCATATGATCAAAGCATAGCATCAATATTTAAGTATTTAGCATCCTACCGGGTGGGTTCAGGGATAGCTACTCACTACTAGGATCTAGCACTTTGTAAACAGTTGAATATTCCACCTATCATGCATACTACTGAAAATCACTAATGCATAATAAAAATAGGTAGAAGATATGTGTGTCACTTGCCTTTTTGAAGAATACGATCCTTCACTCTTCTCTCAACTAATCACGTAGTTCTTCACACAAGCTATAGCATAGAAATAGCAATACATAAACAATCCATACAAACACAATCAAACAAATCAAACAATTGAAAAGTGGTTGTTTAACAACTTAGATTATTGATATGTTATGATAGAAAGATTTGGCAAAGGATCATGAATTGTGAGATATGGACTTGAGAGCTGGTTGAGAAAGATCAATAGGATTGGACTAGGCAAAATAATATTGAAAAAGTCTTTATGCTTTATTAAAGCATGAAAAGGATTTAGAATAGCTCATGTGAAATAAATTACACAAGAGTCAAATAGTGCAACTACAATACTATTGAGTAAATGTGACAACAATTACTCTTAAATAGCATCTATTGCACTTAGGCAATGGGTAAAGGTTCATGAAGCACTGAAGTACTCAATTAACTCATTTGCTAATTGAATAATCCAATACATGTGAACAAGATTAAATAGGCATAGGATTGGGTATGAATGATTGACATTTGGGAATATGGCTCAACAAATTATTGAACAACATGGAGTATGACCATGTGCTATGGTAGTAGAATTGAATCAACACCACATTAGCAAAGTAGAAGCTAGGGTTGAGTTAATTCACACTTTACTCAAATAACCCATTTGTCATTGAATAGGTGTGAACTAGACAAGATAGGTTTAGAAAAATATGATATGGATCAAGATGTTGTCAAGATGACATTTGATAGCTAGGTATGAACATAGGGTTTTCTAAAGTAGAAGGAATCATTAATTGAAAAATAAATAGAATTAATCTATATAGGAATACTCAAATTCTCATATTAGAATTTGAATAATTGTGAAGTGGTTCAAGAAAATATGGAAGTGATACTACTGGATAGCTTGCAGTAAAACAAAGTCACTGCAATTGGAAACACTCAAAAATAAGTTATAGAATTCAAATTATGTTCAAAATAGTGATTTGAATAGATTTAAATGCACAAAGTGTGTGTATGTATAAAATTTGGAATTTCTTGATCTTATGATGATCTACATGACCAGAGGATTCCAGAGACTACAAATTTATAATTTTTGGATACTTAAATCAAAATATATGATTTAAGCAAGCTAACAAAAGGGTTTAACTCAATTTGAAAATAAATTCAAATTGTGTACTGAACCTATGAAATATAAGTGCAGTAATGGATTCTACTTGCTCCAAGGATTCCAATGATATATTATTTGCAATTTTTGGACGCATGGATCAAAAGATATGAATTATACAAGATTGAACACAATTCTGGTTTTTAAATTCTAATTTGAATCTATTTTGATCCGATGCTGGCCACGTGTCGTGTTTTAATTTGTCGGTACCGGTTCGGGTGGATAACGAACAGGAACCGTCAGATCTAAAGTGATCTGGATGTCCCAGATTGATCCATACCCCTTCGGGTAAGTGATCTGTTAGAGATCATTTGATCCAAATCGGATGGACCAGATTGAAAGGGGAGGGGCTCACCGTGGTTAGGGTTAGGGTTTCGGTCACCAGTGAGAAATTCCGGCGAGGTGCGGCTCGGGTTCGAACTCCGGTGTGCTTCTGGTGGTTTCTAGGCAACGGCAAAACGACGATGAAGTGCGACCGGTCGAGGCGGTCTCGGGAAAGTGATCGCCAATCTCGATCTCGTCCTGCCGAGGGAGAGGGAGGCGGCTGGAGAGGCGCAGGCGCGGTGAAGCTTCGGGGCGACGACGAGGAGCTCGATTGACTGCAGATCAAATCGAGAAAAAGCATCAGGGAGATGCGCCGTGTTGAGAGAGGATGACTGGGGTAAGGAGAGGTACCCGTGGTCACCGACGGTGGCGCAATCGATCGGAGAAGCCCACTGTCATGCGGAGATCCGGCAAGGGATTCCGTCGGCTTGAGATGGTTTTCGCAAGAGGGAGCAAAGGGGGTCGAGGGAGGGGTTCAGGGGGCTTTTATAGGTGGTCTTGGCGTGGGGAAGGGGCTAGGGTTTGGCTCGGGCGAGGCGATGGACAGTGGAGGAGGCGTTGGGCTCTGGCTGGTCTCCTACTCGGGGAAGGAGAAGCCCCTGACGTGCGGGCCAGGGCTGTCAGCGGGACAGGAGGGCGGCGGCGTAACCTTTCGGGATGGGGTGATGTTGGGCCTCGGGCCTCTTATTCGGCTGGGCCGAAATCGTTTCCCCGGCCTTCTTTTATATTCTTTTTCTTTTTCCCATTTCTTTTTTTTTGATTTCTATTTTGTTTCATATATTTTGCAAACTTAATTCAAATCAATTCAAACAAAATCCAAAAATGTTCTAAAAATCAACACCATGTTTCAAACTAGTAAATAAACTAGTTTTCATAATAAAAGATGTTTTTAAATAAAACCTTATGTGCATAGCAAGGAGAACTTGCTTGCATAAAATAAATAGTATTAGGGTTTGGTAAACAATTCCTTGAAAATATGAGAATATTATTGGATAAAATAATAATTTGAGAATTACTCTCAATTTAATTTTGAAGAACTACCTTTTAACAAACAACACCTTTGTGATTCATGCTTTTGCAAGCAAGCTTGCATAAGTTTTTAAATAAGTAGGAGAAATAGTATTTTGAAATCCTTCTCTTTTCTCAAAAAATTTCTTCAAGTAATAATTAAGAGTTTGAAATAATTTTCTAATAAAGCTTTTAAATAACCCAAAAGTTTCAAATCCCTGTAAATTTTCAATCAATTCATGCAAAGAAAAACCAAAAATTTCCCCCAAAATTTGATAAAATCTTGGGATGTTACAGACTACCACCCTTAAAAGAAATCTCGTCCCCGAGATTAGAGAGGCTAGAAAGAAAGTAGGTATTGGGTTTCCTAGGTGGCTACCACCCTTAAAAGAAAATTTTGTAGGTAGTCTAGATCCTTAGGGTTTAATCAGAAACACCTTGGTGTTGACTTGGCACTGGGTCATACTTTGACTTGGCACTGGGTCATCCTTTGAACCCATAATTAGTCTTCATCTTCTTTTACAATAGGTGGGTGTCTATTCACAAATCCGGGCACCAACCTTCCTTAGGGTTGCTTGAGAACATCCTTGCTCCATTGTAGAGCTTCTATTCAACAGGGTAGTTGTTGAACTACTTTGGATACTGAGGAGTCACTCTTCAGTTCTGTTGAACTACTTTGGACACTGAAGAGTCACTCTTCGGTTATGTTGAACTACTGATTGACCCAAAGAGTCTAATTCTTATCCTAGTAACCTTCCATGGTAGTAGGATTTCTTCCTTTGAGACACCATTCTCTTCTACTATGGGTCCTTCTTTTGATACCATTTCTGTTTCAATAGTCCTTCCATTCAGTTCCCGTTGTTACCATTCTGTTCTTGTAATCTTCCATGCTGATGTACATCTTCCATTGCAGGTCTTCTTCCATGGAAAGGTGTAAATTCATCCTTACAGTTTTCCTACGCTTTGGCAGCACTTGCTACTATAAAGGATATAGTATGCTATCTTCCTAATGGTTCAAGGCTTAACAACGTCATTTCTTGTAGGTTTGTCCCTCTAGGTTTGCAAAGCCAACATTATGAGAGCGAATAATAAGAGTAGTCGTCATGGTAGCTAATCCATGTCGCACCCAAATCATTACTCCATACATGGTTTATTAAACCTCGTTTTCTAACTCTTAGTCAACCTCACTGGTTTTGACAAAAGTTTTTCTTGGATATGGACTCAAAATTTCCAAATCCCATTTTTGTATTTTGAAAACAAAATCTATCGTTCCTAGCTAGAGGTTTTCAACAAAGCTCATGGCAATAATCCTTAAGTTGTAGATCCTTTGGTTTGCCATTTAAGGGGAATTAAAATCCTTTCCATTGCTCTATTTGTCCTTTCCATTGGTCTGTTTGCTCTTTCCATTGCTATGTTTGTCCTTTCCATTGTTCTGTTTGCTCTTTCCATTGCTCTGTTTGTCCTTTCCATTGCTCTGTTTGCTCTTTCCATTGCTCTGTTTGCTCTTTCAACCTTCCTTGCATGAGGTGGTTGAATAGTATTACTTCCACATTAGCTACACCTTGGGGTGTCTTCTTATTGTTTGCGTGGTATCCTTCAGCCATCCTAGCTTACTGAAGTCTTGGGGTATCATCCTTTGTGCATCCTCTTGCGTAATGTTCTAGTCTCTTGTACTTGAAACACTACCTCTTGTTGTTGTACTCTGTATCCTTATCTCCAACTGAGGGTTATTGTAGTTGTTCTGTCATTGGTGGCACTTTGGTTTGGGTTTTAAGATAAGTCTAGAGCTTAGCATAGATGAGAGGTAGATAGAAGAGATCTAGAGAAGATTCCTACCCAACATAGCAAATTGAGAGGATTCACCTTGGAAACAATCTGCTTTGCAAACAAAAGCAATCGTATTACAATCAATATCTAACAAGAATTCATCATATCAAGCACACTAGTTCAAAATACACGAAAGGTACGATCATCCACAAGTTGGTATGACCATAAGCATTTATTACACATCGTCTCTTATTAAAGTTCCTAATTTGGAGGTCCAACTAAAGCTTCTTTTATGTAGATCCATTGTTCTGGTCCAGTTGCTTCTTTAGCTTTGCAATCTGTTCATCCTTGGTCTAAATGAGGTCTCCTTGAACACTAAGTTCAGACACCAACTTTTCCATGCCACCTTGAAGTTGGTTTATGGTTTCCTTCAATGTAGTAGTGTCTTCCTTTTCTTCCTTGAGGTCCTGCTGAGTGTTGTGAAGTCTCCACTTGAGTCTTTCTCCAAGTTCCTTTATAGCTGACCAGGCAGCACATCTTGCTGAGTCAAGGAATGATGGATACATCTCGGAGTTGGTAAACATCCAGAGTCCCATCTTCTTGTGGTCGTCTTCTTTGTTCTTATATAGGTGCAGTTGCACCCACCAATATTCTTCACCTTCATCAATCACGGGAAATCCTTTGTAAACTGCTTCTCCTTGCATTCCCATGCTTAACAGAAGGTTCTTCAATGCTTTGGGAAATTCAGTCTCACACTTTGGGGTCATGATCTTTCTTTAGGGATTTGATGAGGTTGGTCATCTAAAATAGAAATAAAAGTTGTGTATAAGAAATGAATGTGGTAAGTCTTACAAGAAAGATTCAGACTGGTAGGTAGATAAGTTTTGTTTGGGAAAACTGGAAAGAAGAGTTTTCTTGTAGAGGAAAGAATTCCTAGGGCTTCCTAGTCTATTCGAAACCTAGGGTCTCGATCCTACATGCAACACTATGCTCTGATACCATTCTGTAGCGCCCTGCCTTATCAAAAGACAGAACTCCTGTATATCTATGCCATTCCCTAGATCAGTAGATAGCACCACAGTACAAAATAAGTAATCATTGTGATAGCATCAATATTATAACATAAATCCAGTTACAAAGGTCTCTAACCTTACGAGTACACAACATAAAGCATAGTTGCAATGAGCCTCCATCTTCATCAAGTGCCACAGGCAGACATGTTGGAATGTAAGCTCGAGATCCTACTCCTGGTTCCTTACTCGAATAAAACCTGCACGTTTGAATATGCAGCCTGATGTCTACGCATGCGTCTGTTCTTGTAGACAGTGTTGGGCCTCCAAGTGCAGAGGTTTGTAGAGCAGCAGCAAGTTTCCCTTAAGTGGATCACCCAAGGTTTATCGAACTCAGGGAGGAAGAGGTCAAAGCTATCCCTCTCAAGCAACCCTGCAATTACGATACAGAAAGTCTCTTGTGTCCCCAACACACCCAATACAGTTGTCAGATGTATAGGTGCACTAGTTCGGCGAAGAGATAGTGAAATACAAGTGGTATAGGTGATTATAAGTAGTAAATGTAATCTGGAATAAAAATGGCAGCAAGCAAACAAATAACAAAACAGCAAGTAAACGGTGTGCAAAGCTTGGAAGCAAGGCCTAGGGATCATACTTTCACTAGTGGACACACTCCCAACAAATATAACATAATTGAACAAATAAATAACTTCTCTTCACTATGGTACTCTGAATTACTCTCCTATTGAATAACACTAATCATTGCGTAGGGCTACGAAGCACTCCTTAAAGTTCATCAAGTACTTGACAAACACCACTCATAGAGATATCCAAATCAAATCACAACTCAAGATAGATATTATTGCAACTTAGACCAAGTACTAACACGGTGCACACACTGTCAACATTACACCATGAAAGGAGGAATAGATCACTTCAATACTATCATAGTGATAATTATTCTCATAATCCATAAAAGATCACAATCGTAGCCTAGACCAAGTACCACCATGATGCACGCACTGTCACCGTTACACCATGGCAGGAGGAATAGATTACTTTAATAATACCACTAGAGTACACATAATATCTGAATAATAACATCTACTTGTTCAACATGATACAAAGCTCACGATCACATAAAGATCACATCATGGGAGAGAGAGGTGAACCACATAGCTACCGGTAGAGCCCTCAGCCCCGGGGATGAACTACTCCCTCCTCATCATAGGAGACAGCAAGGTTGATGGAGATGGTGGTGAGGTCGATGGAGACGGCGGAGACGGCGATGGAGACCGATGGAGATGGCTCCGGGGGCACTTCCCTGTCCCGGCAGGGTGCCGGAACAGAGACTTCTGTCCCCCGAAATTTGGCTTCGACGGCGGCGGCGCTGCGGAACTGTTCTGGAAATTTCGCCGACTCCCCTAGGGTTTTCCGTCCCGAGGCTTTATATAGGAGAAGGGGCGTCGTCAGGGGGCAGCCAGGGGCCCCTCACACCAGGGTGGCGTGGCCAAGGCCTGGGCCGCGCCACCTATGTGTGAGGGCGGCCTCTGCCCCCCCGGCTCTCTTTCGGTCTTCGGGAAGCTTCCGGGAAAAATAAGACTTCTGGAACTTGTTTCGTCCAATTCCGAGAATATTTCCTGTGTAGCTTTTCTGAAACACAAAAACAGCAAAAAATAGGGAACTGGCACTGTGGCGACTGGTTAATAGGTTAGTTCCGGAAAATGCATAAAAGTGCCACGAAGTGTAACGAAACATCGGGTAAATGGTGTAAAAACAAGCATGGAGCATCAAAAATTATAGATACGTTGGAGACGTATCAGCATCCCCAAGCTTAACTCCTGCTCGTCCTCGAGTAGGTAAGTGATAACAAAATAAATAATTTTTGAGGTGACATGCACCTACACAATCTTGATCATATATGTAAGCATTTGTGAGCTGGGATCATAAGAACTTAAAACATGGGCATGAAAGATATAATCTTGACAATAAGAACTTAGCAACCATGTTATCAACATGCAAATGAACACAAACAAAAGATCATGAAAATGAAACAATGAAAGTCAAACGTGTGTTCAAATCATAAGGAAAAACATACAAATGGTTTTCAGCTTGTCCTTCATGGAGAGCAAAACATAAATGTATAGGACACCTTCAAGTTTAAGAGGGCGACTAGATACAAATAATTTGTGAACAAGTGAAACCAACAATATGAATCAATCAATGAAAACTTTGGGACAATGCACATTATACTAAGAATGACAACTATGCTCTCTTAATGGTGCATAAAGCTAGAAGGTAGTGACTCAACATAAAGGTAAAAGAAAGGCCCTTCGCAGAGGGAATCAGTGATTGCAAGTTTTATAACCTTCAAAAATTATGGTACTTACCGGCTTTGAGCTCTCATTGCCCCCATCATAAGCATCTTGAATGGTTAAAGTTAATGCGAGAACAATTATGATGCATATGCTTGACAAATCATAAGTTGAAAACCTCATGCCCCGTGAATACGAGTACCCAAACCTCATGCTACTTTACTTAGAGTCCCAAGCAAGGCTCTTGTCATTGTAAGTATATGCATATCATTGAGAACCGCCACTGGGGTACCTCCGTGCCCGATGACATGGAACAAGCCCACACCAAAATGACAGGACAAGCAGACAATGAACACCTCGACATCTCTTTTATTTGCCATTTGTTTAGCTTTTTATTGTGAGATGCGTCGTCGAATGTTCACCATGGGTATGCTGCAAATTTCCACCATGAATTATGCATGGCTTAGATTGGCGGCCCGGCGTTTCCCTAACACATATACAAACTCCATGATCCCCACAAGATTCCCAATTCATTTCACACCGCGGGCATCCATAAACAAAAGATCACGATATCAACTCAAATAAGAAGTGCAATGTTGAAAGCTTGCCCATGACTGCATGGCTGGGCTAGTCTCCAACTTACAACTTGCAAGCATAACAACTCAACATAAGAGACCACAATGTCAAATTTTTAAGAACAGGAAAAAGTAAAGTGTGCCTTCCGGTTCGTGAGAGCTTTACTGACCGAATTTCACATAACACTGGTAAGAGTTTAATTTGAAGAGAAAATAAAAGCAAGTCAAATTTACTTGGAATAGCAAATTGCTAGTAGGTATGTATGGTGGACACTTTGGAAAACTTTGGCTTTTAGGAGTTGGATGCACGAGTAGAGCTCATACTCAGTACAAGGCGAGGGCTAGCAAAAGACTGGGAGCGACCAACTAAGAGAGCAATAATGGCCATAATCATGCAAAGCGACAAAGCGACATTAAAAGAAGCATAAGATGGCATCAAAAGTCAAAAACTAAATGATCATAGAGGCTATTGGCGACTTTGTAAGAGTCTAACATGTGTGAGCATGCGCCAAGTCAACCCAAATAAAGCATCAAGGAGAAAACCAAAATAATGCTTCCATACAATAAAAACAACGCATGATTTTTGCAAAGGCTCATTAAGCAATCTCAGTTATTTGAGACAAGTCATGATACAGCAAAACCACTAAGTATACTATCAAAAAGACATCAAGCATGACATGAAAAAGCCTAAGCCGCAGTCTACACAAGCTCCTTCTTGTACCACTATTTTGCATAAAGCTTTTTCTCTTTTCCAACACCATTTGAAATTTTTAAAGACACCTCTTTTGATGAAAACCAATAAAGATCAGAGGAAAAAATACACCTTGATGAAAAGATATGACAAGGTCTGAACGCAAATCAAGGCAAAAACGAAAACCAAAAGCAGTAGCAGAAAAAGAGAACACTCATTGAACGATAAGAGTGAAAACTAGAGTGTTCTTGGCAAATGAAAAGCGAGTTCATCTCCTCCAAAAGAAACATGATGTGATCCAATCATTTATTGCAGAAAACAAAACTAAACTAACTAACAAAACTAAAACAACTGACGCTCCAAGAAAAACACATAGTGCATGAAGCAATAAAAATATAGTGTCTTGAAAGGTGACCTAATTTTTGCCGATGAAGAAGGGGTGCCTCGGGGGCATCCCCAACCTTTGATGCTTGTACTTCTTGGATATTTCTTGGGGTGATGCATGGGCATCCCCAAGCTTGAGCTTTTGTCCATTCTTCAACTCATCTCATCATTCTCCAATCCCTACACTTGAAAACTTCCTTCATACAAAACTAAACACAAATCTATTAGCAACATTAGTTTAAGCATAACATATAATCAACCCTTTTTGCTTCATGTTTTAATCTAAAACCACCACATATAAAGCATATACTACTGTAGCAACTTCCCCAAAAGTTCCGTGATCAAAAGAACTCAAAAGAAAGCGATAAAGCGGCAAACACAAATATTGGCAGAAATCTGTCAAAACAGAACAGCTGACAAAGGCCGAATTTTTGAGGGGTTTTATGTTGCTCAAATCAAAAAGTGTTCAACTAACGAAAGTTTGGATATAACCTGGGGCATATGCTCAAGAAATCGCAGGTCCAAAAGATATACAGAGAATTTATACGAATTTTTACGGTGCAGCACCAAAAACAGTTTCAGGACACAGCAACATCCCCAAATCTTTACCTCACTCGAATTAGAGGCTTCTCTTGGCACAAAAACAAAATAAACAAGATAAGGAGCGGTCATTACAGTAGTAATGACTTCCAAGACTCAAATAAAAGAAAAAGTACTGAAAGTAAAACATTGGGTTATCTCCCAAGAGTGCTTTTCTTTAACGCCTTTGAGCTAGGCGCAGTAATTTGCAAAGATGCTCATGTGGGCGCCATATAAGAGCTTGAGGCAAAGGCGCCATATAGGAACTTAAAGCAATAGAGAGCATCAAAAAGCAAGTATGGAACACATTTAAATCTAAACCACTTCCTATGAAAAATAGTCTTGTAAAGAGACAAGTCATGAAAGCGCAAAGCAAAAAGCATAGGAAGGCAAAACAAGTACAACTTCAAGAATTGCAACATAAAGAGGGGAAACTTAATATTGTTGAGATCCATCAAAACATATTTCCCTCTCTCATAATAACTTTCAGTAGCATCATGAATAGAACTAACAATATAACTATCACATAAAACATCCCTATCATGAGCCACATGCATAAAAGAATTAATACTCACCACAGGAACAATCGTAGTAGGAGCAAATTCAATAGAATAATTATTCTCATCACCATAATCATCATAAATAGGAGGCATATTGTAATCATAACTAATTTTATCCTCAATAGTAGGTGAACTAAAAATATTATACACATCATCATAACCATCATAAACTAGAGGTTTAGTATCATCACAAGCTAAAGAACAGCTATTTCGCAAAGCATATTCTTCAAACATATCATCATAAGAAGGAACATCACATATGGGAGATAAAATATCATCAGAGCAAACTTTCTCCACTAAAGCTGGGGGACTAAAAATATCATACTTAACAAAACTAGCTTCCCCAAGCTTAGACTTTTCTATAGCATTAGCAATAACGGGATTCAAATCATTCGTACTAATAACATTGCTATGCGAAATAAGCTCCAAAGGTTTTTCAATTTTCTCTTCAAACACTTCATATCTAAACTCAGGAAAAAGACTACAGAACTCTTTGTTTTCCATTAAGCCTAACTAGTGAAAATAAAAACAAGAAACAAAAAGATGTAATTGCAGAATCTAAAGGAAATAACTCCGAGTACTCACACAGGAGGATGCGAGTACCTTTTACCTTACCTCCCCGGCAACGGCGCCAGAAAAGAGCTTGATGTCTACGCACGCGTCTGTTCTTGTAGACAGTGTTGGGCCTCCAAGTGCAGAGGTTTGTAGAGCAGCAGCAAGTTTCCCTTAAGTGGATCACCCAAGGTTTATCGAACTCAGGGAGGAAGAGGTCAAAGCTATCCCTCTCAAGCAACCCTGCAATTACGATACAGAAAGTCTCTTGTGTCCCCAACACACCCAATACAGTTGTCAGATGTATAGGTGCACTAGTTCGGCGAAGAGATAGTGAAATACAAGTGGTATAGGTGATTATAAGTAGTAAATGTAATCTGAAATAAAAATGGCAGCAAGCAAACAAATAACAAAACAGCAAGTAAACGGTGTGCAAAGCTTGGAAGCAAGGCCTAGGGATCATACTTTCACTAGTGGACACACTCCCAACAAATATAACATAATTGAACAAATAAATAACTTCTCTTCACTATGGTACTCTGAATTACTCTCCTATTGAATAACACTAATCATTGCGTAGGGCTACGAAGCACTCCTTAAAGTTCATCAAGTACTTGACAAACACCACTCATAGAGATATCCAAATCAAATCACAACTCAAGATAGATATTATTGCAACTTAGACCAAGTACTAACACGGTGCACACACTGTCAACATTACACCATGAAAGGAGGAATAGATCACTTCAATACTATCATAGTGATAATTATTCTCATAATCCATAAAAGATCACAATCGTAGCCTAGACCAAGTACCACCATGATGCACGCACTGTCACTGTTACACCATGGCAGGAGGAATAGATTACTTTAATAATACCACTAGAGTACACATAATATCTGAATAATAACATCTACTTGTTCAACATGATACAAAGCTCATGATCACATAAAGATCACATCATGGGAGAGAGAGGTGAACCACATAGCTACCGGTAGAGCCCTCAGCCCCGGGGATGAACTACTCCCTCCTCATCATAGGAGACAGCAAGGTTGATGGAGATGGCGGTGAGGTCGATGGAGATGGCGGAGACGGCGATGGAGACCGATGGAGATGGCTCCGGGGGCACTTCCCCGTCCCGGCAGGGTGCCAGAACAGAGACTTCTGTCCCCCAAAATTTGGCTTCGACGGCGGCAGCGCTGCGGAACTGTTCTGGAAATTTCGCCGACTCCCCTAGGGTTTTCCGTACCGAGGCTTTATATAGGCGAAGGGGCGTCGTCAGGGGGCAGCCAGGGGCTCCTCACACCAGGGTGGCGCGGCCAGGGCCTGGGCCGCGCCACCTATGTGTGAGGGCGGCCTCTGGCCCCCCTCCAGCTCTCTTTCGGTCTTTGGGAAGCTTCCGGGAAAAATAAGACTTCTGGCTTTTGTTTCGTCCAATTCCGAGAATATTTCCTGCGTAGCTTTTCTGAAACAAAAAAACAGTAGAAAACAGGGAACTGGCACTGTGGCGACTTGTTAATAGGTTAGTTCCGAAAAATGCATAAAAGTGCCACGAAGTGTAACGAAACATCGGGTAAATGGTGTAAAAACAAGCATGGAGCATCAAAAATTATAGATACGTTGGAGACGTATCACAGCCCCAGAGGGGTCAGTACAACAACGTACTGGCAAATGACACATATTTGTGGCATTTGTGAAAAGACTAAACTACATGTCATTTGGCTTGTGGATCTCAAAGGCTAATTTTGCATAAAGCCAATTTTATCCTATAACCTTCCAAGACCTTTTTATCAAAATTTTATTTATGAAGGGTTGAAATAACCCCCATACATTACATACTAGCTAGGTATGTAGTTTCTGGGCGAAACTCAACATAGTTTTTGAAACAACAGAAACCATCACCCCTCGGAGTGTATGGTCCTGAGCCTTGTCCTGTTAGTTGCTAGTCAAGTTTTAAAGCATTCAGAAAAGATGATGAGATTCTTTTGATCATTCCATGGCTAGAGACTCAATTGTCCATTCCGAGGACTCGGCTAATCGATTAGATTTTAACACCTTGCAAGGTTTGTGCACTTTCACCTTATCCTTCATTTTACGCCCATACATAAAATCAAACAAGACCTTTCAGAAAAAGCATTCAACCATCTAGATCTGACCGTTCCCCCTATATTATGCTACCACTTGCTGTCAGTACCCTATGGCTGAACCCTTAATCCTACTCTTTCTTGACAGAGCCCATATTATCATAAGGCTGCACTGGAAGTACTTTAATCATAGAAGCCTTATTAATCTCTTGAATCCTCAGTGGCCGTCCCGAGCGGCATCCTGAGCTACACATCTGTCCTAGCATGTGCCCCAGGACCCACCTACTTCGCTTTTCCGTCTTACCACTCCACCCAGGTAGTTCATTTTAGTTGAAGTTGTTAATTTATTCACAAAACAACTTTTCATATGATCAAAGCATAGCATCAATATTCAAGTATTTAGCATCCTACCAGGTGGGTTCAGGGATAGCTACTCACTACTAGGATCTAGCACTTTGTAAACAGTTGAATATTCCACCTATGATGCATACTACTGAAAATCACTAATGCATAATAAAAATAGGTAGAAGATATGTGTGTCACTTGCCTTTTTGAAGAATACGATCCTTCACTCTTCTCTCAACTAATCACGTAGTTCTTCACACAAGCTATAGCATAGAAATAGCAATACATAAACAATCCATACAAACACAATCAAACAAATCAAACAATTGAAAAGTGGTTGTTTAACAACTTAGATTATTGATATGTTATGATAGAAAGATTTGGCAAAGGATCATGAATTGTGAGATATGGACTTGAGAGCTGGTTGAGAAAGATCAATAGTATTGGACTAGGCAAAATAATATTGAAAAAGTCTTTATGCTTTATTAAAGCATGAAAAGGATTTAGAATAGCTCATGTGAAATAAATTACACAAGAGTCAAATAGTGCAACTACAATACTATTGAGTAAATGTGACAACAATTACTCTTAAATAGCATCTATTGCACTTAGGCAATGGGTAAAGGTTCATGAAGCACTGAAGTACTCAATTAACTCATTTGCTAATTGAATAATCCAATACATGTGAACAAGATTAAATAGGCATAGGATTGGGTATGAATAATTGACATTTGGGAATATGGCTCAAGAAATTATTGAACAACATGGAATATGACCATGTGCTATGGTAGTAGAATTGAATCAACACCACATTAGCAAAGTAGAATCTAGGGTTGAGTTAATTCACACTTTACTCAAATAACCCATTTGCCATTGAATAGGTGTGAACTAGACAAGATAGGTTTAGATAAATATGATATGGATCAAGATGTTGTCAAGATGATATTTGATAGCTAGGTATGAACATAGGGTTTTCTAAAGTAGAAGGAATCATTAATTGAAAAAGAAATATAATTAATCTATATAGGAATACTCAAATTCTCATATTAGAATTTGAATAATTGTGAAGTGGTTCAAGAAAATATGGAAGTGATGCTACTAGATAGCTTGCAGTAAAACAAAGTCACTGCAATTGGAAACACTCAAAAATAAGTTATAGAATTCAAATTATGTTCAAAATAGTCATTTGAATATATTTAAATGCACAAAGTGTGTGCATGTATCAAATTTGGAATTTCTTGATCTTATGATGATCTACATGACCAGAGGATTCCAGAGACTACAAAGTTATAATTTTTGGACACTTAAATCACAAGATATGATTTAAGCAAGCTAACAAAAGGGTTTAACTCAATTTGAAAATAAATTCAAATTGTGTACTGAACCTATGAAATATAAGTGCACTAATGGATTCTACTTGCTCCAAGGATTCCAATGATATATTATTTGTAATTTTTGGACGCAGGGATCAAATGATATGAATTATACAAGATTGAACACAATTCTGGTTTTTAAATTCTAATTTGAATCTATTTTGATCCGAGGCTGGCCATGTGTCGCGTTTTAATTCGTCGGTACCAGTTCGAGTGGATAATGAACAGGAACCGTCAGATCTAAAGTGATCTGGACTTCCCAGATTGATCCATACCCCTTCGGGTAAGTGATCTGTTAGAGATCATTGGATCCAGATCGGATGGACCAGATTGAAAGGGGAGGGGCTCACCGTGGTTAGGGTTAAGGTTTCGGTCACCGGCGAGAAATTCTGGTGAGGTGCGGCTCGGGTTCGAACTCCAGCGTGCTTCTGGTGGTTTCTGGGCAACGGCGAAACAACGACAAAGTGCGGCCGGTGGAGGCGGTCTCGGGAACGTGATCGCCGATCTCGATCTCGTCCTGCCGAGGGAGAGGGAGGCGGCTGGAGAGGTGCAGGCGTGGTGAAGCTTTGGGGCGACGGCGAGGAGCTCGATTGACTGCAGATCAAATCGAGAAAAAGCATCAGGGAGATGCACCGTGTTGAGAGAGGATGACTGGGGGAAGGAGAGGTACCCGTGGTCACCGACGGCGGCGTGGTGGTCCTTGTGTGTGGTGAATAACCAGCCCGTTGGAAACCCCAAGAGGAAGGTGTGATGAGTATAGCAGCTGGTTTTCCCTCAGTTAAGAAACCAAGGTATGTCGATCTTGGAGAGGAGAGACAGACGACTGAAGGTGATGCAGACTGGCTTAATAGCACTCCAACAAGGGCGCCGTTTACGACACTTGTTGACTCGTCTTCGGCCAGTAGCAACGCGGAACCTGCACACAACACAACCAAGTACTTTGTTCCCAACTTGCAATGAGGTTGTCAATCTCACCGGTTTGCTTGAAACAAAGGTTATGAGTGTATCGAGTGGAAAACAGTGAAAGTATGCGAGTAAAGTAAACAGTGCGAGTAAAGTAAACAGGTGATAGCAATATGATGGAAATAGGACCGGGGTCCACTGTTCACTAGTGGTGTCTCTCCATAAGATAAATAACACATGCTGGGTAAACAAATTACAGTTGGGCAATTGATAGAATAAAGATAAATGTGATATGTCAAGAAGATCACTATGAGATTTACTCTGGGCATTACAACAAAATACATGGACCGCCATCCAACTGCATCTATGACTAATAATCCACTCACGGGGATATCGTCCGAACACCCCATGAGTATTAAGTTGCGAACAACAGATAATTGCATTAAGAAAAGTGTGTAATGTAAACAAAGCATATGCCCTTGAGCATATGAATGTTGTTTTCTCCCTAGTAGCAACAGCACATCTACAACCTTAGAGGTTTCTGTCACTCCCCCAGGTTAAATAGAGGCATGAACCCACTATCGAGCATAAATACCCCCTCTTGGAGTCACTAGCAACTACTCGGCCAAGATAGCTACTAACAACGGAGAGCATGCAAGATCATAAACAACATAGAGATAACATAAGATATATTTCAGTATAGCAACTCAATCATAACACCAATATTCATCGGATCCCAACAAACCAAACATGTAGCATTACATAACGGTGATCTCAATCTTGTAGGGCAGCTCATGAGATCTAAACATGAAGCACATGGTGGAGAAGACAACCATCTAGCTACTGCTATGGACCCATAGTCCAAGGTAGACTAACTCATCACTCCGGAGGCAAGCATGGCGATGAAGAAGACCTCCGGTGGCGATTCTCCTCTCCGGCAGGGTGCCGGGAAGAGCTTCTAGACCCTCCCGATCTCGGGTCGACGACGGCGGCGGATCACGATGTGTTTCTGGAAAAGTGATCGGGTACTTAGGTTTTTCCCGTCGGGGGGTCTTTATAGGCGAAGGGGCGATGTCATAGGTGGGGCCAGGTGCCCTCACACCATGGCGGCGCGGGCAAGCCCTGGGCCGCGCCAGCCTGGTGTGTGGGGCCCCTATGGCCCCCCTCCTACTCTCCTTCGGATCTCTGGAAGCTCCCGGACAAAATAAGACTTCAGGAACTTGTTTCGTCCAATTCCGAGAATATTTCCTGTGTATCACTTCTGAAACACAAAAACAGCAGAAAACAGGGAACTGGCACTGTGGCAACTTGTTAGTAGGTTAGTTCCGGAAAATGCATAAAAGTGCCACGAAGTGTAACGAAACAGTAGGCAAATGGTGTAAAAACAAGCATGGAGCATCAAAAATTATAGATACGTTGGAGACCTATCAAGCATCCCCAAGCTTAACTCCTGTTCGTCCTCGAGTAGGTAAGTGATAACGAAAGAATAATTTTTGAGGTGACATGCACCTACACAATCTTGATCATATATGTAAGCATTTGTGAGCTGGGGTCATAAGAACTTAAAACATGGGCATGAAGATAGAATCTTGACAATAAGAACTTAGCAACCATGTTGTAAACATGAAAATGAACACAAACAAAAGATCATGAAAATGAAACAATGAAAGTCAAACGTGTGTTCAAATCATAAGGAAAAACATACAAATGGTTTTCAGCTTGTCCTTCAAAGAGAGCAAAACATAAATGCATAGGACACCTTCAAGTTTAAGAGGGCGACTAGATACAAATAATTTAAGAACAAGTGAAACCAACAATATGAATCAATCAATGAAAACTTTGGGACAATGCACATTATACTAAGAATGACAACTATGCTCTCTTAATGGTGCATAAAGGTAGAAGGTGGTGACTCAACATAAAAGTAAAAGAAAGGCCCTTCGCAGAGGGAAGCAGTGATTGCAAGTTTTATAACCTTCAAAAATTATGGTACTTACCGGCTTTGAGCTCTCATTGCCCCCATCATAAGCATCTTGAATGGTTAAAGTTAATGCGAGAAAAATTATGATGCATATGCTTGACAAATCATAAGTTGAAAACCTCGTGTCCCGTGAATACGAGTACCCAAACCTCATGCTACTTTACTTAGAGTCCCAAGCAAGGCTCTTGTCATTGTAAGTATATGCATATCATTGAGAACCGCCAATGGGGTACCTCCGTGCCCGATGATATGGAACAAGCCCACATCAAAATGACAGGACAAGGAGACAATGAACACCTCGACATCTCTTTTATTTGCCATTTGTTTAGCTTTTTATTGTGAGATGCGTCGTCGAATGTTCACCATGGGTATGCTGCAAATTTCCACCATGAATTCTGCATGGCTTAGATTAGCGGCCCAGCGTTTCCCTAACACATATACAAACTCCATGATCCCCACAAGATTCCCAATTCATTTCACACCGCGGGCATCCATAAACAAAAGATCACGATATCAACTCAGATAAGAAGTGCAATATTGAAAGCTTGCCCATGACTGCATGGCTGGGCTAGTCTCCAACTTACAACTTGCAAGTATAACAACTCAACATAAGAGACCACAATGTCAAATTTTTAAGAACAGGAAAAAGTAAAGTGTGCCTTCCGGTTCGTGAGAGCTTTACTGACCGAATTTCGCATAACACTGGTAAGAGTTTAATTTGAAGAGAAAATAAAAGCAAGTCAAATTTACTTGGAATAGCAAATTGCTAGTAGGTATGTATGTTGAAAACTTTGGAAGACTTTGGCTTTTAGGAGTTGGATGCACGAGTAGAGCTCATACTCAGTACAAGGCGAGGGCTAGCAAAAGATTGGGAGCGACCAACTAAGAGAGCAATAATGGCCATAATCATGCAAAGCGACAAAGCGACATTAAAAGAAGCATAAGATGGCATCAAAAGTCAAAAACTAAATGATCATAGAGGCTATTGGCGACTTTGTAAGAGTCTAACATGTGTGAGCATGCGCCAAGTCAACCCAAATAAAGCATCAAGGAGAAAACCAAAATAATGCTTCCATACAATAAAAACAACGCATGATTTTTGCAAAGGCTCATTAAGCAATCTCAGTTATTTGAGACAAGTCATGCTACAGCAAAACCACTAAGTATACTATCAAAAAGACATCAAGCATGACATGAAAAAGCCTAAGCCGCAGTCTACACAAGCTCCTTCTTGTACCACTATTTTGCATAAAGCTTTTTCTCTTTTCCAACACCATTTGAAATTTTTTAAGACACCTCTTTTGATGAAAACCAATAAAGATCAGAGGAAAAAATACACCTTGATGAAAAGATATGACAAGGTCTGAACGCAAATCAAGGTGAAAACGAAAACCAAAAGCAGTAGCAGAAAAAGAAGAACACTCGGTCAACTCCGTTTTTCATTCTTATAATTTCAATGAGTGTTCTTGGCAAATGAAAACGAGTACATCTCCTCCAAAGTAAATTTGTTGGGGTCCAACCATTTATTGCAGCAAACAAAACAAACTAACAAAGAAAACTAAAATAACTGATGCTCCAAGAAAAACACATAGTGCATGAAGCAATAAAAATATAGTGTCTTGAAAGGTGACCTGATTTTTGCCGATGAAGAAGGGGTGCCTCGGGGGCATCCCCAAGCTTTGACGCTTGTACTTCTTGGATATTTCTTGGGGTGATGCATGGGCATCCCCAAGCTTGAGCTTTTGTCCATTCTTCAACTCATCTCATCATTCTCCAATCCCTACACTTGAAAACTTCCTTCATACAAAACTAAACACAATTCTATTAGCAACATTAGTGCAACATAACATATAATCAACCTCTTTTTTGCTTCAGGTTTCAACCCAAAACCACCACATATATAGCAAATACCACTGTATCAACTTCCCCAAAAGTTCCGTGATCAAAAGAACTCAAAAGAAAGCGATAAAGCGGCAAACACAAATATTGGCAGAAATCTGTCAAAACAGAACAGCTGACAAAGGTAGAATTTTTGAGGGGTTTTCTGTTGCTCAAATAAAAAAGTGTTCAACTAACAAAAATTTGGATATAACCTGGGCCATATGCACAAGAAATCGCAGGTCCAAAAGATATACAGAGAATTTATACGAATTTTTACGGTGCAGCACCGAAAACAGTTTCAGGACAGCAACATCCCCAAATCTTTACCTCACTCGAATTAGAGGCTTCTCTTAGCACAAAAACGAAATAAACAAGATAAGGAGCGGTCATTACAGTAGTAATGACTGCCAATACTCAAATAAAAGAAAAAGTACTGAAAATAAAAACATTGGGTTATCTCCCAAGAGTGCTTTTCTTTAACGCCTTTGAGCTAGGCGCAGAAAATTGCGAATCAAGTATTTTCAGAAGAAGCATTAAGATCAACTGCAGAGGTCTTGTCAATAAGGCATTGTATTTCATCCACATAAGTTTTTGAAGACCCTTTGTGATCACGCTATTGTTCACTCAAATCACAAAAAAGATTTTTGGGACAGATCCAGTCAAAATTATTTTCGAAAGCTTCACACAATCCCAAGAGCTTGCTAGGTATAGGTATTTCGGCTCCTTCATCATTTGTACTAATAACCTTTATAGGTGAACCGAGTTTATTAAAACGTTTAAGAACTTTTCTAGCTTCAATACCGACATCTTTAAATTCTAAGCGCAAAGCTTCCAAAATAAAAGCTTTCTTTTCAGGATCTTCAATTTCATGAAGCTTAAGGAACATGTATTGCATAAAAGGATTAAGACTAGCAAACCTAGTTTCCAACATGTGAATTAAATAAGCAGAAGCAACTTCAATACTAGGAGCTAGCTCAACCAAAGATTTCTCCTCAACTTCCTCATGCATACTAATGTGATTGAAGAACTCCTCAATGTTACTTTTTCCAATGATAGAACCACTACCTACTGAGAGGTCCTCCAGAACGTACTTAGGGATCAACATGATGAACTAAAAGTAAAGAAATAACAACTACCAAGGATTCTAATTTTTTTGGGTTTTTGATATAAAACGATGTAGGTAAAATAAATAAAGTAAAGCAAAACAATAACAAAGTAAAGGATGTGCGTGCGAAAAAACTCCCCTTGCAGAGGTCTTGTTTTTCCTCCCCGTCAACGGTGCCAGAAACATAGCTGGTGGTCCTTGTGCGTGGTGAATAACCAGCCCGTTGGGAACCCAAGAGGAAGGTGTGATGAGTATAGCAGCTGGTTTTCCCTCAGTTAAGAAACCAAGGTATGTCGATCTTGGAGAGGAGAGACAGACGACTGAAGGTGATGCAGACTGGCTTAATAGCACTCCAACAAGGGCGCCGTTTACGACACTTGTTGACTCGTCTTCGGCCAGTAGCAACGCGGAACCTGCACACAACACAACCAAGTTTGTTCCCAACTTGCGATGAGGTTGTCAATCTCACCGGTTTGCTTGAAACAAAGGTTATGAGTGTATCGAGTGAAAAACAGTGAAAGTATGCGAGTAAAGTAAACAGTGCGAGTAAAGTAAATAGGTGATAGCAATATGATGGAAATAGGACCGGGGTCCACAGTTCACTAGTGGTGTCTCTCCATAAGATAAATAACACATGCTGGGTAAATAAATTACAGTTGGGCAATTGATAGAATAAAGATAAACGTGATATGTCAAGAAGATCACTATGAGATTTACTCTGGGCATTACAACAAAATACATAGACCGCCATCCAACTGCATCTATGACTAATAATCCACTCACGGGGATATCGTCCAAACACCCCATGAGTATTAAGTTGCGAACAACAGATAATTGCATTAAGAAAAGTGTGTAATGTAAACAAAGCATATGCCCTTGAGCATATGAATGTTGTTTTCTCCCTAGTAGCAACAACACATCTACAACCTTAGAGGTTTCTGTCACTCCCCCAGGTTAAATAGAGGCATGAACCCACTATCGAGCATAAATACCCCCTCTTGGAGTCACTAGCAACTACTCGGCCAAGATAGCTACTAACAACGGAGAGCATGCAAGATCATAAACAATATAGAGATAACATAAGATATATTTCAGTATAGCAACTCAATCATAACACCAATATTCATCGGATCCCAACAAACCAAACATGTAGAATTACATAACGGTGATCTCAATCATGTAGGGCAGCTGATGAGATCTAAACATGAAGCACATGGTGGAGAAGACAACCATCTAGCTACTGCTATGGACCCATAGTCCAAGGTAGACTACTCACTCATCGCTCCGGAGGCAAGCATGGCGATGAAGAAGACCTCCGGTGGCGATTCCCCTCTCCGGCAGGGTGCCGGGAAGAGCTTCTGGACCCTCCCGATCTCGGGTCGACGACGGCGGCGGATCGCGATGTGTTTCTGGAAAAGTGATTGGGTACTTAGGTTTTTCCCGTCGGGGGGTCTTTATAGGCGAAGGGGCAATGCCAGAGGTGGGGCCAGGTGCCCTCACACCATGGTGGCGCGGCCAGGCCCTGGGCCGCGCCAGCCTGGTGTGTGGGGCCCCTGTGGCCCCCCTCCTACTCTCCTTCGGATCTCTGGAAGCTCCCGGACAAAATAAGACTTCAGGAACTTGTTTCGTCCAATTCCGAGAATATTTCCTGTGTATCACTTCTGAAACACAAAAACAGCAGAAAACAGGGAACTGGCACTGTGGCAACTTGTTAGTAGGTTAGTTCCGGAAAATGCATAAAAGTGCCACGAAGTGTAACGAAACAGTAGGCAAATGGTGAAAAAACAAGCATGGAGAATGAAAAATTATAGATACGTTGGAGACGTATCACGGCGTAATCGGCCAGAGAAGCCCACTGTCATGCGGAGATCCGGCGAGGGATTCCGTCGGCTTGAGATGGTTTTTGATACGTCTCCAACGTATCTATAATTTTTGATGCTCCATGCTTGTTTTTACACCATTTGCCTACTGTTTCGTTACACTTCGTGGAACTTTTATGCATTTTCCGGAACTAACCTACTAACAAGTCGCCACAGTGCCAGTTCCCTGTTTTCTGCTGTTATTGTGTTTCAGAAGTGCTACACAGGAAATATTCTCGGAATTGGACGAAACAAGTTCCCGAAGTCTTATTTTTTCCGGAAGCATCCAGTGATCTGAAGAGGAGACGGAGAGGGGCCAGAGGCCACCCTCACACCAGGGCAGCGCGACCTGGCCCCTGGCCGCGCCCCCTATGTGTGAGGATGCCTGGGTGCACTTCTGACGCTGCCCCTTCGCCTATAAAGACCCCCCAACGGAAAAAACCTAAGGACCCGATCAATTTTCCAGAAACACATCGCGATCCACCGCCGTCGTCGACCCGAGATCGGGAGGGTCCAGAAGCTCTTCCCGGCACCCTGCCGGAGAGGGGAATCACCACCGGAGGTCTTCTTCATCGCCATGCTTGCCTCCAGAGCGATGAGTGAGTAGTCTACCTTGGACTATGGGTCCATAGAAGTAGCTAGATGGTTGTCTCCTCCACCATGTGCTTCATGTTTAGATCTCATGAGCTGCCCTACATGATTGAGATCACCGTTATGTAATTCTACATGTTTGGTTTGTTGGGATCCGATGAATATTGGTGTTATGATTGAGTTGCTATACTAAAATATATCTTATGTTATCTCTATGTTGTTTATGATATTGCATGCTCTCCATTGTTAGTAGCTATCTTGGCCGGGTAGTTGCTAGTGACTCCAAGAGGGGGTATTTATGCTCGATAGTGGGTTCATGTCTTCTATTTAACCTGGGGGAGTGACAGAAACCTCTAAGGTTGTAGATGTGTTGTTGCTACTAGGGAGAAAACAACATTCATATGCTCGAGGGCATATGCTTTGTTTACATTACACACTTTGCTTAATGCAATTATCTGTTGTTCGCAACTTAATACTCATGGGGTGTTCGGATGATATCCCCGTGAGTGGATTATTAGTCATAGATGTAGTTGGATGGCGGTCTATGTATTTTGTTGTAATGCCCAGAGTAAATCGCATAGTGATCTTCTTGACATATCACGTTATCTTTATTCTATCAATTGCCCAACTGTAATTTGTTTACCCAGCATGTGTTATTTATTTTATGGAGAGACAACACTAGTGAACTGTGGACCCCGGTCCTATTTCCATCATATTGCTATCACCTGTTTACTTTACTCGCACTGTTTACTTTACTCGCCTACTTTCACTGCTTTCCACTCGATACGCTCATACCCTTTGTTTTAAGGAAACCGGTGAGATTGACAACCTCATCGCAAGTTGGGAACAAAGTATTTGGTTGTGTTGTGTGCAGGTTCCACGTTGCTGCTAGCAAAGCAAAGCTTGGACGAGGCGCCATATATAAATTGTCCGAAGCTGTCGCAAAGCTTGCAAGCATCACCTTCAGTCGTTTGTCTCTCCTCTCCTGAACGATAAACCTTGGTTTCTTAACTGAGGAAAATCTTGCTGCTATATTCATCACACCTTCCTCTTGGGGTTCCCAACAGGCTGGTCATCAACCACGCATCAAGCTATTTTCTAGCGCCGTTGCCAGGGAGGAAGTAGAAGACTTCTGCGAGGGGAGTTTTTTGCACGCACATCCTTTACTTTGTTATTGTTTTGCTTTACTTTATTTATTTTACCTGCATCGTTTTATCAAAAACCCAAAAAAATTAGAATCCTTGGTAGTTGTTTTTACTTGTCTGCTTTTAGTTTTGCTGAAATGGCTAATCCTGAAAACACCAAGCTGTGAGACTTTACTAGTACGAACAATAGTGATTTTATCTGCACTCCTATTGCGCCACCTGCTCCTGCTGCAAACTTTTATGAGATTAAGCCTGCTTTATTGAACCTTGTTATGAAAGAGCAATTCTCTGGTGCTAGTACTGAAGATGCTGCAGCTCATCTCAACAATTTTGTTGAGCTATGTGAGATGCAGAAATATAAGGATGTAGAAAGTGATATTATTAAGCTCAAGCTATTTCCTTTTTCTTTGAGAGGAAAAGCTAAAGATTGGTTGCTGTCTTTGACTAAGAATAGTATTGATTCATGGACTAAGTGTAAGGATGATTTTATTGGTAGATACTATCCTCTTGCTAAAAATTATATCTTTGCGCAGCAATATTATGAAGTTTAGTCAGTTTGATAATGAACATGTTGCTCAAGCGTGGGAAAGAATGAAATCTATGATAAAGAATTGCCCCACTCATGGACTGACTACTTGGATGATTGTCCAAACTTTTTATGCAGGACTGAATTTTTCTTCGAGGAACCTACTTGATTCGGCTGCTGGAGGCACTTTTATGTCCCTTACCTTGGGCGCCGCAACAAAGCTACTTGACAACATGATGGTAAATTATTCTGAATGGCACACCGAGAGAGCTCCACAAGGTAAGAAGGTAAATTCTGTTGAGGAAACCTCTTCCTTGAGTGATAAGATTGATACCATTATGGCTATGCTTGCTAATGATAGGACTTATATTGATCCTAATAATGTTCCTTTAGCCTCTTTGGTTGCTCAAGAAGAGCATGTTGATGTGAATTTCATTAGAAACAATAATTTTAACAACAATGCTTATAGGAACAATTTTGCTAGTAACAATTATAGGCCGTATCCTTCTACCAATGGTAATGGTTATGGTAATTCTTATGGTAATTCCTCCAACAACACTAGGGCCACGCCCTCCGAGCTTGAGGTAATACTCAAGGACTTCATCGGTAAGCAAACTGCTTTTAACAAGTCTGTTGAGGAAAAGTTAGGCAAAATTGATATTCTTGCTTCTAAAGTTGATAGCCTTGCTCATGATGTTGAACTTCTGAAATTAAAAGTGTTGCCTAATGATGTGAAAGAGAACAATGTTTTTGCTACTGCCAATGCTATTCAAGTTGGAATAGATGAAAATATTAGATTGTTAGCAGAATTGCATGCTAGATGGGAAAGAGAGAATGAGATTGCTAGGAATATGAAAGTTTGTACTATTACTACCTCTGATGATGTTGTTCCTAATGCTAGCAATCCTCTTACTTTGATTGGTGTAGAGAAAACTCCCACTCCTTCTGTTAAAAAGCCTAAAACTGCCAAAACTTTTTCTCAAAAGAGTGCTGAAATTTTTCGGAGTGTAGGAGATGATAGCTCTATTTCCTTTAATGATTTTGATGTTGATGGATGTAATATATCTGAAGTAATTTTGTTCTTGCAAAAGCTTGCTTTGACTCCCAATGCTAGTTCTTTAAATATTGCTTTTACTAAGCATATTACCAATGCTCTCATAAAAATTAGGGATGAAAAGTTGCAGCAAAAAGCTTCTGTTCCCAAGAAGTTAGAAGATGGTTGGGAACCCATCATTGATATGCATGTTAATGGTTTTGATTGCCATGCTTTATGTGATCTAGGTGCTAGTATTTCTATCATGCCTAGAAAGATTTATGACATGCTTAACTTACCACCGCTTGAAAAGTGTTATTATGATGTTCCTATTGCTGATGTTGCTAAGAAGAAACCTTTGGGAAGAATTAATGATGTTCTTATTGTGGTTAATAATAACCTTGTTCCTGTTGATTTTCTTGTTATGGACGTTGAATGCCATGCTTCATGTCCTATTATTTTGGGAAGACCCTTTCTTCGAACTGTAGGTGCCATCATTGATATGAGAGAAGGCACCATCAAATATCAATTTCCACTCAAGAAAGGTATGGAACACTTCCCTAGGAAAAGGAAGAAATTACGGGATTCAAATCATTTTACTAATAACATTGCTATGTGAAATAAGCTCCAAAGGTTTTTCAATTTTCTCTTCAAACACTTCATATCTAAACTCAGGAAAAAGACTACAGAACTCTTTGTTTTCCATTAAGCCTAACTAGTGAAAATAAAAACAAGAAACAAAAAGATGTAATTGCAGAATCTAAAGGAAATAACTCCGAGTACTCACACAGGAGGATGCGAGTACCTTTTACCTTACCTCCCCGGCAACGGCGCCAGAAAAGAGCTTGATGTCTACGCACGCGTCTGTTCTTGTAGACAGTGTTGGGCCTCCAAGTGCAGAGGTTTGTAGAGCAGCAGCAAGTTTCCCTTAAGTGGATCACCCAAGGTTTATCGAACTCAGGGAGGAAGAGGTCAAAGCTATCCCTCTCAAGCAACCCTGCAATTACGATACAGAAAGTCTCTTGTGTCCCCAACACACCCAATACAGTTGTCAGATGTATAGGTGCACTAGTTCGGCGAAGAGATAGTGAAATACAAGTGGTATAGGTGATTATAAGTAGTAAATGTAATCTGAAATAAAAATGGCAGCAAGCAAACAAATAACAAAACAGCAAGTAAACGGTGTGCAAAGCTTGGAAGCAAGGCCTAGGGATCATACTTTCACTAGTGGACACACTCCCAACAAATATAACATAATTGAACAAATAAATAACTTCTCTTCACTATGGTACTCTGAATTACTCTCCTATTGAATAACACTAATCATTGCGTAGGGCTACGAAGCACTCCTTAAAGTTCATCCAGTACTTGACAAACACCACTCATAGAGATATCCAAATCAAATCACAACTCAAGATAGATATTATTGCAACTTAGACCAAGTACTAACACGGTGCACACACTGTCAACATTACACCATGAAAGGAGGAATAGATCACTTCAATACTATCATAGTGATAATTATTCTCATAATCCATAAAAGATCACAATCGTAGCCTAGACCAAGTACCACCATGATGCACGCACTGTCACTGTTACACCATGGCAGGAGGAATAGATTACTTTAATAATACCACTAGAGTACACATAATATCTGAATAATAACATCTACTTGTTCAACATGATACAAAGCTCATGATCACATAAAGATCACATCATGGGAGAGAGAGAGGTGAACCACATAGCTACCGGTAGAGCCCTCAGCCCCGGGGATGAACTACTCCCTCCTCATCATAGGAGACAGCAAGGTTGATGGAGATGGCGGTGAGGTCGATGGAGATGGCGGAGACGGCGATGGAGACCGATGGAGATGGCTCCGGGGGCACTTCCCCGTCCCGGCAGGGTGCCGGAACAGAGACTTCTGTCCCCCGAAATTTGGCTTCGACGGCGGCGGCGCTGCGGAACTGTTCTGGAAATTTCGCCGACTCCCCTAGGGTTTTCCGTCCCGAGGCTTTATATAGGCGAAGGGGCGTCGTTAGGGGGCAGCCAGGGGCTCCTCACACCAGGGTGGCGCGGCCAGGGGCTCCTCACACCAGGGTGGCGCGGCCAGGGCCTGGGCCGCGCCACCTATGTGTGAGGGCGGCCTCTGGCCCCCCTCCGGCTCTCTTTCGGTCTTTGGGAAGCTTCCGGGAAAAATAAGACTTCTGGATTTTGTTTCGTCCAATTCCGAGAATATTTCCTGTGTAGCTTTTCTGAAACACAAAAACAGCAGAAAACAGGGAACTGGCACTGTGGCGACTTGTTAATAGGTTAGTTCCGAAAAATGCATAAAAGTGCCACAAAGTGTAACGAAACATCGGGTAAATGGTGTAAAAACAAGCATGGAGCATCAAAAATTATAGATACGTTGGAGACGTATCACAGCCCCAGAGGGGTCAGTACAACAACGTACTGGCAAATGACACATATTTGTGGCATTTGTGAAAAGACTAAACTACATGTCATTTGGCTTGTGGATCTCAAAGGCTAATTTTGCATAAAGGCAATTTTATCCTATAACCTTCCAAGACCTTTTTATCAAGAATTTATTTATGAAGGGTTGAAATAACCCCCATACATTACATACTAGCTAGGTATGTAGTTTCTGGGCGAAACTCAACATAGTTTTTGAAACAACAGAAACCATCACCCCTCGGAGTGTATGGTCCTGAGCCTTGTCCTGTTAGTTGCTAGTCAAGTTTTAAAGCATTCAGAAAAGATGATGAGATTCTTTTGATCATTCCATGGCTAGAGACTCAATTGTCCATTCCGAGGACTCGGCTAATCGATTAGATTTTAACACCTTGCAAGGTTTGTGCACTTTCACCTTATCCTTCATTTTACGCCCATACATAAAATGAAACAAGACCTTTCAGAAAAAGCATTCAACCATCTAGATCTGACCGTTCCCCCTATATTATGCTACCACCTGCTGTCAGTACCCTATGGCTGAACCCTTAATCCTACTCTTTCTTGACAGAGCCCATATTATCATAAGGCTGCACTGGAAGTACTTTAATCATAGAAGCCTTATTAATCTCTTGAATCCTCAGTGGCCGTCCCGAGCGGCATCCTGAGCTACACATCTGTCCTAGCATGTGCCCCAGGACCCACCTACTTCGCTTTTCCGTCTTACCACTCCACCCAGGTAGTTCATTTTAGTTGAAGTTGTTAATTTATTCACAAAACAACTTTTCATATGATCAAAGCATAGCATCAATATTCAAGTATTTAGCATCCTACCAGGTGGGTTCAGGGATAGCTACTCACTACTAGGATCTAGCACTTTGTAAACAGTTGAATATTCCACCTATCATGCATACTACTGAAAATCACTAATGCATAATAAAAATAGGTAGAAGATATGTGTGTCACTTGCCTTTTTGAAGAATACGATCCTTCACTCTTCTCTCAACTAATCACGTAGTTCTTCACACAAGCTATAGCATAGAAATAGCAATACATAAACAATCCATACAAACACAATCAAACAAATCAAACAATTGAAAAGTGGTTGTTTAACAACTTAGATTATTGATATGTTATGATAGAAAGATTTGGCAAAGGATCATGAATTGTGAGATATGGACTTGAGAGCTGGTTGAGAAAGATCAATAGGATTGGACTAGGCAAAATAATATTGAAAAAGTCTTTATGCTTTATTAAAGCATGAAAAGGATTTAGAATAGCTCATGTGAAATAAATTACACAAGAGTCAAATAGTGCAACTACAATACTATTGAGTAAATGTGACAACAATTACTCTTAAATAGCATCTATTGCACTTAGGCAATGGGTAAAGGTTCATGAAGCACTGAAGTACTCAATTAACTCATTTGCTAATTGAATAATCCAATACATGTGAACAAGATTAAATAGGCATAGGATTGGGTATGAATAATTGACATTTGGGAATATGGCTCAAGAAATTATTGAACAACATGGAGTATGACCATGTGCTATGGTAGTAGAATTGAATCAACACCACATTAGCAAAGTAGAATCTAGGGTTGAGTTAATTCACACTTTACTCAAATAACCCATTTGCCATTGAATAGGTGTGAACTAGACAAGATAGGTTTAGATAAATATGATATGGATCAAGATGTTGTCAAGATGATATTTGATAGCTAGGTATGAACATAGGGTTTTCTAAAGTAGAAGGAATCATTAATTGAAAAAGAAATATAATTAATCTATATAGGAATACTCAAATTCTCATATTAGAATTTGAATAATTGTGAAGTGGTTCAAGAAAATATGGAAGTGATGCTACTAGATAGCTTGCAGTAAAACAAAGTCACTGCAATTGGAAACACTCAAAAATAAGTTATAGAATTCAAATTATGTTCAAAATAGTCATTTGAATATATTTAAATGCACAAAGTGTGTGCATGTATCAAATTTGGAATTTCTTGATCTTATGATGATCTACATGACCAGAGGATTCCAGAGACTACAAAGTTATAATTTTTGGACACTTAAATCACAAGATATGATTTAAGCAAGCTAACAAAAGGGTTTAACTCAATTTGAAAATAAATTCAAATTGTGTACTGAACCTATGAAATATAAGTGCACTAATGGATTCTACTTGCTCCAAGGATTCCAATGATATATTATTTGTAATTTTTGGACGCAGGGATCAAATGATATGAATTATACAAGATTGAACACAATTCTGGTTTTTAAATTCTAATTTGAATCTATTTTGATCCGAGGCTGGCCATGTGTCGCGTTTTAATTCGTCGGTACCAGTTCGAGTGGATAATGAACAGGAACCGTCAGATCTAAAGTGATCTGGACTTCCCAGATTGATCCATACCCCTTCGGGTAAGTGATCTGTTAGAGATCATTGGATCCAGATCGGATGGACCAGATTGAAAGGGGAGGGGCTCACCGTGGTTAGGGTTAAGGTTTCGGTCACCGGCGAGAAATTCTGGTGAGGTGCGGCTCGGGTTCGAACTCCAGCGTGCTTCTGGTGGTTTCTGGGCAACGGCGAAACAACGACAAAGTGCGGCCGGTGGAGGCGGTCTCGGGAACGTGATCGCCGATCTCGATCTCGTCCTGCCGAGGGAGAGGGAGGCGGCTGGAGAGGTGCAGGCGTGGTGAAGCTTTGGGGCGACGGCGAGGAGCTCGATTGACTGCAGATCAAATCGAGAAAAAGCATCAGGGAGATGCACCGTGTTGAGAGAGGATGACTGGGGGAAGGAGAGGTACCCGTGGTCACCGACGGCGGCGTGGTGGTCCTTGTGTGTGGTGAATAACCAGCCCGTTGGAAACCCCAAGAGGAAGGTGTGATGAGTATAGCAGCTGGTTTTCCCTCAGTTAAGAAACCAAGGTATGTCGATCTTGGAGAGGAGAGACAGACGACTGAAGGTGATGCAGACTGGCTTAATAGCACTCCAACAAGGGCGCCGTTTACGACACTTGTTGACTCGTCTTCGGCCAGTAGCAACGCGGAACCTGCACACAACACAACCAAGTACTTTGTTCCCAACTTGCAATGAGGTTGTCAATCTCACCGGTTTGCTTGAAACAAAGGTTATGAGTGTATCGAGTGGAAAACAGTGAAAGTATGCGAGTAAAGTAAACAGTGCGAGTAAAGTAAACAGGTGATAGCAATATGATGGAAATAGGACCGGGGTCCACAGTTCACTAGTGGTGTCTCTCCATAAGATAAATAACACATGCTGGGTAAACAAATTACAGTTGGGCAATTGATAGAATAAAGATAAACGTGATATGTCAAGAAGATCACTATGAGATTTACTCTGGGCATTACAACAAAATACATAGACCGCCATCCAACTGCATCTATGACTAATAATCCACTCACGGGGATATCGTCCAAACACCCCATGAGTATTAAGTTGCGAACAACACATAATTGCATTAAGAAAAGTGTGTAATGTAAACAAAGCATATGCCCTTGAGCATATGAATGTTGTTTTCTCCCTAGTAGCAACAGCACATCTACAACCTTAGAGGTTTCTGTCACTCCCCCAGGTTAAATAGAGGCATGAACCCACTATCGAGCATAAATACCCCCTCTTGGAGTCACTAGCAACTACTCGGCCAAGATAGCTACTAACAACGGAGAGCATGCAAGATCATAAACAACATAGAGATAACATAAGATATATTTCAGTATAGCAACTCAATCATAACACCAATATTCATCAGATCCCAACAAACCAAACATGTAGCATTACATAACGGTGATCTCAATCTTGTAGGGCAGCTCATGAGATCTAAACATGAAGCACATGGTGGAGAAGACAACCATCTAGCTACTGCTATGGACCCATAGTCCAAGGTAGACTAACTCATCACTCCGGAGGCAAGCATGGCGATGAAGAAGACCTCCGGTGGCGATTCCCCTCTCCGGCAGGGTGCCGGGAAGAGCTTCTAGACCCTCCCGATCTCGGGTCGACGACGGCGGCGGATCACGATGTGTTTCTGGAAAAGTGATCGGGTACTTAGGTTTTTCCCATCGGGGGGTCTTTATAGGCGAAGGGGCGATGTCATAGGTGGGGCCAGGTGCCCTCACACCATGGCGGCGCGGCCAAGCCCTGGGCCGCGCCAGCCTGGTGTGTGGGGCCCCTATGGCCCCCCTCCTACTCTCCTTTGGATCTCTGGAAGCTCCCGGACAAAATAAGACTTCAGGAACTTGTTTCGTCCAATTCCGAGAATATTTCCTGTGTATCACTTCTGAAACACAAAAACAGCAGAAAACAGGGAACTGGCACTGTGGCAACTTGTTAGTAGGTTAGTTCCGGAAAATGCATAAAAGTGCCACGAAGTGTAACGAAACAGTAGGCAAATGGTGTAAAAACAAGCATGGAGCATCAAAAATTATAGATACGTTGGAGACGTATCAAGCATCCCCAAGCTTAACTCCTGCTCGTCCTCGAGTAGGTAAGTGATAACAAAAGAATAATTTTTGAGGTGACATGCACCTACACAATCTTGATCATATATGTAAGCATTTGTGAGCTAGGGTCATAAGAACTTAAAACATGGGCATGAAGATATAATCTTGACAATAAGAACTTAGCAACCATGTTGTAAACATGAAAATGAACACAAACAAAAGATCATGAAAATGAAACAATGAAAGTCAAACGTGTGTTCAAATCATAAGGAAAAACATACAAATGGTTTTCAGCTTGTCCTTCAAAGAGAGCAAAACATAAATGCATAGGACACCTTCAAGTTTAAGAGGGCGACTAGATACAAATAATTTAAGAACAAGTGAAACCAACAATATGAATCAATCAATGAAAACTTTGGGACAATGCACATTATACTAAGAATGACAACTATGCTCTCTTAATGGTGCATAAAGGTAGAAGGTGGTGACTCAACATAAAAGTAAAAGAAAGGCCCTTCGCAGAGGGAAGCAGTGATTGCAAGTTTTATAACCTTCAAAAATTATGGTACTTACCGGCTTTGAGCTCTCATTGCCCCCATCATAAGCATCTTGAATGGTTAAAGTTAATGCGAGAAAAATTATGATGCATATGCTTGACAAATCATAAGTTGAAAACCTCGTGTCCCGTGAATACGAGTACCCAAACCTCATGCTACTTTACTTAGAGTCCCAAGCAAGGCTCTTGTCATTGTAAGTATATGCATATCATTGAGAACCGCCAATGGGGTACCTCCGTGCCCGATGATATGGAACAAGCCCACATCAAAATGACAGGACAAGGAGACAATGAACACCTCGACATCTCTTTTATTTGCCATTTGTTTAGCTTTTTATTGTGAGATGCGTCGTCGAATGTTCACCATGGGTATGCTGCAAATTTCCACCATGAATTCTGCATGGCTTAGATTAGCGGCCCAGCGTTTCCCTAACACATATACAAACTCCATGATCCCCACAAGATTCCCAATTCATTTCACACCGCGGGCATCCATAAACAAAAGATCACGATATCAACTCAGATAAGAAGTGCAATATTGAAAGCTTGCCCATGACTGCATGGCTGGGCTAGTCTCCAACTTACAACTTGCAAGTATAACAACTCAACATAAGAGACCACAATGTCAAATTTTTAAGAACAGGAAAAAGTAAAGTGTGCCTTCTGGTTCGTGAGAGCTTTACTGACCGAATTTCGCATAACACTGGTAAGAGTTTAATTTGAAGAAAAAATAAAAGCAAGTCAAATTTACTTGGAATAGCAAATTGCTAGTAGGTATGTATGGTGGACACTTTGGAAGACTTTGGCTTTTAGGAGTTGGATGCACGAGTAGAGCTCATACTCAGTACAAGGCGAGGGCTAGCAAAAGATTGGGAGCGACCAACTAAGAGAGCAATAATGGCCATAATCATGCAAAGCGACAAAGCGACATTAAAAGAAGCATAAGATGGCATCAAAAGTCAAAAACTAAATGATCATAGAGGCTATTGGCGACTTTGTAAGAGTCTAACATGTGTGAGCATGCGCCAAGTCAACCCAAATAAAGCATCAAGGAGAAAACCAAAATAATGCTTCCATACAATAAAAACAACGCATGATTTTTGCAAAGGCTCATTAAGCAATCTCAGTTATTTGAGACAAGTCATGCTACAGCAAAACCACTAAGTATACTATCAAAAAGACATCCAGCATGACATGAAAAAGCCTAAGCCGCAGTCTACACAAGCTCCTTCTTGTACCACTATTTTGCATAAAGCTTTTTCTCTTTTCCAACACCATTTGAAATTTTTAAAGACACCTCTTTTGATGAAAACCAATAAAGATCAGAGGCAAAAATACACCTTGATGAAAAGATATGACAAGGTCTGAACGCAAATCAAGGCGAAAATGAAAACCAAAAGCAGTAGCAGAAAAAGAAGAACACTCGGTCAACTCCGTTTTTCATTCTTATAATTTCAATGAGTGTTCTTGGCAAATGAAAACGAGTACATCTCCTCCAAAGGAAATTTGTTGGGGTCCAACCATTTATTGCAGCAAACAAAACAAACTAACAAAGAAAACTAAAATAACTGACGCTCCAAGAAAAACACATAGTGCATGAAGCAATAAAAATATAGTGTCTTGAAAGGTGACCTGATTTTTGCCGATGAAGAAGGGGTGCCTCGGGGGCATCCCCAAGCTTTGACGCTTGTACTTCTTGGATATTTCTTGGGGTGATGCATGGGCATCCCCAAGCTTGAGCTTTTGTCCATTCTTCAACTCATCTCATCATTCTCCAATCCCTACACTTGAAAACTTCCTTCATACAAAACTAAACACAATTCTATTATTAACATTAGTGCAACATAACATATAATCAACCTCTTTTTTGCTTCAAGTTTCAACCCAAAACCACCACATATATAGCAAATACTACTGTATCAACTTCCCCAAAAGTTCCGTGATCAAAAGAACTCAAAAGAAAGCGATAAAGCGGCAAACACAAATATTGGCAGAAATCTGTCAAAACAGAACAGCTGACAAAGGTAGAATTTTTGAGGGGTTTTCTGTTGCTCAAATAAAAAAGTGTTCAACTAACAAAAGTTTGGATATAACCTGGGCCATATGCACAAGAAATCGCAGGTCCAAAAGATATACAGAGAATTTATACGAATTTTTACGGTGCAGCACCGAAAACAGTTTCAGGACAGCAACATCCCCAAATCTTTACCTCACTCGAATTAGAGGCTTCTCTTAGCACAAAAACGAAATAAACAAGATAAGGAGCGGTCATTACAGTAGTAATGACTTCCAAGACTCAAATAAAATAAAAAGTACTGAAAATAAAAACATTGGGTTATCTCCCAAGAGTGCTTTTCTTTAACGCCTTTGAGCTAGGCGCAGAAAATTGCGAATCAAGTATTTTCAGAAGAAGCATTAAGATCAACTGCAGAGGTCTTGTCAATAAGGCATTGTATTTCATCCACATAAGTTTTTGAAGACCCTTTGTGATCACGCTATTGTTCACTCAAATCACAAAAAAGATTTTTGGGACAGATCCAGTCAAAATTATTTTCGAAAGCTTCACACAATCCCAAGAGCTTGCTAGGTATAGGTATTTTGGCTCCTTCATCATTTGTACTAATAACCTTTATAGGTGAACCAAGTTTATTAAAACGTTTAAGAACTTTTCTAGCTTCAATACCGACATCTTTAAATTCTAAGCGCAAAGCTTCCAAAATAAAAGCTTTCTTTTCAGGATCTTCAATTTCATGAAGCTTAAGGAACATGTATTGCATAAAAGGATTAAGACTAGCAAACCTAGTTTCCAACATGTGAATTAAATAAGCAGAAGCAACTTCAATACTAGGAGCTAGCTCAACCAAAGATTTCTCCTCAACTTCCTCATGCATACTAATGTGATTAAAGAACTCCTCAATGTTACTTTTTCCAATGATAGAACCACTACCTACTGAGAGGTCCTCCAGAACATACTTAGGGATCAACATGATGAACTAAAAGTAAAGAAATAACAACTACCAAGGATTCTAATTTTTTTAGGTTTTTGATATAAAATGATGTAGGTAAAATAAATAAAGTAAAGCAAAACAATAACAAAGTAAAGGATGTGCGTGCGAAAAAACTCCCCTTGCAGAGGTCTTGTTTTTCCTCCCCGGCAACGGTGCCAGAAAAACAGCTGGTGGTCCTTGTGCGTGGTGAATAACCAGCCCGTTGGGAACCCCAAGAGGAAGGTGTGATGAGTATAGCAGCTGGTTTTCCCTCAGTTAAGAAACCAAGGTATGTCGATCTTGGAGAGGAGAGACAGACGACTGAAGGTGATGCAGACTGGCTTAATAGCACTCCAACAAGGGCGCCATTTACGACACTTGTTGACTCGTCTTCGGCCAGTAGCAACGCGGAACCTGCACACAACACAACCAAGTTTGTTCCCAACTTGCGATGAGGTTGTCAATCTCACCGGTTTGCTTGAAACAAAGGTTATGAGTGTATCGAGTGAAAAACAGTGAAAGTATGCGAGTAAAGTAAACAGTGCGAGTAAAGTAAACAGGTGATAGCAATATGATGGAAATAGGACCGGGGTCCACAGTTCACTAGTGGTGTCTCTCCATAAGATAAATAACACATGCTGGGTAAACAAATTACAGTTGGGCAATTGATAGAATAAAGATAAACGTGATATGTCAAGAAGATCACTATGAGATTTACTCTGGGCATTACAACAAAATACATAGACCGCCATCCAACTGCATCTATGACTAATAATCCACTCACGGGGATATCGTCCAAACACCCCATGAGTATTAAGTTGCGAACAACACATAATTGCATTAAGAAAAGTGTGTAATGTAAACAAAGCATATGCCCTTGAGCATATGAATGTTGTTTTCTCCCTAGTAGCAACAGCACATCTACAACCTTAGAGGTTTCTGTCACTCCCCCAGGTTAAATAGAGGCATGAACCCACTATCGAGCATAAATACCCCCTCTTGGAGTCACTAGCAACTACTCGGCCAAGATAGCTACTAACAACGGAGAGCATGCAAGATCATAAACAATATAGAGATAACATAAGATATATTTCAGTATAGCAACTCAATCATAACACCAATATTCATCGGATCCCAACAAACCAAACATGTAGAATTACATAACGGTGATCTCAATCATGTAGGGCAGCTCATGAGATCTAAACATGAAGCACATGGTGGAGAAGACAACCATCTAGCTACTGCTATGGACCCATAGTCCAAGGTAGACTGCTCACTCATCGCTCCGGAGGCAAGCATGGCGATGAAGAAGACCTCCGGTGGCGATTCCCCTCTCCGGCAGGGTGCCGGGAAGAGCTTCTGGACCCTCCCGATCTCGAGTCGACGACGGCGGCGGATCGCGATGTGTTTCTGGAAAATTGATCGGGTACTTAGGTTTTTCCCGTCGAGGGGTCTTTATAGGCGAAGGGGCAATGCCAGAGGTGGGGCCAGGTGCCCTCACACCATGGCGGCGCGACCAGGCCCTGGGCCGCGCCAGCCTGGTGTGTGGGGCCCCTATGGCCCCCCTCCTACTCTCCTTCGGATCTCTGGAAGCTCCCGGACAAAATAAGACTTCAGGAACTTGTTTCGTCCAATTCCGAGAATATTTCCTGTGTATCACTTCTGAAACACAAAAACAGCAGAAAACAGGGAACTGGCACTGTGGCAACTTGTTAGTAGGTTAGTTCCGGAAAATGCATAAAAGTGCCACGAAGTGTAACGAAACAGTAGGCAAATGGTGTAAAAACAAGCATGGAGAATCAAAAATTATAGATACGTTGGAGACGTATCACGGCGTAATCGGCCAGAGAAGCCCACTGTCATGCGGAGATCCGGCGAGGGATTCCGTCGGCTTGAGATGGTTTTTGATACGTCTCCAACGTATCTATAATTTTTGATGCTCCATGCTTGTTTTTACACCATTTGCCTACAGTTTCGTTACACTTCGTGGCACTTTTATGCATTTTCCGGAACTAACGTACTAACAAGTCGCCACAGTGCCAGTTCCCTGTTTTCTGCTGTTTTTGTGTTTCAGAAGTGCTACACAGGAAATATTCTCGGAATTGGACGAAACAAGTTCCCGAAGTCTTATTTTTTCCGGAAAATTCCAGTGATCCGAAGAGGAGACGGAGAGGGGCCACAGGCCACCGTCACACCAGGGCGGCGCGACCTGGCCCCTGGCCGCGCCCCCTATGTGTGAGGATGCCTGGGTCCACTTTTGACGCTGCCCCTTCGCCTATAAAGACCCCCCGGCGGAAAAAACCTAAGGACCCGATCAATTTTCCAGAAACACATCGCGATCCACCGCCGTCGTCGACCCGAGATCGGGAGGGTCCAGAAGCTCTTCCCGGCACCCTGCCGGAGAGGGGAATCACCACCGGAGGTCTTCTTCATCGCCATGCTTGCCTCTGGAGCGATGAGTGAGTAGTCTACCTTGGACTATGGGTCCATAGCAGTAGCTAGATGGTTGTCTCCTCCACCATGTGCTTCATGTTTAGATCTCATGAGCTGCCCTACATGATTGAGATCACCGTTATGTAATTCTACATGTTTGGTTTGTTGGGATCCGATGAATATTGGTGTTATGATTGAGTTGCTATACTAAAATATATCTTATGTTATCTCTATGTTGTTTATGATCTTGCATGCTCTCCATTGTTAGTAGCTATCTTGGCCGGGTAGTTGCTAGTGACTCCAAGAGGGGGTATTTATGCTCGATAGTGGGTTCATGTCTCTATTTAACCTGGGGGAGTGACAGAAACCTCTAAGGTTGTAGATGTGCTGTTGCTACTAGGGAGAAAACAACATTCATATGCTCAAGGGCATATGCTTTGTTTACATTACACACTTTTCTTAATGCAATTATCTGTTGTTCGCAACTTAATACTCATGGGGTGTTCGGACGATATCCCCGTGAGTGGATTATTAGTCATAGATGCAGTTGGATGGCGGTCTATGTATTTTGTTGTAATGCCCAGAGTAAATCGCATAGTGATCTTCTTGACATATCACGTTATCTTTATTCTATCAATTGCCCAACTGTAATTTGTTTACCCAGCATGTGTTATTTATTTTATGGAGAGACACCACTAGTGAACTGTGGACCCCGGTCCTATTTCCATCATATTGCTATCACCTATTTACTTTACTCGCACTGTTTACTTTACTCGCATACTTTCACTGCTTTCCACTCGATACGCTCATACCCTTTGTTTCAAGGAAACCGGTGAGATTGACAACCTCATCGCAAGTTGGGAACAAAGTATTTGGTTGTGTTGTGTGCAGGTTCCACGTTGCTGCTAGCAAAGCAAAGCTTGGACGAGGCGCCATATATAAATTGTCCGAAGCTGTCGCGAAGCTTGCAAGCATCACCTTCAGTCGTTTGTCTCTCCTCTCCTGAACGATAAACCTTGGTTTCTTAACAGAGGGAAAATCTTGCTGCTATATTCATCACACCTTCCTCTTGGGGTTCCCAACAACAAGCTATTTTCTAGCGCCGTTGCCAGGGAGGAAGTAGAAGACTTCTGCGAGGGGAGTTTTTTGCACGCACATCCTTTACTTTGTTATTGTTTTGCTTTACTTTATTTATTTTACCTGCATCGTTTTATCAAAAACCCAAAAAAATTAGAATCCTTGGTAGTTGTTTTTACTTGTCTGCTTTTAGTTTTGCTGAAATGGCTAATCCTGAAAACACCAAGCTGTGAGACTTTACTAGTACGAACAATAGTGATTTTATCTGCACTCCTATTGCGCCACCTGCTCCTGCTGCAAACTTTTATGAGATTAAGCCTGCTTTATTGAACCTTGTTATGAAAGAGCAATTCTCTGGTGCTAGTACTGAAGATGCTGCAGCTCATCTCAACAATTTTGTTGAGCTATGTGAGATGCAGAAATATAAGGATGTAGAAAGTGATATTATTAAGCTCAAGCTATTTCCTTTTTCTTTGAGAGGAAAAGCTAAAGATTGGTTGCTGTCTTTGACTAAGAATAGTATTGATTCATGGACTAAGTGTAAGGATGATTTTATTGGTAGATACTATCCTCTTGCTAAAAATTATATCTTTGCGCAGCAATATTATGAAGTTTAGTCAGTTTGATAATGAACATGTTGCTCAAGCGTGGGAAAGAATGAAATCTATGATAAAGAATTGCCCCACTCATGGACTGACTACTTGGATGATTGTCCAAACTTTTTATGCAGGACTGAATTTTTCTTCGAGGAACCTACTTGATTTGGCTGCTGGAGGCACTTTTATGTCCCTTACCTTGGGCGCCGCAACAAAGCTACTTGACAACATGATGGTAAATTATTCCGAATGGGACACCGAGAGAGCTCCACAAGGTAAGAAGGTAAATTCTGTTGAGGAAACCTCTTCCTTGAGTGATAAGATTGATACCATTATGGCTATGCTTGCTAATGATAGGACTTATATTGATCCTAATAATGTTCCTTTAGCCTCTTTGGTTGCTCAAGAAGAGCATGTTGATGTGAATTTCATTAGAAACAATAATTTTAACAACAATGCTTATAGGAACAATTTTGCTAGTAACAATTATAGGCCGTATCCTTCTACCAATGGTAATGGTTATGGTAATTCTTATGGTAATTCCTCCAACAACACTAGGGCCACGCCCTCCGAGCTTGAGGTAATGCTCAAGGACTTCATCGGTAAGCAAACTGCTTTTAACAAGTCTGTTGAGGAAAAGTTAGGCAAAATTGATATTCTTGCTTCTAAAGTTGATAGCCTTGCTCATGATGTTGAACTTCTGAAATTAAAAGTGTTGCCTAATGATGTGAAAGAGAACAATGTTTTTGCTACTGCTAATGCTATTCAAGTTGGAATAGATGAAAATATTAGATTGTTAGCAGAATTGCATGCTAGATGGGAAAGAGAGAATGAGATTGCTAGGAATATGAAAGTTTGTACTATTACTACCTCTGATGATGTTGTTCCTAGCTAGCAATCCTCTTACTTTGATTGGTGTAGAGAAAACTCCCACTCCTTCTGTTAAAAAGCCTAAAACTGCCAAAACTTTTTCTCAAAAGAGTGCTGAAATTTTTCGGAGTGTAGGAGATGATAGCTCTATTTCCTTTAATGATTTTGATGTTGATGGATGTAATATATCTGAAGTAATTTTGTTCTTGCAAAAGCTTGCTTTGACTCCCAATGCTAGTTCTTTAAATATTGCTTTTACTAAGCATATTACCAATGCTCTCATAAAAATTAGGGATGAAAAGTTGCAGCAAAAAGCTTCTGTTCCCAAGAAGTTAGAAGATGGTTGGGAACCCATCATTGATATGCATGTTAATGGTTTTGATTGCCATGCTTTATGTGATCAAGGTGCTAGTATTTCTATCATGCCTAGAAAGATTTATGACATGCTTGACTTACCACCGCTTGAAAAGTGTTATTATGATGTTCCTATTGCTGATGTTGCTAAGAAGAAACCTTTGGGAAGAATTAATGATGTTCTTATTGTGGTTAATAATAACCTTGTTCCTGTTGATTTTCTTGTTATGGACGTTGAATGCCATGCTTCATGTCCTATTATTTTGGGAAGACCCTTTCTTCGAACTGTAGGTGCCATCATTGATATGAGAGAAGGCACCATCAAATATCAATTTCCACTCAAGAAAGGTATGGAACACTTCCCTAGGAAAAGGAAGAAATTACTTTTTGACTCTATTCTTAGAGCAAATTATGAGCTTGATGCTTCATCTCTTGATGTTACTTGATTCGCAATTTTCTGCGCCTAGCTCAAAGGCGTTAAAGAAAAGCACTCTTGGGAGATAACCCAATGTTTTATTTTCAGTACTTTTTCTTTTATTTGAGTCTTTGAAGTCATTACTAATGCAATTACCACTTCTTATCCTTTTTATTTCATTGTTGTGCCAAGAGAAGCCTCTAATTTGAGTGAGGTAAGATTTGGGGATGTTGCTGTCCTGAAACTGTTTTCGGTGCTGCACCGTAAAAATTCGTGAAAATTCTCTGTATATATTTTCGACCTGCGATTTCTTGTGCATATGACCCAGGTTATATCCAAACTTTCATTAGTTTAACACTTTTTGATTTGAGCAACAGAAAACCCCTTAAAAATTCGGCCTTTGTCAGCTGTTCTGTTTTGACAGATTTCTGCCAATATTTGTGTTTGCCGCTTTATCGCTTTCTTTTGAGTTCTTTTGATCATGGAACTTTTGGGGAAGTTGCTACAGTAGTATATGCTATATATTTGGTGGTTTTCGGTTGAAACCTGAAGCAAAAAGAGGTTGATTATATGTTATGCTACACTAATGTTGCTAATAAAATTGTGTTTAGTTTTGTATGAAGGAAGTTTTCAAGTGTAGGGATCGGAGAATGATGAGATGAGTTGAAGAATGGATAAAAGCTCAAGCTTAGGGATTCCCATGCATCACCCCAAGAAATATCCAAGAAGTACAAGTGTCAAAGCTTGGGGATGCCCCCGAGGCGCCCCTTCTTCATCGGCAAAAATCAGGTCACCTTTCAAAACACTATATTTTTATTGCTTCATGCACTATGTGTTTTTCTTGGAGCGTCAGTTGTTTTAGTTTTCTTAGTTAGTTTAGTTTTGTTTGCTGTAATAAATGGTTGGACCCCAACAAATTTCTTTTGGAGATGTTGCCTTGCTTTTCATTTGCCAAGAACGCTCTAGTTTTCACTCTTATCAAAAACCGAGTGTTCCTCTTTTTCTGCTACTGCTTTTAGTTTTCGTTTTCACCTTGATTTGCGTTCAGATCTTCTTATATTTTTTCATCAAGGTGTATTTTTGCCTCTGGTCTTTATTGGTTTTCATCAAAAGAGGTGTTTATAAAAAGTTTGAATGGTGTTGGAAAAGAGAAAAAGCTTTATGCAAAAAAGTGGTACAAGAAGGAGCTTGTGTAGACTGCGGCTTAGGCTTTTTCATGTCATGCTTGATGTCTTTTTGATAGTATGCCTAGTGGTTTTGCTGTAGCATGACTTGTCTCAAATAACTGAGATTGCTTAATGAGCCTTTGAAAAAATCATGCGTTGTTTTTATTATTTGGAAGCATTATTTTGGTTTTCTCCTTGATGCTTTATTTGGGTTGACTTGGCGCATGCTCACACATGTTACACTCATACAAAGTCGCCAATAGCCTCTATGATCATTTAGTTTTTGACTTTTGATGCCATCTTATGCTTCTTTTAATGTCGCTTTGTCGCTTTGCATGATTATGACCATTATTGCTCTCTTAGTTGGTTGCTCCCAGTCTTTTGCTAGCCCTCGCCTTGTACTGAGTATGAGCTCTACTCGTGCATCCAACTCCTAAAAACTAAGTTGGCCAAAGTGTCCACCATACATACCTACTAGCAATTTGCTATTCCAAGTAAATTTGACTTGCTTTTATTTACTCTTCAAATTAAACTCTTACCAGTGTTATGCGAAAATTGGTCAGTAAAGCTCTCACAAACCGGAAGGCACACTTTACTTTTTCTTGTGCTTAAAAATTTGACATTGTGGTCTCTTATGTTGAGTTGTTATGCTTGCAAGTTGTAAGTTGGATACTAGCCCAACCATGCTGTCATGGGGCAAGCTTTCAACATTGCACTTCTTATTTGAGTTGATATCGTGATCTTTTGTTTATGGATGCCCGCGGTGTGAAATGAATTGGGAATCTTGTGGGGATCATGGAGTTTGTATATGTGTTAGGGAAATGCCTGGGCTGCCAATCTAAGCCATGCATAATTCATGGTGGAAATTTGCAGCATACCCATGGTGGACATTCGACGACGCATCTTAAAATAAAAAGCTATACAAATGGTAAATAAAAGAGATGTCGAGGTGTTCATTGTCTGCTTGTCCTGTCATTTTGATGTGGGCTTGTTCCATGTCATCGGGCATGGAGGTACCCCGTTGGCGGTTCTCGATGATACATATATACTTACGATGACAAGAGCCTTGCTTGGGACTCTAAGTTGAGTAGCATGAGATTTGGGTACTCGTATTCACGGGACACGAGGTTTTCGACTTATGATTTGTCAAGCATATGCATCATAATTGTTCTCGCATTAACTTTAACCATTCAAGATGCTTATGATGGGGGCAATGAGAGCTCAAAGCCGGTAAGTACCATAATTTTTGAAGGTTGTAAAACTTGCAATCACTGCTTCCCTCCGCGAAGGGCCTTTCTTCTACTTTTATGTTGAGTCACCACCTTCTATCTTTATGCACCATTAAGAGAGCATAGTTGTCATTCTTAGTATAATGTGCATTGTCCCAAAGTTTTTATTGATTGATTCATATTGTTGGTTTCACTTGTTCTTAAATTATTTGTATCTAGTCGCCCTCTTAAACTTGAAGGTGTCCTATGCATTTATGTTCTGCTCTCTATTAAGGACAAGCTGAAAACCATTTGTATGTTTTTCCTTATGATTTGAACACACGTTTGACTTTCATTGTTTCATTTTCATGATCTTTTGTTTGTATTCATTTACATGTTTATAACATGGTTGCTAAGTTTCTATTGTCAAGATTATATCTTTCATGCCCATGTTTTAAGTTCTTATGATCCTAGCTCACAAATGCTTACATATATGATCAAGATTGTGTAGGTGCATGTCACCTCAAAAATTATTCTTTTGTTATCACTTACCTACTCGAGGACGACCAGGAGTTAAGCTTGGGGATGCTTGATACCTCTCCAACGTATCTATAATTTTTGATGCTCCATGCTTGTTTTTACACCATTTGCCTACTGTTTCGTTACACTTCGTGGCACTTTTATGCATTTTCCGGAACTAACCTACTAACAAGTCGCCACAGTGCCAGTTCCCTGTTTTCTGCTATTTTTGTGTTTCAGAAGTGCTACACAAGAAATATTCTCGGAATTGGACGAAACAAGTTCCTGAAGTCTTATTTTTTCTGGAAGCTTCCAGTGATCCGAAGAGGAGACCGAGAGGGGCCACAGGCCACCCTCACACTAGGGCGGCGCGGCCTGGCCCCTGGCCGCGCCCCCTATGTATGAGGATGCTTGGGTCCACTTCTGACGCTGCCCCTTCGCCTATAAAGTCCCCTCGACGGAAAAAACCTAAGGACCCGATCAATTTTCCAGAAACACATCGCGATCCGCCGCTGTCGTCGACCCGAGATCGGGAGGGTCCAGAAGCTCTTCCCGGCACCCTGCCAGAGAGGGGAATCGCCACCGGAGGTCTTCTTCATCGCCATGCTTGCCTCCGGAGCGATGAGTGAGTAGTCTACCTTGGACTATGGGTCCATAGTAGTAGCTAGATGGTTGTCTCCTCCACAATGTGCTTCATGTTTAGATCTCATGAGCTGCCCTACATGATTGAGATCACCGTTATGTAATTCTACATGTTTGGTTTGTTGGGATCCGATGAATATTGGTGTTATGATTGAGTTGCTATACTGAAATATATCTTATGTTATCTCTATGTTGTTTATGATCTTGCATGCTCTCCATTGTTAGTAGCTATCTTGGCCGAGTAGTTGCTAGTGACTCCAAGAGGGGGTATTTATGCTCGATAGTGGGTTCATGTCTCTATTTAACCTGGGGGAGTGGCAGAAACCTCTAAGGTTGTAGATGTGCTATTGCTACTAGGGAGAAAACAACATTCATATGCTCGAGGGCATATGCTTTGTTTACATTACACACTTTGCTTAATGCAATTATCTATTGTTCGCAACTTAATACTCATGGGGTGTTCGGATGATATCCCCATGAGTGGATTATTAGTCATAGATGCAGTTGGATGGCGGTCTATGTATTTTGTTGTAATGCCCAGAGTAAATCGCATAGTGATCTTCTTGACATATCACGTTATCTTTATTCTATCAATTGCCCAACTGTAATTTGTTTACCCAGCATGTGTTATTTATTTTATGGAGAGACACCACTAGTGAACTGTGGACCCCGGTCCTATTTCCATCATATTGCTATCACCTGTTTACTTTACTCGCACTATTTACTTTACTCGCATACTTTCACTGCTTTCCACTCGATACGCTCATACCCTTTGTTTCAAGGAAACCGGTGAGATTGACAACCTCATCGCAAGTTGGGAACAAAGTATTTGGTTGTGTTGTGTGCAGGTTCCACGTTGCTGCTAGCAAAGCAAAGCTTGGACGAGGCGCCATATATAAATTGTCCAAAGCTGTCGCGAAGCTTGCAAGCATCACCTTCAGTCGTTTGTCTCTCCTCTCCTGAACGATAAACCTTGGTTTCTTAACTGAGGGAAAATCTTGCTGCTATATTCATCACACCTTCCTCTTGGGGTTCCCAACGGGCTGGTCATCAACCACGCATCAGTTTTCGCAAGAAGGAGCAAAGGGGGTCGAGGGAGGGGTTCAGGGGGCTTTTATAGGTGGCCTTGGCGTGGGGAAGGGGCTAGGGTTTGGCTCGGGCGAGGCGATGGATGGTGGAGGAGGCGTCGGGCTCTGGCTGGTCTCCTGCTCGGGGAAGGAGAAGCCCTTGACGTGCGGGCCAGGGCTGTCAACGGGACAGGAGGGCGGCGGCATAACCTTTCGGGACGGGGTGATGTTGGGCCTCGGGCCTCTTCTTCGGCTGGGCCGAAATCGTTTCCCTGGCCTTCTTTTCTATTCTTTTTCTTTTTCCCATTTTTTTTTGATTTCTGTTTTGTTTCATATATTTTGCAAACTTAATTCAAATCAATTCAAATGAAATCCAAAAATGTTCTAAAAATCAACACCATGTTTCAAACCAATAAATAAACTAGTTTTCATAATAAAAGATGTTTTTAAATAAAACCTTATGTGCATAGCAAGGAGAACTTTCTTGCATAAAAGAAATAGTATTAGGGTTTGGAAAACAATTCTTTGAAAATATGGGAATATTATTCGATAAAATAATAATTTGAGAATTACTCTCAATCTTAATTTTGAAGAACTACCTTTTAACAAACAACACCTTTATGATTCATGCTTTTGCAAGCAAGCTTGCATAAGTTTTTAAATAACTAGGAGAAATAGTATTTTGAAATCCTTCTCTTTTCTCAGAAAAGTTCTTCAACTAATAATTAAGAGTTTGAAATAATTTTCTAATAAAGCTTTTAAATAACCCAAAAGTTTCAAATCCCTGTAAATTTTCAATCAATTCATGCAAAGCAAAAGCAAAAATTTCCCCAAAATTTGATAAAATCTTGGGATGTTACAAATGGTTTTCAGCTTGTCCTTCATGAGAGAGCAAAACATAAATGCATAGGACACCTTCAAGTTTAAGAGGGCCACTAGATAACAAGTAATTTAAGAACAAGTGAAACCATAATCATGAATCAATCAATGAAAACTTTGGGACAATACACATTATACTCAGAATGACAACTATGCTCTCTTAGACGATGCATAAAGGTAGAAGGTGGTGACTCAACATAAAAGTAAAAGAAAGGCCCTTCGCAGAGGGAAGTAGTGATTGCATGTTTTATAAACCTTCAAAAATTATGGTACTTACTAGCTTTGAGCTCTCATTGCCCCCATCATAAGCATCTTGAATGGTTAAATTTAATACGAGTACAATTATGATGCATATGCTTGACAAATCATAAGTTGAAAACCTCGTGTCCCGTGAAGAATGAATACCCAAACCTCATGCTACTCGACTTAGAGTCCCAAGCAAGCTCTTGTCATTGTAAATATATGTGTATCATCGAGAACCGCCAACGGGGTACCTCCTGCCCGATGACATGGAACAAGCCCACATCAAAATGACAGGACAAACAGACAATGAACACCTCGGCATCTCTTTTATTTACCATTGGTATAGCTTTTTATTTTGAGATGTGTCGTCGAATGTTCACTATGGGCATGCTGTAAATTTCCACCATAAATTATGCATGGCTTAGATTAGCGGCCCAGGCGTTTCCCTAACACATATAAAAACTCCATGATCCCGCAAGATTCCCAACTTATTTCACATCGCGAGTATCCATAAACAAAAGATCACGATATCAACTCAAATAAGAAGTGCAATGTTGAAAGCTTGCCCCATGACGACATGGCTGGGCTAATTTCCAACTTACAACTTGCAAGCATAACAACTCAACATAAGAGAGCCACAATGTCAAATTTTTAAGAACGAGAAAAGTAAAGTGTGCCATCAGGTTCGTGAGAGCTTTACTGACCAATTTTCGCATAACACCAAAAAGAGTTTAATTTGAAGGATAGATAAAAGCAAGTCAAATGTACTTTAGAATAGCAAATTGCTAATAGGTATGTATGCTGGACACATTGGAACAACATGGTTTTTAGGAGTTGGATGCACGAGTAGAGCTCATACTCAGTACAAAACGAGGGCTAGCAAAAGACTGGGAGCGACCAACTAAGAGAGCAATAACGGTCATAATCATGCAAAGCGAAAAAGCAACATTAAAATAAGCATAAGATGGCATCAAAAGTCAAAAAATAAATGATCATAGAGGCTTATGGTGACTTTGTATGAGTCTAACATGTGTAAGCATCCGCCAAGTCAACCCAAATAAAGCATCAAAGGAGAAAACCAAAATAATGTTTCCAAATAATAAAAACAACGCATGATTTTTTCAAAGGCTCATTAAGCAATCTCAGTCATTTGAGGCAAGTCATGCTACAGCAAAACCACTAAGCATACTATCAAAAAGACATCAAGCATGACATGCAAAAGTCTAAGCCGCAGTCTACACAAGCTCCTTTTTGTACCACTTTTTTTTGCATAATTTTTTTTCTCTTTTCCAACACCATTAGAACCTCTTTGAAACAACTCTTTCAATGAATACCAACATGGACCAGAGGTCAAAATACAAATTGATGCAAAGATATAAGAAGATCTGAACACAAATCAAGGCGAAAAAGGAAAACTAAACGCAGTTCTAGAAAAAGAGAACACTCGTTGAACGATAAGAGTGAAAAACGGAGTGTTCTTGGCAAATGAAAAGCAAGGCAACTTCTCCAAAAGAAATTTGTTGGGGTCCAACCTTTTATTGCAGCAAACAAAACTAAACTAAACTGAAAACTAAAAACAACTGACGCTCCAAGAAAAACGCATAATACATGAAGCAATAAAAATATAGTGTGTTGAAAGGTGACCTGATTTTTGCCGATGAAGAAGGGGTGCCTCGGGGGCATCCCCAAGCTTTGATGCTTGTACCTCTTGGATATTTCTAGGGGTGCGTGGGCATCCCCAAGCTTGAGCTTTTGTCCATTCTTCAACTCATCTCATCATTCTCCAATCCCTACACTTGAAAACTTCCTTCATATAAAACTAAACACAATTCTATTAGCAACATTAGTGTAAGCATATATAAAGCATATACTACTGTATCAACTTCCCCAAAAGTCATGTGATCAAAAGAACTAAAAAAGAAAGCGATAAAGAGGCAAACACAAATAGTGGCAGAAATCTGTCAAAACACATTAGCCATTCATTTCTTTATGCCTTCGTTTTTACCCAATCAGGTACTCCCTCCGATCCATATTACTCTTCACTAATACGGATGTATCTACCACTAAAATGTGTTTAGATACAACCACATTAGCGAAGAGTAATATGGATCGGAGGGAGTAGGTAATCTAGGGCACAAATCCAGAGAAAATATACGATAAGCTGCATACAGCAGCCAACATAGCATAGATATATGGGATCACGACAGATCCAACAGTACTACCGAGATCCAACATAAGCTACATTTTACATGGGATTAAGCTTGGAGGCTGCGCAGGTGAATCCCAAGTGCTTTGTGTTTGGCCATGAACGCATGCACGTTCACGGTCGTTCCAACTCTAGCGCCGCCAATGGCTCTGCCAATGGATTCAACATGGTTCACCAGGCAGTTGAAGTCGGTGGCACGGAGCCTCCTGTTGCAGAAGGGGCACCTGTAAATGCCTCGAGCAAAGTGGCGATTGTAATGGCCGGACTGCAGCCTCCTGAGGACGTGACGAGTCTTGGTGTGGAAGGACTCATCGTCGCTGTCGACGTCGCTGCTCTGCACCTGTCACATAGCACCAAAGATCGAAAAACACGGAGTCAATTGCAGCGATGATGGAACAGAGAGTGAACAAAAGATCATGCATGATAATATGGGCACGAAAAAAAGAGGTAGCCTCAGTTACATTGGACACACTTATATCCAGGATTTGAGTCAGTGAACCAAAGATCATGCACAACAAATTTGTACACACCAATTGTTCACTAACCAAACCCTGAATCAATTTGTGCCCAAATATTCATCATCATCGGCACAAATTAACCGGATGGGATTGATTACTCACATAAGTTCACCGAATCTTAAACAAAAGCAAATCACGAACACTAATAATGCAAGATCTAGAACTAGGAATAGACGAACCTTAATAACGCAAGATTTAACACAAAAGGATTGAACTAGGAACAGACGAACCCTAATAACGCAAGATCTAACACAAAAGGATTGAACTAGGAACAAACGAACCCTAATAACGCAAGATCTAACACAAAAGGATTGAACTAGGAACAAACGAACCCTAATAACGCAAGATCTAACACAAAAGGATTGAAATGGGATAAGAACAAGGGAACAAAGGGTTACCTCCTCATCGTCGACGATGCTGGTGTCGTAGGGGTTCTCCGGCGCGATGTACAGCACTTGTTCATATGGGTCCCAATCGACGGGGGCCTGGACGGGGGCGGCGGCCGATGCGCCGGCGGCTACGTCGGAAGCAGCGATGGGGGCCTGGACGGGGGCGGCGGCCGATGCGCCAGCGGCTGATGCGCCGGCGGCTATGTTCGAAGCAGCGACGGGGGCCTGGACAGGGGCGGCGGCCGATGCGCCGGCGGCTGATGCGCCGGTGGCTACGTCGGAAGCACCGACAATGGGCATCTCATTCTTCTCCATCGCCGGGGTTTTTTCTTCCGGGTTTTTTCTACGCGAAGTGGAGAAGATGATGGGACAGGAGAGGCGGTTGCAGTGAGAAAGAGAGAGTGGGCGAGCGTCGAGGGAGAGAAAGAGGGGCTCTATAAAGACGAAGGTGGCGTGTACCGCAACACGCGTCCGCTATGCACGGCTGCAGCGTGCACCGCGACACGAGGCTAACCCTTCGACGTTTGGTGTACTCAGTTCTAACCTCGGGCCTTATACAGAAATTTTATCTGTACTCAGTTTTCCCCTCGAGTACTTAGACTGGCAAGTGCAATATACTCAGTTCTACCCTCAAGTAGCTGGTCAACAGAGAGTCAACAAATGAGATTAACATAGCTAATTGAGTCATTTCATGCGCAAAAAAATCCAAAAAAAATAAAAACATAGTGGCACCTACTCATGGAGTCTTTCTACGCAACCTGCCACCTAGGAAACCTTAACAAACATAGATAAATCAAGTTTTACCACAAATTGCCACTTCTCAGAATCACTAGTAGCTATGAAGATGCATGGTTTTCCACTCAAACCCCTTTGCAAAACATCTTCCCCAAAACATAGTTTGTCTAAATGAGGTCATAATTGTCACACTCATGTATATTTGAATTGCAAATAATTTGATGTAGCCCAATGATAAGTCTCAAACGTATCTATAATTTTTGATGCTCCATGCTTGTTTTTACACTATTTGCCTTGTGTTTCGTTACACTTCGTGGCGTTTTTATGCGATTTCCGGAACTAACCTATTGACAAGATGCCACAGTGCCAGTTCCCTGTTTTCTGCTGTTTTTGTGTTTCAGAAAAGCTACACAGGAAATATTCTCAGAATTGGACAAAACAAGTTCCAGAAGTCTTATTTTTCCCGGACGAAGGACGAAGACCAAACGAGAGCCGGAGGGGGGGCCAGGGGCTGCCCACACACCAGGGCGGCGCGGCCCAGGCCCTGGCCGCGCCCCCTATGTGGGAGGAGGCCCTGGCAGACCCCTGACGATGCCCCTTCGCCTATATAAAGCCTCGGGACGGAAAACCCTAGGAGAGTCGGCGAAATTTCCAGAACAGTTCCGTAGCTCCGCCGCCGCCAACAAATTTCGGGGGACAGAAGTCTCTGTTCCGGCACCCTGCCGGGACGGGGAAGTGCCCCCAGAGCCATCTCTATCGGTCTCCATCACCGTCTCCGCGTCTCCATCGACCTCACCGCCATCTCCATCAACCTTGCTATCTCCTATGATGAGGAGGGAGTAGTTCTCCCCCGGGGCTAAGGGCTCTACCGGTAGCTATGCGGTTCACCTCTCTTTCCCATGATGTGATCTTTATGTGATCGTGAGCTTTGTATCATGTTGAATAAGTAGATGCTACTCTTCATCATTATGTGTACTCTAGTGGTGTTATTAAAGTAATCTATTCCTCCTGCCATGGTGTAACGGTGACAGTGTGTGCATCATGGTGGTACTTGGTCTAGGCTACGATTGTGATCTCTTATGGATTATGAGAATAATTATCACTATGATAGTATTAAAGTGATCTATTCCTCCTTTCATGGTGTAATGTTGACAGTGTGTGCACCGTGTTAGTACTTGGTCTAAGTTGCAATAATATCTATCTTGAGTTGTGATTTGATTTGGATATCTCTATGAGTGGTGTTTGTCAAGTACTTGATGAACTTTGAGGAGTGCTTCGTAGCCCTACGTAATGATTAGTGTTATTCAATAGGAGAGTAATTCAGAGTACCATAGTAAAGAGAAGTTATTTATTTGTTCAATTATGTTATATTTGTTGGGAGTGTGTTCACTAGTGAAAGTATGATCCCTAGGCCTTGTTTTCAAGCTTTGCACACCGTTTACTCGCTGCTTTGTTACTTGTTTGCTTGCTGGCATTTTTATTCCAGATTGTATTTACTACTTATAATCATCCATACCACTTGTATTTCACTATCTCTTCGCCGAACTAGTGCACCTATACATCTGACAAGTATATTGGGTGTGTTGGGGACACAAGAGACTTTCTGTATCGTAATTGCAGGGTTGATTGAGAGGGATAGCTTTGACCTCTTCCTCCCTGAGTTCGATAAACCTTGGGTGATCCACTTAAGGGAAACTTGCTGCTGCTCTACAAACCTTTGCACTTGGAGGCCCAACACTGTCTACAAGAACAGACGCGTCCGTAGACATCAAGCTCTTTTCTGGCGCTGTTGCCAGGGAGGTAAGGTAAAAGGTACTCACATTCTTTGGTTACTAAGTCTTTTAGTTGCTAGTGAGTGATCGGAGTTATTTCCTTTAGATTCTGCAATTACATCTTTTTGTTTCTTATTTTTATTTTCACTAGTTAGGCTTAATGGAAAACAAAGAGTTCTTTAGTCTTTTTCCTGAGTTTAGATATGAAGTGTTTGAAGAGAAAATTAAAAAACCTTTGGAGCTTAATTTGCATGCTAATAGTGTTGTTAGTATAAATGCTTTGAACACCGTTATTGCTAATGCTATAGAAAAGTCTAAGCTTGGGAAAGCTGGTTTTGTTAAGCATAATATTTTTAGTTCCCCAGCTTTAGTGGAGAAAGTTTGCTCTGATGATATTTTATCTCCCCTATGTGATGTTCCTATGCCTGTTACCAATGTTAGTGATCCTGATTGGGAAAAGCACTCTACTTTTGATATTGAAAATCTTTTTGGTACCGATTCTAAGGTCAATAATTGTTGTACCATTAGTACTATCCATGTTCCTTCTTATAATGATATGTTTGATGAGTATGCTTTGCAAAATAGCTGTTTTCTAGCTTGTGATGATACTAAACCTCTAGTTTATGATGGCTATGATGATGAGTATAATATTTTCAGTTCACCTACTTTTGAGGAGAAAATTAGTTATGATTACAATATACCTCCTGTTTTTGATGATTATGGTGATGAGAATAATTATTCTATTGAATCTGCTCCTACTACTATTGTTCATGTGGGGAGTATTAATCCTTTTATGCATGTGGCTCATGATAGGGATGCTTTATGTGATAGTTATATTGTTAGTTCTATTCATGATGCTACTGAAATTTATTATGAGAGAGGGAAACATGGTTTTATGGACCTCAACAATATTGAGTTTCCCCTCTTTATGTTGCAACTCTTGAAGTTGTACTTGTTTTGCCTTCCTATACTTTTTGCTTTGCGCTTTCATGACTTTAAGTTCCTATATGGCGCCTTTGCCTCAAGCTCTTATATGGCGCCCACATGAGCATCTTTGCAAATTACTGCGCCTAGCTCAAAGGCGTTAAAGAAAAGCACTCTTGGGAGATAACCCAATGTTTTTACATTCAGTAATTTTTCTTTTATTTGAGTCTTGGAAGTTATTACTACTGTAATGACCGCTCCTTATCCTTTTTATTTCGTTTTTGTGCCAAGAGAAGCCTCTAATTTGAGTGAGGTAAGATTTGGGGATGTTGCTGTCCTGAAACAGTTTTCGGTGCTGCACCGTAAAAATTCGTGAAAATTCTCTGTATATCTTTTGGACCTGCGATTTCTTGTGAATATGCCCCAGGTTATATCCAAACTTTCATTAGTTGAACACTTTTTGATTTGAGCAACAGAAAACCCCTCATAAATTTGTCCTTTGTCAGCTGTTCTGTTTTGACAGATTTCTGCCAATATTTGTGTTTGCCGCTTTATCGCTTTCTTTTTGAGTTCTTTTGATCACGGAACTTTTGGGGAAGTTGGTACAGTAGTATATGCTTAATATGTGGTGGTTTTAGGTTGAAACCTGAAGCAAAAGAGGCTGATTCATTGTTATGCTTACACTAATGTTGCTAATAGAATTGTGTTTAGTTTTGTATGAAGGAAGTTTTCAAGTGTAGGGATTGGAGAATGATGAGATGAGATGAATAATGGACAAAAGCTCAAGCTTGGGGATGCCCATGTCACCCCAAGAAATATCCAAGAAGTACAAGCGTCAAAGCTTGGGGATGCCCCCTAGGCACCCCCTTCTTCATCGGCAAAAATTAGGTCACCTTTCAAAACACTATATTTTTATTTCTTCATGCACTATGCGTTTTTCTTGGAGCGTCAGTTGTTTTTGTTTTCAGTTTTATTTTGCTTTGTTTGCTGCAATAAATGTTTGGAACACGTCATGTGTTTGGAGAGAGACATGCTCCGTTTTTCATTTGCCAAGAACACTCCGTTTTTCACTCTTATCGTTTCAACGAGTGTTCTCTTTTTCTGCTACTGCGTTTAGCTTGCATTTTTTGCCTTGATTTTTGTTCAGATCTTGTTTTATATTTGCATCAAGGTGTATTTGGACCTCTGGTATATGTTGGTTTTCCTCAAAAGAGTTGTTTATAAAAAGTTCGAATGGTGTTGGAAAAGAGAAAAAGTTTCATGCAAAAAAGTGGTACAAGAAGGAGCTTGTGTAGACTGCGGCCTAGGCTTTTGTATGTCGTGCTTGATGTCTTTTTGATAGTATGCTTAGTGGTTTTGCTGTAGCATGACTTGTCTCAAATGACTGAGATTGCTTAATGAGCCTTTGAAAAAATCATGCATTGTTTATATTATTTGGAAGCATTAATTTGGTTTTCTCCTTTGATGCTTTATTTGGGTTGACTTCGCACATGCTTACACCATGTTGACTACAAAATAAGTCGCCTATAGCCTCTATGATCATTTGGTTTTTGACTTGTGATACCACTTTATGCTTCTTTCAATGATGTTTTGTCGCTTTGCATGATTATGGCCGTTATTGCTCTCTTAGTTGGTCGCTCCCAGTCTTTTGCTAGCCCTCATTTTGTACTGAGTATGAGCTCTACTCGTGCATCCAACTCCTAAAAACCAAGTTTGCCATTGTGTCCACTATAAATTCCTATGCATGGTATTTGCAAGCCATTCCAAGTAAATTTTCATGTGCTACCTTTCAAAAAACCTTCAAAATACTTCTCATTTTGTGACACTGTTTTTAGCTCATGGGGACGTAGTGGTCGGATTTGCTATCTTCCATATTGTCTTATTCCAAAAAGAAAAAAAAGAAAAAAAGGAAAGAAAAAAGGTACTCCTCCATGGTATGTGAATGTTGGTGGACACCCAATGGAATCGGTTAGCCATGGTTTGAGAAAGGAAAAAATGTGGGGATGAGTGCCAAGCTTTATAAAAGAGCACAAAAGTACCAATCTCTCTCTCAAAAACTTGCTTCATTTTTGTATGAAAGATAGTAAGAACCCCATTGCCAGCCATTGACAAAAACAACCACCTCTCAAAACCAATATTTATCTCTCTGTTTTACAAATGAAAAGCTCTAGCACATGTTTAATCACTGCTTCCCTCCGCGAAGGGCCTTTCTTTTACATTTATGTTGAGTCACCACCTTCTATCTTTATGCACCGTCTAAGAGAGCATAGTTGTCATTCTTAGTATAATGTGCATTGTCCCAAAGTTTATCATTGATTGATTCATGACTATGGTTTCACTTGTTCTTAAATTATTTGTATCTAGTCGCCCTCTTAAACTTGAAGGTGTCCTATGCATTTATGTTTTGCTCTCCATGAAGGACAAGCTGAAAACCATTTGTATGTTTTTCCTTATGATTTGAACACGCGTTTGACTTTCATTGTTTCATTTTCATGATCTTTTGTTTGTGTTCTTTTTCATGTTATAACATGATTGCTAAGTTTCTTCTATCAAGATTATGTCTTTCATGCCCATGTTTTAAGTTCTTATGATCCCAGCACTCAATGCTTTCATAGATGATTAAGATTGTGTAGGTGCATGTCACCTCAAAAATTATTTCTTTTGTTATCACTTACCTACTCGAGGATGAGCATGAGTTAAGCTTGGGGATGCTGATACGTCTCAAACGTATCTATAATTTTTGATGCTACATGCTTGTTTTTACACTATTTGCCTTGTGTTTCGTTACACTTCATGGCATTTTTATGTGATTTCCGGAACTAACCTATTGACAAGATGCCACAGTGCCAGTTCCCTGTTTTCTGCTGTTTTTGTGTTTCAAAGCTACATAGGAAATATTCTCAGAATTGGACGAAACAAGTTCCAGAAGTCTTATTTTTCCCGGACGAAGGACGAAGACCAAATGAGAGCCGGAGGGGGGCCAGAGGCTGCCCACACACCAGGGCGGCGCGGCCCAGGCCCTGGTCGTGCCCCCTATGTGGGAGGAGGCCCTGGCAGCCCCCTGACGATGCCCCTTCGCCTATATAATGCCTCGGGACGGAAAACCCTAGGAGAGTCGGCGAAATTTCCAGAACAGTTCCGTAGCTCCGCCGCCGCCGCCGACGAATTTCGGGGGACAGAAGTCTCTGTTCCGGCACCCTGCCGGGACGGGGAAGTGCCCCCGGAGCCATCTCCATCGGTCTCCATCACCGTCTCCACGTCTCCATCGACCTCACCACCATCTCCATCAACCTTGCTATCTCCTATGATGAGGAGGGAGTAGTTCTCCCCCGGGGCTAAGGGCTCTACCGGTAGCTATGTGGTTCACCTCTCTTTCCCATGATGTGATCTTTATGTGATCGTGAGCTTTGTATCATGTTGAATAAGTAGATGCTACTCTTCATCATTATGTGTACTCTAGTGGTGTTATTAAAGTAATCTATTCGTCCTGCCATGGTGTAACGGTGATAGTGTGTGTATCATGGTGGTACTTGGTCTAGGCTACGATTGTGATCTCTTATGGATTATGAGAATAATTATCACTATGATAGTATTAAAGTGATCTATTCCTCCTTTCATGGTGTAATGTTGACAGTGTGTGCACCGTGTTAGTACTTGGTCTAAGTTGAAATAATATCTATCTTGAGTTGTGATTTGATTTGGATATCTCTATGAGTGGTGTTTGTCAAGTACTTGATGAACTTTGAGGAGTGCTTCATAGCCCTACGCAATGATTAGTGTTATTCAATAGGAGAGTAATTCAGAGTACCATAGTAAAGAGAAGTTATTTATTTGTTCAATTATGTTATATTTGTTGGGAGTGTGTCCACTAGTGAAAGTATGATCCCTAGGCCTTGTTTTCAAGCTTTGCACACCGTTTACTCGCTGCTTTGTTACTTGTTTGCTTGCTGCCATTTTTATTCCAGATTGTATTTACTAATTATAATCATCCATACCACTTGTATTTCACTATCTCTTCGCCGAACTAGTGCACCTATACATCTGACAAGTGTATTGGGTGTGTTGGGGACACAAGAGACTTTCTGTATCATAATTGCAGGGTTGCTTGAGAGGGATAGCTTTGACCTCTTTCTCCCTAAGTTCGATAAACCTTGGGTGATCCACTTAAGGGAAACTTGCTGCTGCTCTACAAACCTCTGCACTTGGAGGCCCAACACTGTCTACAAGAACAGACGCGTGCGTAGACATCACCCAATATGAATTATATTGTACAAAACACGCATTTTTCATTTTGTAATTCTTTTGTTTGAATCCCTTAGTCTATTTACTATTTACGTGCCCTTGGTTTCTTAGTACTACTCAGTTTTGCCCTCAAGTACTGTCACAAATGCTCACAGAAGCCCAAACTTATCCTGATTGGTTGAGCCGTTGTCACACGGATCGACTCCACCAACCGTTGATCCACTGATCTAACGGGCAGTATACCCCTCTCCGTCTCTTCATGGCCACCCTTCTCTCTCTCTTCGTGGCCACCCCTCTCTCTCTCTGTCGGTGGATCAACGGTTGGTGGAGTCGATCCGTGTGACAAGAGACATACATTTATGGATTATTTTGCCACGTAACTATATTCCCTCTATTTATGCATTATTTTCCATGATTTAAAAATGTTAAACTAAAAAGTGGTATAATTTTGGTGTAAACAAGAGACATACATATTTGCGGATTTCGGTGAATGGATTATTTATCACCCCTCTAACAATTATCAACTATCTTATTATTCCTTTTCTTTTAGGGAATATAGTTTCGGTAATTTGAAACGGCCCAAAAGTGGTATAATTTTGGTAGAAACATGAGACATACATATTTGGCATATTTGGGGGATTTCGGTGAATGGATTATTTATCACCCCTCTAACAATTATCAACTATCTTTAGCATTCCTTTTCTTTTAGGGAATATAGTTTTGGCAATTTGAAACGGCCCAAAAGTGGTATAATTTTGGTAGAAACATGAGACATACATATTTGGCATATTTGGGGGATTTCGGTGAATGGATTATTTATCACCCCTCTAACAATTATCAACTATCTTTAGCATTCCTTTTCTTTTAGGGAATATAGTTTTGGCAATTTGAAACGGCCCAAAAGTGGTATAATTTTGGTAGAAACATGAGACATACATATTTGGCATATTTGGGGGATTTCGGTGAATGGATTATTTATCACCCCTCTAACAATTATCAACTATCTTTAGCATTGCTTTTCTTTTAGGAAATATAGTTTTGGCAATTTGAAACGGCCCAAAAGTGGTATAATTTTGGTAGAAACATGAGACATACATATTTGCCATATTTGGGGGATTTCGGTGAATGGATTATTTATCACCCCTCTAACAATTATCAACTTTCTTTAGCATTCCTTTTCTTTTAGGGAATATAGTTTGGGATATAGTTTTGGTTATTTGAAACGTCCCAAAAGTGGTATAATTTTGGTATAAACATGAGACATACATATTTGTGGGATTTCGGTGAATGCATTATTTGTCACCCCTCTAACAATTATCAACTATCTTTAGCATTCCTATGTTCCCTAACACTTATTTTTTTGGTAATTTCGGTGAATGAACACACTAACTTTGAAAACAACTACAAGTACATGTAACTGAATAATGGATTTGTAACAAGGGATCCTTTGTAACAACTTCTAGCGCTTGATGAGCAATGATAAGAATACGATCGCAATTATACAACAACAAAAATAACCAGCCATCAGATTAGCTTGCTTCTTCAACTCGATCAGCTACTTTAACTGCTTGTTCATTTTCTTCAGTTCTCCCTTCACTTCCACCAGTTCTGCATTGGGAGCATTAGGCATAATCAGAATGGCTCCTCTCTCCACCGCATTCTCTACAACAAGTCCCCCCCTCCCAAATTGCGCTCCCCAATAGCGCCAATTGATTCCTGCAATTTAAGCCTCTGAACGTACACATCGATCCACTCAAAATACCTGCATTTCTTTAGGATCTGAAAACAACAATGTGAACCCTAAATCCCAAATTCGAGGGAATAACAAGAAAATCGAGAGAAAACAGAGCAATTGGAGCGAGATCTAACCTTATCCCCCTCTCTATATGGCAAGCTCTCGCATGCAAGGAACTCACGTCCACGGTTGCCGTTGTCGTCCGTCTTACAGATCGACCGCTTCAGAGGCTCCTGGCGTGGGCAGTCAGGGCATCTTGTCAAAGGCACGAGTCCATACTGCGGCCATGAAGAACGGGAGGTCAAAGAGAAAGTAGACATCACCCGCCTGCCGGAGAAGGGCTGCCGCTGGCGGAGAAGAAGAACAATGGGGCACGGGGAAAGAAAGGGGAAGCAATGGCACGGGCACGGGCGCGGGGCTGGCTCGGGCTCCCATTTTGCAACGGTCACCTGGGTAAGCTGTGGGTCCGGCACGCTAACATGGACAAGTTGTGGGTCCCACGATGATCTGGATAAGTGGAGACGTGTCCACTGCGGGGCACCAACAACGGCCCCACTTGCCAGCACCAACCAATGGTCAACTAAACGGGATTCCTCCCGTCCGAGCTCCTTGTGAGGGTTTTAGACAAGCGCTTGGGCAAAACTGAGGAAAAACTAAGCGGCTGGGGAAAACTGAGCACAACTAAGGACCCGAGGGCACGAAAATAGAAATCCCTTTCTTTAACGCCTTTGAGCTAGGCGCAGAAAGTGCGAATCAAGTAATATCAAGTGATGAAGCATCAAACTCATAATTTGCTCTAAGAATAGAGTCAAAAAGTAATTTCTTTCTCTTTCTAGGGAAGTGTTCCATACCTTTCTTAAGTGGGAATGGATATTTGATGGTGCCTTCCCTCATATCAATGATGGCACCTACAGTTCGAAGAAAGGGTCTTCCCAAAATAATAGGACATGAAGCATTGCATTTAACATCCATAACAAGAAAATCAATAGGAACAAGGTTATTGTTAACCATAATATGAACATCATTAATCCTTCCAAAGGTTTCTTCTTAGCAACATCAGCAATAGGAACATCATAATAACACTTTTCAAGCGGTGGTAAATCAAGCATGTCATAAATTTTTCTATGCATAATAGAAATACTAGCACCTAGATCACATAAAGGATGGCAATCAAAACCATTAACATGCATATCAATGATGGGTTCCCAACCATCTTCTAACTTCTTGGGAATAGAAGCTTTTTGCTTCAACTTTTCATCCCTAATTTTCATGAGACCATTGGTAATATGCTTAGTAAAAGCAACATTTAAAGAACTAGCATTAGGAGTCAAAGCAAGCTTTTGCAAGAACAAAATAACTTCAGATGTATTGCAGCCATCAACATCAAAATCATTAAAAGAAATAGAGCTATCATCTCCTACACTCCGAAAAAATTTAGCACTCTTTTGAAAAAAAGTTTTTGCAGTTTTGGGCTTTTTAACACAAGGATTGGGAGTTTTCTCTTCACCAATCAAAGTAAGAGGATTGCTAGCATTTGGAACAACATCATTAGAGGTAGTAATGGTACATACCTTCATCTTTCTAGCCATCTCATCTTCTCTTTCCCACCTGGCATGCAATTCTACTAACATCCTAACATTTTCATCAATTCTAACTTGGATAGCATTAGCAGTGGCAAAAGTATTGTTCTCTTTCACCTCATTAGGCAACACTTTTAGTTTCAGAAGTTCAACATCATGAGCAAGGCTATCAACTTTAGAAGCAAGAATATCAATTTTGCCTAACTTTTCCTCAACAGACTTGTTAAAAGCAGTTTGCTTACCGATGAAGTCCTCGAACATTACCTCAAGATCGGAGGGCGCGGCCCTAGTGTTGTTGGAGGAATTACCATAAGAGTTACCATAACCATTACCATTTGTAAAAGGATACGGCCTATAATTGTTACTAGTAAAATTGTTCCTATAAGCATTGTTGTTAAAATTATTATTTCCAATGAAGTTTACATCAACATGCTCTTCTTGAGCAACCAAAGAGGCTAAAGGAACATTATTAGGATCTACATGAGTCCTATCATTAGAAAGCATAAGCATTATAGCATCAATCTTATCACTCAAGGAAGAGGTTTCCTCAACAAAATTTACCTTCTTACCTTGTGGAGCTCTCTAGGTGTGCCATTCAGAATAATTTACCATCATATTGTCGAGAAGCTTGGTTGCGGCGCCCAAGGTAAGGGACATAAAAGTGCCTCCAGCAGCTGAATCCAATAGGTTTCTTGAAGAAAAATTCAGTCCTGCATAAAAAGTTTGGACAATCATCCAAGTAGTCAGTCCATGAGTAGGGCAATTCTTTATCATAGATTTGATTCTTTCCCAAGCCTGAGCAACATGTTCATTATCAAACTGGCTAAACTTCATAATATTGCTACGCAAAGCTATGATCTTAGCAGAAGGATAGTATCTTCCAATAAAAGCATCCTTACACTTAGCCCAAGAATCAATACTATTTTTAGGCAAAGACAGCAACCAATCCTTAGCTTTTCCTCTCAAAGAAAAAGGAAACAACTTAAGCTTAATAATATCACTCTCTACATCCTTATATTTCTGCATCTCACATAGCTCAACAAAATTGTTGAGATGAGCTGCAGCATCATCAGTACTAGCACCAGAAAATTGCTCTTTCATAACAAGGTTCAACAAAGCAGGCTTAATCTCATAAAAATCAGCAGCAGGAGCAGGTGGCGCAATAGGAGTGCAGATAAAATCACTATTATTAGTGCTAGTAAAATCACACAACTTGGTGTTCTCATGAGTACCCAATCTAGCAAAGCTAAAAGCAGACAAGTAAAAACAACTATAAAGGAAACTATTTTTTTTTGTATTTTTGATAAAATGATGCAAGTAAAAATAAAGTAAAGCAAAACTAAAACAAAGTAAAGGATGTGCGTGCGAAACTCCCCTTGCAGAAGTCTTCTTCCTCCCCGGCAACGGCGCCATAAAACAGCTTGATGCGGACGGTATTGATATATAGATCATCGACCAGTTGGGAACCCCAAGAGGAAGGTATGATGAGCACAGCAGCAGTTTTCCCTCAGTAAGAAACCAAGGTTTATCAGTCTAGTAGGAGAAAGCCAAACTTAAGAGGGTGATGCTTGCTAGCTTAGTGACACTCCAACAAGGGCGCCGTTTATGATTCTTGTTAGCGCATCTTCAACTAGTAGCAACGCGGAACCTGCACACAACACAACCAAATACTTTGCTCCCAACTTACGATGAGGTTGTCAATCTCACCGGTTTGCTGTAAACAAAGGTATGAGCGTATCGAGTGGAAAGCAATAGTAGTATGTGAGAAAGTAAACAGTGCGAGTAATAGTAAACAGGTGATAGCAATGTAAAGGAAATTGGACCAGGGTCCACAGTTCACTAGTGGTGTCTCTCCATAAAATAAATAGCACATGCTGGGTAAACAAATTACAGTTGGGCAATTGATAGAATAAAGATAACATGCATATGTCGCGAGGATCACTATGAGATTTACTCTGGGCATTACAACAAAATACATAGACCATCATCCAACTGCATCTATGACTAATAATCCACCCACGGGGAAACATCCGAGGACCCCGTGAGTATTAAGTTGCGAACAACAGATAACTGCATTAAGCAAAGTGTGTAATGTAAACAAAGCATATGCCCTTGGACATAAGAATGTTGTTTTCTCCCTAGTGGCAATAGCACATCTACAACCTTAGAGGTTTATGTCACTCCCCAGATTAAATAGAGGCATGAACCCAACTATCGAGCGTAAATACCCCCTCTTGGAGTCACTAGGTATCTACTTGGCCAAGATAGCTACTAACAACGGAGAGCATGCAAGATCATAAACAACATAGAGATAACATAAGATAATATTCAGCACATCAACTCAACATAACACCAATATTCATCGGATCCCAACAAACACAACATGTAGAATTACATAACGGTGATCTCGATCATGTAAGGCAGCTCACGAGATCTAAATATGAAGCACATGGTGGAGAAGACAACCATCTAACTACTGCTATGGACCCATAGTCCAAGGTAGACTACTCACTCATCGCGCCGGAGGCAAGCATGGCAATGAAGAAGACCTCCGGTGGCGATTCCCCTCTCCGGCAGGGTGCCGGGAAGAGCTTCTGGGCCCTCCCGATCTCGGGTCGACGACGGCGGCGGATCGCGATGTGTTTCTGGAAAATTGATCGGGTCCTTAGGTTTTTCCCGTCGGGGGGTCATTATAGGCGAAGGGGCAGCGTCAGGGGTGGACCAGGGTGGTCTCACCCATAGGGGGCGCGGGCCAGGGGCAGGCCGCGCCGTCCTATAGTGAGGCTAGCCTCTGGCTTGGCTCCGTCTCCTCTTCGGTCTTCTGGAAGCTTCGTTTAATATCTGGATGTTCGGCTTTTGTTTTGTCCAATTCTGAGAATATTTCCTGTGTAACTTTTCTGAAACACAAAAACAGCAGAAAATAGGGAACTGGCACTGTGGCATCTTGTTAAGAGGTTAGTTCCGGAAAATGCATAAAAACGCCACGAAGTGTAATGAAACACTAAGCAAATGGTGTAAAAACAAGCATGGAGCATCAAAAATTATAGATACGTTTGAGACGTATCACCGCCTCGGCCACCACCTCGAGCCCTCATTTCGCCTACATAAAGTCCCTGACCCTTAAAACCGAGGGGGTTCGATGTTTTTCCAGATAGAGTTCCATTGCGCCGTCACCACCAGAAACCTCGATTCGGAACCAGAAACTCTATTCTGGCACCCTGCCGGGACGGAGAATTGGAGGAGATCATCACCATCATCATCACCGACGCATCTCCATCAACCATCCATGATTCCCCCATCCATGTGTGAGTAATTACCACTGTAGGCTGAAGGGGGTGGTAGGGATTGGATGAGATCACTCATGTAATTGCTATAAGATTGTTAGGGTATGGTGCCTAGTGTCCGTTATTAGTGCTTTTGACATTATTGCAACTTGTTGTGCTTAATGCTTGTCATTTTGGGCCCGAGTGCCATGATCTCAGATCTTAACATGTTATTAATTCATGAGGATAATTATTGTTTATGATCTTACCTGCAAGTTGTATACACATATCATTGTCCGGAACCCGAGGCCCCAAAGTGACAGCAATTGGGATAACTGGAGGGGATGGCTGTGATGTGAGGATCATGTGTGTTCACGGAGTGTTAAAGCTTTGCTCCGGTACTCTATTAAAAGGAGCACCTTAATTACCAGTAGTTTCCCTTGAGGCCCCACTACAAATGGGCTGGTAGGACAAAAGATGTTGTGCAAGTTTCTCATTGCGAGCACGCATGACTAAATACGGAACACATGCCTATGGTTGCTTAGTACTAGGATGCTTTATCATTATTTATCTGCAATTGCCCATGTCTTGATTACTATATGAATTATCTTGTCCATGCAACGACCGTTCATCCATCCCTATGCCTACAGTATTATAATCCTGTTGTTTACTATAGTCACCACTACTGTCTTTATTTTATTACTGCTGCTATTATTTTACTACTGCCACTACTATAAAGCTGTTGCTACTGATAAACTGTTGCGAGCAAGTCTATTTCCAGGTGCAGCTGAACTGACAACTCATCTGTTAAGGCTTATAAATATTTTTGGCTCCCCTTGTGTCGAATCAATAAATTTGGGTTTTACGTCCCTCGAAGACTATTGCGATCCCCTATACTTGTGGGTCATCAAGACTATTTTCTGGCGCTGTTGCCGGGGAGTATAGCTTTATTTGTAAGTTCACTTGGAAGTGATATTGTTCGCTGCAATCCATTCATCATGGGTAAACCTCGTGATGGGAAATTCCCTATATTGCCATCCATTACAAGAAGAGGTACAACTCTGAACACCTCTGTTGCTCTTGATTCACCATCTGTGATGAGTAAGCTTCTTACACCACCACATGCACATGCTACACATACTGCTACTTCTGAAAATGATTCTGATAATTTTGATGATGCTTCTACTGTGCTTGATGAGAGTGGTTCATTAGGTCCTTTCCTAGATGCTACAATTGCTAGAACTAAACAAACTGAAAACACTGTTACACCTGTTAGTTCACCTGAGTCTAGAGAATGTCCTAGTGATGATCTTGAGGAAACTTATATTGAACTTAATGATGAATTTATTGAAGAGTTTCATTCTACTAGAGATGTGAGTGCTGTTAAAAATCTTCTTGCAAGACGTGCTGTTAGATATAAATTGTCTCCTGATGCTAAGTTTGCTACATCTCCCATAAACATTAAAGATAAGGATTATGATTTCTCTTTGAATTTATCTTATATATATATTGTTGAGAAAGAGCCTTTTTGTGGTACTAAAAATGAAAGTGCTATAGAACATATGAATGAGCTCTCTGCTTTGAGTAACTTATTTTCTGATGATATTAAGAAACGCACCAACTTTGTCACTAAATTTTTCCCTCTCATTGAAAGATGAAGCTAAAACTTGGTTTAATAATATGTCTCTTGGATCTATTGATAGTCCTACTGGTTTGGTTAATGCTTTCTTTCAGAAATATTTCCCTGCTAGTGCTCAACATGCTACTTTGCAAAAAATCTTTGACTTTGAACAGGTAGAAGGAGAGAAACTACCTGAATCATGGGCAAGGTTCTGTTCTTTAATTAGAGCATGGCCTAGACTTCCATTAGCTAAAAATGAACTGATTGATATATTCTATAATGGACTAACTGTTGAATCTAGGACATACCTGGATAGTTGTGCTGGTTGTGTTTTCAGGAAAAGAACTCCTGCTGAAGCTGAGGAATTAATGGCTAAAATAAGCCATAATTATGATGATTGGACTATACTTGAGCTAACCCCAACACCAACACCAAAGAAGAGGGGAATGATTGAATTAAATGATGAAGTGATGAGGGAAGCCAGGAAATATCTTAAGGAGAAGGGTATTAAATCTAAAGATGTGAAGAATCTACCACCTATAGAAAAATTATATAAGCCAATCCCTCACTCATCCACTATTGAGGTACACTCTCTCCAACGCTTTGATAATAGAGATATTCCCTACTCCAAACCTCCTGATCAATGCTTAGATGAATTTGATAATTATATTGTTAAGCAGGATAACTTTAATAAGAGGGTGCAGAATCATCTAATGGAAAATTCTAGAGCAATTAATAAGTTGCATGATATTGTGGAGAAAACCTCTAATGATGTTAGAATGCTAGTTAAACATTTCCAAATGGTTCAAACTCAAATTGATCAGCTCACTAAGGTGCAAAGAGATTTGCTAGTTAACGCTTCTAGAGAAAAACATGCTTATGAAATAAGCACTAGAAGTGGTGCTTCTACTCAAGATCCTTTATATCCTGAAGGACATCCTAAAAGAATTGAACAAGATTCTCAATGAGATATAGATAATAGTACTCTTTCTAAGAAAAAGAAGAAGAAACATAAAACAGTTGTAGAATCTTCTGAATCTGTTAAAGATCCTAATAGTGTGTCTATCTCTGATGCTAAAACTGAAAGTGGTAATGATAAAAAATGATGCTTCTGATAAAGAAGAAATTGAAGAGGAACCTGAAAAGCATACTAAGAATACAAAGTACACTAAGGAAGATTTCATTGCTAAAGAATATGGCAGTGAGAGAGAACCTTGGGTGCAAAAACCAATGCCTTTTCCTAATAAGAAATACAAATCAAAGGAAGAAGAACACTATAATAAGTTTTTTGAATGGATGAAACCTTTGTTTTTGCAAATTCCTTTGACTGATGCTATTAAATTGCCTCCTTATTCGAAATATATGAAAGACATTGTTTCTAATAAAAGGAAGATTCCTAATGAGGAAATTTCCACTTTGCTTGCTAATTATTCTTTTAATGGCAAGGTTCCAGAGAAGCTTGGAGATCCCGGTATACCAACTATTCCATGCTCCATTAAAAATAATTATGTTAGAACTGCTTTGTGTGACTTGGGAGCTGGAGTTAGTGTTATGCCTTTTTCCCTCTATAAGAGACTTGATCTGGAAAAATTGATATCAACTGATATATCTTTGCAAATGGCTGATAAGTCTACTACTATTCCCGTTGGTATATGTGAGGATGTTCCCGTTCAAGTGGCTAATAATTGTTTGATATTAACTGACTTTGTTGTGCTGGAAATGCCCGAAGATGATAATATGTCTATTATTCTTGGGAGACCTTTTCTTAACACTGCAGATGTTGTTATTGATTGCAACCAAGGGAAAGTAACTTTTAATGTTAATGACAACGAGCACACAGTTTATTTTTCCAAGAAGATTGATAGGAAATATGGTCTAAATTCAATTTAAAACATTGAGACCATTAAAGTTGGAGAAATCTATTGTTCTAGGCTAAGGCCACAAGAAGAATATGAGATTATCATGGTTGGGACTATACCTATCAAGGTTGAGGCAACATAATCATTTAGTGAAATGCAAAGTTTTGTTTCATAAATTTTTTTTTTGGTAACAAGACTTGATCAACCTTGTTAACAAAGTGGTTTTTGAATGAATGAAACTATGTTTTCACCATGTTTACTTTGGTTTACTCATGTTTTCACCATTCCCAATTATGCTTTCACCATGTTCACCCATGTTTCCGCTGATTAGTTGCATATTTGAGTGTCTTAGAACTTCTGTAGATTTGGTTTGAATTTGTTTTCCATCGTTCCATAATCGCTTTCCTGTGTTTTTAATCATCTATCAATTTCTAAAAACCCCCAGAAATAAAGTTTCTCAAAAAATTCCAAAAAACTTTTATTAAATTTTTATGTCTAAAATGGGGCAGAGAGGCACCTGGAACAACCAAGGGGGACCCACCATGCCACCACACTGATGACCCACAAGTATAGGGGGTGTATCATAGTACTTTCGATAAATAAGAGTGTCGAACCCAACGAGGAGCAGAAGGTGTTGACAAGTAGTTTTGATCAAGGATTCACTGTAAATACTAGCAAACGGGTTTTCAGGGGTATTTGATAATGCAAATAAATAAAGTACGAGTAAATAAAAGACAATAGTAATAATTGCTGCGAGCGGCCCAATCCTTTCTAGAGCAAAGGACAAGTCGGTTGTGTTACTTATGATTACCAAACGTTCCTAAGGACACACGGGAGTTTCTGTCAAGTGCTTTCGCTTCATATAGCTAAGTAATCTTCATTGGTTTGATAAGTGTTATGGGGGTGAACCTATTCTAATGCACTACCCCAACTTAGACTAATACACACTTGTGATTATACCCCTTGCAAGCATCCGCAACTACAAGAAAGTAATTAAGATAAATCTAACCACAGCCTTAAACTCTGAGATCCTACACTCCCTGGTGCACTAGTTTCCTAACAGGGGTTTAGGTTTCTGTCACTCCGGCAACCCCACAATTAGTAGCCAAATACACAATACATTCTACTAGGCCCATAAAGGTGAAGTATCATGTAGTCGACGTTCACATTACACCACTAGTAAAATAGCACCACAACATAAATATATCAAACCATTAAATATTACTCAACATAGTTCCACTACTAACATCTTGACTTCTCCCATGTCCTCAAGAACTAAATGAACTACTCACAAGACATCATATGGATTATGATCAGAGGTGAAATAATGATAAATAACAATCTGAACATAAACCTTAATTCAACAGTTTCACTCAATATCATCAACTACAAAAGTAATTAACACCGGGAAAGTTTCCCCTATGAATTGGACAAGATTCATCCCAAGATGTTACAGCGAGACGGCGTGGTGATGATGGTGATGAAGATGCTGGTGGTGATGATGATGATCCCGATAAAGCCCAGCTCGATGGCGATGACGATGGCGATGATTTCCCCCCTCCGGGAAGGAATTTCCCCGACATATGTCTGCCTGCCGGAGAGCTTTCTCTCTCGGTGTGTTTTTCACCCCGTAGAGGTGGAGGAGTCTATCTGCGATTCCCCCCAGGTCTTAGGTTATCGGGGAGACGATATACGCGAAGGGGTGATGGCAGAGATGGGCCAGGGCGACCACACCACCAGGTGGCGCGGCCAAGGGCTGGCCTGCGCCACTAGGTGGTGTGGCCCCCTGGTGGCCCACCTCGCCCTCTCCTTCCGGCTGCTTCCGTCTTCCGATGAAATATGGATTTCTGGATATTTTCCTGGAATTGCTGCTCTTCAGAAATATGGTGTCTTGACGGTCCTTTTTCTAGCAGAATCCTGACTCCGGCAGCAAACTCTCCAATAATCATCAAACATGTGAAAATAGAGGAAACAACATAAGTATCATCTCTAAATATGAAATATATCAATGAATAACAGCAAATTATGATATAAAATAGTGATGCAAAATGGACGTATCAACCCCCCAAGCTTAGACCTCGCTTGTCCCCAAGCGAAAACTGAACTCGGTAAACATGACCACAGGTTTATGAAGTGAACTGTCGATAAACAAAATATGGACAAGAAGCATCACACTTACCAGGGCATAAGTCATAATAGACAACAACTTCCCTTTATATAATTTAACTTGCAATGAGCAAAGGGAATCACAGTAAAGGTGCACAAGGTAAATCATGATTGGTGATGGCAAACCTTTGTTCTTGGTCAGAGAACAATGAACAGATTGTACTTATATTTTGATCGGAGCCTTTTATATCAGAGCTTATATAGAAAAAATCACATGCTCAATCATAACAATATCTTTACAGTCATCGATAGCTTCCAAAGATATATTCTTTCAGATAAAAGCATCATACTAAACAAAGGAAGATAGTAAACAAGATTGAATAAATCAACATATGGATGGTTGGATCATAACAACTCAAATGCTTGCTTGAGATAGAGGGGAATAGGTTGACTCAACATAAAAGTAAAAGATAGGCCCTTCATAGAGGGATTAATCATGTGCTAGAGCTTTTTATTTCTAAAACAGAGATGAAAATTGTTTTGAGAGGTGGTTGTTCCTGTCAACGACTAGTAACGGAGTTCTTGCTATCTTCCATACTAAACAAGTGAGCGGTTCCGAATTTTTTGAAATAATTGGCACATTTGTGCTCTTTTATAATTTGGCACTCCTCCCCACTTTTCCTTTCACAAACCATGGCTAACTGAATCCATCGGGTGCCCACCAACTTTCACATACCATGGAGGAGTGCATTTTTTTATGATAGTGGTCTGACCAGCTCCCTTGCAAAATTAGTGACGAGCAGATGAAGCATGCAAGTCAAGGGGTACTTAATTTAGTATGGAAGATAACAAACTCAACCACTACGTCCTCATGAGCTAAAAACAGTGTCACAAAATGAGAAGTATTTGAAGGATTTTGAAAGGTAGCACATGAAAATTTACTTGGAATGGCTTGAAATACCATGCATAGGAATTTATAGTGGACTCTTTGGAAGTGACTTGGTTTTTGGGAATTGGATGCACAAGAAGTATTCCCCCTCAGTACAGGTTTTTGGCTAGCAAGGCTAGGTAGCAAGCATAAGAGTTGAATGAAACAAACAAACATACATGTGATAGAAAACAATCATGCAAACTTCCTTGAAAGTACAAACAATCTTAACTTGAGAATACTAATGCTTATGAGCCAATCTTGAAGGAAAGATGATGAAATAATGTATCTACATGTGTTTCCCTCTTTTCTACTCAAGCCTCAAAGTATTGTTGCTACTGACCATTGCTAAGTTTTCCAAAACCAACTAGATTTACTCATGCTCCCAAAGTGATACCAATACTAATCAACAAGACTAATCATATAAGAAAAATTGCAAACTAAAATAAAGTGTGCAAAAAGTAAATGATAAGACTTCTCATTAATATTTCATAACGGCAACTCACACCAAGGGATACATAGATAACCAACTAAAGGGAGATACTTCCACACTGCAACCTATCCTATATGATAACTTCTCTATTCATGATATGACTCTACTTGAAAAGTAAATGGGTAAAAGGTAATGATGTGATACCGCGGCACTCCCCCAAGCTTGGAACAAGCCAAGGGGATGCCAATACCAATGACGAGTTACTCCTTCGGTGGAGGTAGTGAGTCTTTAGTAAGCTTCTCAATCAGCTCCTTCAACTCATCAATCTTGTAGGTGAGATTATGAATCATCTCCGAATTATCCTCAATACGGTTCATGAACATGTCGGACTGCGAATCCTAGCTCTTGGAATTATTTTCCCATTCTTCTTCACGCTTGAAACTTTCTTTCTCTACACTGTTAGAACGATCTATATCCCAACTAGAGGGTAATTTTGATTTAGGCACCCTTTGGAATTGACGCTCATGTATTAGAGTATGGAAAGGGTTGTTGCCTGAAGAAGATGTCCTTGGAGCTAAAGGGTGGCGTGGAACACCTCCTCACACTACTAGAAATCCCCTTATTTCCGACGATGGATTATAATACCCGACGGCCCGTCGGTTAATACACTAATAACCGACAGTACCAGTAATACCTGACGGTTATTGCCATCCTCTCGGCTATGATCAACAATAACCGACGGTATATTATATGTTCCGACGGGGAAATGTTAACTCTCGGGTATTTGCTTTTATACCTGACGGTTTAGACTAATGTTCGACGGGTATGCCTTAACGGTCGGGTATTAGTTCTTTATACACGACGGGGAAAAGAAAACGCTTGGCCATCAAGCCTACTATCCGACGGTTGTACCTTCACCGTCGGTTATAAGTATAAATAACCGAGAGGGGAGTAGTAATAGCCAACGGTTTGACATTACCGTCGGTGATATGTTTTGACAACCGATCCTTTTTGGCATGAGGGATGACCGTGTGAACTAAACTAGGTGAGATCCTACTAACCATATATTGAGAAAAAAATATGAATCCAACCACTTTAAAATTGAAGGACGTGTTGGAATCTGAGAATCCCAATCGACTATCCCAATCGACTGATGACTTTAGAGCATCCTCAAAAAGTAACGATGACCATGCAAGACTAGCGTGCTAGTGATGGTCATAGGCCAAATACATATATGTTCTTAATTCATGGTAAAGGGGGTTAATATATTATTAATATTAATGTTTATGTTTTTAATTAGGCATTAAATGGATATATGTTGGCATCCTTGTCCAGGTGAATGGAGGTAGACTCAACCGCTCGAAAGTGGACGATTAAGATTCTCTAGCTTATCTATAATAATTAAGATGGTAGATATGTTGATAGGAGGAGGTTGCTACTTCATCATTGTAAGTAAAAACATATACTACAAGAGTTTAATGACATGCTTAGCAATGAGTCAACATGTCTCAAATGAAAGATACGAATAAGTTATAAATAGAAAATTAGGAAAAGTATGTGAGGAAGATAAGAAATCAAAATATTAATATGTTCTCTTAAAAAAGCCCAAAACAATAAAATATATAGTTCGCAATGTCAACTATATCAGTTTAAAATATTAAAAATGAATTGAGAAATCCAATGACATGTGAAACATAAGAAGAACTCTATGATTTTGTAGAAAAAATAGCCTAAAAAGGTGCTTATCCGCGCACTTTTCTTGAACTTCTTAGAGCTTGTCACCACCCCAATGCTTGCAACGACGGTGCGAGGGCACGGACGCTGGTCTTCTTCTATTTCTTATTCTTCGGCTTCACTCTCGACCTCTTCCTTCAGCTTTGGGTCTTGGTGATCATCTTCTGAAGGTGTCTTCTCCTTGTTGTTGTTGGCGGAGGCCATGGTGCCTCTAAAACTGAGAACAACTCCTGACAGAAACAGATCGAAACAAAAACACGACAAGAAAACGATATACAGACCTCGGGCAATCTGGGGGGTTATATAGGCAAAAATTAAATAGCAAAATGAAGGCACAGGAGGAAACCGGGATGGAAACGAGTTCTGAGGCGACCACACCACCAGGTGGCGCGGTCAGTAGGGGGCCCGCGCCACGGTGTGGTGTGGAGCCTCCGGGCTCCCTTTCCTACTCGTTTTTGTCTCGTGATCTTTCATATTTAATAAAAACAACAAAAGTATAAATAGAAAAGTTTAACGTGAAACTTTTCTGACTAGAACTGTTACCTATTCGAAAACGGACTCCGCAGTTTCCTGATTTGTTCTTTGATGAATTTTTCTGGAGTTAACACTTTAATAATATCGATATCTTCATTATAAGAATCTCCAGAAATATAATGCTTGAGTCTTTGCCCATTCACCACTTGCGTAATGTTATCTTTAAGCGAAGCAATCTTTATCGCACCTAAACGATACACCTCTTCAATAATAAAGGGTCCTTCCCATTTTGAGAGTAATTTTCCTACAAAAAATTTGAGATGAGACCTATACAATAGAACTTTCTCACCAACATGAAATTCCCTCTTAAGAATTCTCCTATCATGCAACTGCTTCACTTTCTCCTCAAAAAGTCTGGCATTTTCATAAGCTTCATGATGGCACGGTGATGATGATGCTAGAAAGCTTGATTGCGTTTGTTGATGAAGTAAAATAACCGGCTAGTTGGAAACCCCAAGAGAAGGTTTGATGAATATAGCAGCAAGTTTTCCCTCAGTTATGAAACCAAGGTTATCAATCCAGTAGGAAAAAGACAATACTCTAGAAGGTGATGCTTGCTACCTTCGCGACAGCTTCGGACAATTTATAGGGCGCCTCATCCAAGCTTTGCTTTGTTCCCAACTTACGATGAGGTTGTCAATCTCACCGGTTTGCTTGAAACAAAGAGTATGAGCGTATCGAGTGGAAAATGATAATAGTATGCGAGTAAAGTAAACAGTGCGAGTAAAGTAAACAGGTGATAGCAATATAAAGGAAATAGGACCGGGGTCCACAGTTCACTAGTGGTGTCTCTCCATAAGATAAAATAACACATGCTGGGTAAACAAATTACAGTTGGGCAATTGATAGAATAAAGACAACGTGCATATGTCGAGAGGATCACTATGAGATTTACTCTGGGCATTACAACAAGATACATAGACTGTCATCCAACTGCATCTATGACTAATAATCTACTCGTGGCGAATCAATCCGAGAACTCCACAAGTATTAAGTTGCGAATAACAGATAACTGCATTAAGCAAAGTGTGTAATGTAAAAGAGCATATGCCCTTGAGCATATGAATGTTGTTTTCTCCCTAGTGGCAACAGGACATCTACAACCTTAGAGGTTTCTGTCACTCCCCCAGATTAAATAGAGGCATGAACCCACTATCGAGCATAAATACCCCCTCTTGGGGTCACTAGCAACTACTCGGCCAAGATAGCTACTAACAACGGAGAGCATGCAAGATCATAAACAACATAGAGATAACATAAGATAATATTCAGCACATCAACTCAATCATAACACCAATATTCATCGGATCCCAACAAACACAACATGTAGAATTACATAACGGTGATCTCGATCATGTAAGGCAGCTCACGAGATCTAAACATGAAGCACATGGTGGAGAAGACAACCAACTAGCTACTGCTATGGACCCATAGTCCAAGGTAGACTACTCACTCATCGCGCCGGAGGCAAGCATGGTGATGAAGAAGACCTCCGGTGACGATTCCCCTCTCCGGCAGGGTGCCGGGAAGAGCTTCTGGACCCTCCCGATCTCGGGTCGACGGTGGCGGCGGATCGCGATGTATTCTGGAAAAGTGATCGGGTGTTTAGGTTTTTCCCGTCGGGGGGTCTTTATAGGCGAAGGGGCGGCGTCAGAGGTAGACCAGGGGGCCCTCACCATAGGGCGGCGCAGCCAGGCCCTGGGCCGCGCCCCCTAGGGGTGAGGCCGCCTCCTTGCTCCTTTCTATCTCCTCTTCGGTTCTCTGGAAGCTTCGGTAAATTTCTGGATGTTCGGCTTTTGTTTCGTCCAATTCCGAGAATATTTCCTGTGTAACTTTTCTAAAACACAAAAACAACAGAAAACAGGGAACTGGCACTATGGCATCTCGTTAATAGGTTAGTTCCGGAAAATGCATAAAAATGCCATGAAGTGTAATGAAACTATCATATCCTAGGATTAGAGGTCATAAAATAGAGACAACAGATGTGTGCATTGCATTTCATGCATAGAAAATCCGGGGAATTTTCGCGCATTTAAATAAAACATATCAAAGTGATTGGAGTTTCACTTGAGTTGATGGAATTGAAGTAGCTCATCAACTAGAGCGCGATAAACCTCAACATGACCTTTGCTAAAACCTTGTTTTGGGTAGTGATAGTCACACCAACTAAAAGAGATAAGTGAGGTAAAACTAAAATTCTTGACACACCATTTTAGAACCAAATATATATTCACACCAAGATCATCATGGTATTCTTTAAACCCTACTTCTTTTATGCTAAAGAAGTCAACGCAAGTCTTATTCTTTAATCATGAGCTATTCTATATTCTTATGTCCTAGTCTAGTGAGTCCAAATATGAGAAGTGGATAGGTTAACTATCAATGCCAGTTAGATTATAAGATTTGCCATAACTCTAGGTGAGATAACTTAAGAATATTAGAGCCATTCCTATGAAGGCCAACTAGGAGACTTTAGACATTACTCCAAGTCTAATTAGGACAAGTCATTTGATATAGGGGTGATCACATCATAAACCCTAATTCTGGTCTAGACTAGAACCATTCTTAGGAAGTAACCAATACCTAGACTTATGGAGTTAGGTAGGGGAGTATCCAATATGAATCACACAAAGGGGAGATTATATCCTTAATCTAAGAAGGTTGGTTCAACCTATTATAAACCCTGGGTAGAGGGAGTTGATGAAGGAAATAAAATGGATTTATTATGGGAGTTGATGAAGGAAATAGTATGATTATGTCAAGTACATGATCATGCTTGCTGATGAAGATAATTAGGTTAGTTATGAAACCTGGTCTGATAAATAGATATCATCCTAAACCAAGTGTGGAGTAGGAGTCCAACTTAAACACATCTCATATAGGAGCTACCCATCTTGTAAAAGCTATATGAGAAACCTTGATTTGGGTACAAGTTTCCATTGAGTGAAGCATATGGTATAGGTTGAGCAGATCCTAAGGCTTGACCTAAAAACTTAGTTAGTCTATAGATCCTTTGTTGCATTGAGCACATTTCATAGGGAACATTATTTCCTGGTTAAGTGTGATAGCAATCTATCCAATTCCATAACCTCTTATTCATTTACTTGGGGATTCATACCCAAGCATCATTCCAACTTATGCATCACTTGTGATCATAAGCAAACCATACAAACTTAACATACCTTTAACCAAACCATTGTTTCCTAGTAACAACCCTGCTAATAGGAGTCTAGTCCATTACCCAGTAAACCACTCACCTCTTGTTATGTATGTGGACCTCAGATAAAGAGATCTTCATTGTAAATAAAAGAGGTAGTTTATATTTTCAAGTAAAGCATAAATAAAATAATTAATGCCATTGGTATAACTCCATATAACAATTCCATGACATTAAGTAGCAAAATAGTAATAAGCATAGAATCATGCCTTTCACATTTCATTAATAGGAAAGCAAATTGTGGTTAAACACTATTTCTTTGTTTCCTTATAAGATATGATGCAAGATAATATTGCTACATATTACCTTCTGTAATACAAACCTAGCAAAGTATTTTAAATACTCCATAAAAGCTAATTCGAATTATTCAACCAAGATTCACAATAAAGTTCCAATGATGTGTATAATATTTTATGTGCAAGTGCACATATAAAATTCATCCAGTATTGTGTTTTCTAGCAGTAGTGCCCTATGTATATTTGATAAGAAGTTTCAACTTCAAAACCTGCAAAACAGAGAGGAATTCAAATTAGAGTTTTCAAATCAGCAAAAAAAAGAATCAGAAAAAAAGAAGTTTACCTGTCTGCGCAGCCCACCAGCTCGGCCCAGTACCCAGCCGACCGGAGTCCGGCCCATGTACCGTTTCGGTACCGTCACCGACTGGTGGGGCCCATGCGAGGGAAGACAAACGTCTTCTTCCTCTCGCGCATGGACGCCACCGAGACGACGACCTCTCCACGTCGCCGACCGCCGATGTGGACCGCCGCAGTAGCACCGCTGACCGCCACATCCTCGATCTGATCCGTCCGTGTCTATTGGAAACCACCGCGAAGTGATTCGCGCCCGCAACAAGGCATCCTCATCGCCGCCGCATCCCGGCCGTTGCCACCGCAGTGGCGACGTCGTCGGCCTTCCCCTCGACCTCTAATAATTCACAGAGCTCCGCCGTGAACCCCTGTTTCATATAATACCCTTCAATCTCTCTCAGACTGTCCCTGTTCTTCACACTGTCCCGAAAGATCTCGCCAGAGTTCGGCAAGCCGCCGTCGTAAGAGACCTTCCCCGAGTCTTTGGCGTGGTCCAGGAGGACCGCCTTGTCTTGTAGATCATCCAGGTGCAACGAATCGTGGAGAGGAGCTCAGAGATTAGCGAATTCTGCGATTCCTTTCCGCAGCAAGTCGCCAGGAAACTTGACTAAGCACTCTCTGTAGATCATCATCGACGTTGCTGAGCACACCGTCGAACTCCTAGTGAGTTTGCGCTTGTACAGACACCTTTATTGCATCGATTATTCAACCGTAGCTCGGGGAGCAAATCAGTCATCATCCGCAGCCGCAGGATGTGCTCGCCGGAGGTATCTCCGGTGACCATTTGGCGGGGGCGCCACCACTTTTAGGTTCGCCGTCGCGTTCCCGGTCGATTCCACCCACTCGCGTGTCTGGGGATGTCCTCGAGCGTCGCCGCCATCATCTGCTGCTCACCGGCGACAAGCTCCACCGGCGCAATCAATCGTGTGGGCTTGGTCATTGCCGACATGGCAGCTGACTAGGCAAAGGCCCACTAGTCAGTGACTTTGACTGAGTCCACGACCACGTGGCTGTTAACTAGTCTATAGGCCCACTAGTCAGTGGCAGATCTAGATTTGAGCCAGTATGAAAAGTATTAGTCCTGATTAGAAATTCCAGAAAATAATTAGAAATTAGAAAATTCATATCTAACTCAAATAAAATCAGAAAAATGCAAATAATATACCAAAATGACCACAAAAACATAATCTATCTGTTTAACTTTTAATCTTGAATTCTTATTTGAAATAAATCTGAATCAAATTTGAAAACATGCTTAAGTAATATTTTGAACTTAAATTCAAAATCAACTTAAAATAATTCAAACCATTTCTAAGTATCATCTAAATGTTTTAAACCTAAATACTACTACTGTAATTAGAATATCATTATTCCAAGTATAAATTTAAAAAAATTCTATTAGCAACTTAAAATCTTAAATCTATTTTTCTAAATAATTTTTAAGCACTAAACTTTAGGAAAAATCTTGAATATATGAAAACTTGTGTATTAGAGTTATTACTTAATTCTAAGTTATTTCCATCCATAGTTTTATTAAGAGGTAAGTTAAAAATCTTTAATCACTTAAAATTTGGATTCCAACCCTGAAAACCTAGGAAATAAATAACCAGGCTTTCCTAATTATTTCTGAGTAAGAGTTGAAACTTAAAATGAAATTCTAATACTACTTATCATTATGTTACATGTTCTTCAAAAGTTATTATTTTGAAGTATATATAACTTAATCACCTATCATTTCTTTTAGTAATAAAACCAATAACTACCTTACTGTGCTAGTCTAGCCATACTTCCTAATTCAACCATGAGTGGTTAGTTTGATATTCTATTTCAACATGGTATACCTTAGTCAACTAATCATTTGTAACACCTTTGTTGCAACTTATAAACTATTAACTTCCTGACATCACCTAATCACCATTCCTTTAAGTAATAAAAATATCCATTTAGGATTGTGTTCTTCAAAAGTAATTCTTTTTAAGAACATACCAGATAAGCATCACACCAATTTCTATACCCTAAATCTAGCAATGACCTATGCATGTTTAGATTATTAACAACCCTGGAAGCAACCATGAATGGATTACCTGAGCACTACTGGCTCATGACTAACTATTTGAGTGCCTATGCTAGTTTAAATTGTTATCAATTATAGAAACAACTATTTATGGTATCAACAATCTAAACTACCTTGAATGTCCATGCTTCACTAAAATCCTTTTAACATTGAATGAAACTTAGCTTGTTCTCTTGGTATGCTCATCTGTTAACTACTCTTTGGTTATGATAGAATCATGCTAACCCCTAGAACACTAAACCTTAGGTGTAGTGCTTCTAATCAATGATAAACATGTTCTTCAAAAGTTATTCTTTCAAAAGACATTGAAAGTAGTAACCAACTATTCCATTAAGCTTGAACATATATAACTCTATTTGTGTCTTAAGATTGTTGTCAACCCTATGACTAACTGGGTATTCTTATCAAATGAGAATCATCTCAACTTTGCTTGCCCATAACCAACTACTTGATTGCTAATAACAACATACCACTTAAAAGTGTTACTTTCAAGTTTTCACTTATTGCTATACTAATCTTTTGCAATACCTCTTGTATTAAGCTTTATTCTATTACTTTAAAAGTTGTCAGTCAATCTAAAATCCTTTACAACCTTGGGTGGAATGAATTAAAAGTGCAACACATTCTAAAGAAATCACCACACCTCACCAACCCTAAATAATCGGGGTTAGGTTACGCTTAGAGCGATGCATAGCATATATGATGCATATCATGCTGCAGTTCTTTTAACATCATCTTTACCAGATGATGGTGCTATTTCAGTATTGGATTTCTTACGTATCGAAGACCTTGACTTGCATAATCTTGCAGTCAAAAAGGCAAGTTCACTCTTGCTCATATCTATTGATTATGTTTATCAAATTACTTGCAAATATACCTGTGGTATTACTACTGCATCAAAAAGCAAAAGGTTCTCTTTTCATAATTAATATGATTAGTGGTTATCGACCCGTGTGGTGATAACCTAGGAAGGCTGGCAGGTGGAACCACGGTAAGATTGTTGTGGTGGAGGTTCCACTTGCACGGGAAAGTAAACCCTAGGAGCTAATAACCAATGCCGCAGTTATTCTTGTGCCGTAAAAACCGTGTCGTCCAAGAGACTTGGATTGGGACGGGAAAGTCATCTGTATCTTCTCTCGTTCGCATGTCAACGGGCAGCCAGCTGCCGGTCGCGGTAGGTCTTGCGAGACTACTTGCACATGGGTGGGACCCCTTAGTTCCCACGGCACTGGTGTCTATGATGGTCCGCAAGGGACGCCTAGGTACTTCATCGTTGGGGGTGAATATCAGGGGCACAACCTGCTTGCGCGAATTGGGTGGGCATGCGTTGTGCGGAGAAGGTAGTGAATGGCTTGGATCAATGACTGGGCCCCACACCAAGGAAGTGTGGACGGGAAAGATCGCCCGGTTGTGCAACAAGGCTTTGATCTCTTTTGGAAGGACACACCTCTGCAGAGTGTAAAAGGATGTGACATGTTACCCCTTATTCTGGGAAGGAGCTGCAAACGCGGCAGGAAAGGTGCTCTCAAGGCACTAATACCCTGTGTTGGCTATCGGGCATAGTTTTCAGAATAAAATCAACCTCCTGAAGAAATGTTTACAAAAACTTGCATTGCCAAATGACCCTTGGGTCTAAGGCTGTAGTTAGTGCATCAAACACCTTATACTCTATATGAACTTGCTGGGTAACGCTCGTTACTCACCCCACTCCCTCGTAACCCTTGCTTAGATTGAAGGCAACTCAAGGAGACAACCTCAAGACCTAAAGATGAAGATGAAGAATTCTACCAACGTCAGGATTATCAGCGGAGTCTACAATTGTGCGAAGCTTGGTGGAAAACTAGAATAGGGATAGAAGGGAACCAATTTCCCTATTCCTAGAACCTAAGTATCTAGGATATTTCTCTAGCTAACCAACTGTATTAGTTGTAGTTTAGTTTAGTCTTCCTTGTTTCTTTCTCGTTTGTAGTCACCAGGACTAAACCTCTACCTGTTGAGGAGGTTCTGAAGATCTTATGTATGCTGAAAATTGTAATCCTATAGACATACCGTGGACCTGCGATATTTCTGTTGTACCACTCTGATGGATGTAATACTAGTGAGACGGTGTTTCATTGGTGTTATGTCAACGACTTGTATACTACACATGCAGTGGTATGCTGGGTCACCGCAGCTGGTATCAGAGCAAACGCTTTGACCCTAGGATTAAAACCCTTTAATTGGAGACCTGTAGGTTTGGTAGTGACTATAGGAAGCCATCTTATCTAAACCAATCCTTCTTGTGACTTGGGATGGATATTCAACAAAAGAATACTCCTGACACACTCAAGTCAAATTTTCTTACCTGTTATTCTTAAGTAAAGTTAGATATCTTATTCCATACCATGTAGATATGACATCATTAGAGCCTTACATAAAGGATGGAAGTGGATTATATTTGGTATACAATACATGGTAGTCCAAAGAGAGGATACAACATGAATGGGAACTATCCTATTGGAAGTAGTATACCAAGGGCAAAATGTTAAATTGAAGTCATCTGAAATTGTAGTAGGGTGATGTTAAGTGGTGAAGTGAGTCTGTATGAGGTAGTATGACCTTAGGTTTTAGTCCTGTATATGGGTACTCAAGAATGCCATATACAAGTAAGAGGTACAGACAGTGTAAGTATTTTAACCATGTTATATTCACCTGAGAATCTTTACATGATGGAGTAGAACTCTATAGTGAACCAGCAATTTTAGGCTGAGGAGGAAGATGCTCAAGTAGAATGGTGAATGAAGTGCTCCAAACCCTGGTAACTAGGTCAAGTGTACCACAACCATAGTCTGTAGTTTGAGGAGATTTATCAAAGCACAACAGAGAACCCCATGAAAATCATGGAGTTGTGCGAACCATGCTTAGTGAAGTTTGTATGAGGTATAGGAAAGTAAGAAGTTTTGAGAGATCATGTGAGATTCGTCTTCAACAGGATGGAAGGTAAGCTAGGAGTAGAAGTCTTAAAGGAATCTGAATCTGTTAGAATGGTTTCCAAACCCTTTGCTCAAATTTATTCGATTGCAATTGAGCAATTCAGGTAAGTATTGAGATAAAGAGTAGTAGTCCACCACTACGTGCAATATAGCATAATATAAACCTATATTATTTGGTGCTATAAGGTACACATCTAAGCCTGAATTCTAGAGATGTTTTACTCACGGGCTTATGATGATGTATGTTGCGAGCACAATTTTGGATTTTCTTGGATTTTATTGTGTGACTAGATCTATGCATGAAGTTGGACTTTGTTGTGCAAGTGCATGTTGCATCATTGAGTTCCTACTTGATGTTATAGATCTAGAGGGTTAAGGGATTCGTGTGAGGGAGAGACGAATTCCAAAGGCAATCAAGCCAGAAGATGAAGAATCACCAGATGACTGAAGCCAAAAGAAGGAAGCTATCAACTGATCTTCATGGAAGCATCATGAAGTGGTAGTAAGATGAAGTATTGGAAATTAGTAGTAGTACTCTAGGTCTTAAAACACTAGAGGTAACTCTAGGTTATTGAGTAGAACCCCTAATTAGGTAACCGCAGTTGAGTTTAAGGTACCTGAGCTCGTTGTTATGCAGCCTTGGTTATGCTTAGTACATCACAGGTTGATTGAGGTGTTGTGATACCGATGATCCATTCCGGTATTGCCTGCTGCTTTATTCAGCCTGGGAGTGGTAGCCCCAGTAACCCTCGTTAATAGCGTGACTAAGACACATAACATTTCTGTATAACATTGATCCCTAGTCCCAAAATCTTGAATTGTAGATTGGTGGTTAAGACCTTAGCAATACTTTTTCTTATTTAAGAAATATAGTCTTTGTCTACGGACTAAGACTTGTGAGGATTCGTGTCAACAATGATCCGTTGAGACCATTGGTTCGTTTATAGCCCTGTTACGTCATATTTTGTTCAAGTTATACAATTGCCTGACGTGGATGTCCTCCGGTACAAGAGAAACTCTGCCGGATTTCTCCCGTGGCTTTGTATCTAACTAGCAGTATGAGTTAGGATAGATAACATTGAGAAATACCAATTCTCATTAACTTTTAGAACCTTTGGGTAAGTACAAACATCCAGAAGTGGAATAGAACACCCTACGTAAATACATAATCAAAGAATTCGTACCGGATATCCACAATTGTGTGGGTACACCGCAGATTTCTTTGAGAAAACTATAGTAGTACGACTGACTAAGACTTATAGTTTGACCATGGACCCCATATGATTAGAAGACAAGGAATTTAGAAACCATTAGGAAAAGTCTAAGGGGGAGAGTTAGGCAATGCGTTGGAAGCGAGTTAGACCTTAGATTGAGAAAGTGGAGTATTCAATACTCCTAAGGGGAAGAGTTCAGGAAAGCCAAAAGTGTTGAAAGTTAGAGGAAGTATGTCAGAATTAAATTCTTTCCAAGATTTGTCGTAACCTTATGGGTTTGGCAAAGAAGTGAGGTGATTTTGACCATAATCACACCAAGTATGAACCGCAGCTGGTATCATGAACCGTAGCTGGAGAAGATTGAGATTAGAGTTAACCATAAACTTGAATCTAGAAGACCAAATAAGATCTATAGAGATGGATCAGGAAACTTGAATGGATTCACTACATGTGTTGAATCCGTTCTTAGGTGGTAAAGCCAAGAGCCAATTAGGTAGATATATAGGAACAAATAGTAGGACCCTATAAGTCATAGAAAGTATTGCAAACATGGATAATTCAAGAGAATGACCAAGAAGAGACCAAGATGGATGGAATTCAAGTGACTAGTGTTCGGAGTTAGACAACAGAAGATTTGAGGATCACTCTGGACAAAGGATACCATCTATATCCCAATTAGTTGGTGAAGAAACATCAAGATATATGATACCAACAACAAGTTCATCCAACAACGTACGTGAGCAAAAACTTCGGGACGAAGTTCAGTTTAAGGGGGGGAGACTGTCATATCCCAGGATTAGAGGTCATAAAATAGAGACAACAGATGTGTGCATTGCATTTCATGCATAGAAAATCCAGGGAATTTTCACGCATTTAAATAAAACATATCAAAGTGATTGGAATTTCACTTGAGTTGATGGAATTGAAGTAGCTCATCAACTAGAGCGCGATAAACCTCAACATGACCTTTGCTAAAACCTTGTTTTGGGTAGTGATAGTCACACCAACTAAAAGAGATAAGTGAGGTAAAACTAAAATTCTTGACACACCATTTTAGAACCAAATATATATTCACACCAAGATCATCATGGTATTCTTTAAACCCTACTTCTTTTATGCTAAAGAAGTCAACACAAGTCTTATTCTTTAATCATGAGCTATTCTATATTCTTATGTCCTAATCTAGTGAGTCCAAATATGAGAAGTGGATAGGTTAACTATCAATGCCAGTTAGATTATAAGATCTGCCTTAACTCTAGGTGAGATAACTTAAGAATATTAGAGCCATTCCTATGAAGGCCAACTAGGAGACTTTAGACATTACTCCAAGTCTAATTAGGACAAGTCATTTGATATAGGGGTGATCACATCATAAACCCTAATTCTGGTCTAGACTAGAACCATTCTTAGGAAGTAACCAATACCTAGACTTATGGAGTCAGGTAGTGGAGTATCCAATATGAATCACACAAAGGGGAGATTATATCCTTAATCTCAGAAGGTTGGTTCAACCTATAATAAACCCTGGGTAGAGAGAGTTGATAAAGGAAATAAAATGGATTTATTATGGGAGTTGATGAAGGAAATAGTATGATTATGTCAAGTACATGATCATGCTTGCTGATGAAGATAATTAGGTTAGTTATGAAACCTGGTCTGATAAACAGATATCATCCTAAAACCAAGTGTGGTGTAGGAGTCCAACTTAAACACATCTCATATCGGAGCTACCCATCTTGTAAAAGCTATATGAGAAACCTTGATTTGGGTACAAGTTTCCATTGAGTGAAGCATATGGTATAGGTTGAGCAGATCCTAAGCCTTGACCTAAAAACTTAGTTAGTCTATAGATCCTTTGTTGCATTGAGCACATTTCATAGGGAACATTATTTCCTGGTTGAGTGTGATAGCAATCTATCCAATTACATAACCTCTTATTCATTTACTTGGGGATTCATACCCAAGCATCATTCCAACTTATGCATCACTTGTGATCATAAGCAAACCATACAAACTTAACATACCTTTAACCAAACCATTGTTTCCTAGTAACAACCCTGCTAATAGGAGTCTAGTCCATTACCCAGTAAACCACTCACCTCTTGTTATGTATGTGGACCTCAGATAAAGAGATCTTCATTGTAAATAAAAGAGGTAGTTTATATTTTGAAGTAAAGCATAAATAAAATAATTAATGCCATTGGTATAACTCCAAATAACAATTCCATGACATTAAGTAGCAAAATAGTAATAAGCATAGAATCATGCCTTTCACATTTCATTAATAGGAAAGCAAATTGTGGTTAAACACTATTTCTTTGTTTCCTTATAAGATATGATGCAAGATAATATTGCTACATATTACCTTCTGTAATACAAACCTAGCAAAGTATTTTAAATACTCCATAAAAGCTAATTGGAATTATTCAACCAAGATTCACAATAAAGTTCCAATGATGTGTATAATATTTTATGTGCAAGTGCACATATAAAATTCATCCAGTATTGTGTTTTCTAGCAGTAGTGCCCTATGTATATTTGACAAGAAGTTTCAAGTTCAAAACCTGCAAAACAGAGAGGAATTCAAATTAGAGTTTTCAAATCAGCAAAACAAAAAAGAAAAGAAAAGAATCAGAAAAAAAGAAGTTTACCTGTCTGCGCAGCCCACCAGCTCGGCCCAGTACCCAGCCGACCAGAGTCCGGCCCATGTACCGTTTCGGTACCGTCACCGACCGGTGGAGCCCATGCGAGGGAAGACAACCGTCTTCTTCCTCTCGTGCATGGACGCCACCGAGACGACGACCTCTCCACGTCGCCGGCCGTCGATGTGGACCGCGGCAGTAGCACCGCTGACCACCACATCCTCGATCTGATCCGTCTGTGTCTAGTGGAAACCACCGCGAAGTGATTCGCGCCCGCAACAAGGCGTCCTCATCGCCGCCGCATCCCAGCCATTGCCATCGCAGTGGCGACGTCGTTGGCCTTCCCCTCGACCTCTAATAATTCACAGAGCTCCGCCGTGAACCCCTGTTTCATATAATACCCTTCAATCTCTCTCAGACTGTCCCTGTTCTTCACACTATCCCGAAAGATCTCGCCGGAGTTTGGCAAGCCGCCATCGTAAGAGACCTTCCCCGAGTCTTTGGTGCGGTCCAGGAGGACCGCCTTGTCTTGTAGATCATCCAGGTGCAAGGAATCGTGGAGAGGAGCTCAGAGATTAGCGAATTCTGCGATTCCTTTCCGCAGCAAGTCGCCGGGAAACTTGATGAAGCACTCTCCGCAGATCATCATCGACGTTGCTGAGCACACCGTCGAACTCCTGGTGAGTTTGCGCTTGTATAGACACCTTTATTGCATCGATTATTCAACCGTAGCTCGGGGAGCAAATCAGTCATCGTCCGTAGCCGCAGGATGTGCTCGCCGGAGGTATCTCCGGTGACCATTTGGCGGGGGCGCCGCCACTTTTAGTTTCACCATCGCGTTCCAGGTTGATTCCACCCACTCGCGCGTCTGGGGATGTCCTCGAGCGTCGCCGCCGTTGTCTGCTGCTCACCGGCGATGAGCTCCACCGGCGCAGTCAACCGTGTGGGCTTGGTCATTGACGATGTGGCAGCCGACTAGGCAAAGGCCCACTAGTCAGTGACTTTGACTGAGTCCACGACCACGTGGCTGTTAACTAGTCTACAGGCCCACTAGTTAGTGGCAGATCTAGATTTGAACCGGTATGAAAAGTATTAGTCCTTATTAGAAATTCCAGAAAATATTTAGAACTTAGAAAATTCATATCTAACTCAAATAAAATCAGAAAAATGCAAATAATATACCAAAATGACCACAAAAACACAATCTATCTGTTTAACTTTTAATCTTGAATTCTTATTTGAAATAAATCTGAATCAAATTTGAAAATATGTTTAAGTAATATTTTGAACTTAAATTCAAAATCAACTTAAAATAATTCAAACCATTTCTAAGTATCATCTAAATGTTTTAAACCTAAATACTACTACTGTAATTAGAATATCATTATTCCAAGTATAAATTTAAATTTTTTCTATTAGCAACTTAAAATCTTAAATCTATTTTTCTAAATAATTTTTAAGCACTAAACTTTAGGAAAAATCTTGAATATATAAAAACTTGTGTATTAGAGTTATTACTTAATTCTAAGTTATTTTCATCCATAGTTTTATTAAGAGGTAAGTTAAAAATCTTTAATCACTTAAAATTTGGATTCCAACCCTGAAAACCTAGGAAATAAATAACCAGGCTTTCCTAATTATTTCTGAGTAAGAATTGAAACTTAAAATGAAATTCTAATACTACTTATTATTAAGTTACATGTTCTTCAAAAGTTATTCTTTTGAAGTATATATAACTTAATCACCTATCATTTCTTTTAGTACTAAAACCAATAACTACCTTAGTGTGCTAGTCTAGCCATACTTCCTAATTCAACCATGAGTTGTTAGTTTGATATTCTATTTCAACATGGTATACCTTAGTCAACTAATCATTTGTAACACCTTTGTTGCAACTTATAAACTATTAACTTCCTGACATCACCTAATCACCATTCCTTTAAGTAATAAAAATATCCATTTAGGATTGTTTTCTTCAAAAGTAATTCTTTTTAAGAACATACCAGATAAGCATCACACCAATTTCTATACCCTAAATCTAGCAATGACCTATGCATGTTTAGATTATTAACAACCCTGGAAGCAACCATGAATGGATTACCTGAGCACTACTGGCTCATGACTAACTATTTGAGTGCCTATGCTAGTTTAAATTGTTATCAATTATAGAAACAACTATTTATGGTATCAACAATCTAAACTACCTTGAATGTCCATGCTTCACTAAAATCCTTTTAACATTGAATGAAACTTAGCTTGTTCTCTTGGTATGCTCATCTGTTAACTACTCTTTGGTTATGATAGAATCATGCTAACCCCTAGAACACTAAACCTTAGGTGTAGTGCTTCTAATCAATGATAAACATGTTCTTCAAAAGTTATTCTTTCAAAAGACATTGAAAGTAGTAACCGACTATTCCATTAAGCTTGAACATATATAACTCTATTTGTGTCTTAAGATTGTTGTCAACCCTATGACTAACTGGGTATTCTTATCAAATGAGAATCATCTCAACTTTGCTTGCCCATAACCAACTACTTGATTGCTAATAACAACATACCACTTAAAAGTGTTACTTTCGAGTTTTCACTTATTGCTATACTAATCTTTTGCAATACCTCTTGTATTAAGCTTTATTCTATTACTTTAAAAGTTGTCAGTCAATCTAAAATCCTTTACAACCTTGGGTGGAATGAATCAAAAGTGCAACACATTCTAAAGAAATCACCACACCTCACCAACCCTAAATCATCGGGGTTAGGTTACGCTTAGAGCGATGCATAGCATATATGATGCATATCATGCTGTAGTTCTTTTAACATCATCTTTACCAGATGATGGTGCTATTTCAGTATTGGATTTCTTACGTATCGAAGACCTTGACTTGCATAATCTTGCAGTCAAAAAGGCAAGTTCACTCTTGCTCATATCTCTTGATTATGTTTATCAAATTACTTGCAAATATACCTATGGTATTACTACTGCATCAAAAAGCAAAAGGTTCTCTTTTCATAATTAATATGATTAGTGGTTATCGACCCGAATGGTGATAACCTAGGAAGGCTGGCAGGTGGAACCATGGTAAGATTGTTGTGGTGGAGGTTCCACTTGCACGGGAAAGTAAACCCTAGGAGCTAATAACCAATGCCGCAGTTATTCTTGTGCCGTAAAAACCATGTCGTCCAAGAGACTTGGAATGGGACAGGAAAGTCATTTGTATCTTCTCTCGTTCGCATGTCAACGGGCAGCCAGCTGCCGGTCACGGTAGGTCTTGCGAGACTACTTGCACATGGGTGGGACCCCTTAGTTCCCATGGTACTGGTGTCTATGATGGTCCGCAAGGGACGCCTAGGTACTTCATCGTTGGGGGTGAATATCAGGGGCACAACCTACTTGCGTGAATTGGGTGGGCATGCGTTGTGCGGAGAAGGCAGTGAATGGCTTGGATCAATGACTGGGCCACACACCAAGGAAGTGTGGACAGGAAAGATCGCCCGGTTGTGCAACAAGGCTTTGATCTCTTTTGGAAGGACACACCTCTGCAGAGTGTAAAAGGATGTGACATGTTACCCCTTGTTCCGGGAAGGAGCTGCGAATACGGCAGGAAAGGTGCTCTCAAGGCACTAATACCTTGTGTTGGCTGTCGGGCATAGTTTTCAGAATAAAATCAACCTCCTGAAGAAATGTTTATAAAAACTTGCATTGCCAAATGACCCTTGGGTCTAAGGCTGTAGTTAGTGCATCAAACACCTTATACTCTATATGAACTTGCTGGGTAACGCTCGTTACTCACCCCACTCCCTCGTAACCCTTGCTTAGATTGAAGGCAACTCAAGGAGACAACCTCAAGACCTAAAGATGAAGATGAAGAATTCTACCAACGTCAGGATTATCAGCGGAGTCTACAATTGTGCAAAGCTTGGTGGAAAACTAGAATAGGGATAGAAGGGAACCAGTTTCCCTATTCCTAGAACCTAAATAGCTAGGATATTTCTCTAGCTAACCAACTGCATTAGTTGTAGTTTAGTTTAGTCTTCCTTGTTTCTTTCTCATTTGTAGTCGCCAGGACTAAACCTCTACCTGTTGAGGAGGTTATGAAGATCTTCTGTATGCTGAAAATTGTAATCCTATAGACATACCATGGACCTGCGATGTTTCTGTTGTACCACTCTGATGGATGTAATACTAGTGAGACGGTGTTTCATTGGTGTTATGTCAACGACTTGCATACTACACATGCAGTGGTATGCTGGGTCACCGTGATACGTCCAAAACGTATCTACTTTCCCGAACACTTTTGCTATTGTTTCTCCTCTAATTTGTGTGTTTTGAATACAACTAACACGGACTGACGCTGTTTTCAGCAGAATTGTTCTGGTGTCTCGTTTTTGTGCAGAAATTCAACTTCCAGTAAAAATTCGGGAAAAATCACCAAAAATCATATTTCACCAGAAGACCCACGGAGCCAGAAGACCGGAGGGAGAAGTGACTCGAGCCATTGTCACAAGGTGGTGGCGCGGCCCAGCCCTGGCCGCGCCACCCCTGTGTGAGGTGGCCCCAGGCCTCCTCTCGACCTCCCCTCTCGCGTACATATACCCCCTGACGACTTAAGATCGGGGGACGGCGTTTTTTCCCAGATAGACTTCCGCTGCGCCGCCGCCATCAAAAACCGCGATTCGGAACCAGGAAACTCCGTTCTGGCACCCTGCCGGGATGGGGATTCGGAGGAGATCTTCATCACCATCACCATCGACGCTCCTCCATCGACCATCCATGACTCCCCCATCCATGTGTGAGTAATTCCCCCGCTGTAGGTGAGGGGATGGTAGGGATTGGATGAGATTGTTCATGTAATTTGATATGAGATTGATAGGGCATAGTGCCTAGTATCTTTATTTAGTGCCTATGACATTGTTGCAACTTGTTATGCTTAATGCTTGTCACTTTGGGCCCGAGTGCCATGATTTCAGATCTGAATGTGTTATTATTTCTATGATGATACTTGTTGTTTATGATCTTACCTACAAGTTGTATACACATATTGTTGTCCGGAACCCGAGGCCCCAAAGTGACAGAAATTGGGATAACCGGAGGGGATGGCTATGATGTGAGGATCACATGTGTTCATCGAGTGCTAATGCTTTGCTCCGGTACTTTATTAAAAGGAGTACCTTAATTACCAGTAGTTTCCCTTGAGGCCCTGCTGCAACAGGCTGGTAGGACAAAAGATGTCGTGCAAGTTTCTCCTTGTGAGCACGTATGACTATATACGGAACACATGCCTATGATTGTTTGTACTAGGATGCTTTATCATTATTTATCTGCAATGCCCGTATCTCATTGATTTCATGAATTATCTTATCCATGCAACGCCCGTTATCCATCCCTATGCCTACAGTATTTGTTCCTACTGTTTACAACCGTTACTTCTACTGCTGCTATTTTACTACTCCTGTTACTGTTTTCCTACTGTCACTGCTATAAAACTGTTGCTACTGATAAACCGCTGCGAGTGAGACTGTTTCCAGGTGCAGGTGAATTGACAACTCATCTGTTAAGGCTTACATATATTCTTTGGCTCCCCTTGTGTCGAATCAATAAATTTGGGTAATACTTCCCTCGAAGACTGTTGCGATCCCCTATACTTGTGGGTCATCAAGACTATTTTCTGGCGCCATTGCCGGGGAGCATAGCTTTATCTGTAAGTTCACTTGGTATTCATATTGTTCTCTGCAATCCTTTCATCATGGGTAAACCTCGTGATGGAAAAGTTCCTATATTGCCATCCACTACAAGAAGAGGTACGACTCTCAACACCTCTGTTGCTCTTGATTCACCTTCTGTTATGAGTAAGTTGCTTACACCACCACACCCACACGTTACTGCTACTACCTCTGCTGAGATTGAAAGTGCCACTGATAATTTAGATGATGCTTCTGCCGTGCTTGATGAGAGAGGTTCACTAGGTTCCTTTTTAGAGGCTACTATTGCTAGAGCTAAGTTGGGAAACACCACTGTTACACCTGTTAGTTCACCTGAGTCTAGGGAGTGTCCTAGTGACGATTATGATGATGATGCTTATATTGAGCTTAATGATGATTTTATTGCAGAAGCACGTGCTGCTCGTGATGCAGGTAATATTAAAGAGCTTCTTGCTAAACGTTCTGTTAGATATAATTTGTCTCCTGATCCTAAGTTTGCTGCTTCTCCTATAAATATTAGAGACAAGGATTATGATTTCTCTTTGGATTTATCTTACATATCTATTGTTGAGAAAACTCCCTTTTGTGGTACTAAAGATGAGAGTGCTATGGAGCACATGAATGAGCTTTCTACTTTGAGTAATTTGTTTTCTGATGATATCAAGCTCCGCACTTACTTTGTTGCTAAGATTTTTCCTTTTTCATTGAAAGATGCTGCTAAAATTTGGTTTAATAGCTTGTCTCCTGGATCCCTTACTAGTCCTATTGCTTTGGCTAACGCTTTCTTTCAGAAATATTTTCCCGCTAGTGCTCAACATGCTGCTGTGCAGAAAATCTTTGATTTTGAACAGGGAAAAGGAGAGAAATTGCCTGAATCTTGGACAAGGTTTTGTTCTTTAATTAGAGCTTTGCCTAAAGAACCATTGCCTAAAAATGAACTCCTTGATATATTTTATAATGGACTAACGGATGAATCTAAGTCATATTTGGATAGTTGTGCTGGTTGTGTTTTCAGGGAAAGAACTCCGGCTGAAGCAGAGGAGTTAATGGCTAAAATAAGCCGGAATCATGATGATTGGACTTTAGTTGAGCCAACACCAGCATCAACTCCTGCGCCATCTACAGAGCCTACACCGAAGAAGAGAGGGATGATTGAATTAAATGATGAAGTTATGAAGGAGGCTAAGAAAGCTCTTAAGGAGAAAGGTATTAAGGCCGAAGATGTGAAGAATTTACCTCCTATTGAAGAATTATGTAAGCCAATCCCTCGCTCATCTACTATCGAGGTACACTCTCTCCAACGCTTTGATGAAAGAGATATTCCTTATACTAAACCTCCTGAACAATGCTTAGATGAATTTGATAATTTTATTGTTAAGCAAGAAAATTTTAATAGAATGGTGCATAATCATCTGTTGGAGAATTCTAGAGTTATTAACAAGATGCAGGATATTGTGGAAAGAACCGCCAATGATGTGAAGATACTTGCTAAGCATTTTCAAATGATTCAAACACAAATTGATCAGCTTACCAAGGTGCAGCAAGACCTTCTAGCTAATGCTGCAAGAGAGAAGCAAGCATGTGAAATACGCACAAGAAGTGGCGCTGCTACTCAAGACCCATTATATCCAGAAGGACATCCTAAGAGGGTTGAGCAAGATTCTCAACGCACTTCAAGTGATGATATTCCTCCCAAGAAGAAGAAGAAGCATAAAACATCCGCAGAATCCTCTGATGCAGGTAAAGATCCTAACAGTGTTTCTATTTCTGATGCTGAAACAGAACCAGGAGATGCTCCAGATAAAGAAGAAGACAAAGGAGAAGCTGAAGAAGAACCAGAAAAGATTAAGAAGAAGGCAAAGTACACCAAAGAAGACTTCATTGCCAACAAACATGGTAAGGAGAGTGAACCTTGGGTACAGAAGCCAATGCCTTTTCCTGGTAAGAAACACAAGTCCAAGGAAGAAGAACATTACAACAGGTTTTGTGAATGGATGAGACCTTTATTTTTGCAAATTCCTTTGACTGATGCTATTAGAATGCCTCCTTATGCAAAGTATATGAAAGATATTGTCACTAACAAAAGGAAAATTCCTAGTGAGGAAATTTCTACTTTACTTGCTAATTATTCTTTTGATGGTAAAGTTCCAGAGAAGCTTGGAGATCCAGGTATACCAACTATTCCTTGCTCCATTAAAAATAACTATGTTAGAACTGCCTTATGTGATTTGGGAGCTGGAGTTAGTGTCATGCCTTTTTCTCTTTATAAGAGACTTGATTTAGAAAAATTGGTTTCAACTGATATATCCTTGCAAATGGCTGATAAGTCTACTACTATTCCTATTGGTATATGTGAGAATGTTCCCGTTCAAGTTGCTAACAGCTGTTTAATATTAACTGATTTTGTTGTGTTAGAAATGCCTGAAGATGATAATATGTCTATTATTCTTGGGAGACCTTTTCTAAACACTGCAGGTGCTGTTATCAATTGCAATCAAGGAAAAGTCACTTTTAATGTCAATGACAAAGAATACACCGTTTATTTTCCCAAGAAGATTGATAGGAGGAATGCTCTAAATTCAATCAAGCATGTTGAGACCATCAAAGTTGGTCAAATTATTTGTTCAGAGCGAAAGCCCAGGGAAGAATGTCAAATTGTTATGGTTGGGACTATACCTATCAAAGTTGAGGTAACATAAGCATTAAGTGATATGCAAAGTTTTGCCTCATAAAAAGTTAGTTTGGTAACAAGACTTGATCAACCTTGTTAACAAAGTGATTTTATATGAACGAAACTTCGTTTTCACCGCTTTCACTCCTACTCACTTGCATTTACTTTCATCAAAAATTTATTCTTTCAGTTTTAGTTGTATGATTAAGAGTATCTCAGAGCTGTTGTATGCTTAGTTTTGATTTGCTTGAAATCTTTTCATCCTTGTTCTTCTGAGTTTTATCGATATGCAAATTTCTGAAAAATCCTCGAAAATAAAGTTTCTCGAAAAATTCCAGAAAATTATTTATAAATTTTTATGTCAAAAATGGGGCAGAGAGACACCTGGGGGCACCAGGTGGGGCAGCCACGCCACCTCACACACAGGTGGCGCGGCCCAGCCCTGGCCGCGCCACCCATGTGTGAGGGGGCCCCACCAGGCCACTCACTCATCTCTTCTTCCCCTGCTCTTTCTCTCTCCCGAAAAACACCGACCCATTTGCCCAAACTCGAGTTCTTGTTGTTTTTCACCCAGATTTTTGATCTCCTTGTTCAGCCCAGCATTTTTGCTGAAACTTGGATCATTTGCTCTCCGGTATGTGACTCCTCCACTTGTCCAAGTAGATTTTCTTATGGTAAAGTATTTCTTGAGTATTTTAGCATTATAGGTGACAGTATAAATGAGTATGCATGCTTGTTCTATTGTTTAGAAAGATTATTTTGATGCATGATAGCTCTCTAGTAACCCTCCATAGTAGTTTGCTACATTTGCTTGTCTTTAAATCACTTTTTATGAGTTTGCTGAAAAATTTCAGAGAAGAAGATGGCCAACTTCACATATGGAGAAGTGTTTGAAAGTGATGCACCAAGGGCATCAAGGCCTTCAAGATCCGCTGCCCGATATAGGGTATCCTATAATGAGGATCTCATGTCACCGAACCCAGAAGGGGATGATGGAGATGCACATCCATCCGCCTTTCCTTGTTTTAACTTCTTGAGTGATGCAGGGATTCTTGATGATTTCTTGCTCCTTATTAACAGGGTTGGGTTGACAGATTATGTGGCGGATGAAAGAAACCAATATGCTTTGATTACAAAGACTTTCGTTGAAAGTTTTAAATTTATTAACTCTCATTACAATCCGTCTGTTGCATTTAAGATTTATGATCAGCCCATCACCATGTCTTTGGAGAGGTTTTGTTTTGTTTTAGGTATTCCCATGTTTGGAACGTCTAGGAAGATACAAAATCACCCCGCTGATTTGTTGGAGCTTTACCGAGGGGTGACCAATGATGATGACCGCAATGCACAGCGTGGCAAGATAAGAAATATTCAACTCCCAGCTATTAGATATTTTACTTACTATCTTGCAACTAGTGTACTTGGTAGAGAAAACACTAGCAATATCTCCAACTATCATTTAGCTTTTCTAGCCACTGCTCTTGGTGTTGGTAGGGAGTATAACCTTGGTGCTGTTATTGCTCGTCGCCTAGCTGCTAGGGGACCTATTTATGGAGGTATTATTGCTGCACGCATTGTTGCTGAGCTAGGACTTTCTATTGCTCCTAATGATGTATTGTTGGCTCCACAGAGGCTTGATCTCGCTGCTATGAAGCTCCATCACTTTGTTACTGCTAACTCTTGTGCAGGGAAATTAGTTTACAGGATGTTATTCATTGATGGAGAGGAAAGGGAAATTCCCTTTCCTCAGCCTAACTTATTCAGCATTCATAAGAAGCCATGGTCGCGCACGAAGGTGGAGTTGGACGATCAGCTTAGGCTGCTTGGTTTCAATATCCAACACGGCGTGGTGGTTCAGGAGGAAGAGGAGGAGCCGCCCTATCACTTCACCACGTACCACTCCGGGGCATCCTCAAACTCTTATCAGGACGATGGAGCTTCTTCGTCACACCACGAGGGCGCCACTTCATGGCAAGGTTGGCCGAGTTGGGATTGATCTCCACTTAGGCCAAAAGCCTAAGCTTGGGGGGAGGTACGCCGACAATTCACTCATCTACATATCATATTCTGTCGGACCATTGTATATTCATGTTTTGCTTTCTTTACTATTCTTGTTCTTGTTTTCATTGCTTCCAAAACACAAAAAGACCAAAAATATTTCCGTTGTTTTTCTCTATTTGGTTCTTTAGTTTTCCACCTTTGGTTTGCTTTACTTGCTATTTTCAGTTTGCTACTTGAAAAATCCAAAAGTATTTTGCTTTGTTGCTATTTCCTTCCGCCTTTACTTTCAAAAATCGAAAACTCCAAAAATATTTGTTGTTTTTCTTTGGTTTTGTAAAGTTTGTACAGAGCTCAGTCTCCCGTTACTCCATTGGAGCTTGGTATTCACTTTATATTATTCAAGCCACACAAGTGAAGAGCAATAATGACGACATATGACAATCCGAGATGTGGTAAGAGGCTGGTATGAACTCTATTTGTTTTCATTTTTGTACATATACTCATTTATGTGGACATGCTTAGTCAGTTCATGTAAGGTATATGTCATCTAATGGATGCTTTGTAGTTCCTGCTTTCATATGATTAGTTTCAATCTACTATTAGCCTGTAGCATGTCATGTAGACGCTTGCATGCATTGTTTTATTCATAGTATGGTATGATATCGTGGTATCCACCTCTGAAAGCTTCATTTGAATCGACTTGGCACATGCTCATGCATGCATATGACTGAACAAAAAGTCAATTAAGCCTCGATGATCTAATTTGCCTCAGAGTTCTTGTATCATTTTTATGCCTATATTAATTTTGTTTTGTCGCAAGCATGATTATGATAGTTATTGCTCTCTCGATTGTCGCTTCCCAGTCTTTTGCTAGCCTTCACTTGTACTGAGTATGAGCTCTACTCGTGCATCCATTTACCAAAAACCAAGTCTTCCAAAGAGTCCACTATAAATTCCTATGCATGGTATTTGTAAGCCATTCCAAGTAAATTTTCATGTGCTACCTTTCAAAACTTTCAACTACTTCTCATTTTGTGCCACTGTTTTTAGCTCATGGGGACGTAGTGGTCGGAATTGCTATCTTCCATATTAAATTGAGTACCCCTCGACTAGGCAGCTTCATCTGCTCATCATTAATTTTGCAAGGGAGCTGGTCAGACCATTATAATCTTAATTCTAAAAGAAAGAAAAAAGGCACTCCTCCAATGGAATGTGAAAGTTGGTGGGCACCCGATGGAATCGGTTAGCCATGGTTTGAGAAAGGAAAAAGGTGGGGAGGAGTGCCAAAGCTTTATAAAAGAGCACCAATGTGCCAATTTTCAAAGAACTCGGAACCGCTCTCACTTGTTTATTATGGAAGATAGTAAGTCCCCATTGCTAGTCGTTGACATAGAACAACCACCTCTCAAAAGAACCTTTTATCTCTGTTTTACAAATGAAAAGCTCTAGCACATGTTAAATCACTGCTTCCCTCTGCGAAGGGCCATTCGTTTACTTTTATGTTGAGTCACCATCTTCTAACTTTAAGCACTTCTTGAGAGCATAGCTGCTATTCTTAGTATAATGTGCTTGTCCCAGAACACGGTTAATTGTGGTATAACTTTGATGCTTGTATCTTTGATATTTCTACTTCTAGTCTTCCCTTGGACTTCAGAGGTGCCTCAGCATTTATGTTTTGCTCTACAAATAAAGGCAAGCGGGATACCACTCTTTCATATCATTTATGCATATTACAATCTTGTAGCTTCTCATGTACATGTTACTTGTTATTAGCGCATTGACACTCTTTCATAGATTGCTTGACTATGAGGTGACATTAGTTGCATATTTCTTATTATGAATTGCCTGAGTACTTGATCACATAGTTAGTATATATACATCATATGAGCAAATGTGTTCGTGAAAGTTTCTTTTATCGCTCTCAGTTGTTAACTGAATTGCTTGAGGACAAGCAAATAGCTAAGCTTGGGGGGAGTTGATACGTCCAAAACGTATCTACTTTCCCGAACACTTTTGCTATTGTTTCTCCTCTAATTTGTGTGTTTTGAATACAACTAACACGGACTGACGCTGTTTTCAGCAGAATTGCTCTGGTGTCTCGTTTTTGTGCAGAAATTCAACTTCCAGTAAAAATTCGGGAAAAATCACCAAAAATCATATTTCACCAGAAGACCCACGGAGCCAGAAGACCGGAGGGAGAAGTGACTCGAGCCATTGTCACAAGGTGGTGACGCGGCCCAGCCCTGGCCGCGCCACCCCTGTGTGAGGTGGCCCCAGGCCTCCTCTCGACCTCCCCTCTCGCGTACATATACCCCCTGACGACTTAAGATCGGGGGACGGCGTTTTTTCCCAGATAGACTTCCGCTGCGCCGCCGCCATCAAAAACCGCGATTCGGAACCAGGAAACTCCGTTCTGGCACCCTGCCGGGACGGGGATTCGGAGGAGATCTTCATCACCATCACCATCGACGCTCCTCCATCGACCATCCATGACTCCCCCATCCATGTGTGAGTAATTCCCCCGCTGTAGGTGAGGGGATGGTAGGGATTGGATGAGATTGTTCATGTAATTTGATATGAGATTGATAGGGCATAGTGCCTAGTATCTTTATTTAGTGCCTATGACATTGTTGCAACTTGTTATGCTTAATGCTTGTCACTTTGGGCCCGAGTGCCATGATTTCAGATCTGAACGCATTATTATTTCTATGATGATACTTGTTGTTTATGATCTTACCTACAAGTTGTATACACATATTGTTGTCCGGAACCCGAGGCCCCAAAGTGACAGAAATTGGGATAACCGGAGGGGATGGCTATGATGTGAGGATCACATGTGTTCACCGAGTGCTAATGCTTTGCTCCGGTACTTTATTAAAAGGAGTACCTTAATTACCAGTAGTTTCCCTTGAGGCCCTGCTGCAACAGGCTGGTAGGACAAAAGATGTCGTGCAAGTTTCTCCTTGTGAGCACGTATGACTATATACGGAACACATGCCTATGATTGTTTGTACTAGGATGCTTTATCATTATTTATCTGCAATGCCCGTATCTCATTGATTTCATGAATTATCTTATCCATGCAACGCCCGTTATCCATCCCTATGCCTACAGCATTTGTTCCTACTGTTTACAACCGTTACTTCTACTGCTGCTATTTTACTACTGCTGTTACTGTTTTCCTACTGTCACTGCTATAAAACTGTTGCTACTGATAAACCGCTGCGAGTGAGACTGTTTCCAGGTGCAGGTGAATTGACAACTCATCTGTTAAGGCTTACATATATTCTTTGGCTCCCCTTGTGTCGAATCAATAAATTTGGGTAATACTTCCCTCGAAGACTGTTGCGATCCCCTATACTTGTGGGTCATCACACCGCAGAAACACTAAGCAAATGGTGTAAAAACAAGCATGGAGCATCAAAAATTATAGATACGTTAGAGACGTATCAGCATCCCCAAGCTTAACTCCTGCTCGTCCTCGAGTAGGTAAGTGATAACAAAGAAATAATTTTTGAGGTGACATGCACCTACACAATCTTGATCATCTATGTAAGCGTTGTGCGCTGGATCAAAAGAACTTAAAACATGGGCATGAAAGATATAATCTTGATAGAAGAAACTTAGCAACCATGTTATAACATGAAAAAGAACACAAATGAAAGATCATGAAAATGAAACAATCAAAGTCAAACGTGTGTTCAAATCATATGAAAAAACATACAAATGGTTTTCAGCTTGTCCTTCATGAGAGAGCAAAACATAAATGCATAGGACGCCTTCAAGTTTAAGAGGGCGGCTAGATACAAATAATTTGAGAACAAGTGAAACCAACAATATGAATCAATCAATGAAAACTTTGGGACAATGCACATTATACTCAGAATGACAACTATGCTCTCTTAGATGGTGCATAAAGGTAGAAGGTGGTGACTCAACATAAAAGTAAAAGAAAGGCCCTTCGCGGAGGAAAGCAGTGATTGCAAGTTTTATAAACCTTCAAAAATTATGGTACTTACCGGCTTTGAGCTCTCATTGCCCCCATCATAGGCATCTTGAATGGTTAAAGTTAATGCGAGTACACTTATGATGCATATGCTTGACAAATCATAAGTTGAAAACCTCATGTCCCATGAAATATGAATACCCAAACCTCATGCTACTCGACTTAGAGTCCCAAGCAAGCTCTTGTCATTGTAAATATATGTGTATCATCGAGAACCGCCAACGGGGTACCTCCTTGCCCGATGATATGGAACAAGCCCACCTCAAAATGACAGGACAAACAGACAATGAACACCTCGGCATCTCTTTTATTTACCATTAGTATAGCTTTTTATTGTGAGATGCGTTGTCGAATGTTCACTATGGGCATGCTGTAAATTTCCACCATGAATTATGCATGGCTTAGATTAGCGGCCCAGGCGTTTCTCTAACACATATACAAACTCCATGATCCCGCAAGATTCCCAATTCATTTCACATCGCGAGTATCCATAAACAAAAGTTCACGATATCAACTCAAATGAAAGATAGTGCAATGTTGAAAGCTTGCCCCATGACGGCATGGCTGGGCTAATTTCCAACTTACAACTTGCAAGCATAACAACTCAACACAAGAGAGCCACAATGTCAAATTTTTAAGAACGAGAAAAGTAAAGTGTGCCATCAGGTTCGTGAGAGCTTAGTGACCAATTTTCGCATAACACCAAAAGAGTTTAATTTGAAGGATAGATAAAAGCAAGTCAAATGTACTTGGAAAAGCAAATTGCTAATAGGCATGTATGGTGGACACTTTAGAACAACTTGGTTTTTAGGAGTTGGATGCACGAGTAGAGCTCATACTCAGTACAAAACGAGGGCTAGCAAAAGACTGGGAGCGACCAACTAAGAGAGCAATAATGGCCATAATCATGCATAGCGACAAAGCGATATTAAAAGAAGCATAAGATGGCATCAAAAGTCAAAAACTAAATGATCATAGAGGCAATGGCAACTTGTATGAGTCTAACATGTGTGAGCATGCGCCAAGTCAACCCAAATAAAGCATCAAAGGAGAAAACCAAAATAATGCTTCGAAATAATTAAAACAACGCATGATTTTTCAAAGGCTCATTAAGCAATCTCAGTCATTTGAGACAAGTCATGCTACAGAAAAACCACTAAGCATACTATCAAAAAGACATCAAGCACGACATGCAAAAGCCTAGGCCGCAGTCTACACAAGCTCCTTCTTGTACCACTTTTTTGCATAAAGCTTTTTCTCTTTTCCAACACCATTCGAATCTTTTATAAACAACTCTTTTGATGAAAACCAACATGGACCAGAGGTCAAAATACACCTTGATGAAAAGATATAACAAGATCTGAACACAAATCAAGGTGAAAAATGAAAGCTAAACGCAGTTCTAGAAAAAGAGAACACTCGTTGAAACGGTAAGAGTGAAAAACGGAGTGTTCTTGGCAAATGAAAAGCAAGGCAACTTCTCCAAAAGGAATTTTTTGGGGTCCAACCATTTATTGCAGCAAACAAAACTAAATAAACTCAAAACTAAAAACAACTGACGATCCAACAAAAACGCATAATGCATGAAGCAATAAAAATATAGTGTGTTGAAAGGTGACCTGATTTTTGCCGATGAAGAAGGGGTGCCTCGGGGGCATCCCTAAGCTTTGACGCTTATACTTCTTGGATATTTATTGGGGTGCGTGGGCATCCCCAAGCTTGAGCTTTTGTCCATTCTTCAACTCATCTCATCATTCTCTAATCCCTACACTTGAAAACTTCCTTCATACAAAACTAAACACAATTCTATTAGCAACATTAGTGTAACATAATATTGAATCAATCCTTTTTGCTTCAGGTTTCAACTCAAAACTACCACATATAAAGCATATACTACTGTAGCAACTTCCCCAAAAGTTCCGTGATCAAAAGAACTCAAAAAGAAAGCTATAAAGCGGCAAACACAAATATTGGCAGAAATCTGTCAAAATAGAACAGCTAACAAAGGTAAAAAAATTAGAGGGTTTTCTGTTGTTCAAATCAAAAAGTGTTCAACTAATGAAAGTTTGGATATAACCTGGGGCATATGCACAAGAAATCGAAGGTCCAAAATATATTCTGAGAATTTTCACGAATTTTTACGGTGCAGCACCGAAAACTATTTCAGGACAGCAACATCCTCAAATCTTACCTCACTCAAATTAGAGGCTTCTCTTGGCACAAAAACGAAATAAAAAGGATAAGGAGAGGTTATTACAATAGTAATAACTTCCAAGACTCAAATAAAAGAAAAATAAATGAAAGTAAAAACATTGGGTTATCTCCCAAGAGTGCTTTTCTTTAACGCCTTTGAGCTAGGCGCAGAAAGTGTGAATCAAGTAATATCAAGTGATGAAGCATCAAGCTCATAATTTGCTCTAAGAATAGAGTCAAAAAGTAATTTCTTTCTCTTTCTAGGGAAGTGTTCCATACCTTTCTTGAGTGGAAATTGATATTTGATGGTGCCTTCCCTCATATCAATGATGGCACCTACAGTTCAAAGAAAGGGTCTTCCCAAAATAATAGGACATGAAGCATTGCATTCAACATCCATGACAAGAAAATCAACGGGAACAAAGTTATTTTTAACCATAATAAGAACATAATTAATCCTTCCCAAAGGTTTCTTCTTAGCAACATCAGCAATAGGAACATCATAATAGCACTTTTCAAGCGGTGGTAAATCAAGCATGTCATAAATTTTTCTATGCATAATAGAAATACTAGCACCTAGATCACATAAAGGATGGCAATCAAAACCATTAACATGCATATCAATGATGGGTTCCCAACCATCTTCTAACTTCTTGGGAATAGAAGCTTTTTGCTTCAACTTTTCATCCCTAATTTTCATGAGAGCATTGGTAATATGCTTAGTAAAAGCAACATTTAAAGAACTAGCATTAGGAGTCAAAGCAAGCTTTTGCAAGAACAAAATAACTTCAGATATATTGCAGCCATCAACATCAAAATCATTAAAGGAAATAGAGCTATCATCTCCTACACTCCGAAAAATTTCAGCACTCTTTTGAGAAAAAGTTTTAGCTGTTTTTGGCTTTTTAACACTAGGAGTGGGAGTTTTCTCTACACCAATCAAAGTAAGAGGATTGCTAGCATTAGGAATAACATCATTAGAGGTAGTAATGGTACATACCTTCATCTTTCTAGCCATCTCATCTTCTCTTTCCCACCTGGCATGCAATTCTGCTAGCATCCTAATATTTTCATCAATTCTAACTTGGATAGCATTAGTAGTAGCAAAAGGATCAGGCTTAGCGGACATTCTGTTAACCAAACAAGATTGCGTATTAGACAAAAATGAAATATCGGTTTCAGCTTTGGAAACCTTAGCTTGCAATTCAGGAATAGCCTTGTTTAAATTTTCAAGTTGATGACTAATAGTCCTCAACAGAGGTGATTGCTCCTCCATAGTCTTGGTGAAAGCCCTGTTCTGCTCATATTGCGCCTGCATAAAATTCTTGGTAGCCTTTTCAAGTTCAAAAATTCTTTCTTCACTAGGCATTTTAGGTCTACCGAGATAGCTATTATCACCATTAGAAGGAAATGGCCTATAATTGTTACTAGCAAAATTGTTCCTATAAGCATTGTTGTTGAAATTATTATTTCTAATGAAGTTTACATCAACATGCTCTTCCTGAGCAACCAAAGAGGCTAAAGGAACATTATTAGGATCAACATGAGTCCTATCATTAGAAAGTATAAGCATTATAGCATCAATCTTATCACTCAAGGAAGAGGTTTCCTTAACAGAATTTACCTTCTTACCTTGTGGAGCTCTCTCGGTGTGCCATTCAGAGTAATTTACCATCATATTGTTGAGAAGCTTCATTGCGGCACCCAAGGTAAGGGACATAAAAGTGCCTCTAGCAGCTGAATCAAGTAGGTTCCTTGAAGAAAAATTCAGTCCTGTATAAAAAGTTTGGACAATCATCCAAGTAGTCAGTCCATGAGTGGGATAATTCTTTATCATAGATTTCATTCTTTCCCAAGCTTGAGCAACATGTTCATTATCAAACTGGCTAAACTTCATAATATTGCTACGCAAAGCTATAATCTTAGCAGGAGGATAGTATCTACCAATAAAAAGGATCCTTACACTTAGCCCAAGAATCAATACTATTTTTAGGCAAAGAAAGTAACCAATCCTTAGCTTTTCCTCTCAAAGAAAAAGGAAACAACTTAAGCTTAATAATATCACTTTCTACATCCTTATATTTCTGCATCTCACATAGCTCAACAAAATTGTTGAGATGAGCTGCAGCATCATCAGTACTAGCACCAGAAAATTGCTCTTTCATAACAAGGTTCAACAAAGCAGGCTTAATCTCATAAAAATTTGCAGCAGGAGCAGGTGACGCAATAGGAGTGCAGATAAAATCACTATTATTTGTGCTAGTAAAATCACACAACTTGGTGTTTTCAGGAGTAGCCATTCTAGCAAAACAAAAAGCAGACAAGTAAAAACAACTATAAAGGAAACTAATTTTTTGTGTGTTTTTGATAAAACGAAACAAGTAAAAATAAAGTTAAAGCAAAACTTAAAACAAAGTAAAGGATGTGCGTGCGAAACTCCCCTTGCAGAAGTCTTCTTTTTCCCCGGCAACGACGCCAGAAAAACTTGTTGATGGCGCGGTGATGATGATGCTAGAAAGCTTGATTGCGTTTGTTGATGAAGTAAAATAACCGGCCAGTTGGAAACCCCAAGAGAAGGTTTGATGAATATAGTAGCAAGTTTTCCCTCAGTTATGAAACCAAGGTTATCAATCTAGTAGGAAAAAGACAATACTCCAGAAGGTGATGCTTGCTAGCTTTGCGACAGCTTCAGACAATTTATAGGGCGCCTCGTACAAGCTTGGCTTTGCGAGCGGCAACATGGAACCTGCACACAACACAACCAAATACTTTGTTCCCAACTTACGATGAGGTTGTCAATCTGACCGGTTTGCTTGAAACAAAGGGTATGAGCATATCGAGTGGAAAATGATAATAGTATGCGAGTAAAGTAAACAGTGCGAGTAAAGTAAACAGGTGATAGCAATATAAAGGAAATAGGACCGGGGTCCACAGTTCACTAGTGGTGTCTCTCCATAAGATAAAATAACACATGCTGGGTAAACAAATTACAGTTGGGCAATTGATAGAATAAAGACAACGTGCATATGTCGAGAGGATCACTATGAGATTTACTCTGGGCATTACAACAAGATACATAGACTGTCATCCAACTGCATCTATGACTAATAATCCACTTGTGACGAATCAATCTGAGAACTCCACAAGTATTAAGTTGCAAACAACAGATAACTGCATTAAGCAAAGTGTGTAATGTAAACAAAGCATATGCCCTTGAGCATATGAATGTTGTTTTCTCCCTAGTGGCAACAGCACATCTACAACCTTAGAGGTTTCTGTCACTACCCCGGATTAAATAGAGGCATGAAGCCACTATCGAGCATAAATACCCCCTCTTGGAGTCACTAGCAACTACCCGGCCAAGATAGCTACTAACAACGGAGAGCATGCAAGATCATAAACAACATAGAGATAACATAAGATAATATTCAGCACATCAACTCAATCATAACACCAATATTCATCGGATCCCAACAAACACAACATGTAGAATTATATAACGGTGATCTCGATCATGTAAGGCAGCTCACGAGATCTAAACATGAAGCACATGGTGGAGAAGACAACCAACTAGCTACTGCTATGGACCCATAGTCCAAGGTAGACTACTCACTCATCGTGCCGGAGGCAAGCATGGCGATGAAGAAGACCTCCGGTGGCGATTCCCCTCTCCGGCAGGGTACCGGGAAGAGCTTCTACACCCTCCTGATCTCGGGTCGACGGCGGCGGCGGATTGCGATGTATTCTAGAAAAGTGATCGGGTCTTTAGGTTTTTCCCGTCGGGGGGTCTTTATAGGCAAAGGGGCGGCGTCAGAGGTGGACCAGGGAGCCCTCACCATAGGGCGGCGCGGCCAGGCCCTAGGCTGCGCCCCCTGGTGGTGAGGCCGCCTCCTGGCTCCTTTCCGTCTCCTCTTCGGTTCTCTGGAATCTTCGGTAAATTTCCGAATGTTCGGCTTTTGTTTCATCCAATTCCGAGAATATTTCCTGTGTAACTTTTCTGAAACACAAAAACAACAGAAAACAGGGAACTGACACTGTGGCATCTCGTTAATAGGTTAGTTCCAGAAAATGCATAAAAATGCCACAAAGTGTAACGAAACACTAAGCAAATGGTGTAAAAACAAGCATGGAGCATCAAAAATTATAGATACGTTAGAGACGTATCACTTCACTTCTCCACTCATCTAAAGAACTCAAATCAAGCAACCTTTTCTTATCGGCAAGTTTAAAATCTCTATTAAGCTCTTGCACTACCCAAAAAGCTTTGTGTTCTAATTCTAAAGGCAAGTGACACGCTTTTCCATAAACCATTTTGTAAGGAGACATGCCCATGGGGTTCTTATAAGCAGTTCTATAAGCCCACAAAGCATCGTTTAACTTGCTAGCCCAATTTTCCTGGATCTATTAACAGTCTTCTGCAAGATAGACTTGATCTCCCTATTCGATAGTTCTACTTGCCCACTAGTTTGGGGATGATAAGCAGAAGTAATTCTATGATTAACATCATATCTAGCAAGAGTCTTCCTAAAACCACCATAAAAATGAGAACCTCCATCAGTCATAAGATATCTAGGCACACCAAACCTAGGAAAAATAACATCCTTAAGCATTTTTAACGAGGTCTCACCATCGGCACTCTTCGTAGGTATAGCTTCTACCCACTTAGTAACATAATCAACAACAACTAGTATATGAGTGTAACCTTCTGAAGGAGGAAAAGGACCTATAAAGTCAAATCCCCAACAATCAAATGGTTCAATAGCAAGAGAATAATTCATAGGCATTTCATTGCGTCTAGAAATATTATCAACTCTTTGACTTTCATCACATGATAAAATAAACTTTCTTGCATCTTTAAAGAGAGTAGGCCAATAAAAACCTGATTGTAGAAACTTTTGTGCAGTTCTATCTCCAGCATGAAGTCCCCCATAAGCACTACCATGACATTTCCTCAATATCTCTTGTTGTTCATATTCTGGAACACATCTTTGCATAATAACATCCACTCCTTTATATAAATGTGGGTCATCCCAAAAATAATGCCTCAAGTCATAAAAGAATTTCCTTCTTTGTTGAGCTGTAAAGGTTGGAGGCAAATACTTGGAAACAATAAAGTTAGTATAATCAGCATACCAAGGACTCTCTCGCGAGGTTACCTTTATTGCAGCCAACTGCTCATTTGGAAAACTATCATTAATAGGAATATGATCAAAAGAAATGTTTTCCAATCTAGACAAATTATCAGCAACAGGATTTTCAGCACCTTTTCTATCTACAATATGGAAATCAAACTTTTGTAAAAGCAACACCCATCTAATAAGCCTGGGTTTAGCATCTTTCTTTTCCATAAGATATCTAATAGCAGCGTGATCAGTATGAATAGTAACTTTTGAATCAACAATATAAGGTCTAAACTTATCACAAGCAAAGACAACAGCTAGGACTCCTTCTCAGTAGTAGCATAATTCTTTTGAGCAGCATCAAGAGTCTTACTAGCATAATGAATAATATTCAACTTCTTATCTATGCGCTGTCCAAGAACAGCACCTACAGCAAAATCACTAGCATCACACATAATTTCAAAGGGTAAATTCCAATCAGGTGGTTGGACAATAGGAGCAGTAGTTAAAGCCTTCTTAAGAGTTTCAAAAGCTTCCTTACAATCATCATCAAAAACAAAAGGTACATCTTTTTGAAGAAGATTAGTAAGAGGCTTTGAAATTTTAGAGAAATCTTTAATAAACCTCCTATAGAGACCAGCATGACCAAGAATACTATGAATACCTTTAACATCCCTAGGATAGGGCATTTTCTTAATTGCTTCAACTTTTGGTCTGTCAACTTCAATACATCTTTCAGAAATTTTATGCCCAGGAACAATTCCTTCATTCACCATAAAGTGGCATTTCTCCCAATTAAGAACAAGATTAGTTTCTTCACATCTCTGCAAAACTTTATCAAGATTGTGCAAACAATTATCAAAAGAAGTTCCATAGACTGAGAAATCGTCCATGAATACCTCCACAATTTCTTCACAAAATCCATGAAAAATAGCAGACATGCATCTTTGAAACATAGCAGGAGCATTGCACAAACCAAAAAGCATACGTCTATAAGCATAAGTTCCATAAGGACAGGTAAAAGTGGTTTTCTCTTGATCTTGCTTTTGACAACAATTTGAGAGAAACCAGAATAACCATCAAGAAAACAAAAATGAGTTTTCTTAGATAACCTCTCTAACATTTGATCTATAAACGGTAAAGGATAATAATCTTTCTTAGTAACTTTGTTAACCTTTCTAAAATCGATGCACATTCTATAACCAACTACTACTCTTTGAGGAATAAGCTCATTATTCTTATTAGGCACAACAGTAATTCCTCCTTTCTTAGGAACATAATGAACATGACTAACCCATCTACTATCAGCAATAGGATAAATAATACCAGCATCAAGGAGTTTCAGTACCTCATTTCTTACCACTTCCTTTATCTTAGGAATTAAACGGCGTTGATGTTCAACAACTGGCTTTGCATCTGGCTCCATATTAATAGCATGCTGACATATAGTAGGGGAAATCCCTTTTAAATCATCAAGAGTATATCCCATAGCTCCTCGGTGTTTCCTCAATATTTCCAATAACGTTTCTTCTTCCTTCCCTGAAAGTTTCGCACTAATAATAATAGGATATATTTTCTTATCATCAATATAAGTATATTTAAGATCATCAGGTAAAGGTTTTAAATCAAAAATAGGATCTTCCTTTGGTGGCAAAGTGGTACCCAAATCCTCCACAAGTAAATTGTGTTTAAGCATCTCTGGCTGACGAAGAAGAATCTTGTCTATCTCATTTCTTTCTTCCCTAAAGATCTCATTTTCGTGGTCCTCCATATATTGCTGCAAAGCATCGTTAGGAGCAAAAGCAATAGAGGCAAGTTGTTCAACTCTAAAATCCTCATTAGGCAATTCAGTTTCATAAAGAGCTCTAGTAAACTTAGAAAAATTAAACTCATAAGATTGTCCATGAAACTTAGTCAAAATTTTCTCCTTCTTACAATCTATAACAGCGCCACAAGTATTCAAGAAAGGTCTACCAAAAATAATAGGACAAGTTTTACTAGCAGCTGAACCAAGTACTAGAAAATCAGCAGGATATTTAGTCTTATCGCATAAAACTTCCACATCTCTAACAATACCAATTGGAGATATAGTTTCTCTGTTAGCGAGCTGAATAACCACATCAATATCTTCAAGTTCACAAGAACCAATTTCATGCATGATTTCTCTGTAAAGCTCATAAGGAATAGCACTTGAACTTGCACCAATATCGCATAAACCATAATAGCAATGATCACCTATCCTGACAGAAAGCACATGAACACTTGTTTTCCTAGATCTACTAGGATGTGAAACAATATTAGAAGCATCTTCACAAAAGATAATATCTCCATCTTCCACATTTTTTAGTAACAAGGTCCTTTACTATTGCAACTGTAGGTTTAACAGTTATTTGCTCATCAGGTTCTAAAGCTTTCTTTGCACTTTTATTAAGCACACTAGTTAACATAGAATGCTCCTTTACCTTAGCAGGGAAAGGCATTTTCACAAAATAAGGCTCAGGCAAAATGCGATCAACAGTACAAACTTCAACATTTCTAGCAAGAACACAACTAATAGTATTTTATAAGGTGCATGGTACTTGTTCCAATCCTTTTTTGGAACATCAAGATAAGAGGAAAAGGCCTTGAAATAGTTGGAAAGTATTTGAGAATAAAGACCATAAATAACACTAACATTACGAAAGTCATCAGTTCCCATAAAAGATTTAATCCATTCATAATCATAATTTGTACCTGACTTTCTACCTTTGTCGTTCTCCCATCCTTCAGTATTTTCCTGAATACGGTCAAGAAGATCCCATTTAGCGTCTTCTTTCATACGTGTAAATGATCCAGAACAAGAAGCATTCAATAAATCCTTGTCATGAAGAGAAAGCCTTGCGTAGAAGTTATTAATAACAATATTACTCGGGAGCTCATGAATGGGACATTTGAGCATTAGTGACTTCAATCTCCCCCACTCTTGGGCAATACTCTCTCCATCATGAGGCCAAAAATTATATATTTGATTCCGATCTTTATGAATCTCACTTGGAGGATAGAATTTGGAATAAAAGAGAGGCACAATTTCCTCCGAGCCAATAGATCGGCCATTCTTCAGCAGCTTATACCATTCCGCAGCTCTGCCCTTTAGTGATAAGGAGAATAACTTCCTCTTAACCTGGCTTGATGAAATACCTGCACACTTGAACAACTCGCATAATTCATGTATAAATAGCAAATGATCACCCGGATGGACAGTTCCATCTCCTGAATAGCAGTTATTCATAACACGTTCAACAATATTCATAGGTATTTTAAAAGGATCCAATTGAGAAGGCGGTGGTTCATCTACTACCGTAACAGTGGCAGTAGTATTCCCAAATAGGGAACCAAATGGAGACTTCTCCATAACAAAATAAAATAAAAGACAGAAATAAAAACAATACTCATAGTAAAAGTTTCCTTTACCAATTCCACTCTTCAATAGCGCTTCACTCCCCGGCAATGGCGCCAGAAAATAGTCATGATGACCCACAAGTATAGGGGGTGTATTGTAGTACTTTCGATAAATAAGAGTGTCGAACCCAACAAGGAGCAACAGGTGTTGACAAGTAGTTTTGATCAAGGATTCACTGTAAATACTAGCAAACAGGTTTTCAGGGGTATTTGATAATGCAAATAAATAAAGTACGAGTAAATAAAAGACAATAGTAATAATTGCTGCGAGCGGCCCAATCCTTTCTAGAGCAAAGGACAAGCCAGTTGTGTTACTTATGATTACCAAACGTTCCCGAGGACACACGGGAGTTTCTGTCATGTGCTTTCGCTTCATACAGCTAAGTAATCTTCATTGGTTTGATAAGTGTTATGGGGGTGAACCTATTCTAATGCACTACCCCAACTCAGACTAATACACACTTGTGATTATACCCCTTGCAAGCATCCGCAACTACAAGAAAGTAATTAAGATAAATCTAACCACAGCCTTAAACTCTGAGATCCTACACTCCCTGGTGCACTGGTTTCCTAACGGGGGTTTAGGTTTCTGTCGCTCCGGCAACCCCACAATTAGTAGCCAAATGCATGATATCCCACAAGTATAGGGGATCGTGTGTAGCCTTTTCGATAATTAAGAGTGTCGAACCCAACGAGGAGCTAAAGGTAGGATAAATGTTCTCTCAAGTTCTATCAACCGCTGATACAACTCTACGCACACTAAACGTTTGCATCATCTAGGAAATAAAACTAGAGCAACAATACGGGTATGAGAGATAGCTTTGCAAGATAATAAATACAAGAAAGTAATTATTAGTGCTGCAGCAATACAATATACTAAGTAACCATAAACTAACAGTACCATGAGTGTGCAAAAGTGGTGGTAATAGTGGTGGCTTTGTCTAAGTTCAATTAGTGAATAAATCGGGTTCATTGTCTTCAATGCAGTTTTCTATGTGGGAGAGGCTAAATATACAAGCACTTCACTACTTGGAAATACAAGTACTATATGATTGGATTGTTACCAAGCATCTGCAAATACTAACAATGCATTAAGGTTTCTACAACCATAGCCTTAATTTAATGGTCCTCTTACTCCCATACGTGTAACGTTCTGTTCGTGTCCTCAGGTTTCTGTCATTCCGGCAGAACTACCCCCTTCCTTTTGCACATACTACTAACCCTGAGATGTTTAATCCATGCGCGCATAAATATAATGGACACCAAAGGACAATACCATATCAATATACAACTCTAATGAACCAAAGATATTCAACAAATCAATCTAAGAACAAATAAACTATGCAAACATGACATAGATCATAGGATAAATATTATAGCATCAAACACTACATTTACACAGGACGGTACAGAGGTGTGTGGGAGGATGAACCACTGCATAATAGGAGGAGTTGGTGATGGAGATAGCAGTGAAGATGGCGGAGATGAGCAGCGAGGGGCGCGGGCGGCGGCGGCGCGGGGGACTCCCTCGCCACCGGCATCAAGGGGGAGCGCCGCCCCTTGGCCCCCTTCCTTCATGGCTTCATGGGAGCCCTCCCCCATGGAGATGGGATCCATGGGGGAGATGAAAACGTGGCTCTGGTGGCTGCAAATTCGTGGGTGGAGGTGTCTCCCACGAGTTAGGTTTCCTCCCCTTATATAGCTTCTCGGATTTCCGTCTCCCCATCTTGGGCCGCACTTGATCGGGCCTAACTCGGCCATCCAGACTCGGAATCAGGTAAATTTTATGTCCAGAACGTTTCCCGTGAAATTCCCTACAACTTTGTAGTTGAAGAGTTTTCCTTTTGACGCCGTCTTCGACCCGAAACGTGACCATCTTCGAAAAGAGTTCTGGCACAGATTTCAGAAAAGTCCCAATTTGACTCCAACAAGGTTTCCACTTGTATTCTTCGTAATTCCTACACATCAAAGTGTAAAATAAGAACATTGTGCACTTTTGCAACTATTAGTAGGTTAGTCCAAATAAATCATAAAAGTCTCACAAAGTGTAGATAAAACATATATCAATTGGTGTAAAATAAGCATGGAGCATCAAAAATTATAGATACGTTTGCAACGTATCAACATCCCCAAGCTTAACTCCTGCTCGTCCTCGAGTAGGTAAGTGACAAACAAAAGAATAATTTTTGAGGTGACATGCACCATCACAATCTTGATCATCTATGTAAGCATTGAGTGCTGGGATCAAAGAACTTAGAACATGGGCATAAGAGACATAATCTTGACAATAAAAACTTAGCAACCATGTTGTAACATGAAAAGAAACACAAACTAAAGATCATGAACAATGAAACAACGAAAGTCAAAAGTGTGTTCAAATCATATGGAAAAATATAGCTAATGGTTTTCAGCTCGTCCTTCATAGAATAGCAAAATATAAATGCATAGGACACCTTCAAGTTTAAGAGGGCGACTAGATACAAATAATTTAAGAACAAGTGAAACCATAATCAAAAATCAATCAATGATAAACTTTGGGACTATGCACATTAAACTCAGAACGGCAACTATGCTCTCTTAGATGGTGCATAAAGGTAGAAGGTGGAGACTCAACATAAAAGTAAAGAAAGGCCCTTCGCAGAGGGAAGCAGTGATTAAACATGTGCTAGAGCTTTTCATTTGTAAAACAGAGAGATAAAAATTTGGTTTTGAGAGGTGGTTGTCTTTGTTAACGACTGACAATGGGGTTCTTACTATCTTCCATACAAAAATGAGCAAGTTTTTGAGAGAGAGATTGGCACTTTTGTGCTCTTTTATAAAGCTTGGCACTCCTCCCCACCTTTTTTCCTTTCACAAACCATGGCTAACCGATTCCATCGGGTGCCCACCAACATTCACATACTATGGAGGAGTGCCTTTTTTTCTTTTCTTTTTTCTCTTTTTTTTGGAATAGAACAATATGGAAGATAGCAAATCCGACCACTACGTCCCCATGAGCTGAAAACAGTGTCACAAAATGAGAAGTATTTTGAAGGTTTTTTTTTTAAAGGTAGCACATGAAAATTTACTTGGAATGACTTGCAAATACCACGCATAGGAATTTATAGTAGACACTTGGAATAACTTGGTTTTTAGGAGTTGGATGCACGAGTAGAGCTCATACTCAGTACAAAATGAGGGCTACCAAAAGACTGGGAGCGACCAACTAAGAGAGCAATAACGGCCATAATCATGCATAGTGACAAAACATCATTAAAAGAAGCATAAAATGGCATCACAAGTCAAAAACCAAATGATCATAGAGGCTTATGGCGACTTTGTAGGAGTCAAACATGTTGTAAGCATGCGCCAAGTCAACCCAAATAAAGCATCAAAGGAGAAAACCAAATAAATGCTTCCACATAATAAGAATAACGCATGATTTTTTCAAAGGCTCATTAAGCAATCTCAGTCATTTGAGACAAGTCATGCTACGGCAAAAATCACTAAGCATACTATCAAAACGACATCAAGCATGGCATGAAAAAGTCTAAGCCGTAGTCTAAACAAGCTCCTTTTTGTACCACTTTTTTGCATGAAACTTTTTCTCCTTTCCAACACCATTCAAACCTTTTTGAAACAACTCTTTTGATGAATACCAACATAGACCAGAGGTACAAATACACCTTGATGCAAAGATATAACAAGATCTGCACAAAAATCAAGGCGAAAAACGAAAGCTAAACGCAGTTCCAGAAAAAGAGAACACTCGTTGAACGATAAGAGTGAAAAACGGAGTGTTCTTGGCAAATGAAAAACGAGTACATCTCCAAAAGAAATTTGTTGGGGTCCAACCATTTATTGCAACAAACAAAACAAAACAAAACTGAAAACAAAAGTAAAGACGCTCCAAGAAAAACACATAGTGCATGAAGCAATAAAAATATAGTGTTTTGAAAGGTGACCTGATTTTTGCCGATGAAGAAGGGCTGCCTTGGGGGAATCCCCAAGCATTGACTCTTGTACCTCTTGGATATTTCTTGGGGTGACATGGGCATCCCCAAGCTTGAGCTTTTGTCCATTCTTCATCTCATCTCATCATTCTCCAATCCCTACACTTGAAAACTTCCTTCATACAAAACTTCACACAATTCTATTAGCAATGTTACCACAAGCATAATAGTAAATCGACTCTTTTGGTTCAAATTTCAACTAAAAAACACCACATATAAAGCATATACTACTTTACCCACTTCCCCAAAATTTCTGTGATCAAAAGAACTCAAAAAGAAAGCGATCGAGAGGCAAACACAAATAGTGGCAGGAATCTATCAAAACAAAACAGCTGACAAAGGTCGAATTTTTCGAGGACCTTCTGTTTCTCAAATCGAAAAGTGAAAAACTAATGATAGTTTTGATATAACCTGGGGCATATGCTCAAGAAATTTCAGATCAAAAAGATATTCTGAGAATTTTCACAAATTTTTACGGTGCAGCGCAAAATCTATTTCAGGACAGCAACTTCCCCAAATCTTACCTCGCTCAAATTAGAGGTTCTTCTTGGCACAAAAACGAAATAAAAATAATAAGGAGAGGTCATTACAGTAGTAATAACTTCCAAGACTCAAATAAAACAAAAATTACTAAAAGAAAACATGGGTTATCTCCCAAGAGTGCTTTTCTTTAACGCCTTTGAGCTAGACACAAAATAGAGAACCAAACAAAGAAGGAAAACAAAAAGAACTATTTTTGTTATTTTCAAATTATAAGTGAAAGTAAAGAAGCAATAAGAACAAAATAAAGTGCCTAATAAAACTAAAAAAGATAAAACCAAGACATATAAAAGCAACTATAATACAAGTTAACACAATACATATCATGTGGATGGGTACTATAGAGTATGAAGGAGACAACCTCATGTTAGTTGATGAATAGGGGGATGACTCGGGCATCCCCAAGCTTAGATGATTGTATCTTCTTGAATATGTTCTTTGGATGCACCTAAATGTCCCCAAGCTTGAGCTCTTGTGTCTTCTTGTTCATCTCATATCACCATATTGATTGGAACTTATAAGCTACATCCACATAAAACTTCACAAAACTCATTAGTAGGGTTAGTACTCATTAAATAAAATCCACTAATGTTTAAGCATTGACAAGTTTCATAATCTATACTCAACATTAGCCACTGTATATACTAAGGTATTCATGATTTCCGTTGTCCGTCGAAAAACTAATGAAACTAATAACACCAAGTACAATATTCAGTAAACTAAGAAATCCGTCAAAACTGAATAGTCTGTAAAGATGACACTTAACGAGATAGTTAGGTAGCTCAAATCGTAAAACTCAAAACTAATGAAAGACAGATCATAATCTCAGGTTTATGCACAAACAATTTCAGAGCAAAACACTATTCTGAGATTTTTCATGATTTTTTACAGTGAAGCATAGGAATCTGTCTAAACTAAACAGTCGGTGAAGATCGAATTTTTCGAGACAGCTACGTAACTCATATTAGAAAGAGTTAGTTTAATGAAAGAAAGATAATAAGCATTACTTTGCACTCAAGAAATTTCAGGTCAATATCATGTTCTGGTGATTTTAAACATTTTATACGGTGAAGCACGGAAAATCTGTTTTTGGACAGCAAAGCAAAACTATCAACTTCCAAGTAACTAGGAACTACAATTATCACTTTACTTTTATGGTACAAAGGAATATGTACAATATATACAATATACACAATATGTACAAGTTTTTAACTGAAAAGCTTCCATGGAAAGATTTGTTTTGGTTTCATAGGCATGAACACAAGTGTTCAAGGTCGACCCCCACTTAACCATTACTCGTCTTTCCAATCACTTTCCTTTTTGAAAACGTTTTTAGGTAACAAGTACAACTATATTTTTTTGTAATTCACATTCCCTATCCATACTAAGATAGAGAACAACTTAAAACTAGAAGTAAAAACTACTTAGAGATAAAGCAAACAAGTGCACACAAGAATATTCACCCACACGCTATTGCTCCCCGGCAACGGCGCCAGAAAAGGTCTTGATATCCCACAAGTATAGGGGATCGTGTGTAGCCTTTTCGATAAGTAAGAGTGTCGAACCCAACGAGGAGCTAAAGGTAGGATAAATGTTCTCTCAAGTTCTATCAACCGCTGATACAACTCTACGCACACTAAACATTTGCATCATCTAGGAAATAAAACTAGAGCAACAATACGGGTATGAGAGATAGCTTTGCAAGATAATAAATACAAGAAAGTAATTGTTAGTGCTGCAGCAATACAATATACTAAGTAACCATAAACTAATAGTACCATGAGTGTGGAAAAGTGGCGGTAATAGCGGTGGCTTTGTCTAAGTTCAATTAGTGAATAAATCGGGTTCATTGTCTTTGATGCAGTTTTCTATGTGGGAGAGGCTAAATATACAAGCACTTCACTACTTGGAAATATAAGTACTATATGATTGGATTGTTAGCAAGCATCTGCAAATACTAACAATGCATTAAGGTTTCCCCAACCATAGCCTTAAGTTAATGGTCCTCTTACTCCCATACGTGTAACGTTCCAGTTCGCGTCCTCAGGTTCTGTCATTTCGGCAGAACTACCCCCTTCCTTTTGCACATACTACTAACCCTAAGATGTTTAATCCATGCACGCATAAATATAATGGACACCAAAGGACAGTACCATATCAACATACAACTCTAATGAACCAAAGACATTCAACAAATCAATCTAAGAACAAATAAACTATGCAAACATGACATAGATCATAGGATAAATATTATAGCATCAAACACCACGTTTACATAGGACGGTACAGAGGTGTGTGGGAGGATGAACCACTGCATAATAGGAGGAGTTGGTGATGGAGATAGCGATGAAGATGGCGGAGATGAGCAGCGAGGGGCAAGGGCGGCGGCGGCGGCGTGGGGGACTCCCCCGCCGCCGGCATCATGGGTGACGTGGGTATGCCCGTTGGGTACCCGCGGATTAGTATACCGGGCCCGACCCATTAAGGAGGTGGACAAGTACAAGGACTCGAAGATGACTTGGAGTAGAAGAAGAAAGACTCTAATCCGTATTCGACTAGAACTCTTGTAAAACCTTAGCCCGGTTGCATATATAAAGCCAGGCAGGGGCGCCCCTAGAGGGAACTTAGAACTCAAGATATCTCATAGACATTGAATATCATAGACAAGCAATATCTCGACTAGACAAGATAGATTAGACATAGACTAGATACAATATTCCGCCTACGGCGGCTCCATGTAAACACCATTGTGATCATATACTAGATTGCTAGCAAGATGTAGCGATCCTCCACCGAGGGGACGTGAACCTGGGTACATCGTGTGCCAATCTCGATCCCGGAATCTCTAGTCGTTGCTCTTCCCCCGATCCTAAGTCCTTCATCTAGGACATTTGTCGAGTTAACCCCTCGTCAATTGGCGCCGACCGTGGGGATCGCGGCGACTGGATTTTGTTATCCGGGCGGGATCCTTCAACTTTTCCATCGGCGATATCAGCAATTTTTTTCTACATCATCAAGATCAACAACGCGTACACAGCCGAAGATTCATGGAGCAAGGATACGGAACAGTATGAAGAAATCAAGCAACGATCGTGAAAAAAAAAATCTGTGTGGTCTCCAATATCCAATTCAGCAGTCCAAGTTTGCATCGGAACCAGCAATTTTGGCAATTTTTTCAAGTTCGGATCGGATCGGCAGTCTGCTGCGACTCGACTCCTATGGCCAGCAACCGATGACACTTCCTCTTCCAACAAGAAAAAGAAAAAGCAACGGCGATATATCAACTCAGCTACTGGAGGCGGCGACACAATGATGTTCTCGGCAGAGATATATGTATAGTATCCATCAAAACTAGACTTGGATTGGAGCAAGTTCCGATATGGTAGCAGCGACGTGTTAAAAACTTCAAAGTGGTGCACGTGGATGCGACAACACGTGAATTCGTCTTCAAATCAAAAGAAGTAAATTGGAAGAGTACTACTAGCAAATCCATCAAGCAACCAGCAAGCAGCGTCTACATAAAGACTACAAGTATATCAGGTGAATTACAAGGACTGGACGGACAACTCGGAGGAAAATATTTCGACTACTTCGTCTTCAATATTATCAACTACATCATCGTCGACAGCGCCACGCCACGCTCGGGGGCTCGTCATCGCGCACTCGCGCAAACTATCGGCAACGCTCGGGGTTCAACATCAACTCGCCCCTGAGTGCGGAAAATCACCCTCAAGACTTGCGACTTCATCGACGTCAGCAACGCGACGATCCCAACAACGCTCGGGGGCTCGACAACAGCTTCGCCTCCGATCGTGGATACGATTCTACGACAACAACTCGACTACGTCATCGTCGACTATGGCCGCGCCGACCACGCCGCACCCAATAAAAGCTAAGTTTTCCTCTTCCAGGAGTCGATTATTATTTACTTTTTGCCGCACCCGACGCTCGGGGGCTCCGCCATGAACAATCATCCTGCATATCGTTAACTTCGAATAATATTGTGAAAGCCCTAGTAGCTAGCTGGCATTCCTTGTCGAATACTTGTCAATTTAGTTTACAGTCGCATGAAGCTCGACTAACGGTTGGCAAGGCCAATATCTTGGGCGTCAGGTTAACGAAAAGTCTTAGCAAGTATCTTGAAATTCAAATGCGGCACACGCATCGATTTACGTCTGACCTGAGTAGCTGATCGAGTCGTGAAGTGCATCAGGGTAACGAAAGGGTCTTACGTACGAGCAACAAAATTGCGCAAAAAAAACATCGAGTTTTTATTTTACATACTACATCATCATGATTGCAATCTACAAGCACAAATATTTCTTCGAGAGACAAATTATTTCATAATTATTCATATTTTCTGCAGGAGTCGACAAAATTATTAAGTCCTTCAACAGGAGCCGAACTTCTTCGAGTAGTACAACTTGAGTCTATGCCCGGCTACAAGTACCCGAACATAGACTCGGGGGCTACTCCCATCGGGAGCGCTGGTCGCGCACCCGATAGAAACACAATTTTGAGAGAAAGAATTCAACAAAAGAAGAGAAGAAGAAGAATTGGAGCCTATGATCGACTACAAGTACCCGACCATAGCCTCGGGGGCTACTCCCATCGGGAGCGCTGGTCGCGCACCCGATGAAGAATCACTTTGAGGAGAATCAGGAAGAAAATTTCGAGTCCATGAACTCGACATTTACTCCCATCGGGAGAGCGGATTCAAGAACCCGAAGATTTCAGGAAGTCGAAGAATTGAAATCAAAAATTGAATAAATCAAAGATTTCAGGAAGTCGAAGAATTGAAGTCAAAAATTCAAGAAGTCGAAGATTGAAGCATTTGAAGATTGAAGATTGAAGTTTTGAGACTCAACCCGAGTCTGCAACTCGAATTGAGTCTCGGGGGCTACTGACGTGGGTATGCCCGTTGGGTACCCGCGGATTAGTATAACGGGCCCGGCCCATTAAGGAGGTGGACAAGTACAAGGACTCGAAGATGACTTGGAGTAGAAGAAGAAAGACTCTAATCCGTATTCGACTAGAACTCTTGTAAAACCTTAGCCCGGTTGCATATATAAAGCCAGGCAGGGGCGCCCCTAGAGGGAACTTAGAACTCAAGATATCTCATAAACATTGAATATCATAGACAAGCAATATCTCGACTAGACAAGATAGATTAGACATAGACTAGATACAATATTCCGCCTATGGCGGCTCCATGTAAACACCATTGTGATCATATACTAGATTGCTAGCAGGATGTAGCGATCCTCCACCGAGGGGACGTGAACCTGGGTACATCGTGTGCCAATCTCGATCCCGGAATCTCTAGTCGTTGCTCTTCCCCCGATCCTAAGTCCTTCATCTAGAACATTTGTCGAGTTAACCCCTCGTCAATGGGGGAGCGCCGCCCCTTGGCCCCCTTCCTTCATGGCTTCATGGGAGCCCTCCCCCATGGAGATGGGATCCATGGGGGAGGCGAAAACGTGGATCTGGTGGCTACAAATTCGTGGGTGGAGGTGTCTCCCACGAGTTAGGTTTCCTCCCCTTATATAGCTTCTCGGATTTCTGTCTCCCCATCTTGGGCCGTACTAGATCAGGCCTAACTCGGCCGTTCGGACTCGAAATCAGGCGAATTTTATGTCCAGAATGTTTGCCGTGAAAGTTGAAGAGTTTTCCATTTGACGCCGTCTTCGACCCGTAACGTGACCATCTTCGAAAAGAGTTCTGGCACAGATTTCAGGAAAGTCCCAATTTGACTCCAACAAGGTTTCCACTTGTATTCTTGGTAATTCCTACACATCAAAGTGTAAAACAAGAACATTGTGCACTTTTTCAACTATTAGTAGGTTAGTCCAAATAAATCATAAAAGTGCCACAAAGTGTAGGTAAAACATATAGCAATTGGTGTAAAACAAGCATGGAGCATAAAAAATTATAGATATGTTTGCAAAGTATCAATGCACAATGCATTCTACTAGGCCCATAAAGGTGAAGTATCATGTAGTCGACGTTCACATGACACCACTAGTAAAATAGCACCATAACATAAATATATTAAACCATTAAATATTACTCAACATAGTTCCACTACTAACATCTTGACTTCTCCCATGTCCTCAAGAACTAAACGAACTACTCACAAGACATCATATGGATCATGATCAGAGGTGAAATAATGATAAATAACAATTTGAACATAAACCTTAATTTAATGGTTTCACTCAATAACATCAACTACAGAAGTAATTAATACCGTGAAAGTTTCCCCTATGAATTAGACAAGATTCACCCCAAGATGTTACAGCGAGACGGCGTGGTGATGATGGTGATGAAGATGCTGGTGGTGTGATACGTCTCAAACGTATCTATAATTTTTGATGCTCCATGCTTGTTTTTACACCATTTGCCTTGTGTTTTGTTACACTTCGTGGCGTTTTTATGCGATTTCTGGAACTAACCTATTGACAAGATGCCACAGTGCCAGTTCCCTGTTTTCTGCTATTTTTGTGTTTCAGAAAAGCTACACAAGAAATATTCTCGGAATTGGATGAAACAAGTTCCAGAAGTCTTATTTTTGCCTGAAGAGGACCAAAGACCGAACGAGAGCTGGAGGGAGGCCACGGGCCAGCCTCACCATGAGGGGGTGCGGCCCAGCCCCTGGCCACGCCCACCTGTGGTGAGAACACCCTGGTCCACTTGTGACGATGCCCCTTCGCCTATAAGAAGCCTCCCGACAGAAAACCCTAAAACAATCGGCGAAATTTCTAGAAGAGTTCCGCAGCTCCGCCCGCACCGACGAATTTCGGGGGACAGAAGTCTCTGTTCTGGCACTCTGCCGAGATGGGGAAGTGCCCCCGGAGCCATCTCCATCGGTCTCCATCGCCGTCTCCATCGACCTCACCGCCATCTCCATCAACCTTGCTGTCTCCTATGATGAGGAGGGAGTAGTTCTCCCCCGGGGCTGAGGGCTCTACCGGTAACTATGTGGTTCACCTCTCTCTCCCATGATGTGATCTTTATGTGATCGTGAGCTTTGTATCTAGTTGAATTGGTAGATGTTATTATTCAGATATTATGCTACTCACGTGCTTTATATTTGTAATCTCCAGAGATACCTTGTATCATGGTGTGAAGGTGACTAGTGTGCGCATCATGTGTATCTTTTTGGTTAATGTCTCTATGAATTGTTGGTGTTTGTTGGAACCATCTAGTGCGTTCATGGTGATAGCGTGGGACAATCTAGTTTGGGTACATACGGACTTTGAGGAGTGCTTCATAGCCCTACGCATGATTAGTGTTCATTTTCCATTGGAGAATTGTTTTGAGTTGCATATTGATGATAGTATCTATTGGTTCAATTATGTTATATTTGTTGAGAGTGTGTCCACTAGTGAAAGTATGATCTCTAGGCCTTGTTTCCAAGCTCTGCACACCGTTTCCTTTCAGTTTTGTTACATGTTTGCTCGCAGCGATACTTATTTCATATTACATTTACTACTCATAATCATCACTACTACTTGTATTTCACTATCTCTTCGCCGAACTAATGCACCTATACATCTGACAAGTGTATTGGGTGTGTTGGGGACACAAGAGACTTTCTGTATCGTAATTGCAGGGTTGCTTGAGAGGGATAGCCTTGACCTCTTCCTCCCTGAGTTCGATAAACCTTGGGTGATCCACTTAAGGGAAACTTGCTGCTGTTCTACAAACCTCTGCACTTGGAGGCCCAACACTGTCTACAGGAATAGAAGCGTGCGTAGACATCAAGCTCTTTTCTGGCGCCGTTGTCGGGGAGGTAAGGTAAAAGGTACTCGCATCCTCCTGTGTGAGTGCTCGAAGTTATTTCCTTTAGATTCTGCAATTATATCTTTTTGTTTCTTGTTTTTATTTTCACTAGTTAGGCTTAATGGAAAGTAAAGAGTTCTTTAGTCTTTTTCCTGAGTTTAGATTTGAAGAGAAAATTGAAAAACCTTTGGAGCTTGTTTCGCATAGCAATGTTATTAGTATGAATGCTTTGAACACCGTTATTGCTAATGCTATAGAAAAGTCTAAGCTTGGGGAAGCTGGTTTTGTTAAGCATGATATTTTTAGTTCCCCAGCTTTAGTGGAGAAAGTTTGCTCTGATGATATTTTATCTCCCATATGTGATGTTTCTAATGATGCTTGTGCTCCTCATCCTTTTAAAATACCTATGAAGATTGTTGAACGTGCTATGGATAACTGCTATTTAGGAGATGGAACTGTCCATCCTGGTGATCATTTGCTTTTTATACATGAATTATGCAAGTTGTTCAAGTGTGCAGGAATTTCGATGAACCGAGTTAAGAAGAAGCTATTCTCTTTATCACTGAAAGGCAGAGCTGAGGAATGGTATAAAACACTGAAGGATGGTCGATCTATTGACTTGGACGAAATTGTACCTCTCTTTTATTCTAAATTCTATCCTTCTAGTGAGGTTTATAAAGATAGGAATTACATTTATAATTTTCATCCGCATGAGGGAGAAAGCATTGCCCAAGCGTGGGGAAGATTGAAGTTACTAATGCACAAATGTCCTATTCATGATCTTCCCCGTAATATTGTTATTAATAATTTTTATGCAAGGCTTTCAGGATATTATAAGGACTATCTAGATGCATTCTTTGATGGGTCTTTCACAAGCAAGGATGTTGACACCAAGTGGGATCTGCTTGAAACAATTCAAAACAATATTGAAGGTTGGGATAGCGACAAAGGTAAAGGATCAGGTATGAATTACGAGTTTGATTGCATTAAGTCTTTTGCTGAAACTGTTGATTTTCAAGAGCTTAGTGCTAAGTATGGTCTTGATCCTCAAATTATGATTGATTGTTTTAAAGCCTTTGCTTCCCATATTAATGTTCCTAAAGGAAATGGGGACGTGTATCATGAACCTTTTAAGGACACTTGCATAGAAAGTGATATTGTTGTTGATGATTGCAATAAACATGCTCGAACTTTTGAAAGTCCTATTTCTTATAAGCATGTTAATTTTTGTGGAGTACATAGACCTTGTGAACAGAGTCACAACAAGGAAGATTATTGTGTCCACCACGCAAATGAAGAAACCCGAATGTCGCACAAGGCTATAGGCGAGCTTGGTGAAAAGGTTTGCGAGCTTTATCCTTTTCTTTGTAAACATTGCGATGACATAGGCCAATTTAATTTCCAATGCTCAAGCCCTAATAGTTACTCTTCTAGTACCGCAAGTTTGTATTGTGATGACAAGATTACTCTCAATCAGCATGATGAGCTCACTATGTTCTTGGCGTGTGAAGAGATATCTATAAAGATTTCTTTGGTAGACATGAATGATGTTGATATTAATAGCACCCTTCGTGGTTGTCATCTCTATTGTGCTAAAGATTGCCTCGCAAATACTTACATACAAAATCTTATAAAACATAATGTTTTGCCATGCTATGACAGGACTGGCAGATGTTTCTATCTTATTAATAGAGAGGATGAATCCTCCAAAGTTTCTTCTGTTGTTCCTGTCAGTAAACCAGATTATGTGGAGAAGATGCCTTTCCCTCCTAAAGGATATGTGGAGAAGATGCCTTTCCCTCCTAAAGGAGAGAGTAAGGAGAGTAAGAAGAGTAAGAAGAAGAAGAAGAGGAGTAAAAGGTGAGAGGAAACGGTATCTTCCTCTAAGCATTTTGATCCTATTATAGATTATGATAATTTTGATTGGGATGATGTTCCTATGCCTGTTACCTATGTTAGTGATCATGATTGGGAAAAGCACTCTACTTTTGATATTGAAAATCTTTTTGGTACCAATTCTAAGGTTAATAATTGTTGTACCATTAGTACTATCCATGTTCCTTCTTATGATGATATGTTTGATGAATATGCTTTGCGAAATAGTTGTTCTCTAGCTTGTGATGATACTAAACCTCTAGTTTATGATTGTTATAATGATGGGTATAATATTTTCAGTTCACCTACTTTTGAGGAGAAAATTAGTTATGATTACAATATGCCTCCTGTTTTTGACGATTATGGTGATGAGAATAATTATTCTGTTGAATCTGCTCCTACTATGATTGTTCATGTGGGGAGTATTAATTCTTTTATGCATGTGGCTCATGATAGGGATGCTTTATGTGATAGTTATAATGTTAGTTCTATTCATGATGCTACTGAAAGTTATTATGAGAGAGGGAAACATGGTTTGATGGATCTCAATAATATTGAGTTTCCCCTCTTTTTGCTGGAATTCTTGAAGTTGTACTTGTTTTACCTTCCTATGCTTTTAGCTTTGCGCTTTCATGACTTGTCTCTTTTCAAGACTATTTTTCATAGGAAGTGGTTTAGATTTAAATGTGTTTCATATTTGCTTTTTGATGCTCTCTCTTGCTTTAAGTTCCTATATAGCGCCTTTGCCTTAAGCTCTTTTATGGCGCCTACATGAGCATCTTTGCAAATTACTGCGCCTAGCTCAAAGGCGTTAAAGAAAAGCACTCTTGGGAGATAACCCATTATTTTACTTTCAGTACTTTTTCTTTTATTTGAGTCTTGGAAGTTATTACTACTGTAATAACCGCTCCTTATCCTTTTTATTTCGTTGTTGTGCCAAGAGAAACCTCTAATTTGAGTGAGGTAAGATTTGGGGAAGTTGCTGTCCTGAAACAGATTTCGGTGCTGCACCGTAAAAATTCGTGAAAATTCTCAGTATATCTTTTGGACCTACGATTTCTTGTGCATATGCCGCAGGTTATATCCAAACTTTCATTAGTTTTACACTTTTTGATTTGAGCAACAGAAAACCCTCTAAAAATTCGACCTTTGTTAGCTGTTCTGTTTTGACAGATTTCTGCCACTATTTGTGTTTGCCTCTCGATCGCTTTCTTTTTTAGTTCTTTTGATCCAGGAACTTTTTGAGGAAGTTGCTACAGTATTATATGCTTTATATTTGGTGGTTTTGAGTTGAAACCTGAAACAAAAAAGGGTTGATTCATTATTACGTTTACACTAATGTTGCTAATGGAATTGTGTTGAGTTTTGTATGAAGGAAGTTTTCAAGTGTAGGGATTGGAGAATGATGAGATGAGATGAAGAATGGACAAAAGCTCAAGCTTGGGGATACCCACGCACCCCAAGGAAATATCCAAGAGGTTCAAGCATCAAAGCTTGGGGATGCCCCCGAGGCACCCCTTCTTCATCGGCAAAAATCAGGTCACCTTTCAAGACACTATATTTTTATTGCTTCATGCATTATGCATTTTTCTTGGAGCGTCAGTTGTTTTTGCTTTCTTTTGTTTTGCTTGCTGCAATAAACGGTTTGATCACATCATGTTGTTTTGGAGAGAGACTTTTTCCGTTTTTCATTGCCAAGAACACTATAGTTTTCACTCTTATCGTTCAACGAGTGTTCTCTTTTTCTGCTACTGCGTTTAGCTTTTGTTTTTTGCCTTGATTTTTGTTCAGATCTTCTTTTATCTTTGCATCAAGGTGTATTTGGACCTCTGGTCCATGTTGGTTTTCATCAAAAGAGTTTCCTCAAAAAGGTTTGAATGGTGTTGGAAAAGAGAAAAAGTTTCATGCAAAAAAGTGGTACAAAAAGGAGCTTGTTTAGACTACGGCTTAGACTTTTGCATGTCGTGCTTGATGTCATTTTGATAGTATGCTTAGTGGTTTTGCTGTAGCATGACTTGTCTCAAATGACTGAGATTGCTTAATGAGCCTTTGAAAAAAATCATGCGTTGTTTTTATTATTTGGAAGCATTAATTTGGTTTTCTCCTTGATGCTTTATTTGGGTTGACTTAGCGCATGCTTACACATGTTTGACTCATACAAAGTTGCCATAAGCCTCTATGATTATTTAGTTTTTGACTTTTGATGCCATCTTATGCTTCTCTTAATGATGTTTTGTCGCTATGCATGATTATGGCCGTTATTGCTCTCTTAGTTGGTCGCTCCCAGTCTTTTGCTAGCCCTCATTTTGTACTGAGTATGAGCTCTACTCGTGCATCCAACTCCTAAAAACCAAGTTTGCCATTGTGTCCACTATAAATTCCTATGCATGGTATTTGTAAGCCATTCCAAGTAAATTTTCATGTGCTACCTTTCAAAACTTTCAACTACTTCTCATTTTGTGCCACTGTTTTTAGCTCATGGGGACGTAGTGGTCGGAATTGATATCTTCCATATTAAATTAAGTACCCCTCGACTAGGCAGCTTCATCTGCTCGCCAATAATTTTGCAAGGGAGCTGGTCAGACCATTGCAATCTAATTCTAAAAAAAGAAAAAGGCACTCCTCCATGGTATGTGAATGTTGGTGGGCACCCGATGGAATTGGTTAGCCATGGTTTGAGAAAGGAAAAAGGTGGGGAGGAGTGCCAAAGCTTTATAAAAGAGCACCAATGTGCCAAATTTTCAAAGAACTCGGAACCGCTCTCACTTGTTTATTATGGAAGATAGTAAGACCCCATTGCCAGTCGTTGACATGAAACAACCACCTCTCAAAACCCAATTTTTATCTCTCTGTTTTACAAATGAAAAGCTCTAGCACATGTTTAATCACTGCTTCCCTTCGCGAAGGGCCTTTCTTTTACTTTTATGTTGAGTCTCCACCTTCTACCTTTATGCACTGTCTAAGAGAGCATAGTTGTCATTCTGAGTATAATGTGCATTGTCCCAAAGTTTATCATTGATTGACTCATGATTATGGTTTCACTTGTTCTTAAATTATTTGTATCTAGTCGCCCTCTTAAACTTGAAGGTGTCCTATGCATTTATGTTTTGCTACTCCATGAGGGACAAGCTGAAAACCATTTGCTATGTTTTCCATATGGTTGAAACACACACGTGACTTTCATTGTTTCATTTTCATGATCTTTCCTTTGTGTTTCTTTTCATGCTATAACATGGTTGCTAAGTTTCTATTATCAAGATTATGTCTTTCATGCCCATGTTTTAAGTTCTTTGATCTCAGCACTCAATGCTCTACCTCGTTGATCAAATTGTGATGGTGCATGTCACCTCAAAAAATATTCTTTTGTTATCACTTACCTACTCGAGGACGAGCAGGAGTTAAGCTTGGGGATGCAGATACGTCTCAAACGTATCTATAATTTTTGATGCTCTATGCTTGTTTTTACACCATTTGCCTTGTCTTTCGTTACACTTCGTGGCATTTTTATGCGATTTCCGGAACTAACCTATTGACAAGATGCCACAGTGCCAGTTCCCTATTTTCTGCTGTTTTTGTGTTTCAGAAAAGCTACACAGGAAATATTCTCAGAATTGGACGAAACAAGTTCTAGAAGTCTTATTTTTCCCGGAAGAGGACCGAAGACCGAACGAGAGCCGGAGGGGGGCCAGGGGCCAGCCTCACCATGAGGGGGCGCGACCCAGCCCCTGGCCGCGCCCACCTATGGTGAGACCACCCTGGTCCACTTCTGACGATGCCCCTTCTCCTATAAGAAGCCTCCCGACGGAAAACCCTAAAACAATCGGCAAAATTTCCAGAAGAGTTCCGCAGCTCCGCCGCCGCCACCGACGAATTTCAGGGGACAGAAGTCTCTGTTCCGGCACTCTGTCGGGACATGGAAGTGCCCCCGGAGCCATCTCCATCGGTCTCCATCGCTATCTCCGCCGTCTCCATCGACCTCACCGCCATCTCCATCAACCTTGTTGTCTCCTATGATGAGGAGGGAGTAGTTCTCCCCCAGGGCTGAGGGCTATACCGGTAGCTATGTGGTTCACCACTCTCTCCCATGATGTGATCTTTATGTGATCATGAGCTTTGTATCTAGTTGAATTGGTAGATGTTATTATTCAGATATTATGCTACTCCCGTGCTTTATATTTGTAATCTCTGGAGATACCTTGTATCATGGTGTGAAGGTGACTAGTGTGCGCATCATGTGTATCTTTTTGGTTAATGTCTCTATGAATTTTTGGTGTTTGTTGGAACCATCTAGTGCGTTCATGGTGATAGTGTGGGACAATCTAGTTTGGGTACATACGGACTTTGAGGAGTGCTTCGTAGCCCTACGCATGATTAGTGTTCATTTTCCATTGGAGAATTGTTTTGAGTTGCATATTGATGATAGTATCTATTGGTTCAATTATGTTATATTTGTTGAGAGTGTGTCCACTAGTGAAAGTATGATCCCTAGGCCTTGTTTCCAAGCTTTGCACACCGTTTCCTTTTAGTTTTGTTACATGTTTGCTCGCAGCGATACTTATTTCGTATTACATTTACTACTCATAATCATCACTACTACTTGTATTTCACTATCTCTTCGCCGAACTAGTGCACCTATACATCTGACAAGTGTATTGGGTGTGTTGGGGACACAAGAGACTTTCTGTATCGTAATTGCAGGGTTGCTTGAGAGGGATAGCCTTGACCTCTTCCTCCCTGAGTTTGATAAACCTTGGGTGATCCACTTAAGGGAAACTTGCTGCTGTTCTACAAACCTCTGCACTTGGAGGCCCAACATTGCCTAAATTGATTGCTGCTCCTGGAAGTAGATGGTGGAAGCTTTGACGTTAAACAACGGTTTTCATTTGAGGTGTTGGTTTTTCTGAAATAATAGAGAACTTGTTTTGGATATGGTGTGCTAGATGTTATAAATCCACATTCTTGTAGTTACGATCATGTTTTGTTATCTACGAGTGTTTGTGATCATATTGTGTTATCGACATGCAAATTTTATATATTTTTGTTCCAAAAATATTTACCAGTGATGGGCAAACTAGCATACTACCAAAGAATCCGTCGCTGCTAAGGTTATAGTGTACTACTCGTGAAAACTAACCAGTGACAGGCACAAATAAAAGACTGTCACTAGTAAACAAATACTAGTGACAGGCGGTTGCCCGTCACTGGTAACCTGTTACCAGTGACACATTACTAGTGACGGGCTCCTTGCCCATCACTAATGGGCCTTTTGAGCCCGTCACTGGTAGGCTATTCTGCAGTAGTGGTGGTGGTGATGATGATGATCCCGATGAAGCCCAGCTCAATGGCGATGACGATGGCGATGATTTCCCCCCCTCCAAGAAGGAATTTCCCCGACAGATTTCTGCCTGCCGGAGAGCTTTCTCTCTCTGTGTGTTTTCTACCCCACAGAGGCGGCGGAGTCTATCTGCAATCCCCCAGATCTTGGGTTTTCGGGGAGACGATATACGCGAAGGGGCGATGGCGCGCCACCAGGTGGTGTGGGCCCCTGGTGGCTCACCTTGCCCTCTCCTTCTGGCTACTTCCATCTTCCGGTGAAATATGAATTTCTAGGTATTTTCCTGGAATTGCTCCTCTTCAGAAATATGGTGTCTTGACGGTCCTTTTTCCAGCAGAATCCTGACTCCGGCAGCGAGCTCTCCAATAATCATCAAACATGTGAAAACAGAGGAAACAACAAGTATCAGCTCTAGATATGAAATATATCAATGAATAATAGCAAATTATGATATAAAATAATGATGCAAAATGGACGTATCACACACCACCTGGTGGCACAGGCCTGGCCTGGCCGCGCCGTGGCATGGTTTGGAGGCCCCTGGCCCTCCACTTATTCCTCCACCTGCCTTTCCACTCTCTCTCCCAAAAAAACACCACACCATTTCTCAAACTCCTGTTCTTGCTCGTGATTTTCGATCTCCTTGCTCAGCCCATCTTTGCTGCTGAGATTTGAAGCATTTGTTCTCCAAAAAGAGAGATGCATAGTCACACTTATGGAGAAGTCTTTGAGAGAGAAGCACCAAGGGTAGCAAGGCCTTCAAGATCAACTGCTCAATTTAGGCCATCCTACAATGAAGATCTTATTGCACCAAGTATTGGTGATGAGGGGGATGATGGAGATGCACATCCATCCACTTTCCCTTGTGCTAACTTTTTAAGAGATGCAGGGATCCTTGATGATTTCTTACTTCTTGTTAATAGGGTTGGTTTGTTTACATACATGAATGATGAGAGTGACCAATATGCTATGCTCACTAAGACTTTTGTTGAGAGCTTTACTTTTAGTAACTCTACCTTCAAGCCATCTATTGCATTTAGAATCTATAATAAGCCTGTTACCATGACTTCAGAAAGATTTTGCAGTATCCTAGGTATTGCTATGTTTGGGACAGCGAAGAAGATTCAAGGTCGACCCGCTGATTTGTTGGAGCTTTACCGAGGGGTGACAAATGATGATGACCGCACCGCCCAGCGTGGCAATATAAGGAACATTCAATTCCCAGCCATTAGATACTTTGCTTATTATCTTGCCACTAGTGTTCTTGGTAGGGAGAACACTAGCAATATTTCTGATTATCATTTAGCTTTTCTAGCTACTACACTTAACAGTAGTACTAAGTACAACCTTGGTGCTCTCATTGCTCGTCGCTTAGCTGCTAGAGGACCCATTTATGGAGGAATTATTGTTGCACGTATTATAGCTGCTCTGGCCTTTCTGTTGATCCCAATGATATATTGTTAACCCCACAGAGACTTGATCTTGCTGCTATGAAAGTCCATCACTTTGTTACTGCTAACTCTTGTGCAGGGAGTTTAGTCTATAGAATATTATTTACTGATGGAGATGAAAGGGAAGTTCCCTTGCCGTAGCCCAGTTTGTTCAGTATTTGCAGGGGCCCATGGCCACGCTCAAAGGAGGAGTTGGACGAGCACCTGAGGTTGCTTGGTTTCCATAGGCAGCAGGGCTCCGAGAGCCAGGAGGGGGCGGCGCCCTCTGATTACTATGCCATGTATCACACCGGGGCGTCCTCAAGTACATATCAGGACAACGGTACTTCTTCGTCATATTTTGGAGATGCCACTTCTTGGCCGCGTTGGGATTGATATCCACTTAGGCCAAAAGCCTAAGCTTGGGGGAGGTATACCGACATCTCACTCATTTATACATCATATTCTGTCGGAACTTTGTATATCCATGTTTTGCTTTCTTTCTTTTTCTTTGTTGTTCTTGTTTTGTTTCTACTTTCCAAAACACAAAAAGACCAAAAATATTTCTGTTGTTTCTCTTTGTTTGCTTCTTTAGTTTTCTAGTATTGGTTTGCTTTACCATCTAGTTTCGGTTTGATATTCAAAAATCTAAAAAGATTTTGCTTTGTTTACTGTTTCCTTCTGTTCTTGTCTTAAAAATTCAAAAACCCAAAAATATTTGTTGTTCTTTTCCGGTTTTGTAAAGTTTGCTGCAGAGTTCAATAGTCTTCCGTGACTCCATTGGATCTTGGTTATCACTTCATATTATTCAAGCCACACAAGTGAAAGGCAATAATGATGATCTATGACAATTCGAGATGTGGTGAGAGGCTGGTATGAACTCTATTTGTTTTCATTTTTGTACATATACTCATTCATGTGGACATGCTTAGTTTGTTCGTGTAAGGTGTATGTTATTTAATGGATGCTTAGTAGTTCCTGCTCTCATATGATCATTTCCAATTTACTAATAGTATGTAGCATGTCATATAGATGTTTGCTTGCATTCTTCTATTCATAAAACGGTATGACATTGTGGTATCCTCCTCTGAATGCTTCATTTGAATTGACTTGGCACATGCTCAAGCATGCATATGACTAAACAAAAGTCAATCAAGCCTTGATGATTTATTTTGCCTAAGAGCTCTTGTGTCACTTTTATACCCCTGTTAATTTTGTTTTGTCGCAAGCATGATTATGACAGTTACTACTCTCTCGATTGTCGCTCCCAGTCTTTTGCTAGCCTTCACATGTACTAAGTATGAGCTCTACTCATGCATCCAACTCCTAAAAACCAAGTTATTCCAAAGGGTCCATTATAAATTCCTATGCATGGCATTTCAAACCATTCCAAGTAAATTTTCATGTGCTACCTTTAAAACCTTCAAAATACTTCTCATTTTGTGACACTATTTTTAGCTCATGACGACGTAGTAGTTGGGTTTGTTATCTTCCTTACTAAATTAAGTACCCCTCGACTTGCATGCTTCATCTGCTCGTCAATAATTTTGCAAAGAGCTGGTTAGACCATTATAACTTCAAAAAAAAAAGGCACTCCTCCAAGGTATGAGATTGTTGGCAGGCACCCGAGGATTCGGGTAGCCATGGTTTGTGAAAGGAAAGGTGGGGAGGAGTGTCATACTATATAAAAGTGCATGTAAATGCCTATTTTCAATAACTCGGAACCGCTCTCAACTTGTTTAGTATGGAAGATAACAAGAACTCTATTGCCATTCGTTGACAGGAACAACCACCTCCCAAAATAATTTTTATTTCCGTTTTACAAATGAAAAGCTCTAGCACATGATAATCCCTACTTCCCTCTGCGAAGGGCCTTTCTTTTACTTTTATGTTGAGTCTTCATCTTCTATCTTTATGCACCTTCTTGAGAGCATAGCTGTCATTCTTAGTGTAATGTGCTTGTCCCAGAACACGGTTAATTGTGGTATAACTTTGATGCTTGTATCTTTGATATTTCTACTTCTAGTCTTCTCTTGAACTTCAGAGGTGCCTTGGCATTTATGTTTTGCTCCACAAATAAAGGCAAGCGAGATACCACCTTATCATATCTTATTATAAGCATTACAATCATGTACATACTTATGTTTCATGTTGCTTATTATTGGTGTGTTGGCATTTCTTCATAGCTTGCATGACTATTATGCAACCTTAGTTGCATACTTCTTATTATGAATTGCCTAAGTACTTGATCATATAGTGAGAATATATACATCATATGAAGCAAATGTATTTGTGAAAGTTTCTTTTATCGCACTCAGTTGTTAACTGAATTGCTTGAGGACAAGCAATAAGCTAAGCTTGGGGGGAGTCGATACGTCCAAAACGTATCTACTTTCCCGAACCCTTTTGCTGTTGTTTTTCCTCTAATTTGTATGTTTTGAATACAACTAACACGGAGTAACGCTGTTTTCAGCAGAATTGCTTTGGTGTCTCATTTTTGTGCAGAAATCCAACTTTTAGGAAAATTCCCAGAAAATATCGCAAAACTCCTATTTTACCAGAAGACTCACGGGGCCAGAAGACGAGACGGAGATGATCCACAAGGGGCCCACACCACCTGGCCGTGTGGGCCAGGGCAGGCCGCGCCAGGGAGTGGTGTGGCCGCCTCGGCCACCGCCTCGAGCCCTCCTTTCGCCTACATAAAGTCCGTGACCCTAAAAACCGAGGGGGTTTGACATTTTTCCAGATAGAGTTCTAATAGTGCGTGTTAGGCACCCAGTTGGGAACCCCAAGAGGAAGGTATGATGAGCACAGCAGCAAGTCTTCCCTCAGTATGAAACCAAGGTTTATCGAACCAGTAGGAGAAAGAACCAACTTCTGAAGGTTGATGCTCGCTCGCTTGGCGACAACTCCAGACAATTTATATATGGCGCCTTATCTGGGGCATAGCTTTGCACCAGCAGCAACGTGGAACCTGCACACAACACAACCAAAGTACTTTGCCCCAACTTACAGTGAGGTTGTCAATCTCACCGGTTTGCTGTAAACAAAGGATTAAACGTATCGTGTGGTAAAATATAGTAGTTTGCGAGAAAGTAAATAATGCGAGTAAAGTAAACGGTAATATGAATGTAAAAGAATGGACCGGGGTCCATAGTTCACTAGAGGTGTCTCTCCATAAGATAAATAACATGCTGGGTGAACAAATTACAGTTGGGCAATTGACAGAATAAAGAATACAAACAAATGCATGTACATGTCATGAGGATCACTATGAGATTCACTTAGGCATTACAACATAATACATAGACCGTAATCCAACTGCATCTATGACTAATAATCCACCCGCCGGATATCATCCGAACAACCGTTGGGTATTAAGTTGCAAGCAACAGATTATCACCTTAAGCAAAGTGTGTAATGTAAATAATACAAATGCCCTTGAACACAAGATTGTTGTTTTCTCCCTAGTAGCAACAACACATCTACAACCTTAGAGGTTATTGTCACTCCCCCAGATTACTAGAGGCATGAACCCACTATCGAGCATAAATACTCCCTCTTGGAGTCACTAGTATCTACTCGGCCAAGATATCTACTAGCAACAGAGAGCATGCAAGATCATAAACAACATAGAGATGATAAATCAATAAATCAACTTGACAAAGTAATCAATATTCATCGGATCCCAACAAACACAACATGTAGAATTACATAACGATGATCTTGATCATGATAGGCAGCTCACAAGATCTAAAAATGAAGCACATGGAGGAGAAGACAACCATCTAGCTACTACTATGGACCCGTAGTCCAAGGTAGACTACTCACACATCACTCCGGAGGCATGCATGGTGATGAAGAAGGCCTCCGGTGGTGATTCCCCTCTCCGGCAGGGTGCCGGGAAGAGCTTCTGGACCCTCCCGATCTCGCGTCGATGATGGAAACCAGTTGATATGGGAGCAAACTGTCCTTATGCTTGGTGAATAACCAGCCCGTTGGGAACCCCAAGAGGAAGGTATGATGAGTATAGCAGCTAGTTTTCCCTCAGTTAAGATACCAAGGTTTATCGATCAGGAGAGGAGAGACGGCGACGACTGAAGGTGTTGCAGAACCTGCACACACACAACCAAGTACTTTGTTCCCAACTTGCGATGAGGTTGTCAATCTCACCGGTTTGCTTGAAACAAAGGTTATGAGCGTATTGAGTGGAAAACAATATAGTATGCGAGTAAAGTAAACAATGCGAGTAAAGTAAACAGTACGAGAAAAGTAAACATGTGATAGCAATATGATGTAAATAGGACCGGGATCCACAGTTCACTAGTGGTGTCTCTCCATAGATAAAATAACACATGCTGGGTAAACAAATTACAGTTGGGCAATTGATAGAATAAAGATAACGTGATATGTCAAGAAGATCACTATGAGATTTACTCTGGGCATTACAACAAAATACATAGACCGCCATCCAACTGCATCTATGACTAATAATCCACTCCCGGGGATATCAATCCGAACACCCCAGTAGTATTAAGTTGCGAACAACAGATAATTGCATTAAGCAAAGTGTGTAATGTAAACAAAGCATATGCCCTTGAGCATATGAATGTTGTTTTCTCCCTAGTAGCAACAGCACATCTACCACCTTAGAGGTTTCTGTCACTCCCCCAGGTGAAATAGAGGCATGAACCCACTATCGAGTATAAATACCCCCTCTTGGAGTCACTAGCAACTACTCGGCCAAGATAGCTACTAACAACGGAGAGCATGCAAGATCATAAACAACATAGAGATAACAAAAGATATAATTCAGTATAGCAACTTAATCATAAACACCAATATTCATCGGATCCCAACAAACCAAACATGTAGAATTACATAACGGTGATCTCAATCATGTAGGGCAGCTCATGAGATCTAAACATGAAGCACATGGTGGAGAAGACAACCATCTAGCTACTGCTATGGACCCATAGTCCAAGGTAGACTACTCACTCATCGCTCCGGAGGCAAGCATGGCGATGAAGAAGACCTCCGGTGGCGATTCCCCTCTCCGGCAGGGTGCCGGGAAGAGCTTCTGGACCCTCCCGATCTTCGGGTCGACGGCGGCGGCGGATCGCGATGTGTTCTGGAAATCTGATCGGGTTCTTAGGTTTTTTCCGTCGGGGGGTCTTTATAGGCGAAGGGGCGATGTCAGAGGAGGGGCCAGGCGGTCACACACGGGGGTGGCGCGGGCCAGGGGCTGGCCGCGCCACCTGTGCGTGTGGGCCCCTGGTCCCTCGCCTCCTACTCTCCTTCGGATCTCTGGAAGCTTCCGGGTAAAATAAGACTTTAGGAACTTGTTTCGTCCAATTCCGAGAATATTTCCTGTGTATCACTTCTGAAACACAAAAACAGCAGAAAACAGGAAACTGGCACTGTGGCACTTGTTAATAGGTTAGTTCCGGAAAATGCATAAAAGTGCCACTAAGTGTAACGAAACAATAGGCAAATGGTGTAAAAACAAGCATGGAGCATCAAAAATTATAGATACGTTTGAGACGTATCAAGCATCCCCAAGCTTAACTCCTGCTCGTCCTCGAGTAGGTAAGTGATAACAAAAGAATAATTTTTGAGGTGACATGCACCTACACAATCTTGATCATATATGTAAGCATTTGTGAGCTGGGATCAAAAGAACTTAAAACATGGGCATGAAGATATAATCATGACAATAAGAACTTAGCAACCATGTTGTAAACATGAAAATGAACACAAACAAAAGATCATGAAAATGAAACAATGAAAGTCAAACGTGTGTTCAAATCATAAGGAAAAACATACAAATGGTTTTCAGCTTGTCCTTCAAAGAGAGCAAAGCATAAATGCATAGGACACCTTCAAGTTTAAGAGGGCGACTAGATACAAATAATTTAAGAACAAGTGAAACCAACAATATGAGTCAATCAATGAACTTTGGGACAATGCATATCACACTAAGAATGACAACTATGCTCTCTTAATGGTGCATAAAGAAAGAAGGTGGTGACTCAACATAAAAGTAAAAGAAAGGCCCTTCGCAGAGGGAAGCAGTGATTGCAAGTTTTATAACCTTCAAAAATTATGGTACTTACCGGCTTTGAGCTCTCATTGCCCCCATCATAAGCATCTTGAATGGTTAAAGTTAATGCGAGAACAATTATGATGCATATGCTTAACAAATCATAAGTTGAAAACCTCGTGCCCCGTGAATACGAGTACCCAAACCTCATGCTACTTTACTTAGAGTCCCAAGCAAGGCTCTTGTCATTGTAAGTATATGCATATCATTGAGAACCGCCAATGGGGTACCTCCGTGCCCGATGACATGGAACAAGCCCACACCAAAATGACAGGACAAGCAGACAATGAACACCTTGACATCTCTTTTATTTGCCTTTTTTAGCTTTTTATTGTGAGATGCGTCGTCGAATGTTCACCATGGGTATGCTGCAAATTTCCACCATGAATTATGCATGGCTTAGATTGGCGGCCCGGCGTTTCCCTAACACATATACAAACTCCATGATCCCCACAAGATTCCCAATTAATTTCACACCGCGGGCATCCATAAACAAAAGATCACGATATCAACTCAAATAAGAAGTGCAATGTTGAAAGCTTGCCCCATGACAGCATGGATGGGCTAGAATCCAACTTACAACTTGCAAGCATAACAACTCAACATAAGAGACCACAATGTCAAATTTTTAAGAACAGGAAAAAGTAAAGTGTGCCTTTCGGTTCGTGAGAGCTTTACTGACCGAATTTCGCATAACACTGGTAAGAGTTTAATTTGAAGAGAAAATAAAAGCAAGTCAAATTTACTTGGAATAGCAATTTGCTAGTAGGTATGTATGGTGGACACTTTGGAAAACTTTGGCTTTTAGGAGTTGGATGCACGAGTAGAGCTCATACTCAGTACAAGGCGAGGGCTAGCAAAAGACTGGGAGCGACCAACTAAGAGAGCAATAATGGCCATAATCATGCAAAGCGACAAAGCGACATTAAAAGAAGCATAAGATGGCATCAAAAGTCAAAAACTAAATGATCATGAAGGCTATTGGCGACTTTGTAAGAGTCTAACATGTGTGAGCATGCGCCAAGTCAACCCAAATAAAGCATCAAGGAGAAAACCAAAATAATGCTTCCATACAATAAAAACAACGCATGATTTTTTCAAAGGCTCATTAAGCAATCTCAGTTATTTGAGACAAGTCATGCTACAGCAAAACCACTAAGCATACTATCAAAAAGACATCAAGCATGACATGAAAAAGCCTAAGCCACAGTCTACACAAGCTCCTTCTTGTACCACTATTTTGCACAAAGCTTTTTCTCTTTTCCAACACCATTTGAAATTTTTATAAACACCTCTTTTGATGAAAACCAATAAAGATCAGAGGCAAAAATACACCTTGATGAAAAGATATGACAAGGTCTGAACGCAAATCAAGGCGAAAACGAAAACCAAAAGCAGTAGCAGAAAAAGAAGAACGCTCGATGAACGATAAGAGTGAAAACTAGAGCGTTCTTTGCAAATGAAAACGAGTACATCTCCAAAGGAAATTTGTTGGGGTCCAACCATTTATTGCAGCAAACTAACTAACTAAACCAACTAAGAAAACTAAAACAACGGACGCTCCAACAAAAACACATAGTGCATGAAGCAATAAAAATATACTATTTTGAAAGGTGACCTGATTTTTGCCGATGAAGAAGGGGTGCCTCGGGGGCATCCCCAAGCTTTGACGCTTGTACTTCTTGGATATTTCTTGGGGTGATGCATGGGCATCCCCAAGCTTGAGCTTTTGTCCATTCTTCAACTCATCTCATCATTCTCCAATCCCTACACTTGAAAACTTCCTTCATACAAAACTAAACACAATTCTATTAGCAACATTAGTGCAAGCATAACATATAATCAATCCTCTATTTGCTTCAGGTTTCAACTCAAAACCACCACATATATAGCAAATACTACTGTAGCAACCTCCCCAAAAAGTTCCGTGATCAAAAGAACTCAAAAGAAAGCGATAAAGTGGCAAACACAAATATTGGCAGAAATCTGTCAAAACTGAACAGCTGACAAAGGTCGAATTTTTGAGGGATTTTCTGTTGCTCAAATCAAAAAGTGTTCAACTAGCAAAAGTTTGGATATAACCTGGGGCATATGCACAAGAAATCGCAGGTCCAAAAGATAAACAGAGAATTTTCACGAATTTTTACGGTGCAGCACCGAAAACAGTTTCAGGACAGCAACATCCCCAAATCTTTACCTCACTCAAATTAGAGGCTTCTCTTGGCACAAGAACGAAATAAACAAGATAAGGAGCGGTCATCACAGTAGTAATGACTTCCAAGACTCAAATAAAAGAAAAAGTACTGAAAAGAAACATTGGGTTATCTCCCAAGAGTGCTTTTCTTTAACGCCTTTGAGCTAGGCGCAGAAAATTGCGAATCAAGTAATATCAAGTGATGAAGCATTAAGCTCATAATTTGCTCTAAGAATAGAGTCAAAAAGTAATTTCTTTCTTTTCCTAGGGAAGTGTTCCATACCTTTCTTTAGCGGGAATTGATATTTGATAGTGCCTTCCCTCATATCAATGATAGCACCTACAGTTCGAAGAAAAGGTCTTCCCAAAATAATAGGACATGAAGCATGGCATTCAACGTCCATAACAAGAAAATCAACGGGAACAAGGTTATTGTTAACCACAATAAGAACATCATTAATCCTTCCCAAAGGTTTCTTCTTAGCAACATCAGCAATAGGAACATCAAAATAGCATTATTTTTCAAGCGGTGGTAAATCAAGCATGTCATAAATCTTTCTAGGCATGATAGAAATACTAGCACCTAGATCACATAAAGCATGGCAATCATAACCATTAACATGCATATCAATGATGGGTTCCCAACCATCTTCTAACTTCTTGGGAACAGAGGCTTTTTGCTTCAACTTTTCATCCCTAATCTTTATGAGAGCATTGGTAATATGCTTAGTAAAAGCAATATTTAAAGAACTAGCATTGGGAGTCAAAGCAAGCTTTTGCAAGAACAAAATTACTTCAGATATATTGCAGCCATCAACATCAAAATCATTAAAAGAAGTAGAGCTATCATCTCCTACACTCCGAAAAATTTCAGCACTCTTTTGAGAAAAAGTTTTGGCAGTTTTAGGCTTTTTAACACAAGGAGTGGGAGTTTTCTCTACACCAATCAAAGTAAGAGGATTGCTACCAGTAGGAGCAACATCATTAGAGGTAGTAATAGTATATACCTTCATCTCTCTAGCCATCTCATCTTCTCTTTCCCACCTGGCATGCAATTCCGCTAACAATCTAATATTTTCATCAATTCCAACTTGAATAGCATTAGCGGGTAGCAAAAACATTGTTCTCTTTCACATCATTAGGAAACACTTTTAGTTTCAGAAGTTCAACATCATGAGCAAGGCTATCAACTTTAGAAGCAAGAATATCAATTTTGCCTAACTTTTCCTCAACAGACTTGTTAAAAGCAGTTTGCTTACCGAGCATTACCTCAAGCTCGGAGGGCGCGGCCCTAGTGTTGTTGTAGGAATTACCATAAGAATTACCATAACCATTACCATTGGTAGAAGGATACGGCCTATAATTGTTACTAGCAAAATTGTTCCTATAAGCATTGTTGTTAAAATTATTGTTTCTAACAAAATTCACATCAACATGCTCTTCTTGAGCAACCAGAGAGGCCAAAGGAACATTATTAGGATCAACATGAGTCCTATCATTAGCAAGCATAGCCATAATGGTATCAATCTTATCATTCAAGGAAGAGGTTTCCTCAACAGAATTTACCTTCTTACCTTGTGGAGCTCTCTCGGTGTGCCATTCAGAATAATTTACCATCATGTTGTCAAGTAGCTTTGATGCGGCGCCCAAGGTAAGGGTCATAAAAGTGCCTCCAGTAGCTGAATCAAGTAGATTCCTTGAAGAAAAATTCAGTCCTGCATAAAAGTTTGGATAATCATCCAAGTAGTCAGTCCATGAGTGGGGCAATTCTTTATCATAGATTTCATTCTTTCCCAAGCTTGAGCAACATGTTCATTATCAAACTGAGTAAACTTCATAATATTGCTACGCAGAGATATAATCTTAGCAGGAGGATAATATCTACCAATAAAAGCATCCTTACACTTAGCCCATGAATCAATACTATTCTTAGTCAAAGACAGCAACCAATCTTTAGCTTTTCCTCTCAAAGAAAAAGGAAACAACTTGAGCTTAATAATATCACTATCAACATCCTTATATTTATGCATCTCACATAGCTCAACAAAATTGTTGAGATGAGTTGCAGCATCTTCAGTACTAGCACCAGAAAATTGCTCTTTCATAACAAGGTTCAATAAAGCAGGCTTAATCTCATAAAGTTTGCAGCAGTAGCAGGTGGTGCAATAGGAGTGCAGATAAAATCACTATTGTTTGTGCTAGTAAAGTCACACAACTTGGTGTTTTCAGGATTGGCCATTTCAGCAAAACGAAAGTAAACAAGTAAAAACAACTACCAAGGATTCTAATTTTTTTGGGTTTTTGATATAAAAACGATGCAGGTAAAATAAATAAAGTAAAGCAAAACAATAACAAAGTAAAGGATGTGGTGTGCGAAGAACTCCCCTCGCAGAAGTCTTCTCTTCCTCCCCGGCAACGGCGCCAGAAAATTAGCTGATGGCAACCAGTTGATATGGGAGCAAACTGTCCTTGTGCTTGGTGAATAACCAGCCCGTTGGGAACCCCAAGAGGAAGGTATGATGAGTATAGCAACTAGTTTTCCCTCAGTTAAGATACCAAGGTTTATCGATCAGGAGAGGAGAGACGGCGACGACTGAAGGTGTTGCGGAACCTGCACACACACAACTAAGTACTTTGTTCCCAACTTGCGATGAGGGTTTCAATCTCACCGGTTTGCTTGAAACAAAGGTTATGAGCGTATCGAGTGGAAAACAATATAGTATGCGAGTAAAGTAAACAATGCGAGTAAAGTAAACAGTATGAGAAAAGTAAACAGGTGATAGCAATATGATGTAAATAGGACCGGGATCCACAATTCACTAGTGGTGTCTCTCCATAGATAAAATAACACATGCTGGGTAAACAAATACAGTTGGGCAATTGATAGAATAAAGATAACGTGATATGTCAAGAAGATCACTATGAGATTTACTCTGGGAATACAACAAAATACATAGACCGCCATCCAACTGCATCCTATAACTAATAATCCACTCCCGAGGATATCAATCCAACACTCCAGTAGTATTAAGTTGCGAACAACAAATAATTGCATTAAGCAAGTGTGTAATGTAAACAAAGCATATGCCCTTGAGCATATGAATGTTGTTTTCTCCCTAGTAGCAACAGCACATCTACCACCTTAGAGGTTTCTGTCACTCCCCCAGTGAAATAGAGGCATGAACCCACTATCGAGCATAAATACCCCCTCTTGGAGTCACTAGCAACTACTCGGCCAAGATAGCTACTAACAACGAAGAACATGCAAGATCATAAACAACATAGAGATAAACAAAAGATATAATTCAGTACAGCAACTTAATCATTAAACACCAATATTCATCGGATCCCAACAAACCAACATGTAGAATTACATAACGGTGATCTCAATCATGTAGGGCAGCTCATGAGATCTAAACATGAAGCACATGGTGGAGAAGACAACCATCTAGCTACTGCTATGGACCCATAGTCCAAGGTAGACTACTCACTCATCGCTCCGGAGGCAAGCATGGCGATGAAGAAGACCTCCGGTGGCGATTCCCCTCTTCGGCAGGGTGCCGGGAAGAGCTTCTGGACCCTCCCGATCTTCGGGTCGACGGCGGCGGCGGATCGCGATGAGTCTGGAAATCTGATCGGGTTCTTAGTTTTTTTCCGTCGGGGGGTCTTTACAGGCGAAGGGGCGATGTCAGAGGAGGGGCCAGGCGGCCACACACGGGGGTGGTGGGGGCCAGGGGCTGGCCGCCCACCTGTGCTGTGGGCCCCTGGTCCCTCGCCTCCTACTCTCCTTCGGATCTCTGGAAGCTTCCGGGTAAAATAAGACTTAGGAACTTGTTTCGTCCAATTCCGAGAATATTTCCTGTGTATCACTTCTGAAACACAAAAACAGCAGAAAACAGGAAACTACACTGGGGCACTTGTTAATAGATTAGTTCCAGAAAATGCATAAAAGTGCCACTAAGTGTAACGAAACAATAGGCAAATGGTGTAAAAACAAGCATGGAGCATCAAAAATTATAGATACGTTTGAGGACGTATCAGTCGACGACGGCGGCGACTTGCAGTATGTTTTCTAGAAAATTGATTGGGCCCTAAGGGTTTTCTCGTCGAGGAGAATATATAGGCGGAGGGGCGATGTCGGAGGTGGGCCAGGTGGCCCACCACCTGGGGGCGCGGCCAGGGGTGCCCGTGCCACCCTATGTTGTCGGGAAAAATAGGAACTTCGGTTTTTGTTTCATCCAATTCCGAGAATATTTCGGTGTAACTTTTCTGAAACACGAAACAGCAGAAAACAAGGAACTGGCACTGTGGCATCTCGTTAATAGGTTAGTTCCGGAAAATACATAAAAACTCCACGAAGTGTAAACAAAACACAAAGCAAATGGTGCATAAACAAGCAGGATCATCAAAAATTATAGATATGTTTGAGACATATCAAGTTCTACTGCGCCGCCACCAACAACCTAACCTCGATTCGGAACCAGAAACTCCGTTCTGGCACCCTGCCGGACGGGGAATTGGAGGAGATCATCGCCATCATCATCACGACGCCTCTCCATCAACCATCCTTGATCCCCCATCTATGTGTGAGTAATTCCCGCTGTAGGCTGAAGGGGATGGTAGGGATTGGATGAGATCATTCATGTAATTGCATAAGATTGTTAGGGCATGGTGCCTAGTATCCATTATTAGTGCTTTTGACATTTTTGCAACTTGGTTGTGCTTAATGCTTCTTTCACTTTGGCCCGAGTGCCATGATCTCAGATCTAAACATGTTATTGATTCATGAGGATAATTATTGTTTGTGATCTTACCTGCAAGTTGTATACACATATCGTTGTCCGGAACCCGAGGCCCCAAAGTGACAACAATTGGGATAACCGAAGAGGATGGCTATGATGTGAGCACACGTGTGTTCACGCATGTTAATGCTTTGCTCCAGTGCTCTATTTAAAGAGCACCTAATTACCAGTAGTTTCCTGATACGTCGCAAACGTATCTATAATTTCTGATGCTCCATGCTTGTTTTACACCAATTGCTTGTGTTTTGGTTTACACTTCGTGGCATTTTTTATGCATTTTCTGGAACTAACTATTAACGAGATGCCACAGTGTCAGTTCCTGTTTTCTGCTGTTTTTGTGTTTCAGAAAAGTTACACAGGAAATATTCTCGAAATTGGACAAACAAAAGCCAAAGTTCCTATTTACCTGAAGGGAAGACGGAGACCAGAGGAGAGACGAGCCAGACCAGGAGGCGGCCGCACCATAGGTGGCGCGGGCCACCCCCTGACATCGCCCTTCCGCCTATAAATTCCCTTCATCGGGAAACCCTAAAGGAGATGAACACTTTCCATGAAACATACTGCAAGCCGCCGTCATTGTCGTCCCGAGATCGGGAGGGTCCAGAAGCTCTTCCCGGCACCCTGCCGGAGAGGGGAATCATCACGGAGGCCTTCTTCATCACCATGCCAGCCTCCAGAGTGATGTGTGAGTAGTCTACCTTGGACTATGGGTCCACAGTAGCTAGATGGTTGTCTTCTCCTCCATGTGCTTCATGTCTAGATCTGTGAGCTGCCTATCATGATCAAGATCATCGTTATGTAATTCTATATGTTGTGTTTGTTGGGATCCGATGAATATTGAGTACTATGTTAAGTTGATTGTTGATTTATCATGTCTATGTAATTATGATCTTGCATGCTCTCCGTTGCTAGTAGATATCTTGGCCGAGTAGATGCTAGTGACTCCAAGAGGGAGTATTTATGCTTGATAGTGGGTTCATGCCTCTAGTAATCTGGAAGAGTGACAATAACTTCTAAGGTTGTAGATGTGCTGTTGCTACTAGGGAGAAAACAACAGTCTTTGTTCAAGGACATTTGTAATTGTTTACATTACACACTTTGCTTAAGGATAATCTATTGCTTGCAACTTAATACCCAAGGGTTGTTCGGATGATATCCTGCGGGTGGATTATTAGTCATAGATGAGTTGGATTACGGTCTATGTATTATGTTGTAATGCCCAAGTGAATCTCATAGTGATCTTCATGACATGTACATGCATTGCTATGCATTCTTTATTTGTCAATTGCCCAACTGTAATTGTTTACCCAGTAGTTATTATCTTTATGGGAGACACCTCTAGTGACTGTGGACCCCAGTCCATTCTTTTACATATATATTACCATCTACTACAAGCACTATTTACTTTCCACAAGCATGTATTACTTACTACAAACAAACATCTTTTTCCACACGATACATTTAATCCTTTGTTTTTAGCAAACCCATGAGATTGACAACCTCACTGCAAGTTGGGGCAAAGTATCTTGGTTGTGTTGTGTGCAGGTTCCACATTGCTGCTGGGCGCCGTAGTGTGGCCCTGCCAAAAGCCATGAGTAATAACCTTCAGAAGTTGTTTCTTTCTCCTACCGGTCAATTAAACTTTGGTTTTAAATACGAGGGAAAACTTACTGCTGTGCTCATCACACCTTCCTCTTGGGGTTCTTAACTGGTCCGTCAACACCGCACCATCATTTCCCTGAGGCCCCGCTGCAAACGGCTGGTAGGACAAAAGATGTTGTGCAAGTTTCTCATTGCGAGCACGCACGACTAAATACGGAACACATGTCTATGGTTACTTAGTCTAGGGCTTTATCATTATTTATCTGCAATTACCCATGTCTTGATTATTATATGAATTATCTTGTCCATGCAACACCCGTTCATCCATCCCTATGCCTACAGTATTATAATCCCTGCTGTTTACTATAGTCACCGCTATTGTCTTTATTTTATTACTGCTGCTATTATTTTGCTACGCCACTACTATAAAACTAT